>JAVJAQ010001811.1:0-1235072 GCA_032362365.1 Zygogramma bicolorata | reverse complement strand
CATGTCGCGAAGACAATAAATTTTGTGGAAATTTAATCGTGTCTACCTTATAGCGTAATAACTATGGATTTCCATCAAGTAAAGGCCACCTCAATCCAAAAAAGTGTACCAAATATTTAAAATAAGTTTGTTATGTTCGTGAGATTATAATATTTTGATATATGTTGAATACTTAATCAGTAAAATCAAATCTCTATACTAAATCTATTTTAATTTTTTTTTAATTATAATTATTATATAAAAAAATTCATTTTCAATTGAAGAATGTTTACGTAAGAATGGGGGGAGGGGGTAAGAGCTTTGCTTACTTTTGCTGACAAGGGGGGTGAGGGGGTAAATAATTATAATAAATCTGCTTACGTAATATTTGAACGGTCCCCTATATTCATCCATATCAAATTCCGATAGCTGGTACAAAACGTTCAAAATAGATGTACTCAAGTTCAACTGATCAATATAACACGAGATTATTCTGACGCTAATAAAAAAAAGTTCTTTTTGCACAATTTTTACTTAGTTAGAAGTTATATTTGTTATTTGCTGATTGCTTTTCAGAAATTCCCAGTTCAACATATTCATTTCAAGTTCCAGCATTAGTGACAATGGTTGTTACAAGCCCAGAAAAAGGATACAATAACAAAAATTTAAAATCATGGAATCAAAGTTCTTTTGGGGAAGTATTTTCAAATACAATCTTCTTGTACAACGCCATAATAGCCTGCACTATAGCAATCTTCCTAATGAATTGAAATAACTCAGGTTGATCTGTACTATGGAGGGTCCAATTCATTTCGAATTGAAAACTATAATGCTCAATAAACTGTATATTGACGTCTATCTTTTTCTTGTAATCCAACTCCACTACCTGTAACGTCGATACCGATATTTTGAAGAATCCCATCAAATTATCTGAAGCAGCACCGAATAGTAGGAATTGTTGATATTAATTTCTAATAACATATATCGAGAATATGAAACAAATGCATCTATTTGTAATATATGTATCGAGATGCATTATCTGTATTTACGTCTAAACAGAAAAAAAAACAAAATATATAGCGAATTCTTAGGTAAGATTCCGTGCAATTTTTGACAGAATTCGTATATTTTTATCCTTCATCAGGTAGAGCGTTGAAAAAAGAAAGTAATACATTGACTCTGCACAAGTTGTTCTAGAGAATTCCCTAATAGAAATTTCGTCAGACTTCATAATGTCATGTGTCTAGAGTTGTCGCTTGACGCCATCTGTAAATACATTTCAAGAATGTGAATTTCCTTGAACGTCATTATCAAGTGAGCCGTAGGTCTAGCGTTTTTGACGAAAAAATTAACATTGTACCGGTATAGAAGTCATTTCGCCAGGAATATATGCATCTTGATTCATACCTAGGCACATAGACCAAGGACGTCCAGACTACGCCAACTACCTGCCGGTGAATCCCCGCCATAGCGACGCTAAACTGGCGGCGGCGCTGTTAACCAGGATGCTCGCCTGCTGCGCCACTGGTATCTGCGGGGGCGTCTGAACCACGGCGGGGCCGGGGGCACTTTCCGGACAATTCTTGGGTACCTGGAACAAAATCAGAGCGATGATAACAACAACACCAAATTTCCTATTTTACGTCTACTTATATCACAATAATGTATGCATAATACTATATTGAGGTTCATTCAAGTAATTCTTTTTTTGGTAAATATCAGATAAATACGAAGTGATTTGATATATATTAAAAATCAATATGAGTTAAGTTAGTTTTAAACTGTTAGTATTTTTCATTGATAAATAGCTAATGCAAAATGGTTTTCACCGTATAAACACAATATTGGAAATACATTATCCCTTCTAATCATTTTAAGCAAATGTTTTCGTATTTTTGCATCGCTTGGAATTAGAAAAAAAAACACTCTTTCGGATGTTGTAGTTGCACAGTTGTGAGCTGGTAAAGATTAGGTGAACCGTCTATCAAAGCATGAATGAGCGACTACTTGGAACTGGTTTGGAATCGGTAATGATATGACCCAGAACAAACACATAATAATAAAGTTCCGACAAAACAAAAATGAGGAACATCAACAGTGTAAGAGTAATCCATCAGAAAAGTGACGAAATACTGAAATAGCCGACACCCAATTCATTATACTTACATTTACAGCTTCCCATTCAGATGGGAGGCAGTCATTATCTTCAGAATCTGAATCTTCACCGGGTTTGAGTTTTCCAAGCAAAGGTTTCTCTAATCTTCTCACTTGATGATAATTATCCATTGGGCCACACCTGCATTGATAATATTTTATCAGTTGAAGAGCAGGCTTTCAGAATGCATTTTGATCACTTTTTGAAAATGTATGTATAAGTGAAATAGCAACAAGCAAATAGCAGGCTCCAATTGTATGCAGAAAAACACCGAATACATGCATTTTGTAACTAAACCAACAGAAATTTGAGCATATTATAAACAAAAAAAAAGCATTTTTGTATCTGTAATTTTTTTTTCATTATATTTCTGTTCTTCCCTGTACTTTGGAATAATTTGCTCTATAAAAAAAATTAATAAGTATTTACTTAGGTTCTTTTGACATGCTTTGTTACAAAAATTATATTTTCAAACAATAAAGCTATTTTTGACTTTGACTTATTGTAGTCCATATTTCCTAAAGAAAAAAAAACAACTTTCCTAAGGGCCGGTCTTTTCACTTACGGATAAAGTCCTTGACAACTGTATCTTTCATATATTCTTCTTCTACCGTCTTTTCACCTTCAAGTAGACCTATCTGATAGATAAATACAGGGTATTTGTAGGATAACTTGTTTGGCGCTTTGGGTTGTGGATAAAGCGGCATTTGAAAGATAAATGCCACACAACAATACTGTTTTCAACATAATTTTGTGTTTTATGCATGAATGAGTGTGCAGGCAGATTATGCAATGCATAATTTTTGACAAATCTGTCCCTCAAGCTGTTAGAGTGCTGAGATTTAGGGCCGGTTTTTCAATGCAAGATATCTGTCAGATTGAAATAACCATCAGTTTTTATCCTTGTCACTTCCAAACACTATTCACGCGCACCTCCTCTTTTCTTCCATCTATCTGACAGATAACTCATTTATTCTTGTATTGAAAAACTGGCCCTTATTAAATTAGAGATTTTGTGAATTTTGTAATGATGGACGTAGTTGGAGATATAGATTTGCTGTTAGACGACGATATAAATGAAATAATCAATATTGCAATGCGGAAATATAACATTAGACCCCGAACAGACCATTTCAACTATTGGAATAATCAAATATTTTTCAAAGGTTTTCGACTCTTCAAACCAACCGTCACTATATTATCAGAAGAAATTAATGAAGGTTTCATGTGAGAGAGCTCTTACCTTGTCGTCTCAGAGAACGTTACATCAGAATTCCAATGATATTTTCTGTCAAGTCGCATCATTTAATTAACATGTTGGAATCTGTTTTTTTTTATTTTCTAAGATGTGTTTGACATTCAAACACAATTTTACTAACAAGCGAGTCTCGTTTTCTGTGAAATTTGAAGCCCTGTCCACTTTTTTCCTGAAGCTTTCTTTTCCATATTCAAAATCAAGAAAAAAACAACTCGTACCGCCGAGAACACGAAATATTTGAAAATTTCCTATCCACTGTTCACTAGCACAAACACATATGTTGTTCTCTGTTGTAAGGCCAGATACTTATAAGGGTACAATTTTGACAGCAACATGAACTTAGGTACAATTTCAAGTCCTAGTTAGGTACCTGAAGGATAGAATACCAAGAAAAGACGGAAGAAAGTTGTCCCTTGGATAATCCTTTCTGAGAAATTTATCCGATAGATAGGTACCAGAGACTTTATAGGAAGATGAAAAGACCGGCCCTAAGAAACTTCGAATTGGGACAACCAAAGACAAGTCCCACGATCAAATTTTACTCATCTATCCAAATTGAATTACATTATATTTAAAAAAACGTATTTACCTTCTTCCCAAGTCGCAATTTTCATCTTCAATCAATTGCATAATGTTGTGAATGGTTTTAGCATGGAACAGCTTAGAACAGCTTACGTTCTGTTTCGTGCACAGATAAAGGACGTTAGCGTTCAATCTTGCAACTCTCCTGTCGAACTGTGCCTTGCTCATACAGCAACAAAGAAAATCACTGGAAAAAAATCAGTGATAGTTTGGGCGATAATTCTGTTTTATATGGAAATCTCATATTCCTCCTGTTTTTCCGGAACAAGATGCATAAAATTTCTACCGATGACAAAAACATAATATGTTCACTATTGTTTACGTTGTATTTTGTATCGTACCTTGTGTTTTTCGAATAAAACCAATTAGACCCTTAAGTTGTAAAATCCGAGAAGCACATCATAAATGTAAAAGGGCCGGATTCAGGTAATTTTGTTTCTCAGAGAGGGATTGTACCGAGAGTTGGAAAAGTTCTGTTAGTCATGTTATAAATGTTGAAAACTCGTACCTTTCTGTAAAATCAATTGCGCCAATTATAATTAATTCAGATGAGGATAGCGATAGTGACACTGAACTAAATATAGAATAGAATTGTAACATTTAAATAAATTACTTGTATATCTCCTACATTATGCAAAATTCAAATTTCTTGAGTTCGACCCTGTAGCACATTTGCATCTTTTACCAGATGATTTTCTACACAATGGGATTAAATCGGGTAGTTTATTGCAGTTAATGAGCCAATACCATTTACTGTGAAAAATACTATACATCTTTGTAGACAGGCCACCTTATAGAAAGCCCAACGATTCCATTCTGAGGAAATCAAGAATAACTAATGAAATCACGGCAGGTAGTGCGGCAACTAATAATGATGATTATTCCCCGAACCCGACAGAAGCAATTAACAGTCCAGACTACCTGCATCAATATAAATTCGCCTTAAGAAATCGAAACGTTTAGTCATCGGAAATGAGCAAGCCTCTGAAGAAGCTGGCCACTCGCGCTAGCGAAACGTTAAGAAGAAATTCCAAAGAACGATGGCCTTGAAGCCCGAAGAAAAGTAGTTATACTAATAACCTCGGCCGCGGAAGCCTTAACCATTTTGTCAACTCGTACTATAATAGGGAAGCCCAAGAGGGTATTTCAAGATTTACTAAAGCGCGGCAGATTAATATACAGAGGGATTCCTTGTACCCGGTTAAGTACTTCCACCATATATGAGAGTAGTAAAAAAATATTGATCATGTGCAATTCTCGAGCGCATCAGATTAAGGTAGGGTGAGTTAGTTACATCCTGAAACGTGTATATTACACTAATCTGAACATTCGAGAGTGACCTGAAAGAGGAGGGCTACAGAGTTGTAAAAAGAAAGTCGTCTCGACTTTCTCGAGCATGGATAATTTTATTTTTATTTTGAAGGGAATAATTCAAGAATTGCAAAAAATATATAATCTGACGATTTTCACAAGCCGAAATAATAAAAATTCATCGATAAAGTTCAATGCGTGCAGCTACGTGATTCCTATATTCCCCTCTCCACGTTTCTATTTCCCTCTCACTCTTTCTCTATCTATTGCTCTCTCACTCCGTCCCCACTCTGGTTTCTGTTGCCATGACAGTAGATCACACAGACTCGTTGGTGGCATGATATTGTTTTACAACGAATATCCAACGTTTTAAAATTTTAAAATTCAATTGTTTATAATCATTTTCTCATAAATACAAGTATTCTACTAAAAAAAGCATACCTACACTTTTTTATCTGCATGGTTTTTCCTGAGATTTTTAAAGTCTTAGGTTCAATGATTTAAAAAAAATAATCAAATTGGCAGAATAGGCTAATCCCTCCAGATAATCGTCAGCTTATGAGACTGCGACGTCTAGGACATAAAGATAAACCATATATGTCTTGATCTGACGCGCTTGTGTATTTCAAAATGACGATTTTTTTTCACATTCTAATAACAGCCGCGAGTCTGCGTCACATCCAAACCTTCAGATTATTATATCAGAGTTTTTTTTAAGGGTCACTTAACATCTCTCAGAAAATTTGAAGCGCTCGAGGATGTTTTTTATTTTCAACCCTTACGTACGACCACCTCCACCATGGAAACAATCAGATTATCATACGTACATTTTTAAAAATATGTAGGACATAGATGATATCAATATCTGACGCGCTCGAGTATGTCCATGCAACAGTTTTTTTACATTTCTGAAAGTCTATAGCCGCTACCCCCACCGATGAAAAGGTACACATTATATAACATTTTTTTCTCCCGATTACAGTACGTATTACAGTAAAATCTTGACCTTTTCTTTAAGAAATTTCGTCTGGATTGTCAAAATTTCCTAGCGATATGCGAAAAAAATCAATGTTATTCTGATCTCTTGATACTGACTCTGTTAGTCCAATAACTAAGGGCCAGTTATGGATACTCCAGTGAACTACGGTTCAAGCGAACCCAATTCAGTTGTCAAGCAACAAACGATTTTACTGGCTAATGCTTAGCAATTGAACCGAGATTACTTGAACCACAGTTCATTGGAGTATCTACAAGTGGTCCTTAGATTTCGTAACAGTGTTTGTTGGAATGAAACCTATTGGGATTTCAAATTAAGGCCACTATAATAATAACTATAATAATATAGTTCAGGAGATGAAGCATTTTGGCTCGCAATTTTTTCGTCCATCATGGATTTGCCTGAAATTTTCATAGAAGGTAGGGAATAGCTCAAGGATCATTTTCTATATCATGACGCTGTACGCTAGAGCCTTGGGGGTGGTTGCCACCCCATCACGGGGGTGGAAAATTTTCATTACATTTCAACTGAAGTAATCGACGGAAAAAGTAATTCTAAAAAAAAAACTGTTCCATGCGTTTTTTTCGTAAAAGAAATGATTTTTGAGTTATTCGAAGTTGAAAGTAACAGTTTTTAGACGAAAAAATCGACTTTTTTAAATGTTTTTTTGCGAATAACTCTAAAACTATGCATCTTATGAAAAATAGTGTGGAGAGGCAAATTGTAGCTTTTGAGAACACAAAAACAATGCTTCATTTATAATTTTCCTACGACACATAAGAACTGAGATGCAGCAAATTAATGCTTAGCTTTTTTCGTCAAATGTATAAATTGTAAGATTCAAAGCGAAATAACGAGAAAAATCTGCATTTTTCGAAGAAAGCTCATAGAAACTTTTCAAAGTATTCAATTAGAGCTTTCAAACAAATGAAAAAATGTCTTCCTATCATGAAAATTAACCGACTTATGATCAAAATAAGATCGGTACCCGCCTTTTTCTACGAAAAAAAAAATGTGAAAACAACCTCCAAATTCCCCCCTAACTAAAATTCATCGCCACCCTTCTGTGATTCTCTATGTACTGATAATACACCCACGAAGTTTAACCAATTTAAAATGCCTAATTTTAGAAAAATTGGAGTTTAAAGAAAAAACGATTTTTTTCAATTTCGTGTTTTTAACCCTTTTCTTATCAATATCTCTCAAAATACTAAAGATAAGAAAAAAACGATACAGTGCTAAATTGTAGCTTTTTTAATGACAAAAATTTAGCTGTGTAGATTTTTTGTTAAGTGAATATTCGGCGAGATATAGCCGTTTAACACCTACATTTACGATCGAACATCACCTTAGTCAAGCGCTTTAAACTCTCCCCATTTAAAAATTAGGCGATCTTAAGTAATTTTATTCACATTGTTTTATAGCTCTTGGAAAGCTCTACAAAATTGTTCCTGAAATAAATTTTCTATCGCCTAAAATGAAGGAGCTATGCTTAAAAAACCGATCAATTTTTTTTTGAATTTATTGAATTACTGCTTCGGAGCGTAGTAATCTACATAACCGGTATATTCGGCCGTTATACGTTATATGTTCAACTTTTTCCATTCATATTGGAAGGCAGAGAAGAAGAAAAATCTGCTAGCATGTGTGAGTGTATATTTCTTAGATTTCTCACCAGTGTATTTTAAAGTTCGAAGACATATTATAAAAATTTCAATGTTTTTAAGGGTAGTTTATAACAAGGGTAGGTTGGAAGATTATGAAATTGTATCCTGAAGTATGAAACAATCATTATTTAACTATTTTACCCATATTTATGTTTCTACAATTTTTGACAATTAGGGGTAGTTTTCACCCCTATAAAACAAAAATCGTACAACGGCACAATATAGAAAATGAACTAGAGGGTGTAATAAGCTTAATCCCAAATTTTTGAAGAAATCGGTGCTGGACGAAAAAATCGCGAGGTTTTACCATTTCTTTAGCTTCATTTTTTGAACTACACCACTTTGACAACTATTGGCTCTTCAAGGTTAGGACTTTGACGTTGTTTGAAAATCGCAAACCGTTGAATTTTTCGAGCGACTATTACAGTTTTTAGTGTTTTTCCACTTTTTATATGAACGTTAACCATGAATTGTGCTTGATAAACATTGGTAATAATTTTCATATTCCAAATTTTCCAAATAATATCGCAGCGCCATTTTGATTATCGGAGGGTTTAAACAGCAAATAAGATAAGAATAAAATAAGAAACTAATTAAGATAAAGGACAGAAAAGGTGTGTTTATACAGATGACTGAAATAAGATAAGAAATAAGAATGAACCAATCAAATTGCAGCTTTTTTGACAATGAAGGTGAGTTTGAACAGCAAATAAAATAAAATAAGGAACAAAATAAGAAAGAAAGATCTTTATGAAAGCGTTCATTCAAGAAATAATATAAAATAAGAAATAAGAATAACAACAAAAGATGCCATCTTTCACTATTTTATTTGGAAACTGATAATGATAAAGTCGTTGTCAAAAAAGATGCAATTTGATTGGTTCATTCTTATTTTTTATTTTATTTCAGTCATCTGTATAAACACACGTTTTTTGCCTTATTCTTAATTAGTCTCTTATTTTATTCTTATCTTATTTTATTTGCTGTTTTAACTCTCCTTGAATTTTGTGTTCTGTGAATATCACAATTTCGTTTTGACAGTGGCTACAGTAACTAACCTCCCAATTATTGATATTATGAATTTTGATTCTATTACATATAGCAAAGATTACCAGTAAATAATATTCTCAGGTTGTTATTGTAAGGAAAGAAGTTAAAATAATTTCAGACATGGAACGTTAAGTACAGAAAATATTTCGGTCATGCGCATTATCAGTTTCCAAATAAAATAGTAAAAGATGGTATCTTTTGTTGTTATTTTTATTTCTTATTTTATATTATTTCTTGTATGAACGCCTTCATAAAGATCTATATGTTTATCTTTCTTATTTTGTTCCTTATTTTATTTTATCTGCTGTTTAAACTCACCTTAAGACTTCAACTAATAACCACCACTTTGACAATACTTTGACACTGTTTGAAACTTTTCACCAGAGGGTGTTTTGTTTATCTTGAATTTAGGGTCACTGGATCTAGTAAGCTTCGCTTACTCGGGTACGGACAATGGGCGAGGCCCTGGCGAAAATTGTTGTAAATTGGCCAATCCCAGAAGATAACCAAAAATCGGCCAATCGCAATGTTGGAAAATTTGTTTATACGAATTCGGAGAATATGAGAAGAAGAAGTGTTTGAGTTCAGGCGAGTTCTGAAATTCAACAGTAAATTCCATCAGTTCTGTCACTGATGCCTCTCTCTCTCTGTTTGTGACGAACGACAAACAGAGAGAGAGGCATCGGTGATAGAACTGACGGAAGTTACTGTTGAATTTCAGAACTCGCCTTTCGTGTTCGTGTATTCTTGTTGAGTTTAAAGTTTAACAGAGTTCAACTTACACAATATTCTTCATTCTGATTTGAAATTCAAAATTTTGAAATGAAAATTTGTTCAGTTGAAAACTAAAAACAATGACAAAAGTCACAAACTATTTTCCATTCCTAGTGGTGAGTTATTTACTATTTTTTACTAGATGATCACCGAATATAGTTTTGTATAGAACGCGAATGAAAACAAACTTCACCTTGAATGAAATGGACCTTTCTCGATGTTTACTTGGAACTTGGGTAGAAGTTATTTCTTCAAATGGGAAATTCTGAGAAGGAATCACCAAATACACACATTTACGAAGTGAGTATTCACTATAAGAAGTTCAACATTACTATTCCATATGAACAATTATAATTCAGAAAGATGACCATTTCATCTTACTTGAAACTGTTGTATAAATCTGCTGTTAATCCCAGTAACTTGATTGAAATAGTCTTCATTTCCAAAGTATCAAACATACAAATTATTAAATCAGTTGTCAGCGTAGGTAGCCCTAAAAGAGAGGACATCCTAGTTCATTCACATTTTTTACCTGTGTTGAATTAGACTTTCATCTGTATATCTTTATAAAACGAACATTCTTGAAGTTTCAAAATTTTAGTCGAAAACCCTTGTGATTGTTTACATTTTGCATCGAGCATCAAAATGTCAATGTCACGTCAATTTGAAAAATGACAGTTTGTCTTCTTCTTTTCTAATTTGTTTAAACAAATTACAGTGCAATGCCATTGGTCAATTTTTGGGTAATCGTTCCGATTAGCTCCACCCAATGTCCGTACCCGAGTAAGCGAAGCTTACTAGATCCAGTGACCCTACTTGAAATCTCCAATTTAGCGAACTTACCTGTATGTCATCTTGCACGGAAGCCTAAGGTCGAGGAAATACGACAACAAATGAACCAGTTGGGCAGTGAAAGTCAGGCCAGCACTTATGGCGAACGCAGGATTCAGTTCAACTGACTGAACGGACTTGGGTCTAGCGACGTCTCGATTTTTGGAAACTGCAAAAAATATTTCGTCACTTTATTGTTATTGAAACGTCAAAAATGTATGACGTTTCGTGACTGACATTAAACGTCACAGTTGACGTTCTGCTCCCGTCAATTCGAAGCATTATTACCATGGCTGCGTTCTACTTTCAATGCTACCATCACTGAAGTAATTACTGTTTGAAAGGCATTTTTTTTCCGGTGGATGAATTCTTTCGGGTTTTTTTTTGAGTTCTCAACCTACCACAATGTAATTGTTAAACAAAAAACCACAAATTTCTTTCACTTGTTGGAGCTTTTCTTGTAAGGCTTTAGAAGCGAGAATTGAAAAAATATGATTTCTCACTTTGTTATTAACAATCAAAGACGTTGAGTTTTTCATTTTTTAACGTCTTTGATTATTGATAACAAAGTGGAAAATCAAAATTTTTAATTTTTCCAACGAGGATCGCTTCTGAAGCCTTAAAAAAAATTCCAAGTGAAAAAAATTTGAGGTTTTTCAGTTTTACAATTATTTTCAGGGTTATTACGTATATTTTGTAAATTGTAAAAATGAGTCAATTAACAAAAGTAAATCTAATTAATAATAACGGGAAAAATTTTTGTCCATGGACTTTCGTTTATTGAAGTGTCTAGAAGTATGTGATTTTTTTTCTCCAAAAAGATATTCAATCGGTAAAATTATTTTTATTGTTTGAAAGTTCATATCGGTTGGGGCATGCGGGACGCACATCACCCGCTTTTGGCGCTATTTTCGCTTCTAAATTAAAGTTATAAAGATTAGTGATAGAGTTCCGGGAGTTGGGTCTTTTTTTGAAAATTTCCTTCTCTTTAGGGATCTTTTTTCAAATTTTGGACATCTTTAACGATTTCCGAGATATTTGCAAAAAACTAACCCCCCCTTTTTTACTAAATTACGGCTGCTTGAGTATGCGAAGTTGGTGTTCTGGGAGTTTATCCGTTGGTTTGTCGGTATTGAGTTTCGACATTTCGCCAACATCTCAGTTGGCATTTTCAAGAATGTTACTGCTCCTACTTGGTGCTAGCAACTGTTGTTTGAAAAAGTTCTGCCAATTTTTAACTAGTTTCTCGGTCGTAAATTGTAGCTGATATGATCCGAGCCATCAGTCGTCGGGTCCATTATGGTTGTCGGACCTTTGGCTAATGACTGTTCGGGTAATAACGGTCGGTCTGGTTTGTGGCGACCTGCATCCACCGAAGGACCATTTTCCGAACTGTTTTTCTTTTTGTTGATGAGGGCCCTCCAGACATTTGGTATATTTTGAGAGTCGTATCTTTTGTTTATTTTTCCATGTTTTCCTATCTCGATGGCTTCCCTAATTTGGCGTGTTCTGAAATGGTTCACTTGCGCTATTCGAGGCAGCAAAGCAAGATCATCATCCAAGAATTCGAGATAAGTTAATGACATATTTATAAGTTATTTAAGGAATGCCAGCCGTTTTGCTCTGCTCGCTACTTTGTACTTTGCACTCAAATTATATTACAAAGAGTGAAAATGATATCATTTGAAAAAACTCGTTTTGTTATAGCTTTTACTTGAAATACATTTTGTTCTTGACCAGATAATTCGTGTGGGTTGTTAACGAGAAATACTTGAAAATGTTATTTTTTTCTTCCTAGGCAGTATTCCGGTAGAAATAAATCTTATACCTAGTAGAAAAGGCCTTTTATTCCTGGACAACCGTGAAGATTGCTTGTTGAAGCACGGAATCCAGAAATATGGTTTCTTCTACAGAGTATACATACCATTTTTCTGGAAATCGCTCTCCTCAACCTTTAGGTTCAGTAATTAATTTTTCCCAACAGTTATTCTTTGTTGTCTGGCTCCCATAAGATGTATGAATATATTTCTTCACATTGTTGAGGGTTAACAAAAATTGCAAGGAAAAATTACATCCACCATTAATTTGTATTTCAGCGACATATGTAGAGACACACGTTTCAGTAATCGAAATCGTTAATTTTGTATAACGACCAATTTTTTTTCAATAAGAAATACATATCCATAATACAATTTCTCATAAACCAAAACCACGAACATACTCTTCATACAAAATACCACAAAAATGTAAAAACATAGTTGAAAAGTGAATTTCAAAATGAATCGAAAAGTCACTTTATATTGAAAAAGTAAGTACAATATTATTAATCTTATTCAACTATTTCAAATTTAAGTGATTTGATCAGCTTTTTTTATGAGGTCTTATACGTACAGATCTGCTTTTTTTTTTTCATTTGTATTGTATATTTCTGTGATGTATGTTTATATATATTTTTTTCACTATAAGCAGCAATGCTTCTCGGGATTAATAAATGAACTTAATTGACATTTTCAACAAATTTCACATTCTCCACTACATTTTTCATAACCAGTTTTCATGGTAAAACTGCGACTTGGAGGAAGCAAAGGCCAATAACCTAGAGAGAGAATGAAAATTTCCGATTTGGTGGTTGAAAAAACAAATGAAAGAACCTGCATTATGTGCTCACTGTTGCCTTCAATTCGTCTAGTAGCGTTTCTTGATCCTCACATTGTCACTTGTCAACGTCCTCAAACTAATCCTAATGATTCGCAAATCAATTTTTTTCACGAGAATTTCTATAATCGACGATATCGGCTTTAATGTACATCTAACTACGCAAACTCAGAGGTGCGTTATTTCTCCCACCATGACTTCATTGTTATGAAGTTGGGCATGCTCTATCCCAAGATGAATAAAAACGCTGGTGTGTTGACTGAAACCTAATGAATTGTAAGCAGATTTTCTCGACTTTTCGCTATCTTGATTTTGATCAAGATTAACTGAAGAGATGCCTTCGAGAGTTTGCCAGCAGAGGCGCACCTTACGTGATTTTAATTCAATCTGTGATGCCATGATATCTGTCATCTGTCTGCTCGACGGCCATTCGATTATTTATAGGTTATGTTTATTTCATGGTCTCATATTTTGCATGCAATTTCTTGCTTTCCCGCCAAATGCTAGAAATTATGTAGTCATCACATTTCGACTCATTATTAGGTATTCCTTTTGCCTTCGATTTGATGAAAAATAAATCAAGTACTCAGTGATTGTGATGTGATTTTAAATCTTCCGAAACAGTAGTTGTGAGTGAAACTGAAAAGTATCGAGATTTTATCTTTCTACTTCCTGAGGAACCGAAGATAGGTAAGTATTTTTTTTTTCATAGTGTTAAAAAAAATGCAATTTTAATGTGATAACGAGCCGATGATATGAGGGATAAGTAATACCTAGACGTTACACGAGCGTTTTCTTTCGAGCTTTGTAAATCGGTTCATAATAAATCTAACTATCACTATGAAATCAAACAAATACAAGAACAGCAATGATAAACACTTAAAAAGAATATAAACAAGAAAAATGTGAAAAACAAGAACTAAGTGCAAGATTTTGAATATTAAAGGAACTTTCAAATGCATTTAAATTCAAATTGAACTGTCAAAAATTCCAAAAAAATTAATAGATTTTCATTTCATTTAGACGAACTTGACCTAACGTATTTTGTATACTGATTATTCTATTGGTGAACGAAATATCCCGCAAGAGTTTATCCAGTGAGACCGCCGGTATCAAAAATCGTAAAATACCTCAATAAAAATGTACCCTTAGAAAATCGCATTTGTATCACCACCTCAACACCACCTACCGTCAAAAAATGTAAGTTTAATCTTCGATTTCTCAGGTCGAGAGGAATTGGCTAAACAAAAGCATATCGGTCAACGCACCAGGGTTTTTTATTCATCTTGCTCTATCCGAATCAAATTATAATTTTTTGCGAGAACTGTTATTTGAATGAAACTTCAAATACTCATTAATTTTTCTGGTACTCACCATCTCTTGAAAGAGTAAATAAATGTTCTAAGTCTACTCTACTTGTGTTTTGTGTTACTGACCACCCATAAATGAAAACAAATATTGGATATTTCCCTAATCAATGATTAGGAATAAATATTCATACAATTAGTGATAGAACAAAAACACATCTGAAATCAAAGATATAATTCAGTGAAAACTTCCACAGAAAAAAGAACGTATAAAGAGGTACTCACCCCACGCACTATAAGCGGAATAATTTCCTGAGGCAGGTAGAGTTGGGCCCGCAATCCAATACTTTTTTTCCGAAAAATAGTCGGAGTATTCCCAATAGTCGCTGATTACCGTAGTGTGAGCTGCATCTAGAGGTAGGCTTAAATCGTCACTGAAACAATACATTAGTAAGGGTGTGGTTCACCCCTAAAACGATGCACAAAAACACAACACAACCGAGCACAAACAGGCGTTGGATTGAAACCTATTGCAATAGTTTATTTCGTTATTGCTACCGAAAAAACTAAACACCATTTCCTCATACGACTTGTTCTAAAAAAATGTCATCCTATAACATGTGAATTTTTTTAATTTACTACTTTCGAAAAACTATATCTTCTGAATTCGATTAAGGGATGTTATTGAGGTTTTTTGTTAGCACGATGAAAATAATCCATTCCGACAGGTTACAAACCAGTGCTCGTTCTTGTCTGCAATTGAATAACACTTTACTGTATGATTTTCAATGAACAAAACCACTATATGTGTTTCAGTTTACGATATTTACTTCAGCGTGTTATAGTAATACTTCCTTTTATTCGTTTCATTCGAATTTTTATGAGGGGGTAGATCGTTATATATTCACAAGAACATTCAAAGTTTAAAAACTTGCTATCGTGACAACTTACACTTTTGGTTCGATTACTGTAATGGGAAATATGACTCGGAAGAATTCTTGGATACTGAACCTCACTATTTTTTTCAACCGTTTTTGTTCTTCTTCTATCTTTCGTCGTCTCCCATCAACTTCTTCCTTATGAGCTGAAATGTAATTTTCAATTTCTTCCACTTTTTTGTCGTAAAGTCTCAATTTTCCTCGCCAATCATCATTGAACTTCCTCAGTGCTGACAACCTTTCGCCATTGATTTCCTTTTTGTTTTCTTTTTCCTTCAATGCCAACTTAACAGTTTCTATATCCTGTTTTGTTTGCACAATGTTTGAACTCTAAAAAAAAACGAAAATATTTTTTGACCAAAAATAAATTGTGATCATGTACCAATTCATAGCTCTTCAGCAAAGGCTTATGCAGATGTTCGAGATGGGCTTTGAGTTGTTCGATATTTTTTCTAATTTCCAGTAAAGCAAGCTGCTTTTCAAAGCTGAAAATGAAAACATAATTAGTATAATAGAGTAAATAATTGTGGTGGTTCATCAATCAAGAATATTAAAATAGAACACTTATTGAAAACAAACCTGGTTCGTTTGTTTTCAACTAATGGATCAACCTTCATGAGGCATATCATTTATATACAGGGAATCTCATAAATCATTATCCGAACTCATGGAGGCTGCAGCTTGTTGAAGAACAGAGAGGTGAAAAATAAATCAAGCTCCTACAATGTTTAAAAATCTTGAAATTTTTACAAACATTTACTCGAGTTACAATCCTTTCACTTACTCCAAAAAAAACCTTGTTACAATATTTTTTCTGAAACAAAAACAAGCTTTTAATAATAAAACCATGGAAACAACAATTACTTGATAATAGGGAGTAATTGTGCCCATTTATCATAAAAAATGGGACCTACTATCACCACCATTAGTTTGGGACATGAACACGAGACACCCTGTATAACCAAATGAATGGTCGTTTTTCCTACATTCCCAAGCCAATGAGCAGATTACGATAAAATCATGGTGACGTGTAATGTTTTTATGCAAGAATATAAAACTAGTTCTAAGAAACACCTAGTAGGGTTTATTATCAATACTATTATCAATTTAAAAAATAGACACTATTCTCAAGGCAGATTCATACGAGTCGACTCAACTTATGAATATCTTATTAACTAAAAAAAAATAATAACAAGGATTCAATTATTATTATTATTAGGTCTTTATTTGGCAAAATGCTAATTCACAAAAATACAGAGTATACAAGTATACCTATAAAATTGTACAAAATGTAGAACACTTATAAAATCAATCAAATTTAAAAGGTAACAAGCACATTTTAAAATAAACCCAGTTATCACTACATACAAGTTGTAAGAATCAGAACATTCAACTACTTCGTCCATGGCATTGGTCCAGTAGACTCTTTTTCAACTTTACTTTGAATGAATTGATAGCAACCCAGGTCTTCAACGATTCAGGAAGCTTATTATAGCAAATGATACCCTTATGCAACAATGATTTTTCTGTGCTTTTTTTATTTTTTTCCTGAACATATATGTCATTTTGTGAGCGTGTATTGTGTGTGTGAATATTATTTTTAAATACAAGTTTAGACGACAAATACGAAGGGGTGAGAGAGATTTTCATTTTATGTATAAAAACCAAAGCTTGATACTCTAAATAATGTTCTACTGACATCCGGTTTAAAGTACACAACATATTTTTGATCGATGTATCTTTAGGAACACCCAAAATTATACGCATGGCTCGATTTTGTAGCTTTTGCATTCTATCTTTTTCATTTTTATTTGCTACATACAGTATTGATG
Source organism: Zygogramma bicolorata (assembly GCA_032362365.1). NCBI lineage: Eukaryota > Metazoa > Arthropoda > Insecta > Coleoptera > Chrysomelidae > Zygogramma > Zygogramma bicolorata. The sequence goes on along the minus strand of JAVJAQ010001811.1, from coordinate 1,217,736 downwards.
ACGCAAAAGTTAAATGTGGTAGGATAATAGTATTATATACCGTTATGCGGGACCATTGACTAAGAAACGGTGCTACCCTAGATAGAAAGTTGGTGTTTTTTGAGATTTTATCGCTTACATATGTTACGTGGTCTTTGAATGTGAGGTTTCGGTCTATTATTATACCCAAATATTTTATTTTTTCAACTTCAATTTCATTATTGCCAATACTGATTTTTAAACTATTTTTGAAAAAGTCATATTGTTGTTTATTACTTATTAGAAGAAATTTGGTTTTTGACGCGTTCAATTTGAGTAAGTTACCATTGCACCAGGATACTATATTTTGTAAATCGTCGTTAATCGTATCAGCTAGAGTAAGTACATCTTCAGCACAAAAGTAGATTAAAGTATCGTCTGCAAATAGATGGATTTGGCAGCTTTTCACACAATTGATAATATCATTTGTGTACAATAAGAACAACAGTGGCCCCAGTGTGGTCCCTTGTGGTACACCGTTTTCATTTGAAATTTCTGAGGATGTTATTTTGTTAAGATGTATAACCTGTTTCCTATTCTGCAGATAATTATCGATCCATCCCAATGCCTTCCCTGAAATACTATACTTTCGTAATTTACATATTAGTTTTTGCCTATCAATTGTCTCGAATGCGCGTTGTAGGTCACGAAATACTGCTCCAATCATAATATTATTATCCTGATGCTGTTTCCAATCATGTAAGACATTTTGCACCGCACTTTCGCAACTATGTGACTTTCTGAAACCTGATTGATTCTCGTACAAAATATTATTATCGGAAACAAAATCAGTTAATTGATTACAGACTATTTTTTCGGGAACTTTTTCAATGGCTGCCAGCATATTTATGGGTCTCAAATCGCTTGCTATTTTGAAATTACTAATTTTTGGGATCGAGATTACAGTTGATATTTTCAAAGCTGACGGTAAGGTGCCTGTTTCAAGTGAATAATTAATGAAATTGATAAGAGGGTTTTCTATACTATCGTAAATTTTTCTCAAAAAATCCGATGACAATTCAGACAAGTTCTTAACTTATCTGGGAAAGTTCCCAATTTTTATCTTTCACCGAAGAAGAGTTAGGTATTTATGAATTAAGTTGGCTTGCTTGAATCTCCCTTTTGATTAATAAAGTGAAAATTTCAGTTCCTTAAATCAACAGGAACCAAGAGAAGTTGTTCTACTGTTTCCCCTCAAAGTCTTCACCTATAAATAGAATATTGCTCTAACGGATTTATTAAATCTCATTACATTTTTTGTGTGTGATGTTTTGTGTATTGTTCAAAACGTTTTTTTCTTGTTTGCCTACAGCTGTAACAACTATAAAGCACCTACTTACTGTGTTTATAAAAGTATAATCAATAAATAAATGTAACTACAAGCCAATTAAACTTGATCAATTATTCAATTGAGTAAATTGAGTAATGGAAATGAGCATTATTGCTAAAATTAATGAAAATGAGTTCAGAAGGTATAAGCAACTAACTAAATCAGCATTTTCATCAATTCTGATGAAAACATATCCACAAAAGTAGCAAATAAAAATAACAAATATCATTAGCGAAACAAAAACTGAGAAGCAATGTCAATAATATCATATTTATGAGATTATAAAAAGAATTGTAGTTAGTGTGTTTGGTCATATTCACATACAAAGGCAGATTCGAGCAAGTTAACTTCAACTTACGAGAAGTAAATCACAAGTTCATATCTCAACTTGGGAAGTTCCTGACTTTTTTGCTCTAGAAGAGTCAAGTTATTTATGAGTTGAGTTGGCTTGCTTGATAATGCCTCGAGTAGTTGATTATTATTAAAAACAGTTTGAGCTTTTTTCAATAGTTTTGATTACATAATAGCTTTATCAGGAGTGTTATGTATGATTCTATACTAAAAATGTTGATGATCAGTAGCATAGCATTCCTAAAGAAGATAATGTAAGTATAGTGAACACATTTAGTGGTTTTGTAGACGTAAGTAGACTGTCTAGTGAAAATACACAAAATAGTGTTTTTCAATTGCAGCTGGATGTACAAACACAAACTAGGATTAATTCTCAGATTCATGATAAAATTACAAAACAGATAATTTGTATGCATGTTCTGTTAATCTTTATTTGGTGATTAAATTCAGATTGTACAACTGCCTCACAGACAGTCCTAATTGAATAGGCTTAAAGTTGAAAAGACCCAGACCAACTACCTGCCTTAAAGCAGAAGTATATTCTATCATGGGTATAATCATTTTTAGGGTAACCTAGGACAACAGGGTGAATGTTTTCAATTGTATGCTTTACAATAGAAATACTTTAGGAGCACATTGTATCAGTAGGTTACCTTAGTTTGTGTGCTCAACTAGCATAACCATAAACTAAGATTAAGAATCAATTATTTTGTAAATATTCTTACCCATCAGCTGGCTGACTTGTGCTTTGATATGAGCCACTAGTGATACACTGTCTACAATAAAAGACCTCACTCAGTTTTCTGCACAATGGACATTTGTATTTAACTGGACTCATACGGCCTTCACTGAGAGATAATGAAGATAAATGAAATTCTCTTGGTGGTGTATTACTTTCATCTGAACTGCTGATGTAAGCCATAATGTTTTATATTTGTGGAAAGTTTTATTTTTTCACATTTGCTAAACGCTGATTGTAAATAAATATGGTAGATTAAGAAACTAAGCTGATTTTCAATAAAATTCCAAAAATAAATGAATGCATCAATATCAGGCCCCCCAGCTTTCACTTCTAAACTGAACGAATATTTCAAATAAACATCTTAATTTCAATATTTACAAAATACCTAAATGTTTTTGTCTATAATGAGGTGTTCTGTAGTTTTTTTTAGTCTTTTACCACAGCACAGCACACAACAAAACACAATAATCAGTGATCACAGATCACTTTTCGTTTCTTCTTCTTATTTTTTAAACTATCTTTGTCTTTCTGCTTCAGCATGAATCCGTTTTCAAATTTTGTGCAGTGGCCTCAAGCGCTGTGGGCTGTTAGACGCAGCCATTGAAAATTTATTGAATTGATACTATTATTGTGTTGATTATTAGTGTTACTATTACTTGTAATGAACTCTAAAAGCAATGCGTATTGTTCCATATTTGGATGCAAGTCTCTGTCTGAAAAGGATACAGGAGTGAGCTTTCACACTTTTTTGTAAGATCCGCTAAAGGTCACAGCTCATTAGAGCCACCCGGCACCCATCGGCACCGCCTCGCCTCCTGCGGCTAGCATTCTTTTATGGACTTGTATGGGTATGCGCTCACTTTTTCAATTCCGTAGCGTCACCGGATCGTAAGCCTTCCGCGCGGACGGTGGGGGGACCACTCGGTGACAACTCGCTGCTCGCATGCTTGCCTTGCGTTGACTTCGCGTTGCCAACGCGCGGGTTCCGAGTGGACCGCGCGCTGCCCGCGGATGATTCACGCGAGGAGAATACTTGAATACTTAGCGATGCGCCGCTCACCCCACCCTTCCTTATTCATTCCCAGCCTTTCTTTCGAACGTGTCGGATGTATCGTTTTTGCTTCCAAAATGAATAAAGAAAAACTTAGAAAAACGTGTAGAACTAGTGCCAATTGTTAACAGACTACTCAAAATTTCGTGGACCAAGCAAAGTCCACTCGTTGACCACTCGGCCGGCGTTCACTCGTTGACCGCGCGACGTTTATTGGTGATAACACGGCGGGCGTTCACCTGTAGACAACGAATGGACGCGGTGCGACGAGGCGGTGCGGGGTGGGTGCCGGGTGGCTCTAATGAGCTGTGACCTTAACAGTTCGCAATACTTATGGCAGAAATTCATTGCAGCAAGTTTCATTGCCGGCAACTATATTTGCAGGTCTGCTTTACACTGCGAAATATAATTTTGCGGTCTCTGTTGCAACTTGCAGCTGCAAGTTGCTTGTTTTGTGGCCAGTTGCACGAAAAGACCATGGACCTTTATTCCACGCATCCGGTATCAGCAACTATCGGTCTTTAAGTCTTTACTTTCTCGGGAGATTGTGGTTGACTGGGTTTTAAATTGTACTGCAGTTATAAAACGTTGATAAAACACATTTTACAATCAACATTTACATACACAGTCACAAACCACACTGAAAACGAAATTGATCACAATAGAAATTTTTTAAATTTTCAAAAATGTCATGTCAGTGGTGCAAATTTTGAAATTTTGTCACTCTGCTGCTCTGTGACCGTGACCGTCGGTCCGTGGGTAGTGCGAGTGCGCCATCACAATCCATTAGCCATCCTGCTCCAGCCATTTTATAGTATTTGATTGGGTGGAAATGTCGTCATCCGAAGTTTCTATTTTTAGCTAGCGCACGCGTAACATCTTTTGAAAACGCCATATTTTTATTTTATTGTTGTGTATTGAAAAAGGGGGCACTAGAGATATTTGTTATGTAAAAAACGCTAGAAATGATTTCATGATAATGTAATATAGGTGAGTTACATGAGATCCCATCATGAATCACTCATTCAAAGGTTCATTTTTTCATAACTTTTTTTTAGAGAAAATGAAGTTACGTTAGTGATTAAAGTTTGAAATTAGAAACAGAATGGGAGCCTTTCTTGACAAACCAAAGACAGACAAGTTTCAAGAATGTGGGGAAGGCAACGGCATTCGTTATGGGGTTGCGAGCATGCAGGGATGGCGTGTGGAGATGGAAGATGCTCACATGGCCAAGACCAACCTAGGGGATGCCCTCAAAGATTGGTCCTACTTTGCCGTATTTGATGGTCATGCTGGTGCCAAAGTGTCAGCACATTGTGCAGAACACTTATTGGATACAATTATGGCTGCTGAGGAGTTCCAGGAGGATGTTCTGAAAGCCATTCACAAGGGATTTTTAGGTATTTGTCAAAAATATCATTCTGTTCAGAAATTTATTTTGAAATTCTTCAGAATTGGATAGTAAGATGAGGGGCTTACCTGAGATGACATCAGGCGAAGATAAAAGTGGAACCACTGCTGTGTGTGCATTTGTATCTCCTCGTACAATTTATATTGCCAATTGTGGAGATTCGCGGGCTGTGTTGTGTCGAGATGGAGGCCCAATTTTCACCACTCTCGATCATAAACCCGGACTTCCTACAGAAAGAGATCGTATTGTGAAAGCTGGGGGTTCCGTGATGATCCAAAGGGTGAACGGAAGTTTGGCTGTTAGCAGAGCACTGGGAGACTTTGAGTACAAAAATGTTGAAGGTCGTGGGCCTTGTGAACAACTGGTATCACCAGAACCTGAGATTTTTGTCAGGGAAAGGGACGATACATCAGATGAGTTCCTTGTTCTAGCTTGTGACGGTGTTTGGGATGTCATGAGCAATGAAGACTTGTGTGCGTATATCCACAACAGGCTGTGTGTTACAGATAATTTACAAGAAGTTACCAGTCAAGTTATTGATACTTGTTTGTATAAGGTAAGAGCCTTTTTTGCTCTCCACATCTGATTTTCTCAGTGTGAAGCTTGATTTATTTAACTAGCACTCGCCAAGTATTTTTTTCTTCAAATAACTGCTCAAATTATGATGACTTAGATTCTCCCATGAATCAGTAACCAAGTATCTTAAAACTCATTAATTTTTTGTCTGAATTTTATGATCATATTAATATTTTAACTATACTAGATATCAGCAATAATTGAAAAAGGGATCAGTGAAGACTAAAGGTCAGTTTCACAATATTTGGTCACTTAATTGTAATATGTGAACAATGGGTCAAGGGATGTTAGATAGATAGATCTTTATTCAATTAAGCATCCTAATAAACATGATAGACATAATATGCACAAATCTGTTGATACATGTACATGTAATTATACATATAATTGTTTCAATAAATATGTTCAAGCATTCAGATGGTAGAATAGTTAACCATAAAATTGACGATCAAGTGACCATGAGTTTAAAAGCATCTGCTGGAAAAGTAATAATTTATTATCGGGAAACAAATGTATTTTGAATTTTGTTGACCCAAAGTTGACTTAGTATTAATTGAAAAGAGGTATGTGATCCCCAATTTTCTAGCAGAGAAAAGACTTCAATGGAGAATTGAATGTTTCAATGTGAAATACAGTTTTTCCACTATTTCTCTTCTGAGCACATTTCATTTTTTTTTAGTTGTTTTTATGCAACTATCATTATATTTATTATCACTCTTTATTAGCAAATAATGCCCTTCATAATAAAGTTAGTCACTCATGAAATGCAAAACAAAAATATATAAATAGATACAAGTCACATTGTGAAAACAAGAAACAAGAACACAAGACTACTATTTATGACTATCACTTGAAATTTACTCAATACATTTTCTCATGGATGAATTCATTGATTCACATCTTTTTATATGACTTGGCAAATTATTTAATGCAGTCAGACCAGATCTGAACAAAGAGTCACAACCTATATGCCCTCTGTTGATTCAAAAATTTCCTATTCTATTTCTAGTGGAGTGTGTATGAAAACTACTTGTGTAGGTTAACTGATCACTCAGATAATTTGGCAACATATTGTGTTTAATTTTAAATATAAATAGGAGCATATTCAGTGTTATTCTTTGTGTACAACTTGGTATTGCCCTCATAGATCTGTTTTGGAGCTTCTGTGGTCTATTAAGATTTTCATTGCTCACAAAATAGAGCAATGTACTGAAATAGTGTTATTATTGCTTTATATATTGTTATTTTTGCATAGTTACTTATTTTTCAATCTATATAAGAGATGAATTTTCGTAGCTATTTTTTTCTGAATATAACATTAAGGTTGAATTCTGGATCTAATACTACTCCTAAATATTTGAAAGTCGCAACCATATTTGAATTCATGTTTGAAGAGTATTATTCTGAATTCCACTTTTTCATTCACAACTCACTCCCCTTACCAGTCATATTGGGGGTTGATATTGGTAGATCCGACGAAGTATTTCTTGCTATAAGAGTTTTTTGAAAGTATCATCATATTTAATTCATCTTGAATAACCTTCATCTCACCGTTTTGTTAATATTGAACGATTTTGATATCAGTTTATGGATTCTCTCTATATGAGCCATAACATAAGCTTGTAACAATTTTTTTTAAATTTTTTCAGGGCAGTCGTGATAATATGAGCATTGTCTTAGTAGTATTTCCTGGTGCCCCCACACCAACACCTGAGGCCATAAAGGCTGAAAAGGAACTAAATGCAATCATTGAAAGGCACATTGAAGGTGAGGAAAAATCATTTTGTGACGTTTTGTTAAAATATTTTCAAGTATTAATTTTATACTGATTACATATAAGGTTATCATTAGAAATTTTAAAAGTAAGTATTGTTCAAAAGTCGTTTTGTGGTGGATGAATTTTCAATTCGTAGTTTTTTGGTTTATAACCTACCACAATCTGAAAAAAAAATTGAATTAATGTTTGGATCTTTACAAATATGAAAATATTGATGCAGCATCTTTTCGGGGTAGATTAGCAGTCTGCCTTTCTACACTAGATGCTAGATTTGAACATCAATTCTTCTCAGATCTTGATGAATATCTTCATTATTTTTGCAGAAATTGTCAAGCAGACCGATGATAGAGATTTTTCCCTCATTCTTGACAAACTTATATCCGTCAATATTGAAGGATTACCTCCAGGTGGTGGATTAGCTTCAAAGTGAGTATGGAGAGGATTATTTTGTTTGAAATGAATATCCAAACACTGATAAAAACTCATCATCACATATAATCATGAATATTCAGTTTAATGGTAATTGAAAAGGTGTAATTCTGATTCTATTTGAATCTATTGAAATGTTCGAAGCCGTTGTGAAAAAATCATCAATTGAAATTTTAATTCTGGAATTATCTTTGTTTCTACAGAGAGGGAGAGAGAATTTTTAATCAAAGCCAATTGAAACAAATTTATCAAAAATGATCGGTTCAAATTTGTGATAATTTCATAGCAATCCCTTGTAACAAAAGCGTTCTACAACTTTGGAGAATATTACAATGAATCTGCACTGCTCTACATACCAGGTTTTCAACAAGCTCCGTCAATAAGGATTAATTTTCCTTGGACATAAAGTATATATATCTCTTTCTCTTATATGTTTAGAAAGACGTTTTTCAACTACTCCTTTCTCATTTTCAGATTTTTTGATAAAATATTGTGAAAGGTGATTTTTATTTATGCTGTTTTTTGTATAAAAACTAATTTCATTCATATTGTTGATCCGAATTTACTATTTCTAAAAAATCAATTATCATTTACATTTTTCCAATTATTATGCACAAACCTATTAACAATATAAATCGAGTTGGAATGATTTAGCAGTGAATAATGATTTGTTTTCTATTTTCGAGGTATGACTTTTTAAAATCTTGAGCTACTTCTCGGACTCCCAAGTCTTTTGCATTTTAAAAATCAACAAATTGTTCACACAGTCAAGAAAATAAGTCAATAGAATAGAATTTTAATCATCACTCGAAATTTTTACAGTAGAATTGTACAAGCTTATCGGACTATACACTAGGTATTTGAAGTTTCAGTATTTCGATTACTTGTAAAACCATGCTGATTGCCTGATAGAAGATTATTAGCTGTTAGAAATAGCAGCAATTGGTTTTTTATATTCATTTCAGATAATTTCGATATGCTAGAATATCAAAACTAACCATCAACTTGAAGTCTATCAGAAGAAAATTTTCATTTTAAATCAGGGTGGGGCAAAATCTGATTTTTATTAAAGAAATCAAAAATCATTGTATTTTTTTAAAATCACGATTTATTTGATTTTTTTAATTTGAATATAAAATTTGAACATTTTGATTCTTCGAAATTATTGTTGATTATTTTAATGTATAAGTCTAAAAGTTTTAATTCAATTTGCGGCTCAAAAACTTGTGACAACGCATTTGTCGCGCTTCTTGCAAGAAAATTCTTGTCGCGATTTGTTTTCCTTCTGTCCTATAGTGAGGCACAAACACGAACGCGTTTGCTGTGATTTTTGCAAAAATATTCCTGTCGAGGCTTGGTTTCCTTCTCAACCTATAAATTGACGTTGCCCAACAATTTCACGTGTTCGCTAGTTGTACACTCGGATATTAGAAACAGATTAGGCATAGAAAAAGGGAGGAAAACTCCTGTTTTTGTTTAAATTTTATAACGAAAATGAATAGACTGAAAATATACAGTAATAAAAGATTTACTTGTAACGTTTAGTTCAAGAATTTTGGATTATATACTTCTCTTTTGTTGTTTTTGCTAAAAGCAGAAACTACTTTTGATCTTCGAGAAAACTTTTATATTGTGTTTTAATTTAAAAATCAAGCGATTTAAATCATGATTTTAATCGTGATTTTAATCACTTGATTTTAATCAGCCCAACCCTGTTTCAAATAGAATATAATGGGTGTACAAAACATTTTTTTGTAGAAGTTTTACAGGCATTGAATTTTTTTAAATGCTACTTTTTTCACTGATCAATGCATAATAAAATTATTAATGTAATCATTGAGCTTGATTTATTTGCTTCATTGTTTATTTGGTTCTTGGGAAAAAATCATTATTATCTGTGGAATAAAAGTTCGAAATTTTGTGTACATGAATTAACGTAACTATCAATAATAATTTTAGTTCGATCCCTTAGTTACATGTGTATTTTTAAAAATGAGTTTTTTGTTTTTTTTTCTAGGCGCTCATTGATTGAACAAATTTTCAAAGAGCTCTGTCCAGATCAAGCCGAAACTGTAAGTCTGAGTTATTGTAATATTAATTTTTGAATCATGAACTGTTTGTTGTTGTGGTTGTTTGTTGCCTATACTTATATTCAATTCTCTATTATTATTTTAGCTAGATTGGTATGTTTATGGCTCTCTAGCAAGAGGTTATGGGATTTTTTCATGAATAACAGCTTGTTTTTGTTTGGGAGGCTTCCGCAAAAATTCATGGAAGCAGATGTTGATGAAATGTTAAAAAGTGATGCGAACCAAATTTTTTCGATAGTTTATTAAATGAAATGGTTATTATCTTGGAAATATTCCATATAACCAGACCTCTGTGACTTATTGTGTCGTATTTATTTTGAGCTTTAGAAAAAAGGAGACTCTTGTTATGAAGCAGCCATATTTTCGTAAAAGACTCCATGACATTGTTGTGAAACAAGAAACGTTTTTGTTAAGGAGTTTCAGTATGCAAACAGTCGAAAGGAAGGTCTCCTCTTCATATTCACAGTGTCTTGAAAAAACGAGAGAGTGTTAGAATTTTTTTCAATATTTTGAGGTGATCTTTCTTGTGTCTGGTATTTGGCCACCGAGGTAATTTTATTAAAATTAATTAATCACGTAATTGTAGTGAACTGTATTTTTAATAAACTTTGTTTCATTATACATCGTTTGCTTTTTTGAATTTTTTAAATTTGGAATGCGCTTTGTACATACGCTTTTTCGTGATCTGTGTAATTTTCCAGATGAAATGTAACGTTTGAAATTTGTTATTTACAGGTTCTGGATCCTTAAATGAGAAGAGTATTCTTTTCTGTTTCGACCTCAAAAAATTTGAACCGTTTTATTAATTGATATTTTTCTTAACCATATTTTGCTGATGGAAATTTTGTTATATATTCACGTTTTACACACTTTGTTGAGATTTTGGTGATTTTTGATGAAAATTTTACAAAATATTCTTTGTCTGGTTTCTTGATATTTTATAATTCAATAAAAATATACTTTTGAATTATTAAGGTGATTTATCAATACCTCACATTACGATGGAGTTTGAGTTTGTTCATGAAATTCCTTGTCAGCATCCACATAATCATCAAATATTTTTGTTCTCTGCTTTCTCATTTCGTTGCCTGTTTTTTTATCATTCAAATCCACCATCCATCATAATTGAATAAGGTGTTTCGTGAGGAAACCGCTTTTCACTGTGGAGTTTTCAAGCAGAATAGGATGTAGTTCAAAGAACAATCATATTCAAAAAACCAAAACGTTATTCAATTGAGAAGTTTTTCAATATAACAAAGTGCATGTGTATATGAAGTACTTATCGTTGAAGTTTCGGGATCAAATCTACTTCCGTTTTCAAAACTTCACACATATTTCTCTTCTATTTACTTTTTTTTTCTATTTTCACCGATCCTGTTCACAAAAATGCTATTGAAATTTGCCATCTGTTATGGTGTATGTTGTTTGATTTATCTGTCGTAACGTTTTTAATGGATAATTGACAATGTGAAGATACAGAATTTGATATTTTGATAATATCGTTAATGAAATCTATATTTATGAATTGTTCTGAAATAGTTTTCTCCACTTCTATTACAAAAGGGATATCTACTCCAAATCAATATCGAAACTGATAAGTTTTTCCCACGTTGGGCGCCATAATAAAAGTATTACCAGTATATAGTCTCGTTACCAATATAGTAGGTTTTACGATATATGGTATTGGCTAAACAATTATAATAAAACCAATTAGACCCTTGAGTTGTAAAACCCGAGAATGCCCATTATAATTGTTAAAGGACTGGAATTATAAATATGTACACTGGAAACATTAGGAAATGATCTTCGCATCACGATAATATGAACGCAGGTAATTTTATCTCAGAGAGGTCTCATAGAGGATACGGCTCACACTGATACTTTGATAATAATAATAACACTTATTCATCCCAAGAAACATTGACAGTTTTAGTCTGTATATTTCATTGGAAGTGTTCAATCGTGTTACGACCTGCTACAATGTTAAAACATGATATTGAAGACATTAATAGCAATTATTCCCTACCCCAACGTGCGGAATAGGCAGTATATGTGAATAAAAAGTAATAGTGCTTTTTCCAGAGGTTCGTTGAGGAAAATGTGTATAGTTCCTCATTTCAGAAAGGATATAATGTGGGTGCTGCAACAAGTGTAACCAGTAATCTCACGAATGTGCCTCTTACTTCAGTTAGACGAATTGTTGGAAATCCCATTGAATCAAGGAAAAAGCATAAAGATTCCTGTGTCACAAAAAGTCTAGACGACTTGGAAAAGGATTTGAAAAGGCGAAAAATCTGTGTTCGATGAGCAACGTATCCTTACAATCAAGTCTGAAACATCGGCTCATCAATGACGAAACTTAAATCAACTGTAGATTTATAGATGGATAGACTTTACTTTAGAATTCCTGATATACAATATGGTTTTTTATAAATATATAAATAATTTCACAGTACGTCATGAATTATCATTTGGCATATTCTGATAATGGCTTTTTGAACACTTTTAAGAAACTTACATTTTTTATTTCATCAGGTAACTTATTGAAACTATCTAGACCCTGAAAGAACAGCGAATTCATTCCACTTTTGTAGTTTGTTCGGGATATATGAAATGTATTACATGTTCTTGTATTATATGAATGGAGTTCACTGTTTCGGACCAAATATCTGCTGAGATATGATGGTTGTAACCCACTCGATTTTGTAAATAAAAATCATGCTCAAATAATATAGTCTTTTATGTACCGGTTGCCACTGTATGGTGTTCAACATTGATTCAATGGGTGTATATTGATTGCATTTCAGAATGATTCTCATACCTCGATTTTGTAATTTCTGCAATTGTCCCATTTGATTCTGGTTGAGAAGATACATCAGTGTAACACAGTAATCAAAGTGTGGCTGTATTATGCAATTGTAACATGTTAATCTGGCATAGGTTGATAGAGATTCCGAAATTCTAGGGAAGAATTACATTTTTTCACAAATCTTTCTGATAGTATATTCGGCATGCTCATTAAGTTAACTGTTGGTTTATAATAAATCCGAAATAATTGATTTCATTTACAATTGTGAGTTGGCTATTGAATATGGTGATATCAATTGCGTTATTATCAATCATTCTTTGATTCGAATTTGATGAAACAATCATTGCCTTGGTTTTGCCATTATTCAGTTTGAGTTTATTTATTTTGAGATATTTTTTGATGTTTGTATATACAAGGGTATCATCAGCAAATAAGTTAATAAGGTGTGATCCAGGTACATTATTGATATCATTTATATAAATAATGAATAGCAATGGACTCAAAACACTGCCTTGTGGTACACCTATATCATAAATAATTGGATCTGACGTTATATCACAGATTTTTGTCCTTCGGCTAAGATAGCTATCTAACCAGTTGAAAGCTCTTCCATTCACACCATAATATTTCAGTTTATTTATTAAAGTTTTTCTATTGATCGTTTCAAAGGCACGTTTGAAATCTAAGAATGATGCAGCAACATATTCTTTCCTATCAATACTTCCCTTCAACTCTGTAACCGTCACCTGTAATGCCGTTTCACATGAATGATTCTTGCGGAAACCAGACTGATTATCGCTAAATGAGTTATTTTCATTAAAGTATTCAACTAGTTGTTCATATACTGCCAGTTCCAGTACTTTTTCAAGCGTTGGGAGACTGTTAATTGATCGGAAATTGCATTATTTATTTTTGGAATTGGAGTAACTGTACTAGTTTTGTACTGATCAGGAAACAGTCCTGTGGACAAGGAAGTATTTACAAGGTACAATATTACATACCCAAACACATCGAAAGTTTTCTTCAAGAATTTACTATTAATAATTTCGCTTTTATTCGCCTTATCAAGAGAAAAAATTATTTTACGTAAAGTTGTCTATGTTTATCTCTCTAAATTGGTTCAACTTACTGTTTATGGGTTCATGGGTAATCGCTGTCCATATCTCATCACAATATATACTATTTTCTATTTCAATTATGCTATTTAAAAAAGATTCATTAAAAGTATTTACATAGGTATTTCGTGAGTATTTATATTGTTGCCACCTTTGTTTTCTAGCTGGAGCTGCACTTATTTTGAAATTTTTATATGCTATATCTTTTTCTCTCGATAATATTTTCAGTTTATTATCATAAAATGGTACTTGATTAGACTTAATTTGTTTTTCATATGCTATTTTATTTTATTCAAAATTATGGTACAGTTTGTTACTATTTCTTCCAATATTTAATTGATTGTATCCAGGTTCCAGTTTACTGGGAGAAGTTCTAAATTGCTTTCCCTATATGTATGCTCATTTATAGTTCTTACACTGATGACTTTGTTTGAAATTTCTTTCCTACAATCAAAAATGTCTATTGATATCAATTTCTTCTGAAGATGCTAACCTTGTTAGCGAAAGGCGCGTCGAGTGCAAAAAATATCAGTTTGGTGTTGGGAAAAGTTTCGAGCTATCATAGTCGACAATTGCAAAAAATCCTGGCTCAAATAATTCTTGATTCAAAACTTCATGGCTGCAAATGACATATTTTTTGAGGAGAATATACAAAAAAAGAACTTTTACGAGTGCTGGAGCCTTTCTTTAATGAACACGTATGATTGTGATACAATTGCAAAAGAATTGGGACAAAGTGTTACGACTACCTTCCTGCTACTGAGTGTTCAATCCAATAGAGCTTATGTGGCACCAACTTAAATCGAGCGTTCGCAAAAAAAATACTTCTCCAACTTTTAGTGGTAGTGTGGTAGAATTAATTAGGAACTGTGTGAATGAGATTCCTACCGAGAGTTGGAAAAGTTCTGTTAGTCATGTTATATATAAATGTTGAAAACTCTCTTACCTTTCTGTGAAATCAATTGTGCCAATTATAATTAATTTGGATGAGGATAGCGATACCTTTCTGTGAAATATATAGAATAGAATTGTAACATTTAAATAAATTACTTGTATTTCTCCTATATTATGCAGAATATGATTGAAATTTCGTTCATAAGCCAGTACCATTTAGGGTGATACAATGTAATTATTGGAGCATTGAATTTTGCTTTCCACTCAGAAAAGATATGGTCTATTGGACATTGGACAAGTTCTTGGGGGTGAGTGTGAGTAAATTCACTAAGGCGTTTCCCATTTCATTAAATGGGAGGCTCTATTTTCAAACATTCTTCCATAATTACCATTATCGATTTTTCCATAATAACTATTGTCAACATTTTTTTGTTCTGAATGTAATAGATACTTTTTCGGGTAGATAGAATCAGTTATTCGAATTGATATTCGCAAACATCATCTGATGTTTTATCAATTGTTATTATTTCATTCTCAGCATACAGAGTTATTCTGAAATAGTTTTCTCCGCTTCAATCATAGAAATTGAAGAGGTTATTTTCTTTGGGCGCCAAATATGGGAGGAAACTGCATTTTTTCGTAATTGCTCTATATACTATTTGGAAATTGAAGAGATTGCCCCAAGTTGGGCGCCATACATAGAGGACTTGATACTACAATTTCATAAAATAGCGTGAATCTTCCAGCTATAAATGGAAGGAACTTTTACAGCTCTACCGCACTCAGGCTCATTGTACTTCCTCTCATCCGTTTGGCTGGCTATAACTAAGAAAATTGAACTAGTTATCATTAGTCCCCAGACACCAGTACCGTTTTTGTGTATTTCACTCTCAAAGCATGCAAAAAGGCATGATGACCATGGAACTCTAGTTGTGAAGAAGAAACAGCAGAATTATTTTTAAAGGTTCTACACAAAAACTAAGAAACATAAAAATATGTTTAATCTATCAATCTTGTATACAAAAGTATAATAAATTTCAAGCATCTCTGAAAGCAGGTCTAGCAATAAAAGCAGCAAATATCAAAGCCAAGTTTTGCGCTGAAAGCAATAAATATAAACTTGGAATGTACAAAAAACACATACTATCACTAATCTTTCATTGAAAATATTTTGCCTCGAAAACCTTCGATAAAAATTGAAGCCTATTTATACTACATGCCTCAATATCATATAATTTAAACGTTTTTTCATAAAATATGTTTGTACCTTCAGAATCTCATGAAAATGGTCCACAAAAATCGTACAGCACTTACATGAATTTCAAACTTGAAACAACCGAGCACGTTTTTGCGAAATAGGGATTATGACTGTTATTTTTTATGGACCATCTTTTCATTTCAATATAATTGAGAAAATATAACACCCTACACAAGTGGAAGAAAAATAGAATTATTTTTTCTCAGAAATAAATAGATTGGTAGATAACTGGATTTCCCCAAAGGAGTTGAGTTTTCATATTTACATAAATTGATTGATTTTGAGGTGATTTGAAATATTGCTTTCTGACCTCTATGGTTAGAATAACATTTTTTTTTTCAATATGTTCCAACATTCTGAATGCTGATGTGTTTTCTGGCATTGGAGTATTCCAGTATGTATTCAAAACAATTCGTCAATAATAACAGTCATAAGAATGCAAATATCAAATGTAGGATAAAAATTTCAATCAATCAATGAACCTTTTTTAATTGAACTTCTATTTCAACGATTAAAATTTCCCCAGTATTATCGCCCATGAACACAAATCGAGCACAAAACACATAACCTCAAAAAGAGAAGAACCAACGTGCTTATTGATTCATGTGGAATAGGTCTCAAAACACAGTCGATGTGAAGTTATCTTTTCAAGGCCAATATAAATGTATATGAATACGTTTTGAATACATGAGCGCGAGAAAACATCTAATTATAATTTTCTTCGCACTGGGGCATATTTTGGCACGTTTATTTGATTGCTTCGGGGGGACAGTCGGGTTGATGACTTGGATGTGCAGCCCTGAAGGCCGGATGGGTCTCCAACTCCCTATCGATTCTCAAAATGATAGGAAACGGTCGTAAATCTACATGGAACCTGTAATGAATTTTATTTTTATGATACGTAAAAGCATTTGGCTTGTTGACACCGATTGTTTCTCTTATATTCATCCCAAAAAACTACATTAGTTTTCGACAGGGTCAACGTACACAGTAATTAAGTTATTTACAACTGACATTTCAATAAAAATACGACTAGAACACCATAACGATTGAAGAAACTCATAACATACAAAAATATCTAAATCTCAATCCTATTTAGAATTCTTTTGACTCGAGTACAAACCTTCTGGCATTGAAAACCTGAGGTATGAGACAACAATCTGCTAGAGTAATTTCGTCTCCTATGCAGTATTTTCCAGCATTAGCCGACAAAAGCTTTTCCACTGCTCTGAAACCTCTTTTAATCCAGTGTTTGGCCCATTCGTTCTTCTTCTCTTCCCCAACGTGGATGAGCACCGTCAAATTCTGGAGGGGTTGTATGCCAGAGGCTATGACTTCACAAATTTCTCTCACCTTGAAATGGAAATTATTTTTATAGCAGCTGTTTTACTCACTGATGAATATAGTTGACGCCAACTAAAATGAGTCTGCGCATAAACATAAAATCGTTCTGTGTTGAAAGACTCCGCCCACGTAAGTCATATTTCGCATTGTCATGACCACAACTGCTACTACAAGTAAATGGTCTTGACCAATAGCTATCTTCTGGGGCGGTTTCCATGCGCATCAAAATCTAACCTTAGTTGTCGATATATTAAGTCATTGGGTATTATTGTTATATGATTAAAACAAATACTTTCTGGTCTATACCTATGGCGCGGCGGGCGTTGAATCAGAATAAAGAAGTCTCCTTTTCTTATTCAATTTGTATACCAGTCACTTAAAACAGATTTATAGCATTCGGAGGATATCTGAACACACCATGAAGGAAAATATTTCTCCATATTGTGAATATTTTTTATTGTATATTTATATTAATTTCGGTATTTTCCATTGTTTTGAAAAATATGCAGGAGGGCGGGTCAACAGCCAATTACACGAAAAACAAAAATAATTTTATATTAGATTTTAATCCATCTATTCCTTAATTCAGAAGATTACCGCCCGCGTAAACGACCAGTGCCAAAATGGCGAATGACATACGTCACTACTCATATCGGAATCACTGGACGCAGCATTATGCTATGGTAAACAGTTTCCTGTGGTGTACGCATATTACAAATGCAAGTTCATGCTCACAACAACCACCTCCAAAACTTTTTCGTATGACTCGGGAGTTGTACTATAGATTTTCGAAACTAGGTTGATGTGATTGTAATCCAACAATAACATAACCTCTTGATGATATAATATGAAACTGTTTTTTCAATGATATGAACACTTCGGATATTTACTTACTTTTGGAGTAATTTCAACATAGAAACCGAAGTGTTCTTTTGAAATTCAGCTACCTTGAAACGATCGTCGTTCTTTATGAATTACCATGAAAAATGTCTACAGATGGTGAATTGTTTAATGATGCCTTCACAAACCTGTCTGAAGGCATTTTATTATTGCAAAACATCAATGCACACTTATTATAATCGAAAATGCAAGCCCAACTATCACAAAGACCGCGCTTCAAATGTAAACATCGATATGAGCTCTGACGTCAAAATTTATATTCAACTGTATGATTACAACGATGTTTCATTGTTTTAATCCCGCAATGACAACACCGAATTTTTTGATTTGATTCAAGTAACGTATCCTTTGTATACAAATCAAGTAAGAAAAGGTGACTTCTATGTTTGAGCGTTGGTCGTGCTGTATAATATGTTACACGATAATTTCTACGAATTCTCTCTAGATGAAGAACAATTGTTAAATGTAAAATAAACGAAATAATTCTATACTTGAGTATGCGACGTTAGTCACACAGATTCAAAATGTATTTAAATTCATGTAATACAATATGTCGATGAGAAATTACGATTTGAATATAGAAAAGCAGTTTGGAAAATCAATTCGAATTTTAGAAAAAAGAAAGCCGCACATAAAAAAAGAGGGTCGGTTGTTGGTAGTTTTGCAGAAAGAAGTTTCTTGATTTTTCTATATTTGAATTAAGGTTGTTTTCATTTTAGAATTACTGAATAATGTAGCAAAATCTGTACAAGAATATTTTCGAGGTATGTAAACTCATACACAGATACTTACTTTAGCCCTCTTTATGCAGTCATTTGGCAACAACGGTCTATGTGGCCTCGTCTCCTCGAGGTAATTCATTATACTGAGAGACTCCACCAAGGTAACGCCATCTATGTGCAGAGCGGGCACTTGTTCCATCGGATTTATCTCTCTGAATTCATTTGAATGCTGTTCCCCTCCAGATTTTATCAGAGAAACAGGTTTTATGTCGTAGGGAATCTCTTTCAGATTCAGTGCTGAAACGAGCGAGCATTATGCAACTAAAAATGCGTGTATAAAAAAAACAAAAGATGGTGCTGAATGCCATATTTACGAATGGTAACTGGGTCAAAGAATTATTTTTTCCGGTACTGGGCGGAGATACGCACTTATATCTCCGCCCCTTACCGAATACCATTCATACTAGATTGAAATAGGCCATATGCATCATGAGGTTTTGACTTTACTGAAGTAAAAATTTCAAATGAAAAGTATTGGAATAAAGCTAAAAGACGGGACATGTCTGGAATATGATGCAGTTATTTGGTGAATTAGTGCCGGAAATTTCTTTTGGAGGCGTCGAGCAACCTTCAGTTTCTATGAGGTAAGATGGCTATATATACTGTGCTTTCAGTGTTGCGATATTGTTTCAGACAAACCTGTAGACAGGGTGTAGTTGTTAAAATCACGCCTTAAGGGTGCGCTTGTGGTTGAAATTCCTAAAAATGTTCGAGATCACTCGATCCATGGAACACGTTGTTGCCAATACATATTACTTTTGGTTAGAACCGAGAATAGAACGCGAGATCAATCTGACGTTTGATGAAAACAAACTTCATCTTAAATGACCTACCTCCAAGAATAATCTCACGTTCTAGTATATCCAATAACAATTTGAAAATCTCGTAGTGATCATAAAAAACACAAGAGAAGTTTGCTGGCAACAACATTCTAGAATGTGCACGCGTTCTGAAATATTCTATAAATGCAGTGATATGTGTTTTAGATATTTTCAGTTCAACCCAGAAGATTATAAAAAATAATAATGATTTCACTCACCAGAAACAATGGCATTTTCTCACTTCACATATCCATAAAATTTGATCACACTCCTATTCGCTCACACGCATTAACGTGAATAATATTCGGCTGAATTGTGATACTACTTCTAAACCGAGCTTTTGAATTGAGATCACAATATTATATTGCTCAAATGAAAATATCAACAATCAACTAATTTCTTCAGCACATAGACCAGAATTCTCAACGACATAGCCACTTGGCAACACAGGACGTGCACATGACTGTCATCTCAACTGCGAGAGTGACGATACCTGGCGAATTTTTTGAGTTATTACTACGGTCTACGTCATCAATTCTTGATCAAGTAGGCCAGATTGGTTGTCTGATTTGCTGACAATCTTTTATATGGAGTGAAAACACCAGTATATAGCCACCGTACTATAAGGTAACCAACGTAATTTTATGTTGAACTTTACCAAATTTCAAATGGAATAATAGTGGGTTAGTTATGGAATTTGAGCCCAAAATAATAAATCTTTTACAATATATATTAGAAGAATGACTGTTTTTTCGAGGTTTCTGCTGAGTATTTGCGGTTTCTCGTAAAATCTCCATAAGGCGCAATGCATAAAAGTCCCCCAAAATTTCCAAAAGTGGATGGCGCTGTCGTTGCGCGCGGTCTTGATAGTGACTACTGACTACAAAAGTGTTGATTGCGTTAGGCTTACCTATTCGAACCCTCCATGAACAAGAACTCCTCCAGTAAGAGTATAAGATTGGCTGAAAACGATTGTTTATGATTAATTTCGATATTATGATTATGTACGGTATAATTAATTAAGGAATACTTATATAAGGACAGGAGAAATAGTTGCGCTGTAGAATATCATCGCAGCTTTTTTCGACGACACTATTTCATGCTCAAATAATAATGATTTATTATTAACCATAATATAGCATAAATAATCACAAAAAGACGAACAAAAGGTTTGTGTAGGTTTGGAGCAGACCGATATTCATCAACACTATTATTAAATCATTTGTTCGATTTTTTTCATATGATAGCCGAATTTGTTCATAACAATTGCTTTCGAAATAACGGAAAAACCTCATAGTAAACACAAATTACCTGATAGGCGGTGTTTAGTAGAATGATACTTTGACTCTACCTCATAATCAAACCATAGCAATTTTTTTCGGTATAAAAAAGGTTCTCAATAAAAGCTGAAAATAATAAATATTTAGCATAATACATATATATGTTGTGTGAAAATATCAACAGACAATTTCGCTGATCCAAAATAGGGGGCAGACGGATGTAAAGTTGTCCATTGGTAAAGTAAAAATGTGAGCAGGTTTTGTAGATAATAATCAATATTTGTAAAAAAATATGGATATTGGGTAATTGATACCATTTAAAAAGTTGACACCCAGAATGATATACTGCTCAAGAGGACAGCCTCTCCAAACACCTCAGAAGATTCTAGTATATTACGCCCATGCATCGAGTTTGAATAAAACTCGTATAATTGAAATCGACAGTTAATTCTGACATTCAACAGAATATATTTTCAGTGAGGCCGTAAATAGTACCCCCCTTAAACTCTCGAAATGGATTTGATATCAGGGTCGGAAAAAATTTACGTAAAATTCAACATCATTTTCAGTACTTTTAGATGGAAAACTCAATAGTGTGACGTCACTGGCTGCCAAGAGGGCGCTATCATTTTTTGTTTCAAACGGAAAGGGGTGTCTTGTGATAACTCGTGTGCATTTTTTTTCTAACCAGTGGTTTACTTCTGAGACTCGTACAAGCCATCCCAGTCGTTTACCTATTTCAATAATGCGGTTTTCCTCGGCTCAAGTATCGACTTCTGAAGGGAAAGATCGAACCAGTTTTAATTTACCCTATAGCTTGGTGCTTGATTAGAGGTTTTTGATATTTTTCGAATGGAATTTCCATGAAAATTATGATTTTTCGTTAAGAGATCATTATAAATTAAATAGAACTGGTAATAACAGGAACGAGTTGTCACAAGACATACACCTAAAGAACTCTCAAATGAGTTTCTTTATTATCATAATTTGAATGTTTACGTTCATACAGAAGCGCAGAAGGGCCATATCTATTTCAAATTTCATTTTTCCATATTCAATTCCGACTTTAATTTCGGAATTCCTACTTTTATTTCGGATTTCCGATTTTAAAAAGTCGGAAATCTGAATTTGAAATTCGCCCTCAGAGTCGGATTTCCTATATGAATGTCGGAATTCCGAGATAAAAGTCGAAATTTTGCGATTAAAGTCGGAATTCCGAGATGAAAGTCGGAATTTTGCGATAAAAGTCGGAATTCCGAGATAGAAGTCGGAATTTTGCTATAAAAGACGAAATTTCTACTTCAAAGTCGAAATTATAGAAAAATGAAATTTAAAAAAGGTATGGCCCCTCTGGGCTCAAGATAGTCCCCGAAACGGATTTACATAGGACATATATTGAACTTTATTCAATAACTGATTTTCAGATGGTGGAAAAAATTTACAAATCAGATGACCAATAGGTAGTGAATTCCTTTTTTTGGAATTAGTACGTTGATTCAGATTTGCTTGAAAGTTTTCAACGATCTACTTTTTTTGCCATCGATGAAATGCCTAATACTGAGAAAATGGCGAATATTAGTTTAATTTTTCTCATTGATAGCGCCGCGTTGTTTATACCAAACTCTTGACGGACGCGCAATGAGACGATATTATTAAGATTAATCGGTAAAATAGGAAAATTTAAAACTTTTTATAAAGATCAATTATCCTCATATCAAACTGATATCATTCGTACTTGACGAGCTTTGCGCCAAGTTAGCATTTTTACACTCGTCCTGTATGTAACACAAAATATATTACCACCTTGGAATTGATTTTCATTTTAACAACTGCATTCCACATACTTAATTCGAATGGAATGTTTATTATAATGAGTTGGAACCAGTTTCGAAATGAACACAAGATTTCCACCACAAGATGAATTACAAAAACAGCTCACAGAGTTGAACAGAGAAATATGTTTACGGTTATTTGATTTTTTGATGTCTATTAGTTTCTTGCCAGAGGAAAATCTTTTACCTTCCTTATAGACGCTGGATATTCAGAATTCATTCAAAATAAAAACTATATTTGAACTTGACTCAGTTTATGTCAATGTTTACTATTAGATTATGCGGTAAAATGTAAATTTAATTCAAATGAAACCAGTTTTAGATACTGAAATAAAATCTCATCGAAGAGGTAATATGAGTAGGGATATATTTACAGAAAAATAAAATAATCATTACATCTGTTTCAAAATTCAGTACTTGTGATCATATTAATATAACAAATGAACAGGCGCGTATACAGCTTGAGTTTATAGGGGGGGTAATCACTGAGAAAATTATGCGTTTCCACCATTTTATATAAAAACAAATGATTTGGCCTTTTTACAAACTTACCTTTGACAATGACTTAAATTATTTGGAAACTGTGGAATAAAAACGTTAGATTTGTTTAATCTCAATTTTTTCCTAAATAAAATTGGAAAGTAGAGAAAACAACCACAATACTTTTCGATGATAATAAACTTCAGAATTCAGAGATAACTAACATTTGCCTTGTCAACGTAAGGTAAAAATAAACCGTTATAATGATATCATACTACATATCAATATGAGTAGAATGAAAAGTATATACTTATTGAACACAAGAAAATGCAACAGAAAAATTGAATAATAAATTTTAATTTAGGTTCATCAGTTTCTCCCGAAATACCAGAGACTATATGATCTTCTGAGATATTCTATATTTTGATAATAATTTTGAATTCAATTACTGGATTCTGCGATCTTACAGGGTTACAGAGAGTAAAAGTGAAATGAAATTGTGATTGATTTTTCATTCATTCTTTATATTTTTTGATATCTCACTATATTTTTTAATATATATTGTAATATGTTATGTGACTGACTGATCATGGGGGGTAACTACTCCCTGTACCCCCCTTGTATACGCGCCTGCAAATGAAATAATCTTAAAAATAGTATATTATCCAACGAGCGTATAATGATGGCTATTATTCACGAGGTGAAGTCTACTGCCACGAGCCGCAGGCGAGTGGTCTAAATCACCGCGGGAATAATAGCCGTTATACGCGAGTAGAATACTATACTTTATCCACGACTTATTGAAACATTTTTTGAAGTTTTTATGGTGGAAAATTTCATTACATTACATACATATTTTAAGAATCACCATTATTTTATTGAAACAAATATTTCACACTATGCTGTTGATAGGTTTCAGTCAAATTTGTTTGGATTCAAAAGCAAAAAACAATATAATATTATAGCTAAATCAAGGAAGTATTCGACAGCAGTGAATAATGACTCATTATTCACTAGTGAATAATGGGTATCATTAAAGTCGAGCAATCAGACGTGTAATGGGTAATTTATACAACAGTCATGGATAAACATGTTTGTTTATAATATAGTTGTTATTATTGAATTGTCTCACCTTTCCTAGTAAGGACGTCATGTCCGTTGATCTGCAACCATATAGTACGATCACGAAATACTAGACTACAAGACCCGAATCTTGTTTGAAGTGAAATATTTCGAAAATGTGAAAACTCGAATAACCTCAAAAACACTGGATTTCACTTGGACGATTTTCTCTCGACTCGGCTGCTGGAGATTGCGCGACAGCGCTGGTCACATAATATTTATTCAGTTGAAGGCGAGCGATCTCATGAAAGGAACTACAGTGTTGCCGCTGTTCAAATATATTTATCCTATCTGGGGTAATGTCTACAGAATTCGTGAATATCAAATTATGTTCTTTATATTTGGAACCTTGAACCTTTTTGTTGAGGTAGCTTATTTGAACAGTAACAAGATTTCCTCAAAATACAAGACTGAAAACAATGATCTTCTGTATGGTTTAATGTTTCCATATCTTATGGATTCCAACATTATCTAGGTAAACTGTTAACATTTCACCAATAATGTAGAAGTGCCATCTACGCTCATCAATTTTATTGTTTTTTATTCAATTCTCCTTCTACAAGTGCGCCTACAAGGTAGAGACTTGTGACGGAAAGAGAATGGTTATAGCCCTAAGTGCCGTTGGGTTCTGGGACGTCTCATTGAGTTTCAGGTAGCCTATTTGCAATTTCAACCATAGGGAAACCCAGAAAAAGCTACAGTACTACCAGACCAGTTGATGCATTCGATCAACAGATTTTACCTACCAAGATTGGTACCTTAGTAACCTCAATTCCGGAGGATATATATATGAAATACAATGGAAGCTGTATTTATTCATTTACCTTTTCTTGTCATTTATAATTCGGATTTTTTCAATGTTTATTATCAATAGAAGTTGTTGACTAACTGGACTTGTTCTATCCAGACGGAACTATTTTTCAATAGACGCCGCATCTTTTCGCACTAGATTAAAAATCTGTCCTTCTACCCTTGTATAGATTCCAATATTAATTCTTATTTTTTCAGATTGTGGTAGATAGAAACCCAGAAAACTACGAAACGAATACTTCTCAGTGTTCTCCAAACAATTCAATTTCAAAAAGATTACTGTATTTGAAATATGTGACATATACTTTGGTAGTCATGACTTCTTGTATTGATGAGGTCCAAGCATTTGCCTGTATGTAAGAGAAACAAATGTTTTGAGTCGTTTCCTTTGAAAATGAAAAGTTAAGAATTTGAAAAAAATTTAAAATCAAAGTTTTCCAACAGCTTTTGAAATTTGCCTAACATCTTGAGATATTCTTTTTGACATGAAAAAAGGTTTTTATTCCATGTACTGAGACATGTTCTCAATCTTGAAAATACTAGTTCTAAATTCGATTCGAATATCTTCAACTGTGACTTTTACGAAGCCATGAGAGGCACACTAAAATTAAAGGTTTTAAATTCCGAGGTGTAACATGAAATTTCAGAGACTCCTCAGTTGATCTTTTCAACACGTTTTGAAGCAGAAAAACTCTTCCTAGTAGCCCTGTAAATATGATCTACGGTTCATTGATGTTCGATTCTGTACAACATATCAGAATCAGTTTTTGTTCACATTCAATATGTTCATTTGACAATTTCTTATTAACGATTGCCTTGATATTTTGACCATAAAATTATTTCGAAAAAAAAAATACTTCGAGATTTCTATAAATATTTTTCTTTTCATTCGAACTGGGTTTAGCTGCCATAGAAAAAATGATTTTTTTGGGTTATTAACGGCTTTATATACTGAACCATCAGAGATAGGACATGTCTTATTCTTCAAAATATGAGTACTTATAAAGTATACATATCGGAACTATACAGATATTTTCTTTTTATGGCATAAGTGACTCATTTCAGCTGAATCATAACTCATATCTTTCAGAGAATTCCCATTTTCATAGTATGAATGATAAAAAGTAATCCAACATCATGGAAATCGCGAAGGTAATGAAAAGCCCGGAAGATTGCCGGATTTAACAACGCAGTATTTTAGGAATTATAGTATATTAGGAGCAGAGTGTTTTTTATTTCGTAGATTTTATTCAATTCCGTGATTTTTTCAGTTTGTTTTCTTCGAATTTTTTTTCCTTGGTCACACTAAGTACGCAAATCTGCAGCAAACGCGTAACAACGGCAACGCCGATGTACTTTAAATTCGCAAATCTTGACACGTTTGGCGTTGCGATATGCAAACTATATTATAATGCAGCTTTCAGCTCCTGTGCAAAACTGGTTTCTTTTCAATTTGAACATCAAACGACTTTTTCGCGTTTTTTGCATTTGATGAATGTGCACATACGAGTGACCTTTTGACCCGTGTACATATGAGGAGTTTCATTTGCCTAACATCCAGTTCGATCGATTTTTTCAATACAGGATGGTTTTAACCAAGAAATATGGGACTCTTACGAATAACGTCGGTCTTTTAACCGCAGTTAATTTTATGTTTTCAGGTGTAAATAGTAATCTTTGAATAAAGAAACCACAAATCGTTGGTAGGTATATTAGTTTTACACTCTCTCTCTCTATATATATATATATATATATATATATATATATATATATATATATATATATATATATATATATATATATATATATATATATATATATATATATATATACAGCCTTCTTTTCATTCTTTTCACGATTATCTAAAACTTTCATTGAAATTCTGTGAGCATTGCCATGATGAGTTGAGAAAACAAAAATTCCCCAACATTTCGAATCCTCTGATCTCCGATTTCAAGGTTTTTGAAGATTATTTTATAACCAATGAAATTGCGCCTTGGAGGAATCAAAGGCCAATAATGTAAAGAGAGAAAGAGAACCAATGAAATTGAAAGCTAGTCTGCTTTTATTACAGTTTTTCAGCCATTATTTGCACTAGACCTGTTCAACCGATTCAACTGATCAAAATAAACCTGGAATATGGCTCACTTATCATGTTTTTCCTGTGTTAAATTTTGGAGTTTATATATCCAAAATCCGTGCATTTCCATATTTTCAAAATTTTGTTTTTAAGCGAACTCTTTTGTGTATAATAATTTATTA
Source organism: Zygogramma bicolorata (assembly GCA_032362365.1). NCBI lineage: Eukaryota > Metazoa > Arthropoda > Insecta > Coleoptera > Chrysomelidae > Zygogramma > Zygogramma bicolorata. The sequence goes on along the minus strand of JAVJAQ010001811.1, from coordinate 1,190,252 downwards.
AGATAAAATCTCTCGACTTGCGGTCTCGGTACTCAAGTCATTTCATTAGTTAAATTTCAAAAATCACACACATTTCTACCGATTAAACTTGATGGCACTCGGGATTTGACCCCGGATTATTTCATTAGTTCGATTGAATAAACGAAAAATGTATTTCAAAATTATATGACTGGCAATAAGCACATTAGATTATATAAAACAAACTCTATTAGGTCGGGGGTTTCCCAAATGATTGTTCGAAGACAACCTTATATTTTTTAGTAATTAAAAAAGTAATATTTCAGGCCAGACAGTCGATGATTTCTTAAATGAAGAATTAGATAAATTTCCACGTGCATTTAATATAATAGATGCGAATAAAAGTTGCAAAATATTTTGAATTTGCAAATCTGAAAGACTTTTTGACCTTATACGAACTTCAAGTACTTAATCGATTCCCGCAAACAATGAAAATTTCTGGAGAATAATGTATTTTTCTACTCCCACTGGCGGCCGCAATTAGTTTAGAATACACGTGTATTGTCAGTGAACCTTTACCATTAGAAAAAGCACAGTATATGCCACTCGGGTATAAGGCCAATTACGGGCAATCGCGAATTACTGCACTCAGCTAACGCTTTGTACTTTTTTTTTATTTAACGTCGGCCTAGTTCCGCTACCAAGGCCAATCACCGACGCCGGTGAGCACACTTCCCCCAACCGGAAATTTTGCCGAACCCTCTGGTATTCCAACCAGAGGTAGGGATCTTTAACGAGCCCAACATCCATGGACTCGGGACCGACGGCTTTACGTCCCCTCCGAAGGACGGCATATCCTCAATATATCTTGTGCTCAATGATATATTGTCTACGAGCTATGATATGCTATTTCGCTGCAGCTGTACGGGCTTTCGACACGGTATTTCCCTGCATGGTCACCCATCCAAGTACTAACTCGGCGTTGCTTAACTTCAGATATCGAATAACTGCCAGTCAACCTGAAGAGCTGGGCCATGCCCAACGCTTTGTACTTTGTGCTCAGAATTTTTCGTTTGGGCGTAATTGGCACTTATCCCCCTCGTTACGTAATGTACTGATTTTATTATTGAAACTCCTCATATTGCACTGCGGTATCCTGTTATTTTCCACCAATCGTTATCTCTGCTTTCATTGAAATGATGTTTCATTATAAAGTCGATATTGAAACTATTTCAAAATGTATGCATTTACGTTTTTTGACGTTGAAACCGATCAAAAAATAAGATTAAGGTTGGGAAGTTATACTACAAAATTCTCAATTTTGTTTGGAGTTGAACGACCATTTTCCATTCACTTCCTCAGTATGAGTTTGTAGGTTTATAGACCCAGATAGCAAAACAATGAAAACGAATTATATGCCGACGTTCCGATCAATTTCATTATCTTCTGTTCAAGGCTTGCTATAAATAAAAATGTACCCCTCACATGTTAAAGCTTCTTCGAATGAAAATCCTTGGAAATATGGGTCTTTTTCTGGTGAGCCCTGCAAATAAAAAAAAAATCGAAATCACCAAACCAAAGAAATGTGTTTCTTTTATTTTTATGTTGAATCTTTATTTTTACTCCTCATAATAATTATATATAATAGTCGACATAAAGCAGAATTTGATATTCTGTTTCACTGACCAGTTTCAACGAACAAAAAAACTGAAATTTGAAAGAAAACAATTTTCAATTTTCTTATTGATATTTATACTGCTCAGAATGAAAACATTTGCTCTTATTTCTTATACGGAATATTATTGTCAAATATCTTCGATTCCTCATAGAAAAAAAGGTCTTCCCGGCGGTATGTATACTGTTTCATAAACTGAAAACTCACCCTTATTTTCAACTATGCTAGAGATATTAGTAGATTTGATAATTTCTTTCCAAAACCCAATAAACATATTTGCTCAGTTTCTGATATGGTAAGTTATTTTCAAATATGCTCAATTTCATGTAGTGGAAAAATTGCAATAGCTATATCGGTTTTCTGGAGGTATATGTGATTGAAATCCTCAAAAAAACATTTATTGTTCCATTTGAAGGTAGATATTTGGTGAGGGCATTTAGTGAATATTCATAAAATTCAAATATTGGTCCGCATAGTAATGTGTCAAATTATGTTCTTTGATGGACATAAGTACCCTCGAAGTATATTCATGAGTAGCAATCCATTACATAGTTCGTATTAACACAGACATAAAAAAACGTCCAGTGGATGTTTCTTACCTATCATACAATGGATATCCTTTTACGGACATGAAAAGAACTTCCGTCGACCATAAACTATGGGCATAAACTGGACACCCAGCCGCATTTTTTTTTACCAATTTATTTGGTGTATACTGACGGCTACAAGCCTCTTTGTTCGCACATATATTTTGCAGCCATTTGCCTATATCGTGGTTATTCACTGGAATGTATGAGTTTTCGTGAAATATTTGACCTCATATGTTCACTGGTTCACTATACTTTTGTATAGAGAATAGCTTGAAATTGTTAAATAGCCCAACTTTAATTCAGTTTATTGAAAGAGTTCGAAACAAGTTCTCATTCAAGACGCTGCGAATTAAGGATGTATAGCATTTTCACGACAGTTGCTAGAAATATTATCTATTTTCCACCTCAGTCAGTTTCATCACGGTACACCCGACGAGTGCAGTCTTTACATCCTTTTGTTGTTAGCCTGGAGACCTGTCGAATCGCTCTCTTCCAGGAGTCTTTTTCAATAGAAAGGCCACCTTTATGAGATCCTTATAGATGAGTTTTCTCCGAGAGTTACACCTTCAATAATTCAAAGTAATTGCTGATTTGAATCTTCTCTTTCTTGATGCACGCATTGTTTGAGAATTACACGGTTTTATTTTCATGTGAATCTAAAGAAATCTTAGCGATTGGTTTGGATAAATATAGATACGTAAGTTGAGGTGGACAATCTTTTCCTAAAATCGCATATGTCGCACAGTAGTACTTAAATATCGATGTTTCATAATCCATGAAGAGTCACGATAACAATTTTCTACCAATATACCATTTTCGTTCCTAATTTCGTAAAGCTATATAATTCATCAAAGCATATTCTTCTTAAAATCAATGTATATAGGAATAAGAACAAAATCGTTCTTGAATCAACCGGTTCTCTTGAAAAAATAATACATCTTCCATAGAAACGGAGAACTTGGAAATTTATCCTACGTTACTTATGTCTTTACATCATGTGATTTAACTTCTATTAGTCTATGTGCTCAGTAACAATAAGATACTTGCATTATTTCGATTCCAAACTCTACTCGGTGAGAAATAGTACGTCATAATTCTGAAGAGAAGAGATTCATGGAATTTCAATTGAAACATTTAGACCACTTTAGAAAAAACTTCGGGGAAGGGGAAATTATCAGGAATCCTTCACTCATATTTCAGTAATTAAATTTTTCAAACTAAAATTTGGAAACAATCATGAGAAATAAAACACCTTTATCGAGGGAGATCCAATCATTATTCTTTTTTAAGAAAATAAAAATTTAATAAAATTCTAATTCCATACAAAAACTTAACAAGTAACAATTTCTTTTTCCCTAGGAAAAGATTTATAACTAAATTGAACGAGTGTAATTTCTTCCTATTCGTGTGGACTGAAGCGATCAGTGAATTCAAATGCAGGGATACCAAAACATGAAAAGATGACGCGTCAGAACGGATGAGCGCTGAACATTACCAATGTGGTAGAAAATAAGTATGTACAACCATTTGGTATCTTCATTCAAAAACACTGAAGAGTAATATGGAGAATGGAAATGGACGATGAAGATGAGGTAGCATGAATAAATACGTAAAATGGCACTATGAATTTATTGAAATTTAATGTGTTTATAACAATTATATACTCCGAACTAACTATTCCTCCAATCAACTTAGGATGATAAAATAATGGAAAAATAACTAATAAATCACGCGAAGGTCCAGAACTTTCTATTGAATGCAATCGTTAGTAACGATAAAAATCAATAGAAATCTCCCGGCTCCAGTCTGCTGAAATGTGGTATGTATAACGGTGTGCAAGTTTGAAATCAACCACCTACAAAAACAAAATATTTGACACACAAATACACAAAAACTTTCAGAAGTGGAATCGTCGAAAACGTTTGACAATAAAAACTGAACTGCCATAATCACAAGTTGACTGACAACCGAGATATTGAAAACGGCAATATAAGAATTGAAAATGAATCAGCAGTTCAACTTCACTGTCCGGTAAAAAATGAACCCGAACCAAGAGGAAATGAATTAAAATGTGCATAAAAAGGTAACTATTAATCTTGATTATTTCGTATTTTATATACAGGTTTAGACAATCATTTCAAAAGAAATAATCAAAACTCGTGAAAAAACGTATACAGAGTTCGTCTAGAAACCAGGTAATAGAAATCCGACGAAAAATCCAAATCATTCAGATCCTTCTTTGCCATCTAGGTTATTTTTTGGAGCTGTTTCTATTATTTCACATAGTTGCAAATCAAGCAAGGATGATCGTCCAAACTTTTATACAAATACATCCACTTCATATTTCTATAGACAATTCCGCATAACATCCAACAATCATATATATCATCAGGCTAAAATGTATATAGGCCTTTTATATTAGTTTAGAATTATTCAACACTGACTTTTATTTTCTGTACAAGTACCCATATTCTCTTAAAATTAACATGAAGCGTGTGATGGAAATGGAAACAACATACCATAAAAAATAAAATTTTCAAAACAAAAACAACTAGAATGAAATCAATCCATATCGATATCACTTTTCAGAGATTTCAGTTTATCGTAAAATATCCAATAGCAAAAATCACGGAAAAATATTTCGATTCGGTCAATGAGAATTCAAAATTACCAAAAATAACTAGTGAGAACCAACTGAAGAAGGCAGGAGCGAAAATAGTGATTTTCAAACATTAATATTGTCATTATCGTCCCTGAATGTTTTACTTCACTTTAGCCATAAATTGCAACTTCTGGTGGAGACATGTAGATATTTTTATGTTGTAGTTAGTTATGTACTCAAATTAATATGTTACTGAAAATTTGAAAAAAAATCATTTTTGCTTAGAAGAAATTAAAATGTAGACAGGATCTATTTTATAAAAAATATTAAGAGTAATGTATTTTCAATAAGTATCAAAAACACGATCTCCAGCTCTTCCTTCCCCAATGAGTTTGATGGTATAGATATATGAAAATTATTTTAGTTTATATTGACCACAAATATATTTTTCGCTCAGAATAATCACATTGTTTGAGCTTGAAAAGCGATAAAAATACAGAAGTAAAATGAATTTTGAGTTAATGAGTAGTATTAATGTGTTACGGTACTAAATAAAGACCGAATATAAAGACTTCCAAAAAAAAATTAAACTTATGTACATGGAAACAGTAGAATGGGATGAAAGAGTAGCTTCTTAACAAGTGCTTTCAAGATTAGAAATATCAGACGTCCTGTAAGGTTTCTGTTTTTTTTACTATAATTGAAACGAATATATCAATTTAATAATTGAACAGAATCAATATTTTTCATGATATGAAAATTACGGGGTCTATCAATGCATTACATGTGTAGTTACCTATTTTTGTCACCATTCCTAATAATAAGATATAGATAAGAAAAGTTGCAATTAAGAAAATATACGGATAGATCTGTTAGTTTGTAGATTGATATTATCAATTATATTTTTGATTGGCACAGCGTCTACCAGTAGAAAAAAAATACGGTTGATAAAGTATTCAAATATTTTGGGAAAATTTGAATCCCTAGATACTTGAACTTTCAAATCGATATCTTGTTCACCAGTTTGACTGCTCATATCGTGTTCAATTCAGTAAAAAATACATAACACCAGAAACACCCCACTTGCCTCTTCATTTCGAACCTTATTCAGCATCATCTCAATGAACGAATACCAATTCAGAGAAACGGGATCATTTCAAACACGCATACCACATGCTTTTCCTCTAATTTGTGGGTCGAAATTTTCCTAAACAAAACGGAAATCTCAGCTCGGCGCGAATAGACAAACTGCACAAAAACAATCCACGAATCAATGTGACAGGACGACGTAACAGATGTGATTATCACAGCAACAGTATTTTTCAATTCATGAAATGTGGGAAAGATCTGGCTACTTTCCATCAAAATGTCAATCTTCGAGCTCGACTTCCCTCGAAAAGCATCGCTAAAAGTAGTCAGATCCTGTTTGATGTGTAAAGCATAATTCCTAATTTTAGAAATATAATCAACATCAAATATCAACTTTCTCTTAGGACTTGTTTCCATAAAATACGATACAAGTGGTTATAGGTAATATTTCAATATAGGGTTTCTCATGAATATATGGCAATCACAAACATTTAGACAATTGAACTATGAATTGTGTATATATATCACCTAAATTTTTCAACTTGCCTGTATCAACAATCGACACTCCAACATAATAACCACAAAAGCAATGGAACTGTAAATTCACAGAACTCTAAAAAGCCTTAGAATAAATATTCAGTCGGTCGAAGTATTTCCCTAAAGAAAAAGAAGTTTTCGGTACCCAACACCATTTCAAGTCGATTATTCTGAGAATTCACACATTTTCAAAGCTTTTGATGTTTATGGGACGAACATCCGGAAGGAAAAACAGTGCACATCAGTTTGTGAGGATCTATCGTCTCACAGCTCAGTTGAAAAGTTTTCGGTGAAATGTGTCCAAACATTAACAATATTAACAACATGCTATAACAACAATATATGATTTGAGTCACATTTACCTCTGCATATTTTACGTTATATTCAATAAAGATATAGAATGAGAAGAATGTAACAGTGTTAGAAGTGAAATAGATGACTATGCTATGACTATATACAGTATGTCATGCCCATTTGTTGACCCCTAGAATAATATTTCATGATTGGTAACGTGCTAATAGACTTTCTCTTATCATTTCTTTCAATATTTGGCCCGCCAAATATTATAAATCTGCAAATATACATATATTTTGAGGTTCGTCGCAGGTACACATTTCGGAAAATTCAACAAAAGAAAAGGAAAATATATCACCTTCGGCCCTCCCAAGTGTAGCAGAAGTCCACCTTGACGCGAATCAACTGTTGGCTGAATTTGAGTTTATATACCATAACCATAAGGTCGATATATTTACCTTTTTGGATGATTACCAATCACAAGTTACCAAGTTATATTAAAAACTAAATTAAAACCAGCAATCTTTAAAATCAACCTGAGAAAGAGAAAACCTCCATGAAAATATCACAAGGTGTAACGCCAAATTCAGTTGAAAAAAGGAATGTTTTGGTTTTTCTGGGATGTACTGCGATTTGACAAAATTTCGCGGAATATGTCAAGTGAAGGATTTCTAAAATGAAATATTGTCAACACTTACATTCTGTTCATAAAATTTGATAAAAATGTCCTAGGGCGCCCAACGTGGGCCATCTGATTTTTCATATTCAACAACCTTCTCATTTCTTTTTTTATCTTTCGTTTAGCTATATATGGAATCCTCTTGAAACATCCATTGGACTTGTGTCTCAGATTTCCAGAAAATTCAAAACAATACATGTGACCCACATGAGGAGGAATAACCACTTGAACTGGAAACCTTGAAAAGTTTTGTTGTTCTTCTCAGTGAAAGTAAATGTCTTTGATTCACGCGGTGTTCTTTGAACATTACAGGGCTTCCCTTTCGTGTGAATCTGTATATATAAAAAATATATAGGCACTTCTGTCATAGACTTGGCTCTAACAATCTGTAATTCGAATATCTATTCCCAATGTATTTCTGTTAATTTCGCCATTCATGTGGTTTACTCTATGCCCTAGAGTTCCAAGCTTGAAGCTCAAAGATTGTTTTGGGATTGAAAGGGTGCCAAATGATTGGGTTGCATCCTGCACTTGTGGTTTGATCGATCCGAATCCATTATTAGTTACAACCAACAAGAATGATGCCTTTTCATTGCCAATTCTGACGTTTCACGGTCAATTTTCATGTAACTTGATCATGTTAACTCTAACTGTGGTGGTAGATCCAGTAATATCGATCATTTCGAAAGTTGTCAAATGTTTGGTGCCCAACGTGGGGCCATTTATAATGCAATATTCCTTCAGAAAACCAGTTCAAGTCGATGAAAATAGCAATTTCTCGGTCAGTTTTCATGTAACTTGATCATGTTAACTCTAACTGTGGTGGTAGATCCAGTAATATCGATCATTTCGAAAGTTGTCAAATGTTTGGCGCCCAACGTGGGGCCATTTATAATGCAATCTTCCTTCAGAAAACCAGTTCAAGTCGATGAAAATAGCAATTTCTCGGTCAGTTTTCATGTAACTTGATCATGTTAACTCTAACTGTGGTGTTAGATCCAGTTATATCGATCATTTCGAAAGTTGTCAAATGTTTGGCGCCCAACGTGGGGCCAGTATAATGCAATCTTCTTTCAGAAAACCAGTTCAAGTCGATGAAAATAGCAATTTCACGGTCAGTTTTCATGTAACTTTATCATGTTAACTCTAACTGTGGTGCTAGATCCAGTAATATCGATCATTTCGAAAATTGTCAAATGTTTGGCGCCCAACGGGGGGGCATTTATAATGCAATCTTCCTTCAGAAAACCAGTTAAAGTCGATGAAAATAGCCATTTCTACTTGTGTTCTACAAGTGTTCTAATTCAGCATGAGATGTGGTCCCCGTTTAGTTTAGCGGGTCACTATTTTGTCAATTCTCTAACCGTCAACCTCTCTCACTTTTTCAGTATCGTTTCAGATGAAATTTTGAAATTTCAAAGTATCTATTTGTGACTTGTCAGCCGCATCAGAGTGAATTATTTGTTGAACCTTTACACATGTATTCTACAAAGTTACGTTTGTTTAGAAGCCAGTGACGTTTTGTGATATTTTCCATGGAATTTTCTGCTGTATCACGTAAAACATACTGAGAAAAAAATCACCAAAAAATATACACCTCTCCAGATTGCTGCGACTAATGATATTCACTAAATATACAAGAATAAAGTTGCTCTTAAATAGGCTAGGATTAGTAAATATGATTGAATGGTTAAAATCAACTGCTTGAGTGATAAAAATGAATTGACCTATGTAAAGCTCCTACGCGAAATGAAATATGGGAAAAATGATCGGTGTAGACACCGGAAGTGATAATGAATGGTTTCATCACAATTTCGATTTAGAATTCCTAAATCTAACCTTAAAAATCAGATCGCTTCGTAACAATTCACCCGAAAACGCACCGAAATGCGTTTTCGATAAAATCCAACAAAAATAAATCTCTTTTGATAGCCTTTGAAAAACAATTCGCTCGGATTGGTCCTTCTTAGCCGATAACAAAAACATAAACCTCACCCCTACACCTAGAAACATCCAAAACATATGATTTAAAAACAATAATTTGTATTTCACAATCACAAGACAAATGCCTATAAAAACAATATTATACTGTACGGAGGAGTACAGTTGCAACAAAAATAAACAACACAGATGAAACGGAATTCTCTCGCATCTATCGTTCGGGCAGTATTCTGTAACAAGACTATAATGAATATCTGCAACGACGACACTTCGGCCGTAAATAGTATCCGAGACAAAGCATATCCATGCCGGAACGGCAACGAGAATTCCGTTCCATTTTACGGTAACAACACAAAGACACTGAATGCACAGTTAGTCACATAAAAATGCCTACCACCTGTAAGCACAATTTTGAATAAAAACACATTTCACGAAGGCTACTGATTAAAAATTCCATCCAATCGAAAGGATCGCGTCGGAAATACAAATGCGTCGCGTGATTTTTCGAATCCAATCCGACTACTGTAACGTCTTTCTCGGCATACATTTGACTTTTTGAGGTTAGGTTCGCGGTTTTTTCGACGTTCGGTTAGACGATCACTGCATCGCGAGCGTACCGAGGCCGTTGTTTCTGGCCCGTTTCATTTCCTCTTCGCTGATGCGCTGTTCGATTAGGTAGTGCGCAGTCGTGATGGATTGCGGGTTGCCTGTGATGGTGACGATGCGGTTGCGGGTGCCCGGAGCGAAGATGCCCTTTTTCGATATTTGGATGTTGGCACCGCTGATCTGCTGGATTTCCACGAGGGAACGTCCGCCTGGGCCTGCAACGAAAGAAAGAATCCGCTTAGTGATAATAATAAAAAAAAATTTATTTATTGACAGAAAAACTTTCAGACGAAACAAGTTCTGGTATAAGGAAGATAATACATTGAATATAAATAAGTTCAAATATTTCAAAATAAACGAAAAGTAACAATTTCAACAACTTTACATACTTAATGATTGATGAATATCAGTATGATAGCAATTTTAGTTCGAGTTTTTTCCAGAAAATATTTATAGATTTTGATTTTTTGAAAGATTATTTATTCTGAGTTTCTATAAAACTAGATACGGGATTGTTTTTACCGTTATTTGAATGAATATTATTCAAGTGGAAGTTACTGTACAAGCCAAGGAAGTTATTGAAATTGGATCAAATATTCAGCTATTATAGCTATACTACTAGACAAACTGATGAGCTCAAGCTCATTTTGATCAAAGTCAAAACAGAATTTGAAAAGAAATCTCTTCTTCATAATGGTGTTAAAATTTACAAAAATTCACCTCCTCATTTGAAAGAAGTTGAGATGCTGTTAAAATCAAAAGATACCTTAAAGATTTTTTCTTAACTAAAAAAATTATATTTGATGTTTGTGCCTGTTTTTCATCTTCTACTACTCTAAAACTTCTGGAAAACATTTCTTTTGACAGTAATGATTAATCTTTATAACTATTCGAACTGATTTATCTGTTTTCTTTTTATGTTGTATCACATTATTTATTTTAGTATGTCCCCTTTAAACATTTATGTCTCCTGGGATATAAAAAGATATTACATATTGGCATTTCTGATATTATAGTTATGATTTTGTTTTTTTTTCAACTGATTATTACCTTTATGTAAATTATATGTTAAAATGTATGCAGATTATGCTCTTTCCAATTTTATTAGTCTATCTGATGTGAAAGTTTTAGGTATTCCACCATAGCCTTTAGTCAATGTGAAGCCCTAAAAATTTTGTTGTTTGACAATATTTAATAATTTTTTCCTCTAGTTTTTTTTGGGTTCTTAACCTACCACAATCTGTAAAAATAAGAACTCATATCGGAATATGTACAAGTGTAGAAAGGCCGATTTCCAATCTACCCCGATTCCTGCGATAATTTAAAAACAGTTCCTCGAGAATAGAACACGTTAATTAAAAACTTTTTGTATCTCTCAAGGTTGCCTTCAAAAAAAATACAGGAACTTAAATTTATCAAAATACTTATAGTTGACGTTTCGGAAACCAAATCCGCCTCCGTGTTCAAATTCTCACAAATATTCTCTTCTGGGATCATTTCTAGGTTAGTTTTTTGTGAATGTTAGAAATTTTAGTTTTGACATATCCATCACAAAATAATGACATTAAAATAGTACTCAAAAATTTTGTTTTTCAAAATAAACGAAAAATAACAATTTCAACAACTTAACATATTCATTGATTGATGAATATCATTATGATAGACGTTTTAGTTCGATTTTGTTGAGAAAACAAATATCTCCAATGATTGGTGTCCTATTCAAATTGCGAAATTTTATACCTCTGAAATATCTGAAACTCATTTATTTTTCTCTATTATATTCCAAACTCCAGTATTTAATTTCAGTTTGGGGAGCGGCAACAAAAACCCTAGTAAAACCTGTGAAAACCCTACAAAATAAATTGATTAAATGTATATATAAACTTCATAATAGGGAACCAACAAAAAATTTATATAAACCTAATATTCTTTTGGATATATCATCATTATATACACTCAAACTCTGTACCTTCATACATTTGGTTAACAAACAAAACAAACTAAAACATTCAAATCTTATATCTTCAAAATTAATAGTGATCAGCACAATCAATCAACCAGATCTTCCAAAAAATTATCAACGAAATCAACGAAATCATTTTGTATAATAGATTACTATATGCAATAAAGAAATGGGCAACTCTGTTTCAAATCCAACTTAAAAAAACATTTACTGAAATAGATAATTGGCAATTTTTCATTTATTTTCTTATTACCATAATTTTTTTCATTTTCTACAATGAAAGAGTCTGATTTCATTGGCTTTTTTCCCGTTCGATGTATAATCTTCTTAGGGTTAATTTTTTTCCCTTCTATAAACTTTGTAAGTTTCTTGGGAAATAAAAGTTAATATTATTATTAAAAAAAGCCAAATTCTCTCCATTTGTAGTTATCAAGATTACTGCTGATTGTTTACCCAAGAAGACAACAATTTCAAACAAGTCATCATATTTTTCTTTGGTCTTCCTAGAAAAATATAGTAATGTTGTATTATCTGCGTATAACTTTATATAACCTCTCAATAATAATTTTGTCCTCACCTAAAATGGCGCCAACGATCACTTCGGCTATCTCGACGTTTTTCGTGTCTTTGCTCGTGTTCAGCTCGGCGGGAGTGGGACTTTTACTAAGCACAGCCATCTGTTGTCCGGTACCCAAACCGAAACTGTTGTTGTTCAAGGAAATGGGAGCGGTCGCGGCCGACATCTGGTGCCTGAACGGATCGAAGGCCGAATCGTACCTTTCGAGATTTGATCTGGGAGTCGCCGAATTCGCACCTGAAATAAATATAATCTTGCAGAACACCCGTTCACGGAAAACAAAACAGATTATTCTCTCTTCGTCAAACGAGTTTTCACGGATACAGTGTGGGTCACAGAGAACTTCGTTGAAACTTCCCGATGAATGAAGATAGATCTTTACAGGGTGTTTATTCAAACTGTGGCAAAAATTCAAGGGGCTATTTTTCTTCATTCCTGCGCATTTAAGTCTGACTGATGCTTCCATTTCGACATGTTGCAATAAAAACCACCCGATCAAGAAGGGGCCGTTCATAAAATACGTCACACTAAAATCAGCTTTTTTTGACCCCCTCCCCCCCCCATTGTCACGCTGTGTCACACTTTTTGTGACCCCCCCTAGAAATATTTCGTCACAAAAACTAAGACCCCCCCCCCTCATGAGCATGATAAATTCTAAATGATAATACAAAAATTCTGAAAATCAAAAATATTTATATATATATATATATATATATATATATATATATATATATATATATATATATATATATATATATATATATATATATATATTTATTCATTTATTGGCCGATACATATCGTTTTTCAGCATCTGACTACTAGGGGGCGATGTTCATATATAATAGAAAACACCCTAGAGGGCGGAATTTTTCTTGTTTTACAATTTTATATAATTCATATGTTGGTTGGCCTTTGGTTTCAAGATATTTATAAACAATTTCAATACGGATGGCCACAAATAATATACATATTTAACATAATAATAAAAAAAATCGCCTTATTTAGTTTCATTTGTATAGTGAAATACAGTGTACTGTAAGAAGATTAATTCGCATTCTCAATTGAAAATACATTCGCAAAGATGGAGTCACTATAGATTTGATTGAAAAATCTGACGAGTTTAGGAATTCGTTAGAAGATGTTGCACATGTAGATTTCTACCAAAATCTACTGAAGATTTCTTTCATACCAAAATTTTTCAATTTTCGTCAGAAATCTACTAAAAAAGTAGATTTCTACCAAAAGTGGTCACGCTGGCTAGCGCTCATGTCAATATATAATAAACGGCGAACGTCACGTTGCCGTATACCCCCCGTCCCCCCTTGTCACATCTTGTCACACTCAGCCAGACCCCTCTCCCCCCCCTTGCATGCGAACGTATTTTATGAACGGCCCCGAAGTGGAAATCGTCTTGGCTAATGGAAATCATCCTAGCTTGACACATCACTGATGTTTTTTTCAAATATTTTCAGTACTTTTATTATTTCGACAGAAATTACATGTTTTAAATTAGGGAAAACTATAAGCACAAAATCATGATTAGAAGTAATGAAAGTAGAAAAGACAGAAATATGTATAAACGACGAACAAACTGCAGAGCAGTCAAAAATGGAATTGCTTTCGGCAAAAGTCAATTGAAAAATAAAACAAAGAAAAAAAAAATATATAAGAAAATAAAAAATTTCAAAAAGAGCTATTAGCGGCTGAATAAAAAATTTTTCAAACTCTTTGGATTTCATTATCGATCGATAACAAACAAAATTTAATTATATATCATAACACCACTATGATATATCGAATTTTTGCCAATATCTGATTGAATTTTGTTCGTTGCCAACACACTTTTTTGCTTTGTGTGACTGTGAATATGACAAATTTCGTTGTAAATAAGATTAGATTTTTTTTTGTTTCATTTCTGATAGAATGGATAAAACAGCTGATTTTGAGTTTATGAAGAAAATTTAGGTCCAATAGTTTGTTTGGCTTGCATAAGTTTGATGTCGATTCTGAATAAGATAATTTCGGTAAAGGATTTTATTTGGTTGCTGATTTGGAAATGTTGAGAATTTCGCTCTAAACGGATAGTCAAATTAAAAAATATATCTTTGTTACATGCGGTAACCGATTCGATTTCAGGATGAACTGGTCCACAACTCAGGCTTCATCAAAACTGATATATGAAATAGTACCTCTCAGGTAGGAGGAAAACTGGAAGGAGTTTCATCCAATAGTATACAATATCAGGGTCCGTTTTCACTGTTAAGAAATCCTATGAAAGAAGAGGAGTTCTTTATTCTCAGGCATCACTTTGGACGAATCATTGAACTGGTCTTGTCGCCATGGATAAATTTTGTCTTCACCCCTTGAGATGGAACCTACATATCCTATGATATCCAAAAACTTCGATTTTTGTCATTATTTTCGGTACACATGCGCCATGTTTTGGAAAACTCATATTTCAGATTCAGTTATTTGTCGATGATACATGTTAATCTTGTATTTTTTTACTTCACTTTCCTATTTTCTTGAAATGTTCATTTTATCCCTGTTATAAATTGTAGAGTTATTTTGGCATAATAAAATGTTGATAATTATAATAATGATGATGACAGTAATAATAATTTATTCGGCCAATTAGGTACAATGAGGCGTACATGAAGATACAACATTGTCGAGTTGCAATAAAAATGCAAAGTACATTAAATGAAAAGGGCTAGTTTAGTGTGACATGTGAAAGCTCCGGCGGACTATAAAAAGATTTGTCAATAAAAAATATTTCGGGACGGGAACTTCACGACCTGATTAACAGTCCGTTAAAATAATCGGTGCTTAGGCTGTGCTTCCACTCTAGCAAATGAGAAGATATTGTGTTCGTTCTCAGCACCGATTATTTTAACGGACCCTTAATCAGGTCGTAAAGAACCCTAGAATAATATCATTAGTATATTATTCGTTTTGACTATTTACGCTATTAGCTGTTATCTGTTAACGTTTATTAATTCAAGAAACATGTTATGTTTATAGAGGAACAATAAATAGGAAAAAAATACATTAATAGTAAAATTATCAATAAATAAATGAATTGTATGTAAAAAAAAATGTTGAATCATGAAAAAACAGAAAATAGGTCAGCTGTTCAATATATACCTTTTCAGATAGTTTTTGAATTCATTCAAGGAATTAGTTGATCTAATCCTGTGAGGCAAACGAGTTCTAATTTTTGTAGTTTTCAAATTATCGGATTGCCTGGTATAATGATAATGAGTATCTGAATTTATCACATAAGATATTGAGAAATGTTTGTTCTTATGTTTTGTCGAATGAATAAAAATACAGATTTTCATTTTCAATGAAGAATTTGATGGGCAGATTCCAGTTCAAAGTTTATTCCCAAAGAATTCAACTTCGTGTTCCATACTGATCTCAGTGCAAACTATTTCATTCACAATAAATAATGTTTACTACTTTGATACAGCACACTTTCAGTTTTCATATGGAACTTCTCTCGAACACTTCACACCTTAAAATCTCAACGGAAGTTCCATGTAATAAACACTGTATTTCCCAACCTTTTTCTTTTAAATGAACGATACGACACAAATTACGTTAAACGCCAAATCACTTACCTATACATTCTCCCAGACTGACTTGGCCGATGGCCCCGAAAACGCCGGTGCCGGGATTCGTCGCACCCGTTTGGTCCATCACACTCAGATAATTCGAAACGGGCAGAGCACCTGGATGCGTACTGCCGATGCCTGAAGCAAAAATATTACTCGATCATTCTCGTCTTTGCGTTCGCGTTGCTCTTTCATTTCTGTCTGACGTTGAGTTTTTTCGCGACGTTTTTGTGGTGGAATTTCGAGAAGGTACCGTTAGATGATTGTACCGAGATAAAAATGATTCGTGAGTTTTTATGATGCTGAATTCGTGGGATATCACATTCATCACCACCGTTTGTATTTTTTCAATTCTCAGTTCGTAGTCATTTTCAAACTCCAAGAAAGAAGATTCCAAGAGTATATTTTTCATTTTGATCAAATATCAAACATACCTTCATTCCTATTGTTTGAAAGTATTTTTTTTCCGATGAAGGTATGAATGAGTCATTCCTGAAAATTTGTTGCACTATTACTTATTTTTTTTTTAGTTGAGTTTAATAAAGATATGTTTGTTGCATCCCTGATATATACTGTTGGGGTTTCTTGAGATAATAAAGTGTTAAGAATAAAGGAAAAGAAATCTTTCTGAATGCGGGAAATCCATAATTAGCAAGCAATTTGTATCATCTGAAATTGACCATCAAAGGAAAAAAAAGGAGGTGTTATCAGAACTCTTATTTATGTGAAATCTTCGAGCGATATATAATGATTGGATCGAGAGTAGTTTCAACAACGGAAGCAGATTTAGTTCATCAAGTAAAGGCATTGAAAAAAATACAATGATGTAATCAAAATAACAACCTCGAACTATTGAAGTATTTCGGAGAATATCTGAATCAAAGTGTTTCTGGATGATCTATTCAGAGAGTGATTTTATAATTTGTTGACAGAACTTGTGCTTCATTATTAATTTTTCCAATATCTTACATTACAAATTCTATATGAAAAAAGGGCATAAATACGATCGAAGTGAACTTGTAAAATAAATAAAAAATATATAACAACAAAAAGACTTCATTAAGTTACTTCTATTTGGAGGAAGCAAAGGCCAATAATCTAGTGAAAGAAGTTAGTCCTATCCAATCAATGGAGGTTTTCAAATATTAATTAAAATTAGCTTGTGATTTTTTGCAAATTTTAATACTATTCAGGAGAATATATTTCTGACTTAATGGATTTGATATCGAAGGATCTCGGGGAAATCTTCAGAGCGCATTTTATACTTTGGAGATGTATGTTTGAGTTCCAGATAAGTATTGACAAATATAAAATAAACGCTGAAGGGAACCTTTGATGTTGAAGTTAAGATTTATTTAAGGGATCAATTACCCTAATACTAAAATGATTTAATTTGCAGCCGATAAATATTTGAAACTTAAGAAGGAAGAAGTTTCAACTGTTTCTAAAAGTTTTTTCGATATTAAAAGGATTTAAATTTCAATTATAAGTAATGGTCGGTTCATACAAAACACTTTTACTTTAACTTTATCTTTTACTTTTACTTTAAGAAAGTTGTCACAATGTAAATCAATCGAGGCGTTCATACACGGCACTTTTACTTTTAGTTAAAGGATGAGAACTTTTACTTTAAGAATCAGATGATTCAATAATTTTAGGGACTGCGCATGCGTGAATGTGAAGTCATCACAGCAAGCAGTGCCACCAACATTATAAGGAAACGTATTCTTCTGAATATTTCACAGAAATGATTTAAAATGGGTGTTCTGTGAAATATCTGTCATTATCCGATACAAAATAGCAAAGCGCAAATCAAAACAATGACGTAACCCACGATTACTTCTTCTTCTTCGTTTGTTTTTGATCACTGCGCATGCGTCCTGTTTACTTTAACACTGGTGTATGAACGGTCCAATTCCATTCTTAAGGTAAAAGTAAAAGTAAAAGATAAAGTAAAAGTAAAAGTGTGGTGTATGAACCGACCATAACTCTCACTTACACAAGCAAAGGCATAGACCATCCGATTAGAAATGTACCTATTTGGAATGATATTTAGAAAAGTAGAAAATCTATAGTGAAATGAGTAGAAAAGTTGATTCAGCTTCTGATCAAAATTCGAAAAAAATATTTCAGTAAAAGTATTGGAAGTGGTCCGTACCCATTTTTATTAACTTCATAGCACTCCTTAGAAACGTGTGTGGACACGTGAAAGTTTAAAAAAAAACTGTTATCAGATTCATTTATCTAAATTGAAAATATTGGAGCTTGAATTGTTTAATATAAATTCAATTCAATTTTATTATCCCAAGAAACATTACATGTTTATGAATAGGGACTAAAACACACAAGTACATAGTCAATAGATGAAATTTTCACAAGTATAAAGGAAAAAAAATCATATATTCAACGAAATTAAATATTTGTAAGCAGTCAAAATGAGATGGCTTTCAAAACTGATGAATACCAATGAAGGTTAAAAAAAACATAACTCTTGACTACCTGCAAAATATATTGTACATTAGCTGATTCAAAATTGTTTATATTTTTGCTTAAATTTCATTGTTGAGCGAAATTCTTTAATTGTTTCTGGAATTGAGTTATATATTATGATTCCATCATGGTAAATTGACTTTTTCCCAAAATCTGATTGTGTTTTATTTGTTGCTAGTAATTTTGTTTGTCTTGTGGAGTAATTATGGATATCAGCAATTTGAGTGAAAATGATATCTGACTTTTTACTATTATTATTAAAATAAGGAATCGGTATTGCTAGAAGCATATTTTTTTATGGAATATAGCAAATGAAATATTCAAATGATCATTAGTTCAGATTGTATGAGTAGCGAATAAACATTGAAACAAATGATAATAACTGAGAGATGGATATCAGGTGAGAGAATGAGAAATGAAATTAAATAAAACGATTGCGTTATGAAAAACTGATTTAATGAGATAAAAATGGTTACAATGAATGACAAATGAATGCCTATGTTGAAACGACTTCTCATGCAGTAGAAAAACTCATTGCCTAGCCGAGCGAAATTAACGACAATAATTAAAAAAAAAACGAGTATAAATTCGGATAACGTATTTTTTGATTAAATAACCGTCAGATATGAAAGAGCAAAGACAAAAAGGTATCGATTCTAGCGATGAAAAATGAAAAGCCATTTTTGATCAGTTTCATTCAACATTCGTCTAGGATAAGCTAATTTTGTTACCTAAGCCTACTGAAATGATTCCATATTTCGCCAAAACGGACAAAGCGGCACAAATTTCAACAATCTGACTGTCGCCATACCCTGTATTCCTCAATTGTAACTGAAACAAAGAAAGCAATAAAAATAGCAAGTTTCAATAAATAATCTGAAATATTAAATTTCACACATAAATTGTTAGGCACACAAATACATTTTTTTAAAATATAAGTTAAATATCCGAATAGCTGAATAAACGAGAACCGTTTGAAAATATTTCGTCCTGAACATGAAAAGGGCGAATTCTGATGAATACCTGCAGCAACTAAAACAATAGGCATTCTTAATAATAAATAAATTTCCGTTATGTTTCACGAGGATTGTTGCAAATAGCATTATGTGGGCTACTCACTGAAATATAAGTGACATTTTCCACAATGAAAATAGACTGGCCTTGATTGACGAGAATGCGAATCCTGTACATGAGAAAATGGCTAATAAAACGGTAACGTGTCATTTTTGGAAACTAGTGTGCTAGTTCTTGAAGAAGTTCGTGGTTTATGATGGAGAATCTGAGAATGAGTAATAACTGTGAAATCATGCCAGGTATAGCCGTTCAGAATAAATGAAGACGGAGTCTAAAAAGTGTCAAGAGGTCAGCAAAGTGTTTTACGCCTTCGTCTTCTTCCGAGAGGACAATTTGTCACTATCCAAGATGGAAGTGAGCTAGAAATGAACAGTGTTCCGAATGATTTTAAATGAAGTTTGGTGTACTCTAAGGAAATATTATTTCCCTATACCGTGGGTACACCCCCGTTTTCTCCTTTGCTTCTTTAGCTATATTTCTGAAATTTGGAACATTGAATATGCTCACTGAGCAGCATTTCTCGACATATCTGAAAGAAAAAAACAACTTCCAATTTTTCCGGAAATGGCATCAACTTTCGATTCTTGAATGGGACACCCTGTATATTGTTACATGAACGTTTAGGGATGATCATGAGGAATCCAACGATACCAGGTTTGATGATGTTATCTCCAATGACTGCGGAGATATCGCCATTTATTTTATTCATAAGCTCAATGAGTGGGAGAGAGAATTGGATTGACCCGCCAGAAAAAATTTCTCTCTCCTACTCGTTGAGCTTATGGATAAAATAAATGGCGATATCTCCGCAGTCATTGGAGATAACATCATCAAACCTGGTATCGTTGGATTCCTCATGATCATCCCTAGCCGATCATGTAACAATATACAGGGTTTCCCATTCAAGAATCGAAAGTTGATGTCATTTCCGGAAAAATTGGAAGTTATTTTTTTCTTTCAGATTTGTCGAGAAATGCTGTTCAGTGAGCATATTCAATGTTCCGAATTTCAAAAATATATCTAGAAAAACAAAGGAGAAAACGGGGGTGTACTATGAGTCTGTGACACACGGTATACTCCAGTCTATGACGGTAAAAAAGGTGTAAACTGTGTATTTATTCCAAAATCTACCCTGTCGGTTGCTTTTCTGGACGGGGGGTTGAAACCACCCCTATTCGAAAAAAAATATCAAAATTTCAGATTGGAGCACGTAATAAACTGAAATCATAATCAGTAAAGGGCTCAAAAAAGGGACTTTGCGCGAACCCTCACAGTATTCAACTGGCCATATCTTACTCTATTTTCATCCTGCAGAAAAAAATGAAACACCGAAATTTTGAGAGGAGAATAGCCTTCAATTTTGTACTCCAGCGAATTGTGCATGTGATCAATACTTTTCGAGTTATTTCGAAGAAATTGTGATTTTTCGCTGAATTACATATATGATTTTTTCTCTTCAATCTCAATTTTTTCCAAAAATACGTACTTACAATTGATGAAAAACTCAGAACTCATCATTAGAACATGAATGAAGTGAATAATGGAGTAACGACGATTTTTTTCAAAGGGGGGGAAAGAGAGGATGAGTTATTCACAATTTTTTTTCAACGAAAAAATAGGATTCAACATTATTTCCTTCATACCTCGGTCAGTTTTGATGCTAGAAACTTATATAAATAACAAAAATGAAAGATTTTCAGAGGACTTCAAATGAGGTCCAATAAGTTTTTCCCGAAAAATGCATTGGTTTTTGGTTATTGCACGTAGAAACTTTCCATTTTGGCGATTGAAAATACCAATCAGCTTTCGACAAGCGATTATTCAGTTTGTAGTGGGTTTGCATACATCACAAATAAACGATCGCCTTTGTTTTTTAAAAAGCTATAATTTTGCTCTCCGTAGGTTTTGCTATAAGATGTATATTTTTCCGGTTATTCGCAAAAAAGGATCTGAAAACTTGTTTTTTCTTGCCTGAAAACCGACAATTTCACTCGCGAATAAGTCGAAAAGTATTGCTTTTCAGAATGAACTTCAGTGAACAAAAAGTGCTTAGAATTAGTCAATCTGTTGATTTCCGCAGTTATTTCCAATAAAAAAGTTTTCACCCCCAAGAAGGGGTGGCATCCACCCCCAGGGAGAAAGCAATCCTCGGCACAGGGTACATTTTGAAAAAGAGGGTATGTAGATCCTGAGTCCAAATTTTCATGCGAATCGGTGCTGTATGGGATAAATACACGGGAAAATGGTCATAGACTGGACTAATAGAACATAGTGAACTGTATTCCATCTAACACAACTATTGGCCATAGAGAAGGCGAGAAAAGGACAGAATGTCTACTACTATTCTTCACCGCAACTATTCTGTCGAAATGGTAGTTCTGGTCTGTTTGAGAGATTTTTTACGAGGAAATGGTTATATTTATGGTTCTGTAATCAGCACCTCGTTGGGCGCCGTATTGTGAAGTCGTCAAACCGTTAACAACTATCCTATCATTTTGTTTTTTATTCTTAAGACAATAAGGATGTCTTTAACGAATATCCCACTTCGTCGATGTTTTCGTAAAAGGGAACCCTTGCTTCGGAACCACTTATCGCAAAAATGTATAAATACGTGATTTTGGTGGGCAACGGCGGTGGGGGTGTTATTGATCAACCGGCTCAGTTCAGAGATGATTTCACGATATTGTATGTTTAAGAAGATAATGTTTCTGTATGTGAGAGGAAATGCTTCTCTTTATCGCAGTCAGGCCTATTGTTCGGATGAAAATGGGAAAATTATCGGATAATCAACTGTTATACCAATTACAGAAACGTTTTGGTTTCGTTTCAAGGAAAATTCAGATACGAGCATCATGACGTTCATCGACAGTCATTCGTTCAGATCAATAGTTCTACGCACAGGAGGCGGGATGAGTGTATTCGTCGAATAGACACATTGGTGGGAAAATTTCCTGAGAGAATGGCTATACTTATTGCTTTGAAATTGGTCTCCCGTTGGGCGCCACATTCGAAGCTTTTGAACCGTTTATGCGTTTATTACAATTGTTCGTGACGTTCTACGAATTGTTTCAACATTTCAAGTTCTAATATATGGATTTGTCCCGAGAGTTTTGACAGCGGTCGTCTAAAATACAGGATTTTAGTGATTTAATTCGAGAAGTAAGGTTCCGAATGTAACAACCAAGATTTCATCATTTCTAGAACATACCCTTGATATTTCACGCCGAAACTATTGACAGTTGTTGGAAAGTTGACTGACAAGCTTTACCTAGACTACAGAGTAACCTAGTGGTATAAACCGCAGAACATTCTGCCTTTCCGATTCAACAATAATAATCGTCCGGAAATAGGAGGAAACAAGGACAAAATATCAAGATGTACCAGCATGTTGAAATATGGCGGAAATCTTAGCTGGTAGCATGCAACAGGAAGTGATGTTTGCTCAGGGCACATGATTCCTGGGGCTAGTGATCCCTTGCCATTTTTTGCTGTAGATAATAATAATAATAATGAATATTTTGCAACAAACCTTGATGTGGTCCATGAGCTGCGCCGTCAGATTCGAAATGTTCTGGCCGGGAGTCGACAGATTGAGGCTGAGGTTAATGCCGCCGTTGAGCATCAGGCTCTGCGCTGCCGCAGTCGTCCCGAGACCGGCGGCGGCGTTTAGCGTCGCCGTCGACGCGTTGAAGGCGGCCGCCGCGGCGGCAGCAGCAGCAGCGGCCGAGGCGCCGTTCGCCTGCTGATTCGCGAACGGCGAGCCGGTCGGGTTGAAGTTGGCGACGGGGCCGTTGATGTCGGCGTACGAAACGTTCAGGCAGGTGCCGCTCTGAGGGTCCTCGACGATCTTGCCTGCAAAGATGAAAAACACTGTATTCTGATTTAGACACATAAAATGGCAGTTTTCAAAATCAACAAATATGTCAAAACAACTCACTTTTCATAATGAAATGTAAAACGGATTACTTTATTTCACCTAGTAACGGAAAACAAAACAAAGGCAAGAACATTTGACATAGTCGATGGGCATACTCGAAGACTGGCGTTAAATAATCCTTTTATACTTATGAAAATTTTATTTATTGATTATGTACTTGTGTGTTTTAGTCCCTATTCATTAACATGTAATGTTTCTTGAGATAATAAAATTGAATTGAATTAAAAAAAAATAAGGTAGTTTGAGACTGGCATGAACGAATTGTTCAAAAGATGATTTGATTTAGGGCCAGTCTTAAAGCATGCCCATCGATATGTCAAATGTCTCCTCGAAGGAGGAATGGGCGAATTAAGTTTGTTTTTAGGATACCTCGTCCATAGGCAGATGGCGCAATGACTTCGTGTTGTTCGCACCCGCTTTGGTCGAGGCTTGATACTGTGAAACGTATTTGACTTTTAATATCATAGGAAGTCATCGACTTTATGTTGATGATGGCGCTACATTGTAATGATAAGTGGCCAAATGGCCCGAAACCGGTCTGTAAGTGTGCCCGTCCCATTAATTGAAAATGAATTCCTTGACAATCTACAATCTCAGATAACTTCCTTTTTGTACACACTAGCGGTAGAAAATTTCGTTCATTTTTTTTGAATAGACAAGCATATCTTATTCTCCCCACAGTTTCCATCCATTATTTGAATGAAATCAAAACTCAAAACTTATCCTCAACACTCAACGCACACTATGATAAAAGTCTACATTTCTTAATACCGTAATAGACTTACCAAACCCTGGCAAGTTCTATTTTGTTTTTTGGTGACCTTGTGTGAATGTGCATTTTCAAGTATATCTACTCAATCCAACCGTACGTCCTTCTATCATCCTTTATATGACGATGTCACGATGTGACTTGCGATGTCACATTTCAAGTCGCAAGGATATCGCAGTTACATCGCAGCGATGGAGTTTTGTCACACTCAAGTTGAAAGTTTTTTGATGTCGCTACGATATGTACTTCGACCTCAACTTTACAACGTGAAACATGATCGCGTATGGATCAACAAATTTGTACTGATCCGGTTTCGAAAAAAAATTGAACCTTTCTATAAAGCACGACATAGAGGTTAGGAACTGTCGACACCTTGTCAGGTCAGCCAACTGATACCGATATCAACTAAATATCAATTCGATAACATATTCATTCACATCTAAATTATCCGAGAAATTATCAATAAATATAATATGTGAAACTGACTCAAGTTAGAGTACAATCAACTGAATGTATAACATTAAACAGTTATGCTTGATTTGGTGCTCGAAAACGACATATTCGCGATGTTACGTAGTTAATGTCTCTAAAATAATCGAATAGAATGTCCCCTTGATATCTCAATTGTTACGTATCACCGTTACATCTAGCAGAAGTCGCAGTGATGTGATCGAATGATATCATAATTGTAACCTCGCTATTTCGTAACGGCGATGTCAATATCACAGATGTATTTGCCGGGGTAGGTACTCACTGATAATCATCAGACACGCCTGCTTGTTCTGCTCCTTGTCCCCGATGACGGTGATGCACCTCTCCTGCAGGCTGACGTCCTTCGCCTTCTGCGATATCTGCACGTACGACCCGCTCGACTCCTTGATCTGCTTGATGTAGTTGCCCGCCTTGCCGATGATCATGCCCGCCGTCGAATTCGGCACCAGGATCTTCACCTGCCTGTCGCGTTCGTGCATCTTGCTTTCGCCGCCGGCGTCGCCCGCCTTCGTCAGGTCGGGCTTCTCTCTGATCTTCTCGATGATGAAGTTCAGCACGTTGATGATGGCCTCGACGCTGCCGGTGATGAGGCACACTCGTTCGGTCGTGCCTGCAAACGAGAGAAGAAGAAATGAGGTTAGGTACACTCGTCAACACGCTATTGATGTGTGGGAAGGGCAGGAGGCTTTTTTCTTTATTTCAGTAATAATAATAATAATAATCGTCTTTATTTCGGAAAATAAAATTCAAACATGAGACTGGTAAATTGAGGATGATCGCTGATGAGGCGGGATTTAGCTGAAGCTACTCTTACATCCAACCCCATAACGATCCCCATACTTAACAGTAGTGTGGGGAACATTTGAAATGAGATATATTGAACACATTTTGAAAACTAGACTACACTAGACAGATAACTCATTTATCCCTGTATTGAAAAACGGGCACTAAGCATAACAGAAATTAGTGAAAATAGGACGTATATATGAATTAGCCAGGAGATTGTCTTTAAACCAGAATTTGAAGGTGACTTTACTTTTTCCTCTGATATTGTATGGTAAATTATTGGCGAGTTTGATGAAATTATAGGAAAATCATTTTTGAAATAGAGTTGTGGAATGTTGAGGTATAGTAAAAGTGTCTGTGTTTCTGATGTTTACCGAATGCACCTGTGATCGAGGTACTAATTTATTTTTTATTTATATCCTCTGGGCCGTTAAGTAGAACTTTATGCAGGTAAGTTGCCAGATGGAGCTTTCTTCGATCTTCCATTTTCAGCCAATTGAGCTCTTTGAATTTATCACTGACATGGTCATATTTGCGAAGTCCAAAAATAAATCGAACACAATAGTTTTGTACTTTCTGAATTTTATTTCTATAGTTGGCATCTAGAGAAAGACCATAAAGAAAATCGCAATATGTAAATTGGGACAACACCAAAGTCTCAGCCAGTTGCACTCGTAGCTTGAAATTGAGAATGTCTTTATTTGAATATAGTAATTTGAGTGAGCAGAAAGTTTTTTTCATTAAATTATTTATGTGATTTTTGTAGGCATCATTAGAACAGAATGTGGTTCTGGTATAAGGAAGTTGAAATATTAATTATAATATATATAACTTGAAAATACATTAATTGACCACATGCATATATTTTTGGTTGCACACGTTTATAGGATTCAATGGTTGGCATCAATGAAATTTCCATCACGTGACATGAAGTTACTTAGGCCGCATTCCGTTTTCAAATATTATTTCCATTAGCCCTACCGTTTTATTGGTAACCACAGAGATAACCATCTTGAGATACCAGTCTTATTAACCAGACAAGGAAACGGAACACGGCCTTAGTCGATTAGTAGATGGTAGATGTCAAGTAACGTTTCCTATGTCTGTTTACCCTAATCATTTCGGTTTCAATTGCCATAAAGATTATGGAAGAAGCTGAAAGAACTTCTTACTTGAGTATTGTATGGTATCGAATTGGAAAAAACACTTTATAAATAAACCAAAGAAAGTGTTTTTTCGTAATTCAATGGTGGGGGATAATGAGAAGGGATAATGTATCTCCGAAAACCATTTTAACGTGAGTGTGCTATATTTATATACAGCTCAGTGTGAACAAGTCATAAGTTAGTTTTGCATTAGCTATTCAGCAGTGTAAAATTCAATTTCGTATCGAAATATCGATTCAAAATATACATTTCTGCCGTGGGCATTTATGTATACCAATCTATGCTGTGGACGCAAATACATCATACAATATTTGTTTACCTCGCAGCTCTCATTCATTTGATCTCTGCCTAGGTGAAATCGAGAATTGATGCACAATATGCTATCATCAGAAATGTATCTATTTTCGGGAATTGTTCGATTGTGCTTGGATTATATACCACTTTCAGTCACCGTACAAGATTCACTACAATCGCCACAGGAATACAGTTTTGCAATATTTTACCACTAACACAGTATGAATATCGATGTCCACTGTTGGGTCGTCTGATGTCACATTACTTTTCGACGATGGTGGCGCGTTTTCTAAGGTTGAATTTCCCTCTCTAATTCTTTGATTTTTTATGATAAATAAAAACAACAAAAAATACATTTTGGATATAATATGACGATGAGAAAGATTCGAGAAAAAAATATCTGAGACCAATTCATTTACTCCCTATTCCATACCGACTATTCATTCGATCCGACCCTGTCCAACTCTGGTATTGGCACAAACACCTAGCATTCCATGAAACGGGGGCGTGTTTGCAGATAGCGATCTAAACCGTCGACAATTTTCCAGCACGTAATGAGCCACAAAAATTGGAGTCGCAAATGACGAAATCAAATTTATGAAACCGGATAAATTCCGCGTTATTAAAATCGCATTAGTCAGAGGCACTTTAAGACGAAGAGCTGTTGAATTTCTGACCAATCACTTTTCCGCGAAAATGTATGAAGTATAACCATCTCCATAGCAGATAATTTGCGATTGACCTCTACCCCCCACCTTCTGTTGTGATCTGCCATATATTTTCCATCTAAGAGCGTTTCACTACAAAATCTTCGAAAGTTCAAGACAAAACTTCTATCTATAGAAGTGAAATAAAACATATCAAACACTCTCTGTTGATGTCATATAGTTAATTCATACCCAAAAACGAAAAAGGTCTCGGTTTCGAGTTAGACACTCTCACGTCATAATTGTCTCAGAATAAAAAAAAATTCCTGTGTTCGAAAAGTTAAGTAATTTATGTTGGATGAGAAAAATTTTTATGGAAACCATCCCTATTTTCCTCAATATAATGAACAACTATTCATGTCCCCATATTCTTGATTTTTTCGCCACGTTATCATTTCGACATTATGGGATATTTCTATTGAGTAAGCCCGAAGAATAAAAAAGACGAAAGAAATTATAATTCAGGCTGAACAAAGATTATTTTCAAAAAAAATCCTTCAAGATGAGCAAGTCGACTTCTGTCATTTTTCAAGTGAGTAAGTGAACTCTCTTTTATATCTCTTTCGTGTGGCCTTCGAAATTCCTTGACCCGACCCCTCTTGACTTTTTCTGTGGGTCTATTTCAGGAATGTAGGAACAACGCCATACTGATTCAAAAATCTTGCACTCCTGTACTGGAACTACCGTAAAATAACTTATCGATGGCAGGCCGTGTATAAAAGTATTCGAAAAGTTCAAAACCGGAAAAAAAAATGTATTGAAGAAAGGGGGTGGCTTCTTTGAGTCTCTACAGATACAACAATAGTCATTATGTTATTCATTGATTCGATTAATAGGGTTTACGCTCTATTATCATTAACTTTTTATAAATACCTCATTTCGAATTTAACAAAAAAATTACTAGTATTTTTTTATATATCTACAGGTTCGGACGAAATGAAAGCCCTGTAATGTTCAAAGAACACCGCGTGAATCGAGAGACAGGAGATACGAATTAACATTCGGTTTGAATTTTTGAAGTTTGTAAGCCTCAGAAAAATCTTCCAGAGTTCAGCTGTTCTGTTGAAAAGAGATCTCTGAGCAAGGGAGGTTCTGCAGGGCTCCGAGCTCACAACAAAGGGGTGGGAGTTCCGCACTCATCGGGTCATTCGTGTTTATACTGCTAAGGTGAAATGATTGACGACAATTCAGAAAAGCACCAACCGTGAAAATATCTACAGAAGAAAGACAAGTCTGCGACCCTCCTTGCATTTCTTTGAATACAATAAAGGAGTTTCAATCATTGTTACATCATTGAGAAATATATTCCAACCCCGGCCTTATAAATCATCACAAGCTGAGGAGAAGTGAAGTATTTAGTATTTCTTTGCACGAAATAAAAACCCAAGCTTCTGGGAAGCGGCTCTAGCAATCGATCTCACATGGTTTTTCCTTGAGAGATCATTACTGAAATTCCTAGCATCAAGATACTTGACTTTGTAGGAATAGTTACTCCTGAAATCTGAATATCAGAAAGGATAGATCGGCTTTCTTTGAGAAGAGACACGCCTGGGTTTTCTTAAATTCCACTGAGTTGATGTCAGCCCATTCTATTATATACAAAATATAACATAGGGTTGTAGGCTGTATACGAAGAAAACGTAATTATAAATTCAAAAAACTCAAAAAGGCGATACTCAATCGTTTCGGGAGCATTTCATAAACTATTAACAAACGAAATTTGTTATGATTTTTACTGGAACGTATAGAATAACTGGCATTTTTTCACAAAAACAAGCTAGTCCATGTGCTGTTATGGAGGAAACTTCCTGACAAGCTACTGAAAACCCATCAAGCTGTGATGTCATCAAAAACAAACAAATTTTGAATTTCTCGCCAGTTTGTTTGTTCTATTACTACTCCTCGATGCAAATAGCATTCATTATACTTGGCTGCCATTAATTTAGCTGCAATATTTGCCTTCACGAAAGTTTCTCACTTCAAATTCATCAGATGCGAAACTAACTCGTAAGGTAAATAAAAGAACGGAAACATCTCTTCCATAGGAAAAATTATGTGACGATTTCGCAGCAGTTTCAAAGTCACTTCGAAAATGAAAATCCGATTTTTTTTATATTGAAAGATGAAGACTTACATAACGCTTACATTTCTCTTACAATTCCAGGTTAGAATAGAATAGAACAGAAGTTTATTTCATGTTTTTACACACAAGTGTTTACAATCGTCAATTCATATACAAATTTACATACAAAAGTTCAAATTTACATATAAAAGTTCGAATTGAACAAACAAAACAAAAGGTACAGGAGGATAATTAGTGATACATGGAGTGTGGAAGTCATACTCAGACATGACGCAAAAAGCTATGCCGCGAAGTAATCATGGATTTCGTTGAGTAAAATGCTTCTGTGAGAAGAAATGTGTCAGGGGAAGATTCCTCAGAATGTTTGGTAAATTATTAAGTTCATATGACGTGTATCGGAAACTCGACTGCGCCATCTGCAAACGATATTTTGGCATCCTAAGAAGAGAATTACCTCTTGATTCATAGGCATGCATGTCCCTTTGCGAGGTTGTCAGGCCTCTGCTTGTTATATTTTTCACGTAGCATAAGCATTTCAATATGTAACAGCAAACTAGTGTCATAATTCTGGATTTTTTGAATGAAAAGAATGTATTCTTCTGAGCTGCGTCATATAATGTAAGTCGTCTGAGGGTATGTGATGCCATATTATCCGAAGAAAACTGCTTCTCGCACAGGAGATGTGTTGTAATTGGTGGCGAGATGAATTTTCATTATTGGTTGGTTCGTATCGAACGATTTAAGTACTTATGTGAAATCTTTTATCAGCTCGTCGATAATACATTATTCTGCATTCGTTATTTCTATAGTTTTGTCTAATCCACCCAATTTTGTTGAATAGTTGGGATCAACAACCGCCACAAAAATATGGCACATTAGTTTTCGGTTAATACAAGTATGCTATTTTCTATTTTGTTTCTGTAATCTATGCAGTATACCTTTATGACTTTTGCACTTTGAGCGATGTTTTTATGCGTGTCAACTGCAAGGCCGCCTTTAAAACGGCATTCTTCCAAGAATGCACATTCTGGGTTTCACATACATTTTTTCGTAGAAGATACATTTTACCCTTAATCACCTTTCGTTTCGAAGGTAGGCCCTACCCAATTGGGAAGTTCATCATCCGGATACGCCTCTATCGGAAAATATTTGAACTATTTCATCACGTAAAACAAAAACAAACTTCTGAATGTGAAATTATGGTACACTTCTCTAACACATTCACACACTGATTAGTCTACACATTTGTTTTACACAGAACTTTGCCAAAATTCGAAAAACACAAGCTACAATACAAAATACAACGTAAACAATAGTAAACATATGTTTTTGACAGATTACGACCAGCTGATTACGGTTTGTTGCCGACATCAGCGCCCTCATCGGTAGAAATTCTTCCCAATTATATAAGATTTTGCGTATACAGAAAACGACAGTGGACCCAATACGTTCCTTGTGGCTCATCCAGCAATCATGGCTTGTCCGAATTCGAGTCAGTCATGTTACTCCAGCTGCAGAAATTAAGAAGTTGTCATTTACAAATGAATCCGGGCATTTCAACAAGCTCGACGCATCGTTGTAACAGGGTCAGTTGTCACATTCGCGATTTGACGAAGTTAACTTTGGAAACATTCGAAACACGTTTCAAAACAGCGAATGGTAGTTAATAATAGATTCGAAAACAATTCCTAGTTGTAGGAAGCGGATACTGATATTGGACGCTGATATAAGACCAGGCGGCTTGAAAAAAAGGTTATTGGTATCTGACACATAAAACTAGTTTTCGTTAGGCAACTTTGCAAGCTTCCTTCCATATAGAGATAATCCTTCCAACGACAGCAACCACACTCCAATTTTTACAGGGTGCTCATTCAACCTGCGTCAAAATTGAAAGGGCCATTCCTTGGCCTGAGAGTATATTATCCATTTGAGAACGTTCACTTCCATCTAGAATGCAGGATTTTCACCTCGAAATCATACGATTTCTTGAATCGATAACACTGGCCTGAACTTATGACTTGAGATGGTCTAGTAAAAAATAATCCAGGAGGTTCAAGTCCTGGGATCGAGCAGGTCATTAGCATGGTCTACCTTGACCAATCCAAGGGACTGTAGGCCATCTTGTTGCTAATCTTACATCCTCATGGAATTGAATTAGTATTTGTTCAAAAAATTTGCGATAATCCTCACAGGTGAGACTTTCTGAGAAAAAGTTAGGCTGGATTCAGACAGATCCGAAATCCGATCGTACGACGATCAGATAGCTTTCTGATTGGTCTAAATTTAAATTTGGAACAATTATTCATACCAATCAGAAAGCTATCTGATCGTCGTACGATCGGATTTCGGATCTGTCTGAATCCAGCCTTAGGCAGTCGCATCTCTCTAAAAATTCGCTATTTTTGATGACGTTTTCGTTATTGCTATTTGTTTATGAGTTGATTACCCGTATAGACGAAGTATCCCACGTCTGAAAATATTTTGACAGTCGTTTTTCTCATTTGTATTATCGAGATCGACGCGATGTACAGATTTTCCACACTTTTGATGTAAGCTCTTAATCGGATTCATATATTACGTTGGAAGGAAAGTCCCCCCATTTTACTTAAATTTTCTATCTCGCCTTTTCAGTTTTGTGAAGCTACGTCTCAAACTCATAGTATAATCATCATAACCATCTGGTCAGAGTTTACCTCTGAAATGTATTGATTATTCCGGAAATGTCTTGCAAGCAAGATATTGCTGGTATTGGTCAGAGGATGAAAAATAAACTGAAAATCGGATTACCTACTATTAAATATAATATTATGTAACCTCCACAACAGGCATACTGAAAACCTCAAAAATGAAATTTATATTGAAGAATATATAATTTCACAATGAAACAGCACTCGCTTTATTTTTATGCAGGGTGTTATAAAAGTACGTGGCCAAACTCGAAGGTGTGATTTTTTGAGTAATTCTAAGAAGAAAAGTTCACGTAAACATAGGTCCTGTAATGCTTTGTTTTCAAAATACAGGGTACAATATCTTATCTCTGGCCGATTATCTTAAAACTTGTGGGTGGTATTGAGGGACTGATTTGGTCATAATGAGATTGGATTATCCAGTGGTGTCCCGGATTTTTTTTGCATTGAGCTTCTGAGACTATACAGCTTCTTTATCTCTATTTTTCTTGTATCTTGCTCAAACACAAAAACAGCGAAATAAAATTAGCAACCCATCAACAATTGGGGTGTACTTGCATGGACATGCAATAACGAGCTTTTTATTGATGATTGAACAATTAACATAAATTATTTGTTTTCCATGAAATACAACGTTATTTACTATTGCAGTGTTCTGGAAGTAAAGTAAGAGTGACATGAAAGAAAAAACAATTATTCAAACAATAATTTCATTTCATCTCATCTTCTTGTCCTTTAGGATTTTTTATATCATCATCCTGTGAAAAAAATGTTGATATGCAATAAAGTGATTTTTATTTTCTTTCCCAAAAACAGAGCAAGATACAAGGAAAAAAGTAGAGATGAACAAGTTGTAGTTTCAGTTGCTTAATGCAAAAAAATGCAAAAAATCATTTGTGCACATTTTTTTTTGGGACAAAAATATTGGTTGAAGTATCTCCTGGAACGCCTCTGGACATAACGATTTCAATCTAGTTATGGCCAAATCAACCCCTTAATACCCTCAATACCACCGCCAAATTTCAAGAAAATGGGCTGGTGGATTATTGAGATATCCAGGAAAAAACGAGTTTTTTTTTAATTTTGACACCCTGTATCTTGAAAACGAAGCCTAACCGGACCTATATTCATATAATTTTTTGTCTTAGAATTACTCAAAGAATCACCCCTTTGAGTTTTCACACGTACTCAAATAACACCTTGTATAGTCTAAATGATAAATTTGACGTTACATCGTTAGTGGTGGCCTCCATATTCTATGAGATGATGCCTTGAATAAAAAAAATTGTCAAAATTGAACAAAATTAAAATGAAACTTGGAGCGTCAGGCCAATATTTAATTCAAATGCCCTTTGTTGTCCCTAAATTTCGAAGCTCTTCCTAATGTCAATGATGATCGCGAATAAAAGACTATATCTCACCACGTTATGCACCATAACGTTTATGGGAGGTCACATAACGTATCAGGACTCGTTCAACATAAAATGTTTTTCTTACAGATACGATTCTGAAAATTCAAGATTGATACATTTTTTACTCGGTTCCACCTCTTTCTCTTAACATTACAGGATTTTTGCTCGTATGAATGCCGAGATTCAACGAAGTATTGAAAGACAATAATATGTTCAATGAAACTCAGTAATACGAAGTACAAAGGGCGGACTGATAAATCGACCCAATACTTTGGCCGCACCCCGTACACAATGTACACGTTCGTTTCAACGATAGCATAACTTAATCGAAACTCATTAGTTACATATTCGAAGCGGGCTCTCGTCGATGGATGATTTGAAATACGTAATTTTCAGAATAATTGCATAATGTTATCGAAACCTCTGCCGCTAATGGCCGAAAAAAAAAAAGTTCGTGTCGAGTTTCACAATCGAATCGATGCATATAATTACGATAAAAATGCCGATTACCGTTTTTTCGTGAAAGAAAGAACGAACGGTCGTGCTTTATATTCATTTTCGACACAACGTTGTTGAACTTTGCATGCTAATAAATCAGAAACATTCGCTTTTCATGAAACAATTGAAAATCGGGAGCCGTATATAGAAGTGTTGGTGAAATTGAATTGATAATCATTTGACTTTTTTGTAGAGATCAATTACCCTAAGACCAAACTTATATTATTTGCACACAACGCGCATTTTGAATGTTTTAGAAGTTCTTGAACAAGTAGAAAACTGACTTCTTGGGTGATTTTTTACTATTTTAAGATCATGGAATCATTTTATGATCAAGGAATTCGGGTATATTTGTGGAGAGAGAATGAAGTTTAATGATTTTTTGGCATCCTTCTTCTCCGAATCAAATAATAGAAATTGAAATTTCTACAAAAGAAGTAAAATGAAAAAAGAATAACAAACGATCTCGGATCCTTCCACTGTTTTTTTAAACAAACAAATAGAAAAATGAAACTGGTGCAGAATTCACAGAAATCATAATTTCTATGTTCGAAATGATCACAAATATCCAATGCCAGACAGCTGTTTCGACCCACCAGGTCTCATCAGTGACACTTGCCTGGACTGTGAACACAAACATTTCGAACTATCTACTCCTCACGAAGTAAATCTCTGAAACTGGTGCAGATGGTGTAAACCTCCAAGAGGCGGCTTCGCTGTACGATGGTCCGCTGTAAGAGGTAAGAGGTCTCCTGCCATTGTCTAAGGATGTATAGTCAGTCAACCGCAATGGTAAAAGCATTGGATGGATGTTGCAAGAGCCATCTATAATTTTATACTAGAAACTCAGAAAAATATCCTGTAATGTGGCGCCTTCATCGGAAGGAATGCAAAACCACAGCATTTCTAACAATTTTTAGGTTTGCTGTGGCAAAACTTCAATTGAATAAAGCGCTGACACAGTAGATGTAGAGAACATATTGATGATAATATCATGTTGAGCTGAATTTAAGTCGAGATATAATTTGCATTCGGATGTTCCAAATATCAGACTTCATGAAAAATAATATCCAAGTATAGATATTGGTATAGAGAATATGACATCCTTAGACAATGCTCCTGCCTTGGGCAGTAGGAGTTTGAGACTTTGGTCGTCACCCAGCAGATGGCGTTGCACCAGTTTCAGACTTTTACTTCGTAAGTAGATAGTTCGAGATGTTTATGTTCACAGTCCAGCCAAGTATCACTGATGAGACCTGGCGGGTCGATTTAGCTGTCTGGCATTGGATTTGTGAATGCAATCATTTAGAACGTGGAAATTCTGAAATAGGAAAATGGTTCATTTTTTTATGTCTCTACCTATCTTTGTCAAACTTGTGTTTTTGCAACCTTTAAAAATCTAATCTAGGTGGAGATTTTCATAGGAACGAACGACCTATTCCAATCCAAGATTCAACACACTAAAATATAAATGTAGCACAAAACACGCTCTCTGAATATTTTTGAGGAAAGTTTTATGACACCCTGTATATGACGAGTAGAAAAAACACCTTCATATTCAATACTGTATTAATTTCCAATGAACATATCGAACACGTGCATAAAACTGATCTCGAATTGATTCCAAACATATAATATGCTCCCAGCTAGCAACTTTTTTCATTCCATACAAGTTCACAACCGTGTTTTTACCGCTTAGTAACCAACAAACCAACTACGTAATAGTGTACAATTTGAAACCATGAAGACAAAAATCTTCTGTATTTTTACGTTTCAAGTTTGATGGCAACAAAAATATGTACTTTCATGAGATGAAATTGTCAAATTGAATTTTTGGATTCTTTTTGATGTTCTGAATGTGAAGAAAGACGATAGCATACGAATTCTTTTTCATTCTATAAGTTTCACAGTATCTGTGCAATCACCAATCACAGCGGTACTGCATATAGCGGCCACTTCACGGCCTACTGTCGACATCCTTACACAGGAACGTTACACGAGTTCAACGATTCCAACATCGACATTTTCGACATATTTTGAGAGTGAGAAGTATGAACAGGTTACCACCTAGTCAGGTCATGATATCATTTTTTTAAGTATATTTTTATTAAGTGTTATTGATACCTTTGTATATATTTTATAATCTTGAATTTCTTATTAGTTTCCGAATGAATATAGATACAAAAACGATCTGGAATAAAAAAGTTTGTATGCACCATATCAATAGAGGTATATAGATAGATTTATTAGAAATAGATATCCTAATATAATTAAAGATTATACAAATATATAAGTTATGAAACAAAATATATAAGACCTATACAGTAGTGTATAGTGTGTAAAAAGTAGCAGTAGTAAGTGGTACAGAAATTAATAGAGATGGCAACGATGAACAACTCAATTGGAATGATAGTGTGCTCGTAGATAATGAGTTAAGGAGCGTTTAAAGAGTTGAAAGGTGTTACTTTGTTGTTTAATTTCATTAGAAAGCTCGTTATAGTCCAAGAGCCCTCTGTGAAATATAGAGTTCATTGTTCTTGCAAGCTTTGTTCGTGGGGCAATCAAGTCATCACTTCCTCTTGTATCATTGTTGTTAATCTGATAGTTAAATATGTAATTGATTCATTGAAGTGATGTCGTGCTTTCCCAGAGAGAATTTTACATATGAAGATCGTTGTAAAATATTGTAATCTATCTTTTACTGTCATCTAATTAATCATTGAATATTTGGGGGCATACTTATGGCATTTCCCTTGTAGAGTAGAGATAGGGCGACTCAAAAACCTTCGGGCCTCACCTCTGGAAGATCGTTCCCCCCAAGGCAAAACACCTACTTTATAATCCTTGGCACATGAATAACTGTTCTTGCTAACGAGGAAGCTATGTAGGTGTAACTCACCTGGATAAAAATCGTGTGATTTGGACATTTTGACGCGTGCCCCAGTCTCTTTCTGTAGCTGAGCAATTGTTTCGCCGCCTTTGCCGATGATGGCACCGGCGGCAACACTGGGTACCAACAATTTGAAGTGAAATGTTCCATCTCCACCTATAACAAAAAAAAATACTTCAATACTCTCGAATCCAAAAATCGGTTCGTAGACATTTGTGATATCTGGCACAAAGTTCAATGTCCGTCTTGGTATCAGTTAAGTTGGTAGTTTTTCGAAAGAATTAATACGAATGATGAAGGTTGCATATACACACAGTGCTTTTCTTCAATGTTCCTCGATTCATTTTTCTAAGAAAATACATGATTACTATATTTTGGAGTTAATTTTACAGATGAAACATTCAAAATAGCAACTGGGCGCCATCTGGGAAAAATGGGGAAGGAGGGTGATCCAATATTTTGAAGCTACGAATACTTTACAACCCTAGAATTGTAAGTCAATATTTTCACCTACTACAAAATGGCGGTTAATTTAATAATTACCTGTTTACAAAAACATTAATATCGATATTTCTACAATTATTCGTTTTTCTCTGCCATATGGCAATCCCATCTACCCGATGAGGTTCGATAGGTTATTTGTTGTAAATAAAAAGTAGAAATTGTCAGTAGAACAACGAACATCATTGTTCAGTTCGAATATTCTCATTTAGAAATGAATGAAATGATAACGACATTCAGACAAATCATAAGAATTTGAAAAAAATAAACTTCTTCAAGCGGGATTCGAACCCACGACCTTCCGTTCTCTAGGCGGATGCTCTACCACTGAGCTATCGAGAACCTTCAGCGGTTTTCGACTGACGGAGGTGTTAGAAGGAAAAGATACACATTCATTATCATATATGGTCTTAGTACCAAATTGTACCTCTCAACCGGAGCGTCGTCGATGTTTATCGACTTCGGTTGAAAGGTAAAAAACCGCCGAAGGTTCTCGATTGATTAATGACAACTAACAATAGAATTTGAGATGAATGACTTCCGATATTTGCGATGGAATACTCAGGGTCTCCGATAGCTCAGTGGTCGAGCATCCGCCTAGAGAATGGAAGGTCGTGGGTTCGAATCCCGCTTGAAGAAGTTTTCTTCTCAAATTCTTATGAATTGTCTGAATGCCGTTATCATTTCATTCATTTGTTAATTATACAGACACTAATTAATACATCTGACGATTCTCATTAAGGTTTCGGCTTTAAAAATAGATGAGTACCACGTAAACTATCTCCAATATGGTCAATTGAATGAAATTTAGAAGGGAAACTGTGATTGATTTTGCTGGAAACTTTTGTTCTTATTTCAAGATGTTCAAGGCAACCAATTCGAGCATCTTCTGAAATGAACTCAGCTTATTTACCCAAAGTATGAAGTTGAACGTAGATGTATTCAGGATATTATTAACTGTTCAGCCATTTTGTAGTACGTGAAGCTATCGACTTTATAATCTAGGATTGTGAAGAATGTGTCAGTAGCTTCAAAAGGATGTTTCACAAGACCCCCCTTTCCATTTGATTTTTTTTCCAGTCGCCATCTTGAAATTTTCATCTGTAAATTTCAATCAAAAATGTAGTACATTATGCATCAATTTCATTATCCAAGTTTCAATTTTTTCAGTTGACCCGTGCAAAAAATGAAAGGGAGTACATTAAAAAAAGCACTCTTCTACTTTTAAGATGCAGAAAAACTCAAAGTCGTCTCCACAATTTAATATCCGAAAGATGTCAGTACGGTGATTCAGTACATGTTTCGAACCTACATAGGTTCATCATCAGCTGAATTTACATTAAATTATGGAGAAGAAAAAATAGCAAAATCACATGGTGAAGTTCAGGACATAAAAAATTATTGTAATGACAATTAGGATTGAATTGATATTAGGGGGAATTTAAGACATCCCTAACACCATAAAAAACATTAAAGATTGGGGGGCTTAGAGCCCTTATGCCCAATATACAATATTTGAAAAATCCACATTAAAAGATACTTAGAAAAACTCTGTATATTGGGCATAAGGGCTCTAAGCCCCCCAATCTTTAATGTTTTTTATGGTGTTAGGGATGTCTTAAATTCCCCCTAATATCAATTCAATCCTAATTGTCATTACAATAATTTTTTATGTCCTGAACTTCACCATGTGATTTTGCTATTTTTTCTTCTCCATAATTTAATGTAAATTCAGCTGATGATGAACCTATGTAGGTTCGAAACATGTACTGAATCACCGTACTGACATCTTTCGGATATTAAATTGTGGAGACGACTTTGAGTTTTTCTGCATCTTAAATCTACTACACTCCACTTTGAGATACAATGGACTTCTACCACAGGTTCACTCTTCTACTGTTTTCAACATATATTATATATATATATATATATATATATATATATATATATATATATATATATATATATATATATATATATATATATATCTGATTCTATGTTCTATTTACCTACAGTATGAATATCAATGCGCTACCGTGAAATATGTCCGCTTCGGCACTCAACATAATTGGTGACCCTTGCCCACACAAGGTTCTGGGCGAATAAGTAAGAGAGTGTTTACAAAGCGATTGAACCACGTTTGGAATCGTTGTTTTGTCGACGTTCTGACTCCCAATTTGGGTCCATTATCAAACGTTGTGAAGACTTCCCTTTGTTCAGATGAGAGCTGGTAAATAATCGAAATCATAATTGAGAGCAGTGAATTTTCCGAGAAATGACTGCTTATATATTCTTAACTTAATAATACCCCAAAGTCGACGAACTATAAAAACTCGCTTCAAAGAACATCAACGCACACATAAGATGTGGAAGGGCAGAAAACTTTTGTGCGTTGCCCACCATGCCATGGATGATGACCATATAATTAGTGAAAGCAATCCGAAACTGATCAAATATGTAATTGAAAGGAGGCTTCTCGATGCATTTGAAAGTCTAGAAATGGCAAAATGTAGTCATAATGTGATTAGCAATGAAGAGCTGATCCAATATATAAAATATTCAACTGGTTTACCGAAGACTCAAACCCAACTGCTCTTAGAAATCCTCATCTCTTTCTGTACATTAAGATTGACTTTTTGGTCGAACCAGTAGATGGCGTATTTCCTTCAAATGAAACACCACCTGCATTAGAAATTAAATCGAA
The DNA here is from genome assembly GCA_032362365.1 of Zygogramma bicolorata. Lineage (NCBI taxonomy): Eukaryota > Metazoa > Arthropoda > Insecta > Coleoptera > Chrysomelidae > Zygogramma > Zygogramma bicolorata. The sequence goes on along the minus strand of JAVJAQ010001811.1, from coordinate 1,149,629 downwards.
ACACCTGCATGGCATTGGATTTGTGAAAGGAATGATTTTGTTCAATTCTTCTCAGAAAGCAACGTCGTTGGAAAACTACCATCTCCCGATAATCTTCACCCTGACATATATCGATTCTCAAGAAAAATAAATAAATTTCTGATTTCTGAAAAATATGAAAAATTCATCAATGTATCTCGATCTAAGCCATTACAACATTTTATTGACGGCAAATCACATCGATATCCTCAAGAGAACGGCACAGTTTATAACTTCCACATTCAATCGAAGATAAATTCAAAAATATGCGCATTCAATAGATTTCAATTAACACAAATGACTCAGCCAGTATGTGTAGGAAAGTAAGAAACCATATGGAGCGCAGGAAAGGCGAGTTCAAATGTCAACTTTCGATTATTTATTGCGGAAACAGCAATATCATAGGGTTACGCGAGAAGAATAAGACAATGCCGATTTTTATTGATATCTACTTTTTACCACATCTCTGGTTTTGATTACTAACAAAATCCTCATAGCTCGGGGCTGATTTTTCAGTAACTCTTTTGATATTGTTGGAATAGGATATGGGTAACGGTGTATCTTTAAATAATTCAAGAAATTATGATTGGAATTTTTTTTTTATTGAAAATTGAGTTTAGGAAGTATGTCTGAACACTATCAAAGATCAGGGAGAACTAACTATATATCACAGTTTCACTATCGTCTTCAGTACTGGAATTTATACCTAGTTTTATGACATAGACCCAATAATCTACACTTCTCAGAAATATTAAATTATGCTATCTACAAGGGTAGCACTGTCTCAGCCAGATATAAATTCAGATATCAGACATATATGAAGTAATTAAATATTGTACCTAAAAAAGAGGGATTTTTGCAGACGAACTTTATATTTCAACAGATATAATAGATATATAATCGCACGTTAAAAGGTAAGGCCTCGTTGATCCATTGCTCGCACAAGTTTCGACTTTTGAGGGTTGACGTTCGTCAGCTGGTTAACGAAAACGAACAATATGCTCGAAAAAATTGTAGAGGTCAACATATACAGACATCATGATTTTGTCGATACATCGTTCTTCTTCGAAATATGTTTAATCGCTTTTGTACCACAAGATAATCATGCTTTGCAGATGAAACATGTATGTATGAAGATTTCCGCTCAGGCGGTACCTTTTCTTATATTGAAAGAATGAAATGAATAATATCGCAAGACCTAAAAATATCGATAAACATTTACTTTTATCCATTGTTTTTGCCCCTTCGTTGTTGTTTCTACATAGATATATCTATAATGATATTGATGTATGTTTTCGTTGTGATAGATTGATCACTGAAAGAATCATATATTGACGCTACAACCAAATCATTCAAAAATAATAAAAGCAGATTATGACAAAATGGTTGAGGCTTTCGCGGCCGAGGTTATTAGTATAACTACTGCTCTTCGGGCTTGAAGACCGTCGTTTTATGGAATTTCTTCCTGACGTTTCGCTAGCGCGAGTGGCCAGCTTCTTCAGAGGCTTATTCATCTCCGATGACTAAACAGTTCGATTTCTCAAGGCGTATTTATATTGATGCGGGTAGTCTGGAGTCTTAATTACTTCTGTCGGGGAATAATCATCATTATTAGTTGCCGCACTACCTGCTGTGATTTCATTTGTTATTCTTGATTTCTTCAGAATCGGATTCCAAATTCTATATCTAAATTCTATTTAGAGTCAACGCTTCTTCCTTTCTGTTAAAATTGTCCGCATGTTTTTGGATCTCTATTGCCTCCCGTACCAGTCGGCTATGGTAACCCTGGTTGGGGGCAATCAGTGTTGCATTTTCGAACAGAATCTTGTGGTCGCCCTCACTCAATGCGTGTTCCGCCACCGCCGATTTGTCGGTTTGCCCCAGCCTGTAGTTCCTTTGATGCTCTTTGAGCCTTGTACCCATGGATCTTTTCGTGGTACCGATGTAAACCTACCCACAGGTGCACGGTATGCGATAAACCCCTGCCGCTGACAGTGGGTCTCTTTTGTCTTTAACCGACCTGAGGCTTTGCTGGATCTTCTTGGTCGGCTTGAAAACTGTTTTTATGTTATATTTCCCCAAGAGTTTTCCAATTCTGTCAGTGACCCTCGGGATATATGGCAGATATGCATTCGCAACTACCTGAGAGTCATCCCTGTTATGAACCGTGAGACTCTTCGGTTTCATAGTCCTGTTGATCTCAGATACACTGTACCCATTCGACCTCAAGGTCACTTGAAGATGTTCCAGTTCCTGCTCTAGATGTTCTGGTTCACAAATCCTTCGAGCACGTTCAGTTAGGGTAGATATAACTCCTCTCTTTTGACTGGGATGGTGGTTCGATAGTGCGTGCAGGTACCTATCCGTGTGCGTGGGTTTTCGGTATACTTTGTGGGTTAGTCTAGCGCCACATCGTTCAATCAGAACATCTAAGAAGGCTATCTGCTGGTTCTGTTCGGTTTCCATGGTGAATTTGATGCTGGGATGTTGAGCGTTTAGGTGGTCCAGAAAAAGGTTCAGAGCGTCCCTTCCATGTTTCCAGACGACGAAGGTGTCATCCACGTAGCGTAGCCACAAGGTCGGCTTCAAATCAAAGGCGTCGATTGCCTTCTCTTCAAACCGTTCCATAAAGAAGTTGGCTATCACTGGGCTCAGTGGACTTCCCATCGCCACTCCATCCAGTTGCTCATAGAAGTTTCCCCTCCATTGAAAGTAGCTTCCCGTAAGGCATGCTCTAAAAAGTCCGACAATATCACTTAGGAACAGGCAGGCTATCTCCCTCAGAGAGTCTTCCAGTGGGACGTTGGTAAACAAGGACACAACATCGAAGCTGACCATGATGTCGGTCGGTTCCAAGGTCAAGCCCACTGGAAGACTCTCTGAGGGAGATAGCCTGCCTGTTCCCAAGTGATATTGTCGGACTTTTTAGAGCATGCCTTACGGGAAGCTACTTTCAATGGAGGGGAAACTTCTATGAGCAACTGGATGGAGTGGCGATGGGAAGTCCACTGAGCCCAGTGATAGCCAACTTCTTTATGGAACGGTTTGAAGAGAAGGCAATCGACGCCTTTGATTTGAAGCCGACCTTGTGGCTACGCTACGTGGATGACACCTTCGTCGTCTGGAAACATGGAAGGGACGCTCTGAACCTTTTTCTCGACCACCTAAACGCTCAACATCCCAGCATCAAATTCACCATAAAAACCGAACAGAACCAGCAGATAGCCTTCTTAGATGTTCTGATTGAACGATGTGGCGCTAGACTAACCCACAAAGTATACCGAAAACCCACGCACACGGATAGGTACCTGCACGCACTATCGAACCACCATCCCAGTCAAAAGAGAGGAGTTATATCTACCCTAACTGAACGTGCTCGAAGGATTTGTGAACCAGAACATCTAGAGCAGGAACTGGAACATCTTCAAGTGACCTTGAGGTCGAATGGGTACAGTGTATCTGAGATCAACAGGGCCATGAAACCGAAGAGTCCCACGGTTCATAACAGGGATGACTCTCAGGTAGTTGCGAATGCATATCTGCCATATATTCCGAGGGTCACTGACAGAATTGGAAAACTCTTGGGGAAATATAACATAAAAACAGTTTTCAAGCCGACCAAGAAGATCCAGCAAAGCCTCAGGTCGGTTAAAGACAAAAGAGACCCACTGTCAGCGGCAGGGGTTTATCGCATACCGTGCACCTGTGGGAAGGTTTACATCGGTACCACGAAAAGATCCATGGGTACAAGGCTCAAAGAACATCAAAGGAACTGCAGGCTGGGGCAAACCGACAAATCGGCGGTGGCGGAACACGCATTGGGTGAGGGCGACCACAAGATTCTGTTCAAAAATGCAACACTGATTGCCCCCAACCAGGGTTACCATAGCCGACTGGTACGGGAGGCAATAGAGATCCAAAAACATGCGGACAATTTTAACAGAAAGGAAGAAGCATTGACTCTAAACAGAATTTGGAATCCGATTCTGAAGAAATCAAGAATAACTAATGAAATCACAGCAGGTAGTGCGGCAACTAATAATGATGATTATTCCCCGACAGAAGTAATTAAGACTCCAGACTACCTGCATCAATATAAATACGCCTTGAGAAATCGAACTGTTTAGTCATCGGAGATGAATAAGCCTCTGAAGAAGCTGGCCACTCGCGCTAGCGAAACGTCAGGAAGAAATTCCAAAGAACGACGGCCTTCAAGCCCGAAGAGCAGTAGTTATACTAAAAGCAGATTATACCACGAGTCAATAATGATAGCTATTAATATAATAGTCATTATTACGAGTAGTATACTCTATTCACGACTTTTTGATTTATCTATCACAAATAAATGATTCTTCAGTTTCATTCATCTCAATACAAATACACAAAGACTACCTACGCGTTTGACACTGATACTTGGGAGTTTGTTTATATCGTTTCCATGGTAATATTCAATTCGATAAATTTTGTGATAGGACTACAAGAGGAAATAGAGACTATTAATCCATCGCCATTATTCCCTGGGGAAATGATATATGGCATTATTCGCTTGAAAGTGGTTGACAATGTTCCTTGCTGAATGGTAATGGTTCGGGCTTCCATTGTCTATATTATTAACTCTCCTGAAACCTGCTGCTAAGAATGGAAGGATTGAAATACAAATCAAGTGAGAAAATCAAAACAAATTTTTGGTCAAAATGAAATTAGGGATTGATTGATCAAAGAAAAATACTGTTGTTACAAAAAAATCGAGGTATCGAATATGACATATGAGTCAGAAAAATTTCAAATAACGAAATAAATGACATAATATTGTGACAAGAAAATTTAGGTACCGAATGTGAAATACTAGTCAAAAAATGTAAATGAAGAAATTAAATGAAATATAATTTTTTTTTTTATAATATTTCGTGTCTTGTTTCTTGTCACAATATTATTTCATTTATTTCGTATATTTAAAATTTTTTTGACTCATATTCCATATTCCATATGTCGATTTTTTGTAATAACAGGATTTTTCTTTGATCAATCAATCCCTAATTTCTTTATTGACCAAAAATTTGATTGATTTTCTCACTTGATTTTTATGTTAATTCTTCCGTTCTTAGCAACAGGTTTCAATAGAGTTAATAATATAGGCAATGGCATTATACTGCAGAAACCATAAGTATAATACTTACATTAGGTATTAGTCGTAAATAAAAGCAAGCATGTTATTGAAACCCAGCACATTTCATCGTGTTTTTCAATTATTTTATCAGTGGACCATTATTCAAGTAGGCTGCTTCTATGAAAGATTTATTTCTCTCAAATTTTCGGTTGTTCTCATGCGAAAAATTTCCAATTTAAATATTCGTTAATTAGACACGCCACGATTTTTGGACGAGATTCACACTGCGTAGCTGTGTAATTAATTTGAATCACTCCGATTTCTTGATGAATTGGGTCGTGTTAGTTTCGAAAACATCGTTGTATTCGATCTCATTCAAAACAATTCTCGGTGTTTTGAGAATAAAGCGGTAATTTGCGAAACGCCAGATGAAATGAGAAATTTTGGACGGAATCCAAAAACAATAATAATTTTGAATCAAATCTGTGTTTTGGTTAGGAGCGGACTTGCCTTCAGAACTGGTCCACTTCAATAATATATAAAATTACTATTTGATGTATGAGTACCTAATATTCATAAATAAAATGAAACTTTGATTTTTTCAGTCCACAAATTTGAACGGAATGGATCATTCTTATGTTCTCATCAGGTTTTAACGCTCTTTCGAAAATATTTTCAAAAAATTATGTTTTTCACTCCCACTATTTTAAACCGTTCTTCACGTATTTGACAGCTGTCAGGTAATGGCTAATTTGAAATACATTTATTTTGTAAATTAATGCAGCCGCTTCCGGATTTTTTTCAACAATGATGGAATACGTAACATTTAACTAATTTCAGCGAAAGGTTGCTGCAAATTCCTCGTGAAGGTGAATTAAAAATCATATATTTAGGAAATTTATTGTTTAACATTATGTGGATTGGTACTGAATCTAGTTATATCTATGAATCGACAAGCAATTGTTTCACCTACTAGCTGTCAAGTGTCTCGTCGATCATTGAAAATGAGTGATAACGAAAGGCGGGTTTATAAAAAAGTAAGATAAAGAAACAAAATAAGAAAGTTGAATAGGTATACATATTTAAAGCAGAGCGATTATAAAAGGATCAAGCTAAAATAGGGAATAGGCAGTAAGCTCAACTTTTGTGTTATCTTATTTCATGAATATTTCAATGCGTCAGTTTGACTCATGAATCACGTTGCTGAATATTTTCATTATTGAGAAAAGAATTCCGTCGAAGATTTTATGGGGTTGATGCCCATGTTATCAACCACAAGGGCGTTAATATCTTAAAAAAAAAGAGGCAGAGATGCTACAGAGTCCGACCTATGAACAGGCAAAGAAATGCGGATCGCTACAGAAAAATGTTCAAAGTATAAAGCTAAATTTTGTTCATATTTATTTGATGATATTGATGATGATGATATAAGAAATATGACATAATTCATTTCCAGACGCCTACTACGGTTTGAAACCCCCCAGACACCCCTTAATTTTATTAAATCATAATAATACTTAAGTTTGACAGTATTTGAAGCGTTTTTGTGACATCATCTAGCCTATAATTTCAATATTTCTTTTTATTTGACAATGTAAGACAAAGGTAAGTGCATATATCTGTCAGTTTGACACAATGGTTCGACTGAAATTTTGACAGAAAGCTGAAGCTTCAAAGCAGTGTTGACACTAGAATTTCATGCAGAAAATAATAGTTTTAGGCCTGATTACACTCATAAAAATATAAATAATCTACGATATAATGAAATATTCCGCGTCTATTTCTGGATTGATTGCCATCTTTTGGAATTACGTATGAGTAATCAGGAAAATTTACGCTTGAAGCTACGACATCCGTAAGAAATATATGAGAAAACACATGACTTGGAAAAAAATATTTGCTGCCTGTTTCTTGCCCAAGTAACCAAGATCCAAACTCCATAGTCGCTGATTGTTCTTACCTATGAAGGGGACCTGAGCAGAGAAACTTAGGCTGTTATATAATTACTATCTTCACAATGATAAATAATTATGTGTAGCCAAGGAAGCCCTCATCTCCAACCTCGGGCCAAATCCTCCGGTTTCGCAAGAAAATCCAACAATGATTCCAATTATCCAAGATCTTTTGTGTTTCCATCGAAAGAAAAAAAAACGAGGAAAGAACAAGCCTCTGTCGGTCGCACCTCTTCAGCATTCTCCGCTTCTTCGCGGACGAGTTGCGTAATCAGAAAAACAAACGCCTATCGTCGGTCGGTCGAATCACGACGCGATTGCGCCGTACCCGTTACCCAATTTTTTTATGGTAGGATTTCGCCGTGTGCATCGCGCCTAACCTTGAACAGCCATCCGGTATTCAACAACTAAACCGCCCACGGATCATATTTCGCCAGATTGTGTTCGAATACAGGGCCAGTCGAAGACTTCTCTGTAGGTTTTTCTGGTAGTAGGACGCCGCAGAGCGCTTCGGCAGTCAAGATGATTAGCTGTCCCTTGCCCACACAAGACTATGCTTTCTGGGAGGACTCGTGAGAGTTTTTAGCAAAGGAAAAATATGATTAAAAAAAATAGCAAAGGTCCTTTTTGAGAGGAATTCACAGAATATTGAATATTCCACTTTCAGGAGACAATTTCCAAAAAGAACTAGAATTTGTTGAGCAGATTGTGATCAACAATGGTTACGATGTGAACATTGTTGCCCCATTTTATTGAAGAAATCACAGAGACTGCATAAATAAGGTCTATCCAATCATAAGGAATGATAGTAATCGTCTCAAGATATTGACCTGCCTAGGCGAACCCACAAATAATATTACCTCGTTTTTGAAAAACAAAGAATTAGACATAGCCCAAATAACGATCAATTGTTCATTGAAAACAGCCTAGGGCCAGTTGTAGATACTCCAGTGAACTATTAGCTAATACTTAACAACTGATCCGAGTTTACTTGAACCACAGTTCACTGGAGTATCTACAAATGGCCCTGAGGATAAAACTTGAGTGTCGGAAAGATCAGGAGTAAGCATGTTCACGTTCGATTCTTGTCCCAAACTGTACATTGGTCAAACGGGAAGATCTTTCACCAAAATAATAAAGAAACATAGAACTAGTTTTCTGAATGTGATGAGAAATTCAACATTCACAAATTATATTCTGACTGATACATGAGTTCAATCATGGCTATCGTGTATTGCATTTGGAGAAGAAAGGTCTAAAACTCAATTTGTTGGAGGAGTCGGTACATTTTCTAAATGACCAAATAGATAAATAGACGAAATATGAGTAATTAGGATCAGTTGCAGGTGAACCCAGCCAGTTTCTGCAAATAGTTTTCCTCAGAAGGTTTGTTTAGTAATTGTGATATGTTTTCATTTGGTAACAAACTATCGGATCATTTTTTCTGGAAGACATCAAGAAACAAGGACCCAACAATAAAGTTCACATTGGAAATAGAGAATAACGATGAGCTTTTTTCCTAGATGTAATCATGAAGAAATCAACACTTCATGTACACAAGTGTATATTGATACATATACCTAAATACCAACAGATATCTACGCTACAACTCAAACCAGCACAAAAGTGTTGGAAAAAAATGTTGAATATCTTTATGACAGAGCACAAATAGTATGCAATTCATTGGAAATAATCAACTTTTTGAAATAAATATTTGAAGAAAATGAATATTCAAATTTTATAGAAAAAATATTGATGGAAATTGTAACATACCCCACAGTGAAGACATACAACCTACACAAACTACACTTCCTGTAACAAACATTATACGTTATGTCCCTCGACTGCCTGAAAAGAAAAATCGATTGGAAAACAGAACAACATTCAACACAACACAAATACTAACAGATACTGACACAACAGTAACACAAATACTTGTATTTATCAAAGTCCTTGTTCGTGTATATATATATATATATATATATATATATATATATATATATATATATATATAATAATAATAATAATGTTTATTGACGTATAAGCAAATATTAAGGTAGGTATACAAAATGAGTAAATTTGGAATTTCTTCAATACGTAAATAAACCAGTCAACCACAAAAATCAGAGATTGCGTATATATATATATATATATATATATATATATATATATGCAGAGACAGATTTGTAGAGCTCTTTCAAAGATGACTCTCTGTTATCTGTCAAGCTTTCGGAAAATGTATTATCTTCGTCAGTACAACTAAAATTATAGATCAGATGTTATTTTGTAAAGGTAACAATATGGAACATTTACTAACGAGAGAATAAAATATAAAATGGTACAAAACGAACAGTAAAAACCTTGAATCTCATTGAAGTATATGTCAAATTTTGAGATATCGTCATGTGGAAAAATTCTGAATACCGGGTGATTAACTTCTATCTTTCTCGTATTCGAGTAGGAATATATACATTTGGCTTGAATTATATTAATTTTAGACAAAGAAAACAATCATCCACAACAAAATAATGACTCTCAGACAATATTCATTTTATTTTATATCAACTGTTAAATCTACATTTTTGTTTCGATATTATTATGTGACGGATCCTATATATCATGTATTCAATAAAATATTATTTTCACAAATCGAGTCCAGAATTCATCAGAAGTAATTCTGGAATCTTGCATTCAAACTCGTTTGACTCTGTTTTTTTGTTGCTTTTGATAAGTAATTAAAGTAAATATCACGAAACAGGATATGAAGAAACTTCCCTCGTCACACAAGTCAAAATAAAACAAAATTTGTGTGGTATATGGCTTTGTTTCATAACAGGACAAGTTTATCGGTTCGAACCGGTTCCATTTCGACACAAAGATCAGCCAATTCGAGAGTGAGAGCGAGAGAGAATTACGTTATAGTTATAAATGGAACTATAGCTGATATGGTAGCTCTAAACGCTGTTCAAGGTCGAAAAGTGTTGCTAAACAAGGTCGCATTCGGTGATCTAATTTGGCTTCAACTGTCGCGCAGCGCGCAGTACTCATCCATTATTAACAAGATCGAATATTTACATATCATACGATAAACAGCCAAAGTATGTTTTGAAGCCATTCATGACATAACGGAAAACGATGCTATGTGCTTGTTTTTTTTCAACGTGAATTCAACCAAGTAATAGGATGACATGATGGAAAAATTATTTTGTTTTTGCCTACCTGAGCATTACTATAATGCAGAGTAACTCTTTGGGGTTTTCCCTCTGAAAATGAAAAACATTTGAATTCTTATACGATTCATTTAGATATTTTCAATTAAGACTTTATACATCAAATTATTTAAATTTCAGTACTGTTTGAAAGGCACAGTATTTTGTGGTGGATCAATATTTGTTCCGTAGTTACTAAAAACTAAATCCATTTCCGTTCTCAAAACTCATACGCAAATTCCTGTTCAAATGCAAATATCTCTTGTTGTCAATCTTCGTAATTGACATTTGTCAAATATTTCAAATCTGACAGAACATTTTGTCCTTCAGGAGGGGCAGCCATCCGCGATCCGTCTCAAGCGAACTCAGATATGCATTCTTCACCAAATTTGTTCTATCCAGAAAGAGCTGTTTTCCAATAGACGCAACAACTTTCCGGGGTAGATTGAAAGTCTGCCCTTCAACACTTGTATAGATTCCAATATTATTTCTTATTTTTCCAGATTCTGGTAGGTTGCAAACTCAGAAAACTACAGAAAAAATTAAATCTTATATCTGTATAATTCAGATAATTATTTGTACTCATGGCCTTTTAGGACACAGTACTCAGTTATCTTTATTTTATGTGATTCTTTATATAAACATTATTATTCTCAACTACCTTTCACCTCACCCAGTAATTAATAAAAATAAAATCAAATTTTTCGCAGGCGATACACACATTATGTCATCCATAAAAATTCTGCTTCTCAGGCGCCAGACCATTCATGAAAGAATGCAAAGAAACAAGAACAATTTATAGGTTATGTAATATCCTTCACGATTGCGAGGATATTAATATATCATGTCCCAACTACAACTTCTTTCTCAACTAAGTATACATTTATTTACTCCTATCGTTTCGAGAAGTTATCAACGATTCCATTTTTCTATTCATAGCGTCAATATAATTTATAAAACATTAGCGAGTGCGAATATTGCGTGACCAGGAAACAATTGAAAACAATTATTTTCATGGCTAGATTGTAATTATTACATGTATCATCACAATAGCAATTATCTTTGTTTTTGTTATCATAATTACAATCGATTATTAAGGCAGAGATTGACGCTCATTTTGAATTGCGTTAGGTTCCGGACATTGCTTAAGTGACATACCTACGTGTTTATAGCCAACAGCCAGTTATTCAATCGATTGGTAACATAGGTACATTTGTAAAATCTTCCTCATCTGTCTGTCATCAAACGCATAAACAATAAACTTCAATCATATACGTTCGTTAAAACAAATGCCAACTTTCTCCATTTCACTATTTTATGTGTTTGAGTGTTTGCATACAAAGATATTTGTCTGATAAAATACTTTTGGTGATCACATTTTTCTCTAAGCATTCAGTTCATCCGAATGAATTGATAAAATCGCCAGAGCTTTATCTCCCCTGATTTAACTTGCTGTGTGACAAAAATAGCAACTTTATTCATAAATCCCATATGATCAGGTTATTTGGGTCCAGATTATTGTACTTAATCACTTTTTTTTTCTGGCTCAATTCTTCGTGTAAAGCACGAAATAGGGACACTGCTCATGATCGTTATTTAGGTACTGGGGGAATAAAGTAGATGCTTATGCCCTGGGGGATCAACTCACTCCTATAAAGAACAATTCTGTAGCAAGCAACTCGATCTGTTTCATCGAAGGTTATGCATATGTCACATTCATGAGTGATCAACGATCTACAGTACGGTTTTCTTCACCAAACTGGTATGTGACCTCCTGCTTACAAATATAGGGAGGTTCATTATCCTGATACGCCACCTATAGGAAAAATTTGAACTGAATCCAAACGGTGAAACAAAGCCTGCAATTGGTCAATCGCTCATAAAAAATCAGCTGTTTAGCGTTTGAAACCGACATTTGTTGAACACTCTAGTGCCATTATCGGTCGAAATGCTTTTCTATAGTTGATCACCTTCGGCTTCGAGAACTTCTCAACAACCTGCTCAATAACCAGGGGCGCCGGAACCATGGGGGAATGGGGGCTCGAGCCCCCCCATAGAGAATTGGCTATGGGGAGGAGCCCCCATATGAAGTTCTGGTTCGCGAAACTGTTACCATGCTCTCATAGCAAAAATTTTTCGTTTAGAACAAATTATGAATCGGTCTCATTGGTGTCGGGTTATAAAGATTTTTATTATCACGCTGGCAACAGTGTCAGTGACAAAACCGCCGCAGTTAGATAGATAGATAGATAGATATTTATTTGACTACGTTATGTAAAAAATACATTTGTAGCAAGTCATGGTATGCATTAGTCATTGCACAAATTTTGAACATAAATATGAAATAAAAAAACAAAGGCACGCACACTGAATATAAATAGAACACGATTGAAGTACTGAAGCGCAAATACAATCGCGAAGTCTTGTATAAAAGTTATTTATAATCTTGAAAATACAACGCAAATTTTATTTATTTATTTTTTTTTGAGTCCTGCATGTCAACACACAATGCTTTATATGTCCATAGGAGAACTAGCAAATTCTTCCACAGAGTAAAAACAGTATTTTTTTAGGTAACATTTCAGTTTCTTTTTGAAATTAATCATTGGTAGCGTACTTATCTCCTTCGGTAATTTATTGTAGAGCCCTAGACGGGGCGAATTGTTTTTCGATTTTGTAAGTCGAAAATATTTTGTTTTCAGAAGATTAGCTGAACGGGTGTTATGGTTGTGAGACTCTGATATTAATGAATAACCGTTTTTGTGTTTGTGAATATCAATCATGGAATAGTATATGAACAAACATGGTAAGGGCATTATTCCATATTTAGCAAACAAGGGTTTGCAGTGGTCATTAAAATCAGCCCCAGAAATTATCCTTATACACTTTTTTTGCAGTGTGAAAATTTTGTAAGCCTTACTTGCATTACCCCAAAGTAACACACCGTACGTTAAGTGGGAGTGCACAAGTGAATAGTAGGCAGAAAGCAATGTGTTAATGTTCAGAACCTTTTTAAGTTGTCGTAACAGGAATATATAACTAGATATTTTTGAGCCTATTTGATTTATGTGTTCCGACCAATTGAGTCTATCGTCTAAGACTATACCCAGTAACTTCACAGAGTTTCCATTCGCAACCAGGTTGTTAGTGGAGATAGTCATATGTTGGGTTTTTTCTCTATTCAATTTCAGGTTTTTGGCGTTGTACCACGTTTCGGCTTTGTTTTCTGCATCCTCGATAGCAACATTCAAGTTCAAAATATGTTTGTCAGTGTTCACCAAAGTAGCGTCGTCTGCAAACAAAATGATAGATTTTGGAAATAGGTAGAAAAACAAGTCGTTAATGTATATAATAAAAAGTAGTGGACCTAAAATTGAGCCCTGTGGTACACCATGCTTAACTGGTCTAATTTCTGATAACTCATCATTCACATAAACACACTGCCTTCTGCCAACTAAATACGATCTTAGCAGTTCGAGTGGTGGACCTCTAATGCCATAGTATTCCAGTTTTTTTAATAAGCTATCGTGAGAAACGTAATCGAAAGCCTTGCTAAGATCGCATAGGGTAATTCCCGCATATTTGCCAAGCTCGAGGCCCTCCACAATGTTCTCCACAATCCTACAGATGGCATCAATTGTTGAACAACCTTTCCTGAATCCAAACTGATTCTCGTGCAGAAGAGAGTACTTCTCAAAATAGTTAATCAATCTTTGTTTTAAAATAATCTCGATAATTTTGGAGAACGCTGGAACTATAGAAATAGGTCGGTAGTTATCGGGTAGTTTATCATTGCCTTTTTTTAGTATAGGAATAATTTTAGAGATTTTCAGTGCATCGGGAAACAAACCTTCACTGAAGCATGCATTTATCAAAGATGTCATAGGGGGGATTAAGAAATCTATGGACTCTTTAATTATCACGCTGTTTATTTCGTAAATATCGAAACTTCTGGTGACTTTCAAAGCATTGATTGCGCTTCTAACTTCAAAAGAGGTTACGGGTTCTAGAAAAAAACTTAGGAAGTTACTCAAAGCCGTGGTCACTATTAACAAAGGTGCGTACGTATACCGTATATATTGTAATAAAAAATAAAAAGATGTGATATCTGATATATCAAATCAAAAACGTATTCACGGTCCACGATGACACAGCAAAGACTAAACGATTGTGCTATTTTGAACTCCTACAGAGCTCCTTTTTGAAGAATTTAGTAATCACGAGATAGCAGATTTTTTCATTTTAAAAAATAACCAAAGACGGTAGACCTTCTAACATAGTAAAATTATAATTTTAATCCTATTTGTTACATATATATTATATAGTTCATGCAGAAATTGGATATTTGTTTCTTTAACAATTTTTAACAACAACAACAACAATTTTGTAGTACTCAGACTCGCCATTTGGCATTTGAGGTTTGAAACTGGCTGTGATTATCAGTTTTTTGTTTTTTCTATACTTCACCGAAGAGTTTGGAAATTATTTTTAAAACATGTTAAAACATGTTGTACTTTGGTGGTTTGGATTAGTATTCACTTTGTGTTTTTTGTATGTACAGTTGTATTCATAGAAAATGGGTACACTATACATAGTTTTCTGTTTTTATTATTGTTATTGGTTACGTTGTGTTTAAAACTTTGCGTTGTAGAAATATTCTAATACATTAAAATCATTAATCACATTTAATATGTTTTTGTTTTGTCTATCGCCGTCGATAAGAAAAGCCTGATTTACGCAAATATGGCAAAATCTAGTCATAAGACTTGTACCCATTTTCCGTGAATACAACTGTATGTGAACATCACCTGAATATATGATGTTATAATACACTGGCTTTATTTTAACTATTTCATTGTGATAAATATATATATATATATATATATATATATATATATATATATATATATATATGTTTATTTTTGGAGACCGAGTAATTTTGAAGTTCCGGCGCCTATGTCAGTAACTGTATGCTCTGATACTGGGTTTACAATTATACGCACGCAGCCTCATCCGGGCAAGGGACGGCAAACGCTTTTCAACCCGTCAGATCCTGATGATCTACAAGACAAAGATCCGAAATGACCCAAAAGATTCAAACAAAAGTTATTTTGTTGCAACAACTACTTTGTAATTCCATTAACACTTTTTGTAGAGATCCCAACACCAAACTTATTTGCACTCGACGCGCCTTGGTCAAAACAAAAAAAAATTGTATGGCAGCAAATGGTCTGGATTTTTATCAGTTAAATTTATTAAAAAAAATTCTGATAATATTCCTCAAGAGTATAATAGACTCTTCCAACCAAGATCTTCTCTCTTGAACTTTGCTCCCACTTTGAGTTTGTCTCAATGCGAGAGGAAGGTGGTTGAATATTTTTTTACTCTCAAATATCATTAAGTTCCGGATTAAACTGCTTCTCAATCTTCCACAAGTTCATAAGATTCCCATGCCAAAAAAACAAATTTCCTTTCAGTCGAAAAGAGCTGATAAAGTGTTTACTCGACAATGAAAAAAAAAAAAACACCACCCTTGCTCCTAATAAGAGCCTCAAAATCCACTAATTACGGTGAGTGGTTTTTCCCGTTATCCGCATTTTCCTGCGGAACAAACGCAACCCTTCATCAAAAGATCGCGAAGACAGCATCTCGCCGCCTTACATCCTTTAATCTTTCTTCAAAAAAAAAACGTGAACACGAAATGCTATCATTAAAATCAAAGCTCGTTCGCTGCGAATTAGGTCAGCGTCAGCAAAGAAATCCGACCGCTGGTAATTCTATATCGTCAATATACACGATATCGGGTGTACGTGCACTGGAGAACAATCCAAACTTGAAGGATTTCGAATTGAAGATCTATTTTTGTCTGAAAAATATCACCGAATATCTCTATCGTATGTTAAAAATCCCTAATGAAGCGGGACAAAATTCGATCAATTACAGCGATAAATTCCCGGCGGGACATTTTCGGGCTGGTAAATACCCGGTAGGTATCGAAAATTACCCGCTCGGTCCGTGTATCTATAGTAACGATTGTTAAAATGTACATTTGTCGTCTTGACAGACATAAATACTGAATTTTAAACGTCGTTGTTTTTTTTTAACTCCGGAAATATTCTACCGAATTACACTCGTGCATCAAAATAAACCTGATAATTTTCCATTCAAGCATGTTGTCAGTAAAAAAACTGCATTAGGTTATTTTCATATTTTGCTAAAAAAGCCCTCCTCCTTCGGAGTCGGGCTCTTTCGACAAAATATGAAAATAAACTCATGCAGTTTTTAGACAACATGCTTTCATGGAAAATTATCGGTAATTTTGAAGCACTTGTGTAATTACTCCCGAAAAATCCAAGTGCCCACTAAAATTGTTCCAAAATTGTTCGTTTCCGTTAACCAGCTGACGAACGTCATTTCTCAGAAGTCGAAACTTGTGCGAGCAATGGATCAACGAGGCCTTACCTTTTAACGTGCGATGACCCAGCACGGTGGCCCGGCGAGGATTCGACCCCGGCCTTCCGCTTGATAGGCAGATATGCTAACCACTACACTACCGAGAACCAGTACTGTCAAGAGAGTTTCCCAGTTCCGTGTTTTTACTGTCGGAATGAGAAAACTCATAGACAGGGTGGCAGTGACAGATTTTTGTTCCCTTCGAAAACAAATAGTAATTTGAAAAGAAATATATTAGTCTAAGAGATAGCGACCAAATCACCGGCTGATCGCATAATGGATGGAAAAATTATATGATGTTTTGCCCTCATCGGTCGATATTCTTCCCGATATACCATTCCACTAATACAGGTTGACTTACAACTTGCCTGAATGTATTACGAAAAAATGTAATGAAAACTAACTTCTCATACTACAACTTGGAACTATTTTCACCGCGAGGTTGACAAAAATTTATGGGGCATACTTTTTGGGAGTATAGAATGAAGAAATTCTCAAGGAAATGTTATTTTTTGTTCATTTATACTTTCCTCAATAGATTGTATGAAGCATTCACCAAAACGCGAAATGTTTTTCTATTTTCGAAGTCTATCTGACATTTATTTGTGTTGTTTACTGACGTCTAGCGATACGGTTTCAAATGTTTTGTTGCCCTTATGGGACATTTTACATATGAGGGAAATATTCTTGATTATTTATACACAATACCAAGTTAATTATGGCAATCAATTCAGAAAAAGAAGTGGAAATTTTCGTCAAGGTCGTATATTATTCTCGTTTTGAAGATTTTTTGATGCCTAAACTTTCATTTCCTTCTTGAACTTTAATAGTCAACTCTATTCAGAGGTTTCATCATCTTTCTTTCAACATTTCAGTCAAACTGACAGACAGAACTTTGCACCTACTTTTCCTTTAGAGAAGGAAACTTCTTCATACATCGTCAAGTGAACAGAAATACCGACATACTTAATAGGGTAGATGACGTGACGAAAACGCTCAAATCCTTTTTACACAGACATTGACCAACTATAACCTTGCTATAACTCTTTATACAATGACATAACTGACTGTTTCCTATACGATTCAATACAAAAAGAATAAAAAACTTCTATAAAGTACCATGTTTAGTAATCACTTTTTGCTGGTTAGTATAAATCATTCACAATACAGAGTCTATCTAAAACTGCTATCCCCCTGTCTACTCGGCATAACGGGTACTGAATCACATATAAGGCACTTTCTATTGCTCAATTCGTATACCAATAGGAGAAGAAAAAGCCAAATCATCATCATCGAATATTAAAATATTCCTTTCTCGAAAGAAATTCCTCAAGTTTTCAACTCGGGTGGATTGTTCGTATTGCACCAGAGCAAATGTGCACGTTTATTTTTCAAATTACTATTTCCCCTAAAGCCGCGAAGAGTCATTTCGTGAAGTGAAATGCTTGTAAAATAAAATCTGAAACTTCGATTAGTAGGAAATTGATGGATCTTTCAGTCTAGTCTAGTCTAGCGAGTTTCAACGGTTGATTCAACATTCTCAACACCTCCCAATCACCTATCCAACACTCGCAGCTGTGAATATTTCGAAACGAATTCATATCTACCGTTTTTCGGTGCGGATAACACGCAGCAGAACGATTTCTTGGCCAAACGAACATCACGAGGATAATTCATTATTCCACCAAAACGCTGACCCGAAACCGCCATAACCGTACATTATGCAAATGAAATATGCGGAGCCGAATTTCAACGTGGCCAGAGCAACCAGAAGCTATCGATTCCGAAAATGGGAGATGAACAATGGTGACGTCTCCAAGTCTAATATAGTGGGTGAAACGAACTCGTTTTCCTTTATTGCAGAACCTCATCGTTATCTAGAGTGTGGGATAGATTTCGGTTAATTTTATTGAATAATCTACCGATCCAATAAATAACGTTTTGTGCGCTTACGCCGGTTTATTGATTGATGTGATGGAAAACTGATTCGTAATCCAATCGATTTGTAATCGGGTGACGTTTCATATTGAGTTGGCGCAGAATTCATTATGAGGAAGAGTCTACAGTATTGTTTTCATTAGGTGACATAATATAATAATAATGTGTCTTTATTTTCAATGAAGAAGTATTTATACAAACAAGTATTATCTGGGAGGTATTGAGAGATATGACGATCAGATTAACAAAATTCGAGTAGGTTCATATATGTATATTTGTTTTTTAGAACAATTTAGAATCAAGAAATATAAAGCAATAGCAAGCGATACATATTTTCAAAAAAAACAATATTGAGTTTTATTTACTCATCATTTTGACATGAGCCCTGACATGCCTTCGGAATGTAATTGGAGAGGGAGTGGTTTTAATCGAGTCCGGTAATGAATTGTATTGTTTAACGGATGAATACGAGAAAGATTTCTGAAAGAGGGCAGTTTTTTGTGAGGGAATGCAGTATTTTCCAGAGAATCTTGTGGATACCTGGTGTATTTCTGACCTTTTTTGAATTTTTGATGTTAGGTAAACTGGAGCATCAGGACTATTATTCAATTTATGAATCAGGCAACACATGTGCACTATAAATCTTTGGTTCAAATTTAACCATGCAGAACTCAGGAGAGCCTCGCTAATATGGTCATATTTACGTAATCCATTACTGTATGCTGGACCAGAGAGAATCAGTGAGTCACACAACCTGAGTTTAATATTCGTATTCAAAATGTGGCTATGCAATTTTCCACAGGCGTTTTTCAAGAGATAGCTCACATGCCTGTCAAACCTCATATTGCCATCAATACAAATGCCTAGATTTTTCACACTATCAGACGACACAAGCACACTATCATTGAGAACAATTTTTAGATTCGGATTCTTCTCAACCTCTTCATTTTTATACCAGATAACAAGTAATTCAGTATTTGAATCATTCAACAGAAAAAAGTGAGCTTTCGACAAATCAGAAATATAATGAAGGTCGGAGTTAATACTTTCACAGTTTGTTTTCAGTTCGGAAGGATTAAAATTCTTCACCGCATACTGGTGGGTTTTGCAAAATTCTAGAGCTTTTGGAAAATCAGCAGTGTAAACACAGAACAGAAGAGGACCAAGTATGCTACCCTGTGGCACACCCCTGCTGAGATTTCGACTAACTGAGACGTTATTATTGAATTTAAGTTGTTTGCTATAATATCGTGAGTGAAGTCATATGGTCTATTTAAACAGAGGATATAGTATATACAAAATAAAATTTGTTGTACGTCATCGATGACGACATGAAATCAACGCAGCTGTACCTATCCATTGATGAAAACGCATTGGAACGATTACGTTGAATTTCAAATTGGCGCCTGTAATTCATTCGGTTGGCGACACTCTCGATGTTACCGCAATTTGTTTGAAGTCTGTTACTTCGTAGTCACAGCAAAGAAAAAAACTTGAAAATGATTACGGGTGTCTCTCAACTCAACTCCTGTAAACCCTTATTGGTAGAATATGAGATTTTGCCTTAAGTATTTTTGAAATGTCTGTCTATATATTCATAAATAGAACATTATTTTTGACCAATGACCCCATATTCCATTCAGTAAATATAATAAATATCACACTCAATACACCAAAATATCTTGGACCAAAAATCTTCAATCTGTTGCCTGAAGATTTAAAATATATTCAGCCTGAGACTAATTTTAAGATGAATCTTCAAAAGTATCTACTTGATAAATGTTTTTATATTTTAACGGACTTCGTGACTTGAGCAATATATCTGCAAATTGTTCAACTCTTTGTTCTGTATTATATATTAACTGTTTTATGATCAATGTGTTTTTATGATTATAATTTTATGATTTACCTAATTCAGATGCTTCTCCAGTGATGTAGTTGCCTTGTTTCATGTTAGTTCTTAGTGTTTTGTTTGACAATTTCGATACGATGCTGTGTTTTATTGTCTTGGAAAATAAAGGATCTATCTATCTATCTACTTATCATTAACAGTAATTATCTTTTTGGTACTTCAAATTAGATGATTGTGATCAAAAAATGTGTATTCCAATGCTTCTATAAAAAGTAGCACAGTCTCAGGAGCTTCCTAAAAATGCCCAAAGGATTTGAAAACTATCTCTTCGATTGGTTATTTTGGAAAAGATCGAGATAATAATGTCCCTTCGCTTCCCTTAATGGCTGTTAGCTGTTAGAGAGCTAAATTGAATACAAAGTAGTAAATTCATTTTTAACGTGTTACAGATTCAAAATCAAGTTTGTATACTATTAGTGCGATTTGTCAAAAGATTAAAGATAACAAAACTCACAAGCCAACAAGAGGCTTATGAATACTGCAGTACTGGATACAGGTGTTATGCGTAACAATATTTATATTTTGTAGGAACGCAACTATTTGCTGTTTATGGATATGGAAAAATACCGATTTTCTCAAAAGTTGTAGCTGTTCAAAATATATGATTCGAACCTTCCGAAGGACATAAAACTCAAGTTCCCTAGAGAAAGGAAAGAACTTTTTCAAAAATTCCATAATTCAATGACAATCTGGCTACAGCACACTTCAAAATTTAACCACGCCCATGAAAACTTGCAACAGTTTTTAAATCGTATCAATTAAACATTATATGGTGCAACACAAATCAACAAATCCGATACTCCAGCTGTATAAATATTTTTTCTTCTTTATTCATTTCATTGTAAATGTGATTTTCTTTCCTTCTCTCGAAGGTATCTATGGCTCAGAATAATAATCACAACGCTCTCATATGAATAATGAAGCGGACCCGAAAATATTACACGTCGAAACGTCGTACGGTACTACGTTTTTGATCATTGATAGCAGTGAAGAAATTCCAGAAGTGTTTTATGAAACACACCCACAAAATGGAAGAAGCGAAAACGATGTTCAAGTCAAACACTTACTCTATTGTAAGGTGACACGAATTTTTAGAAAACGTTTGGTATTGAAGACCTACTTCGACGATATTTATCATAAAAAATATGATAAATGATAGGCGAAATCTCCTCTGTTCGAGTATATACCATCGGAAATGAAGAGTTAAGAAGCTCTGTTTTTTTATACATACCGATTCACACTAAAGGAAAGCCCTGCAATGTTCAAAGAACACCGCGCGATTTAAGGGATACGAATTGACATTGGAATTTTTGAAGTTTGTAAGACACACGAAAAACTTCCTTCGAGTTCCAAAGCTCAGAGTTCTATTGAAAAAAGTTTCCTGAGCAAGAGATGTTCGACAGGTATTCAAGCTCACAACAAAGGGTTGGGAATTCCGCACTCGTCGGGTCATCCGTGTTTATACTGCCAACGGTGGAACGATTGACTACTCTTCAGAAGAGCACCCGACTGTGGAAATATCTATAGATG
The DNA here is from genome assembly GCA_032362365.1 of Zygogramma bicolorata. Lineage (NCBI taxonomy): Eukaryota > Metazoa > Arthropoda > Insecta > Coleoptera > Chrysomelidae > Zygogramma > Zygogramma bicolorata. Next base: position 1,127,510 of record JAVJAQ010001811.1, on the reverse strand, counting down.
AAAGACTCTCCGACCCTTGTAGGATGTTCCAAGGAGTTCAGTAGTACAGAAGTTAAATTTTTATAGTGAAGTTGATAAAAACAATTAAGTGTTGCTTGAAGTATTATTCAGAAAACGAACCGCAAAATATCGTAACAATCTCTATTATCTTATTGAAAAAATCAGATACAGGACAGACGTTCACAACCTGAATTTGAGGCAAAAAAAACTCATCACAATTTCCCACCACCGCAGTAAACAATTCAAAAAAAACACTCTCATACAATTTGATCAAATCATACAATCTACATCATGAAAATCTAAAAACAATGTCAGAGGTAAGGTTTCGCAAACACCTACAGAAAAAACTTTTCGAAGAGCAATGTTTGAATATATAAGTAGGTATATGTAATTACGTAATTACCATAAATTTCAGTTAATAAAATTTTCTTAAATTCCTTCTAAATTTTCGAAGTGGTAATCACATAACTACTTAACTTTGTGAATTTTCAAACATTCATTCTTTAATCTTAGTATTTTTTCTTTCTATTTATGTATCCCAGGTTTCCGAGGGAGACCAGTCTTGACTGATCGGGATCCTTTACACCATACTATTTCTCTGTTGTTATATTTCATACGTATATAGTTGATAAAGGTCACTATTATTATTGTTATTTCAATAATATTATCATTTTTATAATCATATCATTACAGTAAACACACATGTTGTGCAAGATGCTCGTAATATCGAAATATTCTGGAATTTCCTGACAATGTTATTCAATTCCGTTTATGGAAATAGATTATTCGAAATTGGGAAGAGGGTATAATCAAGAAGTATGTGTTGATCGAAAACATTTTGCATATTGTTATCTATTATTTGCTTGCTGCTGTATCTGATTTAATAAATGACCTAAATATTCATTTCACCACCCTCATAGGTTTGAACTATTCGAAAATGTAGGGTAGTTCTTACAGTCTTGACTGATCGGGATCCTTTACACCATACTATTTCTCTGTTGTTATATTTCATACTTTGCTCAGAAATATTTTCGACGTTTAAAAAAATAATTTTCTACATAAAAAATGTTGACAATTTATTTTTCATCAAACTCCGTATTTCCTAAATACTTCGTATGAAACGCAATTTATTTTCTGGAATTACTCTACGACGACAACATTCCAATTGACCCAAATACCCAAGAAAATAAATATTAAAAGCCGAGGAAGAAATATTACGCCTGTTTTAATGTAGTTCGTAAAATTGACTGAAACAAACAAAGTTCGTGGATTTGGCGAGAGATTAAGAAGCGAGAATAATATTGAATATAAAATCGAAGAACCCGTTTTTTCAGTACATCAAGCAAATTTTGATACAACAAGTCATATCCCACCACTTTTTTTTTTCAGAAGCGGCAGTATATTACATACCGAGGCTGAAAGAAAATATCAATAATAACGGACCAAACATCTCGTGAGAAAGTTCAAAGTCCGACAAAAAATATTGAAAAGGAAGTAATATAAAATCCATTATCTCGCAGAACAGACATGGAGTCAATGCTTTGTTTTGCTTGTTGGTTCCTTAAGGGCGGTATAGACATATATTTGTCCAACAGTTTTTGATAATGACTTCAAAATGGAAGTGGAAACGTCGAACGATCGAGGAATCGGATATACACCCCGCAGAAACAATTTTCGCATATATATATACAGTGTGTCCCTAGACCAGTGGGACAGTTGAATATCTCTTGAACCAATAGGAATTTTCAAAATATTTCAAGTTCACATTATATCGCATTATGAGAGCTAACTTCAGAAATTACTATTTTTTATACGAGGGGCGCAAGAAAGGCTCACAAAATCGAACATCAATTTTTTCAAATGGAACACCCCATATATTTCAATATATCTGAACTCTCATTCCTTAAAGATAATTATTGGTTTTTTATTTTTGAAAATCCGACAAGGCGTTGCCAAGTTATACCAGTGGTTCATGAAATGCAGGCATTTTTTCAGACAAACCCATTTTTCATACTACGAAGAATTTCTGGAATCATTCGAGACTGTTGATAGTCGGTAGTATATTCTATAATATGGAATACTCATCTTCTTCGAGAGTTATACAGAGTGGTCAGAAATATTATATGATTTTCACGAAATTCAAACTTTCTTCACATCAGTTTTTCAAATAGTGCACCCTACAATATGAATTATTTTATAGCCCATTGGTGATTTGATTGCTTATGGTCAATGGTTGTGAAAGAGACATGTGAATTTTATCATCAGAAAATGCAAAAAAATCATCAAACTACGTATTTTAGTGTAATTAACTACATAAGAGTCCCTACAAGAAACTTTTGGGAAGTGAATTTTTGGTGTGGAATTCTCAAGAATAATACCATATTTTTATCAAGATACTCTGAATAGTGAGAGATACCTTTGTTTTCTTCGAAATGAGTTCAGTCTGTTCCCCTTGGAAACCTCAGAGAAATGTTCTTCCAGCAGGATGGAGCGCCGCCTCATAATGCTGGGATCGTGACAGACCAATTGAACGTTCTTTTTCCTCAACGATGGCTCGGAACAAACGGACCAATAAAATGGCCGGCTCGTTCGTCAGACTTGACCCCCTTGAACTTTTTTTGTGGGGGTATCTTAAATCAGAGGTGTATACTACTCAACTATTGAATGTGGAGGATTTGCAAAATCGAATTGTAAATGATTGTTAAAGTATAACACCGCAAATGTTGGAGAACATCACAAGAAATCATGTAATGAAAAATTTCGAAATGTGCCTTGCAGCAAACAGAAGACAATTCGAACATTTATATTTATATTATCGTACCTAATTATTTGTTAACACACTTTTTTTCTTGTTGAGACTTTGTTTAGGACAGTTGAATGAATAAATAGTTTACTGCATTTTTTTTATTTGCATTTGCTGATGATGAAATTCATATGTCTCTTTCGAAACCATTGGCCATAAGCAATCAAATCACCAATGGGCTATAAAATAATTCATATTGTAGGGTGCACTCTTTGAAAAATTGATGTGAAGAGAGTTCGAATTTCGTGAAAATCATATAATATTTCTGACCACCCTGTATAACTCTCGAAGAAGATGACTTTTCCATATTATAGAATATGCTACCGACTACCAACAGTCTCGAATGATTACAGAAATTCTTCGTAGGATAAAAAATGGGTTTGTCTAAAAAAATGCCTGCATTTCATGAACCACTGGTATAACTTGGCAACGCCTTGTCGGATTTTCAAAAATAAAAAACCAATAATTACCTTTAAGGAATGAGAGTTCAGATATATTGAAATATATGGGGTGTTCTATTTGAAAAAATTTATGTTCGATTTTGTGAGCCTTTCTTGCGCCCCTCGTATAAAAAATAGTAATTCCTGAAGTTAGCTCTCATAATGCGATATAATGTGAACTTGAAATATTTTGAAAATTCCTATTGGTTCAAGAGATATTCAACTGTCCCACTGGTCTAGGGACACACTGTATATATATATATATATATATATATATATATATATATATATATATATATATATATATATATATATATATATATATATATATATATATATATATATGTTAGCATGAAGATTCTCACGGACGAAGTATGATGCGTTGTTTTTTCGGGTTTCATTCCGTGTTCTGTGGTTTTGATCCTCTGAAGGATAATTCTCACAACGTTTCGGCAAAGTCTCATTTGCCATCTTCTAGGTGATGTCTTGAGTTTCGATCTCGGTTCGAGTTCGGAGATCGAAACTCAAGACATCACCTAGAAGATGGCAAATGAGACTTTGCCGAAACGTTGTGAGAATTATCCTTCAGAGGATCAAAACCACAGAACACGGAATGAAACCCGAAAAAACAACGCATCATATATATATATATATATATATATATATATATATATATATATATTAATATATACAAATAAATATATACATACAAATACTTGCATGTTAACGAAACATAGTCACGATCGAGATCATAATTTTAATTTTAATAATGTTACAATTTTAGATTCCCCAAGTAATTCACAAAAAATACTTTTTTTAGGAATGACTAATATTTTCAAACATTCTTATTGTATAAATTCAAGAAAAGACATAGAAAGTCTCAACGTAATATATACTTACTCCATCTAGACAATAACAACAGTTTTCAAATAATTCACTAATTTTCGTACGAATTTAATTTGAAAATTATCAAATTTCATTTTCATAAAATTCAGCAAGGTTCATATAAAACTATATTCAACTTCGTTTTTATATAGATCATTCAAAAACCACTAGTTTTATGTCAGTGTTCCGATCCATATCAGTACATTTTAACGGTTGAGAAATTTAAACCCCTTTTCCCCAATTTTTTATATATTTTACTAGTTTATACATACAATATTACAAGATATATACAAGTTCGATGGATAAACATAGAATTTGCAGCTTCTTATTTTAATCTCACATTCCGTAATTTAATTCCCTTATACTGTATTTTAGATATTCAAAAATTGTTCTTTGATTGTATAGCGTTCCTGAAGAATATATATATATATATATATATATATATATATATTTATATATATATATATTTATATATATATATATATATATATATATATATATATATATATATATATATATATACATATAGAGCGTCAGATGTTTGAGTCAGTTTAGAAGCATGAGTGTTTTGTAAGCTAGTTGTATTTGTAAAGTGAGGTTAATGAAAATAGTTTAGTGTCGTCGGACTATTATTTAGTAAACGAACCACAGAAATTGAATCCAATGCGAAACCACAGGCCACGTGAACCTCGACGTGAGCATATTGAATTCCATCTGTCCTCATTTTTTTGTATAGTTTGCCATCAAATTTATGTGACAAAAACGAAAACGAGAGAGTGCTGTATGCAAATACCATCAAAGGAAAGTGGCGGTCTCAATCATTGAATTTATCCAATTCCGGTCTCAACTATCAACTCTCCCCCAATAATTTATATAACGAGTAACGTCCCGTAGATATATGGTGAAACGAAACGTTTCTACTCATGTCGATTAACTTTCGAACTTTTACGAAATAATTTCAAATGAAATTGTTCAATCGTCACCGATCATCAATTTTAATTTCGCACATGAATAATGCATAGGCATGTGAGAAAGTATCGACTATCCACACTAACAGAGACAATGACGAATATTTATCTTATCAGAACACATGACCTGTGTGTATTGGGAGATGTATCGATAATGTCAAGTATACAAGATTTCAGGAAAACATTGCGAGTTATTGATTATTTGTAGATATAACTCGTACGTTTCAAAGACTGTTGCGCGTCATCAGAGCGTGGCTAAATTTTGATGTTCACCGTAGCTAAATTATCATATATAATTATAATCATATAATTCAAATTAAGTATTCAAATATATCATTAGAGTTTTAATGAATGAATTGCATTAAGTATTGTGATAACGTTACAGTAAGAAAGTAATAGGGGAGCCCAAGCGGGGATTTCGGGATTTACCAAAGCGCGGCAAATTAATATACAGGGAGATACCTTGTACCCGGTTAAGTACTTCCAACCATACTTCCATCCTATTCAAAAGTCCTCTAGTATTTTTTGTCAATGTCTGAACATTTTTGTAACATAACCCATTCATATAATCACGATTCATGCCTAGAAAAGTACGATTTCGATGAAATCAATTTGATTTCATTGCATGAAATCCGTACTATGGAATCGTTGCTGGCAACGAATTTCACAGAAACGTTGCTGCATTTTCGTTGCTAACTTCACACACATAGGATCAGATTAGTGAAAGAAATTGATCATCTGAAATTCTCGAGGGCGTCAGATTAAGGTAGGGTGTATATTCCAGTGGAATATCTGACAATTCGAGTGTGACCTAAAGAAGGAGGAGTGCTACAAAGTTGTAAAAAAAACGTCATCTTGACATTCTGGAGCGTGGGTAATTTTATTTTCATTTTGAAGGAATGATTCAAGAATTGCAAAAAATATATTATGTGACGATTTCCACAAGACGAAATAATAAAAATACCTACATCTATAAAGTTTAATGCGTGCAGCTATGTGATGCCTATTTTCTCCTCTCCTCGTTTCTATTTCTCTCTCTCTTTCTCTGTCTTCTGCTCTCTCACTCCGTCCCTTCTACCGTCCGTTTCTGTTGCCATGATGCCATGACAGTTGATCACAAAGACTGCAGACTCGTTGGTGGCATGATATTGTTTACAACGAGTATCCAACGTTTTAAAATGTTATTGCTTAAAATTTTTCTCTTATGAATACAAGTATTCTACCAGAAAAAGCATACACTATTTTCATTTGCATGCTTTTTCCCGAGATTTTCAATTAATTATGTTCAATGATTTAAAAAAAAATTAAAAATTCAAAGTGGCAGAATAGGCGAATCCCTCCAGATAATCGTCAGATTATGAGACTACAACGTCTAGGGCGTAAAGATGAACCATATATATCTTAATCTGATGCGCTTGTGTATTTCAAAATGACGATTTTTTTTTCACATTCTAATAACGGCCGCCAGTCTGCGTCACATCCAAACCGTCAGATTATTATACAGGAGCTTTTCTTTAGGTTCACTTAACATCCCCTCAGAAAATCTGACGCGCTCGAGATTTTTTTTTCATTTTCTACCTTACGTACGACCAATCCCACCATGAAAACAATCAGATTATCATACGTACATTTTTTTAAATATGCAGGACATAGATGATATCAATATCTGACGCACTCGAGTATGTCCATGCAACAGTTTTGTTTACATTTTTGAAAATCTATAGCCCCCCCCCCCGATGATCTGATTACGGTATGTAAGAAAACCAAAAGGAGAGTGGGGTGGAGGTGCAAGTGAAAACATAATGTAGTTTTCGAGTGAATCAAGTGCAAGAGTTGAGCAATGCAGTAAATTTTATAGATTGTGTGTAAGAGATTGGAGTTTCAGATGTTCAATTGTTGTCACTTACATTCCTTCATTTTAAGGCTCCTCAATTCATGTTTTCTGAAATGAAGATTAGAATGAAATTATTATAATGAGTACGTGTATTCTTTATTCCTCTATTAACAGAAATATTTCTTGGGATCAATAAATCAACCATTCATATGTTCATATCATTACCCCATAATTTGTTGATTTAAAAAAATTTCTAACTCTGTTATTTCATAGTCGATATCTCGATTCTTTGTCACAATATTATTTTCTTTGATCAATCAAACCTTAAATTTTTTTACACAAAAAATCCATTTCAACCTTTTTTTCGTTGAATTTGATTCGATTCGTATTTTTATGTTTTGTTTTTTTTTGATTAGTAACAGGTTTCGGTTTCAATAGAGTTAATAATATAGACAACGGAAGTCCGAACCAAAACCACTTAGCAAGGAACATTGCTAACCACAATTCGAGTAAATTAATCAATATTATTATCTTTTGTTGATGTTTTGTGAATTGTAACTGGAAAAGGTGTTCAGATATATCGTTATTGAGTTTGAACGATATATTGGGAATTATTTTGTTTCCATTACAAGTGCTTTCTTTGTAAAATATATAAAACAAGAATTTTCCTATAACCAAACTCGAAAGTTTCCAGAAAAAATATAATAATCATGAGTTCGTTATTCGCCCAGAAAATTATCCAATCTTCAATTTAATTGTGATAATTTACGAACAGCATCTTCATCATTTCCAATGTACACAACGTATTGTTAATTTCATTCACATCATACTTTTAGCCCCAAATAATACACTACCTCCACCTTCCATTACGTCTCAATTTCATTTCACGACAATTTACACTGCCAAATGTTCGTTGCCGTGGCAACCTAGTTCAATTATTTGACAATTCACTACGTAGAAAAAACACCCTACTGTTGAACCCTTTGAGCCAGTCCTTTGGAGAAGGAAAACAAAACATATCGCCGTCGTCGTCCCATAGACTGGAGCTCGCATATTTAAATGTCACGGAACACGTGCTTATTGTTCGTCTAGTTCACAAAAGCCTAGCCTAGTTTCGCGAAGCAAGCGGCGTTAACAGGTGGCGTATCGTTTGTTTTCTTCTTCTCGTCGCTGTTCAAACCGTATAATCATTCGATACAAGCCGTGCACGTGACGTAAGAGTACACTGAAAGGATTTTTTCCGAATCAAAAAATATAAATTACAACTAGAAGTAAAATAAAAAAATACAAACATCTTTGTTGGTTGGTGCGTGTATATCATTAAAAGACGTTTGATTCATTAAAAAAAAAGAAGAAAGAGTCCATCTCAAACAGCTACTCCCCTGCCTATATGGCAACGAGGGCACTGGTTTACATAGAAATCACTTTTCCTTGCTCAATTTGTATGCCAAGAAAGGTTAACTTTGTTCAAGAACAAAGTACCCCCCGTTTTTAAATATGAAGGTTAAATTCATGAGAAATAGTTTTTGAGAAAAGGAAGTTTTGCCCAAATATAACGGAAAATTATGATTTCTGATTAGTACGTATCGAAAGTAGCTATAACCAAATCACTTTAAAATAATTTTCATCGAATTATAGCATATTTTTAACATTAACATACTTTTTCTTTCTTTCTTCGTTTTATTGGTTACTACCAACTTCATCTTCATTGCAACGATATTAAACAAAACTCTAGAATTTCACAATTAACTTTTTCAACAAGGTAAATGATATACTAATAATGATTCATCATACGAAGATAATTAAAACAAAGTGTTTTTTTTCTCGAGTAGTACTTCATATTTGGGCAGAACTTCCATTCCGTAATAACCTTTCTTCGTGGAATTAACTTATATTTTTCGAAATGGAGGTGCTTTATTCTGTAAGCAATTCAATATTCTTCGACCTGCCCTGTATACTGTAAGACCAGTAGCCAATTTAAATGTACATAAATCTGTTGAACATGCACCACCTTTTGACGGTATTGAAATTTTGGTTGTACAATATTTCGTATGCATTATCTGTCAAACTCCTCACCATATTTAAACTGTACCTATACAACTGGCCCTTATTAGTTGCAAACACTTCATGGTGGTTTCACTTAACGTACCACGCAGCACGTATTTTTTCATATAGTTGGTCAAAAAAATAGTCATTGCCTTTCTATTGCATGACATCATTCTTTCTGTCGCAGACACGAATATTTCGAAATACTAGTATTTTCAATACGGATCCACTCGAAGTTTAACGAGAAGCAGTGGTGAGTAGACTTTTTCAAGATGCCATGCAAAAATAAAACCTGGTCGTCTCAACTCCCAATAATATTCTACTCACACAGTCATGGCAACGATGTAGGCTGATAATCTTTTTTTCAATCATGCTAATCATGTACTTATCCTCATGATTAGCACACAGATTCTAATCTACTGAATCAACTTAAGCTATCAATGTCACATGCTTTAGATAAGTGATAAAAACGGTGCTCATTATTTTTTCAACTATGCTTCTTAGTGTTTCGCACAGTTTTTTTAGGAGCAGTAGTTTTCTCGGAATACCTTGACTGGTGATGGTTATTTGTATATTCCTTTAAAATATACTAACGTTGGAATTTTTATAGGAATAACTTTCTGTGGCTGATTTTTTTTTGGATTTTTACTTTCTTATGTAACTGTTACTACAATTTAAGGATCCACAACTCTTAACTCCAGTTGGATAGTTCCTAGAAAATTTTTTATGTTCAACAAACAATTTGGTTGATAATACATTCGAGATTATGATGTAACAATTGGAGTTTTCTAAGGATGATAACAGAATAGATAGAAGATTTAGTTGGATGAGTGGGCGTTGATATGCAAAAGAACAAATGAACTAGGTATAGTCATGAATTGTGCTTTTTTTTGTTGGGTTCATTTGGTTTGAGTTTTTGCAAAACAGATTCGAATCACGCAGGTACTCTTTCATTAAAAAAAATAATATAGAAGTAAGGGAGCGTAAGGCTACTTGCACACACACCGATTTTGGACGGCCAGTATAAAATCGGCCGATATTTTATTGGTAGCGGGTGCTTGCAGACTCACAGGATTTTTACCGGTCAAACAATCAGTTGCTTTGTTGTCGTAATTAACACGCACTACCAACGTAGTACTTAGTATCTACAATTTCACCAAGCAGTCAATTGGAATGGTCGGTAAACAATCGGTGGGTGTGCAAGCGTGTATTTAGTTACATACTCCACTACTTCCTGGTAATACCGGCCATGCAGTGGCAGTGGACGGCTGCTAACCGATATTTTACCGGCACCGATCAGCGGTCGGCGTGTGTGCCAGGTCCCGTTCCCACATGTGGTTCACTATTGGAATTTGGACGACCGGTATAAAATCGGCCGTCCAAGATCGGTGTGTGTGCAAGTAGCCTTAGGGTTTCATGCAGCCAAGAAAAAACCCATGTGTCTCACAAATCTAAGATGTTTCGCCTATTTTTGCAGTACAGAGTGTGAGAGAGGCTATATAAGGGTTCGAGATAATTGGGGATAAAATAAAATGGTTATCTTTCGCAGTATGGTAATGGTTCGGACTTCAATTGTCTAAATGGTAATGGTTCGGACTTCCATTGTCTATATATCAACTCTATTAAAACATGTTGCTAAGAACGAAAGGATAAAAATACAAATCAAGTGAGAAAATCAAATCCCAAACGAATGGTTCAAAAAGATTTTCTGGTCAATAATGAAATTAAGAGTTGATTGATCAAAAAAAATAATGTTGTTACAAAAAATATCAGTCAAAAAAACTTTAAATAAAAAAGAATTACCATTCAGCAAGGAACATTGTCAACCTCATCCAAGCGAATCTTTTGCAGTATTGACTATGATTCTGATATGTATTTCCAAATACCTTGGTTCTTTCTGGTATTACTGAGCTACACATCCAGAACTGTCAATGTCCAGGAATAACCTCCGATGTTGTGACGACAAAACAACGTCAGCTACAACACCACTTCAGGGTAACTCAGCGTTTTGGTGGAGCTGTGAATTGGAAGATGAGAATGGCCAGCATTTCATTTTTGGCGAGTATAGACTCAACTTGGTCAGGATAAGGGGGATGATACCTCTTGGTGAGGTTATAGTCATCCGAAAAACGGGGGGTGGGTAGTCCTAAGTGAAAAACCATAGCTTATGTAGATGAAGCCCAACATGCCAATGATGCTTTACTAATGATGTTAACATAGCTCACACTCCAAACACTTTCAGATACTAGCTTTGTACGTGAATATCCCGGTTCGAGCATCTCATCGAAAGTTACCGCAGCTGCCACGCATCACAGACGAAAATATTTACATTACCACAGGAATTCTCACAAATGCAATATTCGATAAAATATTGCACGCACCATTTTCCGTGTTGCATCAATTACATTTAGTGTTTGCTCTATTTTTAGCGGTGCGCAATATGCAAACGCAAAAAATGTGTCGGCGTCGAAGTTGAGCAACAGATGTGGTCCAGATTTAATAGTGTCCAAATAATAATGAGACCGAGATACAGGGTCGACGAAAAAAAAGTAACAAATTACATGGAAGTTGAGATTATATCATGAATCTGACATGGAAAAAGTAGAGGCACTAAGAACTTCTTGCCTTTGAGTTTTAATCTCGGATTACACGTGATTTGTTGATTCTCTTTGTCCACCATGTATATATTCATATCTACCATTCTTATATCAAGGCCGAATTATAAGGATTTCGTGCAGGTTTTCACGTCTAATGAACAACAAACATTAAAATTATTAAATCCTGTTTTCTGGTAAATACCTATTTTGTAATATTTGTAAAAATTTTGATTGGAATTGAAACAAGAGATGCTCATTCATCGACTCTCGGCGCGGATACAGAGTGGTTTGCTAACTTTGAACCTTAATGGAAGGTTTTTCAATTTTTTGTTAAGGAACTTAGCTATTAGATAAGTCAACTTCTAGCTAACGCTTAGCTGGTGATTGAAGAACCTCAATCTATCAAGAAAATCATCTTTCAGGAATCTCAGTTTCTAACTTTATCTCGCATTCCAGCTATCATACTAATGAGTTTTCTCATGAATGGTTCATGATTAGTACTTTCCAAATGTTATATATAATAAACAATTCAGTAAATATTATAGAAAATCCACAAAATTTCAAAGTTTGTTGTCCAACAGTCGTCGTGTTAGAGAATATTTGTGCAAAATTGGAAGTAGAATCGATATAGGATTCACGTTGTCCCATGCAAACTTTGACCCCCTTTTCACTCTCCTAGGGGTGGTATTTCGGAAAACCCCTTTCCTATCGGATGCCTACGTCATACAAAATGACACACTCTCCAAGTATCAGGTCTCTACGATCAACCGTTTTGGCTGTGCGTTGATTTACCCCAAAATAACTTGGTTCGGCGATTAATTTCAATGAAATACGTAATAATAGGGAGCCCTAAAGGAGATTCCGGGATTCACTGAAGCGCGGATAATTAATATACAGGGGGATACCTTGTACCCGGTTAAGTACTTCCACCATATATAAGCCCTATATATATGGCCGCCCTTCAAGGATAAAGGATCAGATTATTAAAAAAATAATTGTTCATCTGAAATTCTCGAGCGCGTCAGATCAAGGTAGGGTGAGTTAGTTACATCCTGAAACGTGTATATTCCACTAATCTGACAATTCGAGAGTGACCTGAAGGAGGGGGAGGGCTACAAAGTTGTAAAAAAAATGTCATCTCGACATTCTCGAGCGTGGCTTATTTTGATTCTGAAGGAAATAATTCAAGAATTGCAAAAAATATATAATCTGACGATTTCCACAAGCCACGTGATGCCTATATTCCCCTCTCCGCGTTTCTATTTCTCTCTCACTCCTTCTCTATCTACTGCTCTCTCACTCCGTGCCCACTCTGGTTTCTGATGCCATGACAGTTGATCAAACAGACTCATTGGTGGCATGATATTGTTTACAACGTATATCAAACTTTTTAAATTTTAAAAATTCAATTGCTTATAATTATTTTCTTATAAATACAAGTATTCTACTGAAAAAAAAACATACACTTTTTTATTTGCATGTTTTTTCCTGAGACTTAAGTTCAATGATTGAAAAAAAATTAAAAAAATTTAAAATTGTCAGAATAGGCGAATCCCTCCAGATAATCGTCAGATTATGAGACTGCAACGTCTAGGGCGTAAAGATGAACCATATATATCTTAATCTGACGCGCTTGTGTATTTCGAAATGACGATTTCCTTTTCACATTCTAATAACGGCCGCGAGTCTGCGTCACTTCCAAACCGTCAGATTATTATATAAGAGCTTTTTTTTTTAAATTGTTGTTGCTCACTTAACATCCCCTCAGAAAATCTGACGCGCTCGAGATTTTTTTTTTCATTTTCAACCCTTACGTACGACCATCCCCACCATGGGAACATTAAGATTAGCATACGTACATTTTTGAAAATATTTAGGACATAGATGATATCAATATCTGACGCGCTCGAGTATGTCCATGCAACAGTTTGTTTTACATTTTTGAAAGTCTATAGCCGCTCCCCCCACCGATGGAAAGGTATATATTATATAACATTTTTTTCTTCTTATCATCTGAGCTTCGCGTCTCTATGACGCTCGAGTAAATCCCGATTTAGCATCGTGGGCTCTCCTACCATAACACGTCTTTCAACAATTCTGTTGAAGAATGTTTATTTGAAGAAGATTGAACGTAGTGATCACGTTCTCAGTTATTAGCCTAAATCATTTCATATGTATAGATTAACAAAAACACCTTTGTAGTGGTAAGTAGCCAAGAATTGCGGTAGGGCAAGTTTTGACTTGGACTGATGGTTATTGCATTCATATCGAGTCTCTGTAGTTAAGCATTGAATAATATTAGATAATATTTTACATATATTCTGATATTATGCCCATAACGCTTACACCTAATGATGATTACTAGATAATTAGCATAGCCTTGAATCGTGAAGCTATGATCTTGTAGCTCTGCTATCAAATTGCCCACAATCAACAACCATGTCGAAGGTAATAGCACTCTCTTGAGGATAGAGTACCATTCTATGATTCTATATTATAGCAGGATTACGGCTTTCATGGAAAGGGGATACTGAACTTGAGAAACAGATGAAAATATCAGGCAGTTAACCTTGATCATAGATAGGATGTACAAATGACAAAACAAACAACAGCACAGTAAATGAATAGCGATGTAAGAGTTCGGTTGGAACAAGTTCAATATTATTTAGCCCAAAAATGACACAAACAAACGTTCCGAGATTAGTAACCAAAGCAACAGGCTGAGTTGTAGAAAATACGATTAAAACTCTATCAGAAGGTGCAACAAACAACAGCGTTCCCGTGATAAAAGTCAGGGGAATTCTTCGAAATATTACCAATACTTCAAGGCTGCATGAGAAAACTTTCGATAAATAATAACGTGTACGTGTTTTTCAGAAACTGCAACAGCTTCGCGTGAATCACTCGGTAATTTCAGCTTCTTCGGAACTCGTGAATAAACAATGCGAAACCGCAAATTAAAATGAGGAGTGTACGTAGGTAGGTAAACACATTTCAGCACATCCAGTGTTCGCCTTGGTATTTACTGTCGACAAATACAATACAAGCTCTCTGGTCCTACGAGAATATGGAAATATCTTGAATATTCAGTGCAACTATTAAAGTGGCCTCGGACATACAACGTTTCATATTTGCTTTATTGTTAAGAGTGAACACCTACTCTTTGGCCAACTGCGACCTCCTTTATAGAGAACTGATTACATTCCATGAACTTGAAAAAGGGAGCATGGAAAGTCACAAAATAGTAAAATAAAAAAAATTATTTTCTGAATCATGGTTGACTAATCTGAAATACAAATGATATTTTGTGACATTCAATGATCAACTACCTCTTTTCAATGATATTGTCAATAATACTATGTTTTCACTTTAATAAGATGAGTTTTCACAAAATCTATATAATATCATTCATCTCACGGTGCTCTTCCATGTTAACAACAACACTATCTGATTTTTCGAATTTATACTTTCCTTATTTGCCAAATTACTATACGAAATATTGTATACCAATCCCAAAACAGTATATTTCAATGTTTTTGCTGATTTTCTACATACAAACTTTGACCTCGCATTTCGCCCCCCTAGGGGTGGATCTGTCTGAATCCAGCCTTAGGCGATAAATTTCAATAAAATACGAAACACGCTTTCCATCAAGTTAGTATTTTTCACAGAAAATGGTATTGGCTTATTAACTGCAATAAACTACCCGTTTTAATCCCATTGTGTAGAAAATCATCTGGTAAAAGATGCAAATGTGCTACAGGGTCGAACTTAAGAAATTTGAATTTTGCATAATGTATGAGATATACAAGTAATTCATTTAAATGTAACAATTATATTCTATATTTAGTTCAGTGTCGCTATCGCTATCCTCATCTACATTAATTATAATTGGCGTAATTGATTTTACAGAAAGGTACGAGTTTTCAACATTTATAACATGACTAACAGAACTTTTCCAACTCTCGGTAGGAATGTCATTCATACAGTTCCTAATTAATTCTACCACACTACCACTTAAAGTCGGAGAAGTATTTTTTCCGCGCACGCTCGATTTAAGTTGGTGTCACATAAGCTCTATGGGATTGAACACGCAGTAGTAGGGAAGTAGTCGTAACTCTGTATGTCCCAATTCTTCTGCAATTGTATCACAAACATACGTTTTTTTTCAAAGAAAATGACTGCAGCACTGATAAAAGTTCTTTTTTTGTATAATTTTCCTCAAAATATATGTCATTTGCAGCCATGAAGTTTTGAATCTCCAATTTCGTATTCTTTGAGCCAGGAATTTTTTGCAATTGTCGACTATGATAGCTTGCGTTGTCCATTACTATAACGCTGTTTGGCGGAATGTTGGGTAACAGACAATTTTTAAACCAATCTTCAAAAAGCTCTGCTGTCGTATCTTCGTGATAATCAACACAAGAGTCCTTAATATTTTTGGCAGAAAGCCACATAGCGTTTGGGATCCAACCATTTTCTGATCCTGCGTGTAATATTGTGATTCTCTTCCCTTTATTTGATGGTGCTTTTGTTTTACACTCATCAGAGGAATCAGACCATCCTTTGGAAGGAGTGTCATGCGTGTCAAACCACGTCTCGTCGAGGTAGAGTATTGGCCGATTTTCAGACCGGTATGTTCTTATTGACGTTATATATTCAGAACGCCAGTTTATTAAACGTGTGGATTCCATTATTACTTGTCTCTTGTCAATTTTGCGATATTTAAAGCACATTGCAGACAGAGCTCGCCAAAGAGTAGTGAGGCCACAGTTGATGTGAGTTTCGTCATTGATGAGCCGCTGTTTCAGACTTTTGATTGTAGGGACACGCTGCTCATCGTACATAGTGTAGATTTTTCGCCTTATCAAATCTTTTTCCCAGTCGTCTAGAATTTTTGTGACACCGGAATCTTTACGCTTTTTTCTTGATTCCATGGAATTTTCAACAATTCGTCTAACTGAAGTAAGAGGCACCTTCGTCAAATTACTGGTTACTTTTGCTGCAGCACTCGCGTTATATCCTTGCTGAAGTAAGGAACTATACACATTTTTTATAATGATTTTCGCGTCACAAGATGAGTGATTCTTCTTTAACGAACCACTGGAAGAAGCACTATTACTTTTTATCCACAGACAGACGCCACAAACTGCCTATTCTGTACGTTGGGGTATAAAATCTTTGCTATTAATGTCTGTAATAACAAATGTTATAAAATTATTGCACGCCGTAACACAAGTGAACACTTCCAATGAAATACAAAGACTAAAATGAACAAGAAGTGTAAGCTGTAATCCTCTACAATCCCTCTCTGAGAAACAAAATTACCTGAATCCGGTCCTTTTACATTTATGATGTGCATCTCGGATTTTACAACTTAAGGGTCTGATTGGTTTTATTATAATCCTCAATACCATTTATTGTGAAAACTACTATATGTTGCAAAATAGTAATAGTAGATTGAACCGATGCATCATGTTGTCTCATACAAAATTTGACCCTGTTTTTCACCCCCTTAAGGCCTTAAGGATCAGTATTTCTGAAGATCACCCCCACAAACAAAGAAAGTGACATTACGAACCTCTTTGTGATATTAGTATAGATAGTATAGATAAAGATTAGACAAAGAAACCCCTAAAACGTTTTATCGGAAATTCTCAACCTGTTCAAATGAATGCATTATCAAATTAATTAAATATTACATGGTCGATTGAAATGACCTGATTATTGGGGTTAGGCTCACAATTTCCGCATGTGCACGACCTAAATTTGTGGTATGTACCTACGATTCTCTCAACAAGATAATCGAAGCTTTTTACTTTCAGTTCAAACATTCCCAAATTGAAGAAACTTTCTAGAATAAAGTGAAGGTCACATTCTTTAGATGAATATAAAACCGACATAAATAATTCTGGTTGAGGAGCCACCAAGAAAATTAGTTGTTTACCGTCTCGTGCTTGATATCTCCTACTCACATCACAGTCTTCTATACACATTGAAACCATTCAGAAAAAATCAAGAATTAATGTTGAAATTTATACAAGCGTAGGAGGACAGATTTCTAATCTACCCCAAAAATGCTTTTGCGGACAGCAACTTCTTGTACAACTCAAATTCGTTGTTGACGATTCGGAAAACAAATCTGTTTCCCTTTCCAAAACTTATCGCAAACACTCCTCTAAACGTTTTTGGATTGTGGTATTTAACTAACCCAAAAAAATAATTACTCTCAGACAATTTTCATTCGGAGACTTCTCGATCGAAACCCAACTACAACTTTTTGTTAACAATTCTCTAAGATCATTCACTAGCGCTACAGGAAAACAGCATCACAGTGTTAGACAATCAAAATCAAGAAAACAGAAGTTTGGTTATTGCGAACGATACTCTTTCGAATCCTATAGATTGTATGAGAGCACTAACTAAAGAAAATACAGGCAAGTTTTTTTCGAGTAGAATACCCAGACATAGTACGTAGAAGACTGAATATACGAGTCATCGTCGTGATATTCACTCGAAAACAACTGGCCCTATTTCCAGAAAGTCACATGCAAATTCAGCTTACTAATTCTTTCGTGTCCTTGCGAGAAAAAAAAATATTCACCTGTCACTGGCTTATCCTCATCTGACCCTCCATCTGAAATAAATTAAATTTTTCATTTCAATTGACGCCATGTCGATGCAAACATATAGTGAACAGTCACACGAAAACATGTAAATACATTCAAAGACAATTACTCATGTGAAAAACATAAAAACGCAATCTCCATAGACGTATACATCATTGATACCAATGCCACTTTTCAATTATTCATATGTGAAATCAAGCGAAACGATAAACACTTTGACAAGGAATGCACAGGTACATTTTTAATTTTCAACTTTTGACCTTCTCGTCCATTTCCGAAGGGGTAAAATGGCGCCCACCACCTCTTGAAACATCAAAATTGAACTTGGAGGAAATATGGAATTTCGTCAAGATACCTACAAATGTGCTCTGACTTCATTCACAACTTTATACAGTGCATATTTCTCCAATTCCCCCCCCCCCATTTTATTTTTTGAACAGGTCAACTCAAAAAATTGAAACTTGGGAGAATGGAATTGATGCATGAATAGTATATTTTGGATTTAAATTGACACATAAAACATTCAAGATGGCGACTGGGCGCCATCAGGAAAAAAAATTAATGGGAAGGGGATCTTGTGTTACATCATTTTGAAGCTCCTGACGAATACTTTACAAACTAGAATATGAAGTCAATATCTTTACCTACTACAAAATGGCGGAACATTTAATAATTGCCTGCACACATCGACGTTTGACTTCATAATCTGAGGAAATAAGCAGAAGATGCTCGAAATGGTTGCCTTAAACGTCTTGAGATAAGAACAGCCTATCCGATATTTCACGTAAAACATTTTCGAACACAGCAACGTCGATATTTCTACAAATATTTACTTATAGTCCAGCAGCCACCGCCTGATTTTTCGAGTGATTAATAACAAGCTGAATCTCCGTGAGTAGGTTCGGTTTGACGAGACACCCAAGTTTTTCCTCTGTGAAAATTCTCGTTAGAGGTAGCTAACGTAGTGCGCAGGTGTGAAACATGTCGATTCGGCGGGGTATCGAAATTGTCGGACTGATAGTGATTATTTTATTCACATATTGAGATAATTGGATAATACACTCGGAAAAACAATTGTCCTACAAAATGGATGGTTTGACTGGAGCGTCCTCCACTCCGAATATATCGAAAAAACGAGGTCATAAAAATTATCAACAACCAGCTGTTTTTTTTTATGCAGCTTAGTAAATACTTGTATAATGAAATGGCCACATAGTCCTACAAATTTAGTGGCACGTTTTCCTAGTCCTACGCTTGGAAGTTGTCGATACCACGGTAACACGGTAGCTACCTCTAACGAGAATTTTCACAGAGGAAAACTTGGGCGTCTCGTCGAACCGAACCTACTCACGGAGATTCACCCTGTTATTAATCACTCGAAAAATCAGGCGGTGGCTGCTGGACTATTATTATTCTCTTCCGGACATTCAATATTGAAGCAGGTTCAGTTTCGTACACCTTCTGCTTCAAATAGACTCATGAAAAAGTCTAATGGTGTCAAATCTGGCAAGCGAGATGGCCATTCCGTAGTCAGGAGTTATGTGGTGGTGTTCAATCTTGTTGAAATAATAATATCCATTTCGAATTCATTAGGATTCACTTCGACGATTTTAATGAAAAATTTCGTTGAAATGAAGTGATTCAGGAATGTTTGTAGTTGAGCTGGTCCTCAAATCCCAAATGATTTGATTTTTCATCAGTACCAAAATTATCAGCAAGAAGTTCTTAACGCCGATTTTGCCAGGAATTTTCAGGTGAATTTCAATGAACAGTGTATCATTGGATATATAATTTTGTATCTATCCACATATATATCAGTCGACACAACTTTCTATTTGAAATTTTAGGATTGTTGAACCCATACGTTAGGATTTTGAAGGCAGATGTTGAAAAATAATACTGTTACGGAAGATCCTAGCGTCGGCCCTGTCGCTCATAAACGCAAAATAATATGAGGGGTCGAAGAGAGAACGTCATTTTTCTAGGAACTCTCGTCATGCGTGGAATGTTCGATCATCGAGATTCGACTTGAGGATTCTCCATCGGCGTATGCATTTATAAAAGGAGACACTTCATCGCGGAGCAGTTAGTTATTCAGAGCGGAGTTATTCGGATAGTTATTCAGATAGTTAGCAGAGTTTCGAGCTTAGTGGAGAGGCGGAGAGTTTTACAGAGCGTTGGATAGTTAGCGGAGCAATTTGAGTGATTGTATTGTTACAAAGAGTTGTAATAAAAGTAGCGAAGTGTTGTTTAGAGTTTTAATAAACGAACCCAAGGATAGATCGTAACAATATTTTACACGTGTCCTAGCCTTTTTGCTTCAAATTCCAAATAAAGGAGGAAAGCTAGGGACATACTTTCCGTTGGAACACTCTGCATGTGCTCCCGGGCATCTTGTTTCACACTGAAAAGCCTCGACTAGATACATCGAACATGACATACTTCTTTCAATTCACCACAGTTTGAAATATGTATAGTCCGTGATGACATCAACGCGCAAATATTTGGGATATCCACCATTGTCGATAACAGACGCAGACTGGTATCGATGTGGGTTTTCCATTATTCAACTTCGAGCTCATCTGCTGCCAGTTTGTTTACAACGGAGCATGAAACGAAAAAAATTGAAACACGCCAAGCACATCTCTCGAAACGATGACTGATAAACAAGCAGGATACAATTACATCATCTCGACTGGAATTTACATGTTTCGATAGAGAGTATGTGGCTCGTTTGATCTTCGCATTTAATATTTCAGATCTGCGCATTTTAGTACGGAGGCATCGTTGCAAATGTGCGAGTTGTTTCCGTAACACCCCATTTTTCAAGAAATTATAATCTCTGCGAAGTCAATCCGAATAGCTAAATGAAAGACTTATGTACGAAGCAGTGGCGGATCCACGGGGGGGGGTTTCGAGTCCGGACCCCCCCATTGGGAAAATAAGAGATTTTTTATTCAATTTTTATCGGCTCCTAATTCCCAAATTTTGTTAGGGAACGAAAATATGTCACATGAGCAAGACAAAAAAAAATTGAATACATTTTTTTGCTTCAAAATTGAAGAACTTTAATAATTATTATTACATTCCATTGAAAACTAAAGAGCAGGCTACATTTAAACATTAGTAAATTTTCATTTTTCAACAACCAATTTCATAAATTTATTCAATTCAATAATCCTCCAATGCCTGAAAAAATAATTCTCAAGAATTAAAAATAGTACAAACAAGATCTGGATTGAATGCTACCCAAACAAACAAACAAATTTCGCTTGAAATTTTTGGACTCACCGATTGTTCTTTCCCTTTTTTTTTCTGGTTCAGTCAGTTCAGACGCTGGATCAAGATAGAGTCCTCTTCATGTTGCAAGTTCAAAATAAAATGCTTTTTTTTAACTATCAAATTGCAATTTTTCTCGATGACATTTTGAAGAAAATTGACACTTGTCAGGCTTATTGAGGAAAAGTTCGAGAAATTTCTGGCAGTGCTGCCATTGGATCCTTTTTGGCGCAGTATTTGAAAAATTAGACTTGTTACATTTGTGATGAGTATTGTGTATGCCGGTAACGATTTGAATATACTATGTATGAGTAGATTATGCTGTTGATTAGGTTAAATCAACCCGATTCGATTTAAAGAAAGTAAAATTTCGAACCTACTTCACCTCCTCGCTACATATATATATATATATATATATATATATATATATATATATATATATATATATATAGAGAGAGAGAGAGAGAGAGAGAGATAAAGACCCCCCTTGACCTGATCCTGGATCCGCCACTGGTACGAAGAAACTGAAAAATGGACTAGAATCATAATGGAAAAAGGCTTAAGAGTATCCGGTATGGCACAAGTGACATATCCTTGGCAGTCTGATGTTACAACATCAGCAATTTCACATTTTGTCATTTTTTATTTCATTTGGCATTTGGGGATAGATAGAAGAGTTTTCGGACTAATTTTTTACAGTCTGCCTTCGAGACAAAAATTGATTCAAAGTAAAACAAATCGTTCGTTAAGAT
This sequence comes from Zygogramma bicolorata, assembly GCA_032362365.1. Classification (NCBI taxonomy): domain Eukaryota; kingdom Metazoa; phylum Arthropoda; class Insecta; order Coleoptera; family Chrysomelidae; genus Zygogramma; species Zygogramma bicolorata. Next base: position 1,105,277 of record JAVJAQ010001811.1, on the reverse strand, counting down.
CAACAATAAACTGGATGGGAGGCTGCCTTGCATTTATTACCCGAAGAAAAGAGCTCAAAATACAATAATCACCAAATTCAAATGATTCAGGGTGACTTAAAATTTGCCGGATGTAGGTATTGTTGAAAAATTCAATGAGGAACAACTTTCCACGGTAAACATGACTTAATTGACGAAAATTTATGAGGCATACCATTCCGGAGTATACCGTGTGTTCCAATGAAAGCAAATTCTGTTTGACATGAAGTACCACGCAGTTCATATGACGTATGCAAAGCGTTTGGCACTCCAACTGCCTACTCTGCTAGTCCGTTATTGACTGGATTATCAAGAAAGATGATCACAACGTAGCTCAAAAAGAAATTTTAAAATTTATATTAGTCTGATATTCAAACAGAAAGACAATCTGGCGGCTGACCAGGCCACCTGAAGACCCGACGCAATTTTAAAGTTTCGGGACGTAGACAGAAATAAAATTTTCTTTCTGCCTTATGTAACGGGACGCTTTCATTTCATCATTAGAGAACTGGGCTAAGGAAAATAATTTCTACGGAGGGCAATAGAATATTCAATCGAACATAACTATAATTATAGATATATAGATCTTTAGATAGATCTTTATTTCAACAGGTATGCACCCAATTACAGGAAAAGTAGTGAAAATTCTTCAAATAACAAAAAAAAAATTAAATATTAAATCAGATTATTTCCCTCAATGCGAATAAACGATGAAACAGTTGAAGGCTAGACTGCTTTAACCGATTAAAATGTTCGAAATGAACCGGGCGTTTGGATCACTTTTCAGGTACTATCCCTGGTACTATATTGTTCCTGTGTTCGATTTTGATGTTTCCTGAGTTTACATGTTTTCTGGAAATAATCTAAACATATATCCCTCCTTCACCAAGTTCAATCGACCAAAATGCGTGCATTTCCATGATTTTCAAAATTTTGCTTTCAAGCAAATGCTTTCGTGTATAATAATTTAAAATAAAATCCCTCGACCTGCGGTCTCGGGATTTTATCAAATCATCATACACTCAAGTCATTTGCTAAGCAAAATTTCGAGAATCATGGAAGTGCAGCACACATTTTAACCGATTAAACTTGGTGCACTCGGGATATAACCCCCGATTATCTAAATAACAATCATTCATATTGTGTTCTATCTATTATACAGGAAAAAATATGTTGGAGAGAACTGTTATTTGGGTCACACAAATCACAAATGAGATTGAAATTCCAACACATCAAAGACACAGCTGATCTACGCATAACATTAGTTCGAGAAGCATCACAATAAAATGTCATCTCATATCTGGAGTTCAAACGGGGTATGAGATTATGAGTTAATTTTTTGTAAGAGTGAGGAACAAAGAATATTATTGTTCATCAAATTATAAAGAAAAGAGATAGTAAAAAACACCCTACGGGTATTCAACGAAATTGCATCTAAACTATCAAGAAGCACAGAATAGTCAATTCCCCGTTGCGGATAAGTCCCTGTTACTTTAAATAACAGGAATTTGAGAAATTTTCGCTGCACAGTTTTAATTTGATGTGTGTGGCAGTCATAAATGGGATACCATATCAATGCCCCATATTCAAGTTTAGACCTCATATACACGTAAAAAAGTGTGAGAATTGCACCAATATTATTGAAGTCCCTGGTGTTCCTCATTATGAAACCCAACATTCGATTAGATGAAGAGACAACTTGATTTATGTGTGGATAAAAGTGAACTTTTGGTCGAAAGTAATTCTGAGATCCCTCATTTCAATTATATCAATATTATGTGGAAAATTTGCGGAGGTTTGCCGCCCCCTGAGATTTACCGCTTCAAGCAACTGCTCAACGCGCTTGATAGGTAATCTGGACCTGGGAAAGAAGTGTTGAGGAATATGGAATGAGAGGTGCAGGGCATCTGGCAAATGGAAACCGTGTGTTCAGAGAGTAATATCGTGCAAAAAAGAAGGCGGGATATACCTTTTTCCCGAACATTGAAAGGAGAACGCTGCGTTTCGACTTCAAATTCATGTTTAGTACGACCAAAAATTATTACTTCCTCATAGCTTTTAGCGACAGACAAATATACATGGTGTACAAGAATGTAATTATTTTGAAAAACTATAGTAGTAGTTATAATCAATTCTCCAACAGAACTGGAAGTTTTTGGGCCGCTTAAAATCATGCATTCGCCTACCAACGTATACAGAATGTAGGATGGATGCAATAGCACTACGATCTATCGTATGAGCGCCCATGACTAAATCGCAATGACGCTGCCCCCCGGACTATTAATCACTCCGTCAAGGCAAACGATACGCGACCTTGCAACTTGCAACTACTAAAATATATTCGTACAATTCTCTCCGTGAACATCACTATAATTTCAAATGACGGCCGGTTCAACAATGGTAATCGCTATAAATAATTGGTATTGCGTCCCGATAATAATCATAGAGATGGGAAATTATGTTGTTTTGCATCAGGTGATTAATTTCGATTGAGCAACACTTGTTGGCTAGTGCGTTTTTTCAGGTAGCGAGAATATCATTTCAATTATTATTGTAATGTATTGCGTTACCAGCTGGTTGTGGGATTGTGCAATGGAAATACCACAATGGTATCCAATAATTTTGAAATTGTAGCCTGATTTGAGTGCACTCATGAGAGGGGATCGGTGTCAGAAAAAACCTGGAATACAGGTGGAAAACTCTCAGAATCTTAAATATCACAGAGAGACATTTGAAGTTATAAGAAAAATGGTCAAGGCACTTCGAAACCGTGAAACTTTTTTCGAGGAAATATGCATGATTTTTTTTAATTATAAATTCTTCATTTAAATCTTCATGACGTAGAGAAAAATATAATTAGGTTTAAGTCGTTCAAACGTGACCATTTTGCGCGAGCTTCAGGTGAAGACAAATGACGTTTCCTATATTTGTGTACTCTTAAGGCCTATCACTCACGTACAATTTCAACCGAAAGGTATAAGTATACTTTGTTCAACCATCCTTTGCCGTTACGTCATACGTTGTCCAACTTTATCTCTCATTCATGAAATAGATGAGACAGAATTATGACGTCATTAACGTATGTCTAATGTCGATGTGAATTTTATTTTTGACAGTTCCGGTATAATGAGAAAGAGCAAAGCTTAATTTTGAAGTTGAATGACTACTTTTCAAGAGAAAGAGATGCTGGAGTGCCGCTTTTACCTTTAAATACGGTCTACAACGAATGTATCTACCTATGTTATGCAAAATGTAAGTTTTTATTGATTTGATTTTATTAAATTCTATAGCGGGTTGCTGAGGCTCTAGAAATATCTATTAGAACTGTTCAAAAACTAGCTACTAGTGGAATGGAAACAGATAAAGACTACAAAATCAAAATTCATGCCGGACATGTTTCTGCTCGAGGATCTTCGATTTATATCTTACATAAACATGCAAAAAGAACACAAGTGTAAGCGATGTTTCTGCAGGTAGGTACATACTAATAATAATTTTGAGGTTTAGTGTGAAATAACATTCAACTAATATAAGACAAACGTAATACAGCAGAATACGTCACCGATTAAGACGTAACGGCAAAGGATGGTTGAACAAAGTATACATAGGGTTGCCACCTCGTGAAATAAAAAAGCCGGACTTGCTGCCATATAAAACCAGACAATTATCTCTGTAGTTTAGTTCTCTCCTTCGTCTAATGAGACTTTATCAAAGAGAAAACTCTTCCAACGTTAGCGTTATGACATGTAATTGCACAGTAGTATTTAGCTATAACTTCAGGAGTTCAGAATTACATTTTTATTACCGAATGATTCAAAATGAGCTCTTAACTTTTTATGCGCTTACAAGTTTTGGAAATCACAGTTTTCTTTCTTATACAGTGTGGTCCACTAAGTCTGCAACAAATGGGAAACTTTTTATTATCGATTTCTCAGAAAATTTTATTCTTGGCAAAAGTTGGTGCATGTTCCAAAACTATACCAAGTGTACCTGAAATGGCTTTATGACAATCACCATACAAGGCCAAAAAATATAAATTTCGTTCAAGAGTAAAGTACCCTTATTTCAGAAAATATAGAAATATGTTGAGGAGAAAAGTTGCTTGGAATTAAAAGTTATGTTCGGATACGAAATCATGGCCTGCTATTCAAATTTTTTTTTTTTGGAAAATTTTGAATTACCCCCGTATGATACATATTTTTACTATTTTGATTCAATATGTATTTGAAGTAGCTACAATCAAATCGGTTTGGAGTATTTCTTATCAAATTAAAGTGAATTTGTATAATTTACATAGATTTGTATTTTTTTAGGTGACCGTCAACTTCTTGTTTGTTGCAACGATATTTAACAGAACTCTAAAATAGCACTGATATATTTATGTAGTTATGTAGTTAGTAAAGTATTTGCCTCGTTAAAAAAAGTATTTGTGTTATTTTAGAGTTCTGTTAAATATCGTTGCAACAAACAAGAAGTTGACGGTCACCTAAAAAAATACAAATCCATGTAAATTATACAAATTCACTTTAATTTGGTAAGAAATACTCCAAACCGATTTGATTGTAGCTACTTCAAAGACATATTGAATCAAAATAGTAAAAATATGTATCATACGGGGGTAATTCAAAATTTTCCAAAAGAAAAAAAAATTCGAATAGCAGGCCATGACTTCGTATCTGAACATAACTTTTAATTCTAAGCAACTTTTCTCCCCAACATATTTCTATATTTTCTGAAATAAGGGTACTTTACTCTTGAACGAAATTTATATTTTTTGGCATATCCTGTATGGTGATTGTCATAAAGCCATTTCAGGTACACTTGGTATAGTTTTGGAACATGCACCAACTTTTGTCAAGAATAAAATTTTGTGAGAAATCGATAATAAAAAAGTTTCCCATTTGTTGCAGACTTAGTGGACCACACTGTATTCTGAAAAATTGGTAACATTTTTAAATTGATCAAAAAGTTGATTGTCCATCGTTGGCGCGTAGTAGACCGAGAAGCCTACTGAAGCCGGCCAAGGACGCAGAAATGTTTGGCCGGACAGGACCGGAAAAAGCCTGACTTGTCCGGCTAAAGCCGGACAGGTGGCAACCCTAACTGTACAGTTAAAACTGTACGTGTGTGACTCTTTCGGGAGAGAAATGAAATTATTCATATTTTTTAATGAAATAAAAACCGAACTGAGGGGGTGTGGCGGATTGAGATGACATTATCCATACTTCTCAGTTTAGTTTGTCTCGATAGCTTGGGTAAAACTTCCCCTGGACCTCATTACACAAGACTAGGTGCCGTTTGTTTCTCCCACAGGCAGTCAGGCAGACAGGTGAAAGTCCTGTTGCTAAAAGTCTCAAGGTTGCAGTCAATCTTTCGTGTGGACTTATTGCTTTTCTCATGACGGTATCTTGCTTCTTAATCAAAGGTAAAATCAACGAAAGTAATTTTTGGTACATTGTCTGCGTCATGCGCAAATGATTAAAAAAAATCTAATGGCTCTTCCCTTTAATCTTTCAATAAATTTATATGGAAAGACGCATTTTGTTTTTGTAGCCACTTCTTGTACCACTGCTTACGCTTCTTCTTTTTTCTTTCTTTGTACCAATACTGCAAAAAGTAAACCGAACGCGGCCATATCGTCGTCCCCGTTTAAATCCATGGAAAAAATCTAGGAAATGAACAAGTCTGTGTACATATCAGTTCACAGTTGAAACTGTCAGTTTTAACTGTACACTTATAACTGTCAGTTAAAACTGTACGTGAGTGGCCGGCCTAAGCGTTTTATTTTCAATTGCTATTTATAGACATCATGGAAGAAGCTACAACTTCTTACTGAAGTATTGAATAATATCGAAGTGCGAAAACACTTTAGAAACGATAAAGTGTTTTTTCGTATGTCAAGCGACGCGAAAGTAAGATGATGATGAACGTGTTTATAAGTATTGTTGTGAAGATCATTTCAAAGTGAGTGTGCTATTCTCATACAGGGTGGTTTCAAAGTTGAGTCATTCATTTCGAAAGCTTGTGAAAATCGTCAATATACCAAAAATCACCGATATAAAAGTTGCATAATGAGAGAGTGAGCTTACATCATCAGTGATTGAAAAAAAAAATTCATGTTAAATGGATACCGTTTTTACAAAAACTTAATATAATAGCCCACGACACTAAACTTATAATGATAGAACTCCCAGAGAGCCGAGCAGAGAGCGTACATATAATTTCTCATTTCATTCATAGGAGAACACAAAATGATCCTGCTGTCATGTGTAGGAACGGTCAACGCTATAAATTTTTTTTTCAGGTCTAGGTAATGATAACCGTATTTTGATTGTTCCTCGAGACAGGGGAGGGGTAGGACTATATAAAAACGCAGTGCTGCCAGCCCCCCGTTGAGCCTTATGAGTTGCTACCAGGTTTCTATAATCATCGACTTCCTAAAAAAAAAAACAGAGAATTTCTGAAAGGTCATCATTTTTTGTGTAAGAAAACCCATCGCTGCCTTTTCAAAACAGTGGACAACATGGCATCAGCAGCGCAACCGATTTTGCTTTTCAATTCGATTTTATCAGCAATCGCCGTTTTTTTTTTCGATTTGTATTAATGAAATACGCCAGCCACTACCAAGGAACAATTAATTTAAAGTGTCGTTGATTGTTTAAACAAATGAAATATTATGTTTTATGAAATGTTTTTGTATTTTTCGGCCGTTTTCATTGTTGTTTTATACTTTCCATGACCAAAGGGGCAGTATCTTTTCGCGCATCTCCCAAATGCTTGCTACGAGCAAGCGAGAATAATCGTCACTTAAGATTTGGCTTTGCCAAAAAAACATTGCTTATCCAGCAGAGCGAGAAGCCAAAATATTGCCATATTTTCATAAACAAGAAAAACCATCATTCTTTTTTTTTTGCCCTCATCCAAATTCCAATATTATTCCATTTTATGATGTTTGATGTTTCTTTATACGAAGAATAAATCATTGAAAACTTTTCAGAAATATTTGTTTCGGTAATCAAAGACATAAGAAAGTATAAAACAACAATAAAAATGACTAAAAAATCGAAAAACATCGCATAAAATAGGCAATTTCATTTGCTTAAACAATAAACGATACGTAAAATCCATTGTTCGTGATAATGGCTCAATAATACAAATCGAAAAAAAAAAAACAGGCGATTGCTGATTAAACCGAATTGAAACGCAAAATAAGTTGCGCGGAGGGTTACTTTAAAACGCAGCTGCCGCCATTGTCCACTGTTTGGAAAAGGCAGCACTGCTTTTTCATATAGTCCCACCACTCTGGTGTTTCGAGAAACAATCACCATACGGGAGACTTATCATTATATAAACCTAAATGAAAAAATGTGTTTTGTTTATTTTTTTTTCTAGCGTTTACCGGTCCTAGGCATGGCAGCAGGGCCGTTTTGTGTTCTCCTATGAATGAAATGCCGAATTATATATATAAACTTTGGGAACCCTATCATTATGGGTTATGTCGTGGCCTCTTAGAGTAACTATTCGAAATTGTCCCCATTTTTTCGATTAAAGCACAATCTTACTCGGCGAATCCACGACTTTTCACAAGCTTCAAAAATAAAATCCTGATGTCCAAGAATTAAATCACAAGCATCATCAATGCGCTGTTGAAATTCTTCCAGAGTATATACTGCTCCATCACGATACACCAACTCTTTCAAATAGCCCTACACCAAAAAACAAGCCAAGGCGTTAAATCCGGGGAGCGAGCAGGCCAAGAAATGGCAACAAAGCAGCAGTCGATGGAAATGAGACATTATGGTTCTGCAAACCATAAAAAATATCGTGTTCAAAAAGCTGCTGAAAAAGTTCTCCCTTCAGTTTTTTCGAGATTGTCAAGAAGTAATCATTATTGATTATCTGGAAAATGGTAGAACAATAACTGGGAATCACTATTAGACGTTACTAAACAATCTAAGGAGAATTAATGTGGAGAGAAGACGCTCTCTATTGAAAGTTTTCATATTTGCAAATATAGCTCCTACTAGGCGGTTGTTCCATGAGTTCCATTTTCTTTGAACAAGCAAGAAATATGTCAGAAGTGCAGCAACTCTAACAAAAGATCAAAACGAACTAGGCCTATATAACTGTTAATTAATTTTAAATAATCATATTTGAAACAATAGAACTCCTTTCTGTAAAATATTCGATAATTCGACATGCACATTCACGAAACAGCACTCGTTAACGAAACAGTTGATGAGAATAACGCTGTTAACCGTGATTTGAATTTCATTATCGTATTCGTAATCCAATTTGTCGAAATCAGGTCAACGCTGATGAACGGTCTTAACGATTAACATAAAAATGAGCAATAATTTTCGTTTTCGAAATAAGTATCTCTCGACAACTCATAACCGAAGCTATAAATGGTAAATATCTTTCCAACAGAATGTGGAAATCACAGGCAAACAACAGGGGTCGTGAGGCAGCCCATTTTAAATAGATGGAATTTGGGAATTACGCATATATATATATATATATATATATATATATATATATATATATATATATATATATATATATATATATATATATCGAATTTTATATTGGATGTGAATAGAATGTTTTGCATAGAAGTGATTTCCAGTACCTCTGAACTGTGAAATTTGTTTCGTTAACTTGATACCTCTTTTTTATCATTACCATTTTTTATTATTATTGAGATCCTCACTTTCAACCAATATTTTTTTCACTGATTGAAAAAGATCTATGCACCTAATTCAATCATTCAATATGTCAAGGGCGTACCCAGGATTTCAGCTAGGGGGGGGCAGCTCATACCTGTTTCGAGAAGATGGTCGGTCGGGTTAGTTTGATTATGACACAAAACAAATTATTATATATGTATATATATATATATATATATATTTTGTTTTGTTTTATATATATATATATATATATATATATATATATATATATATATATATATATATATATATATATATATATATATATATATATATATATATATATATATATATATATATATATATATATAGAGAAAGAGAGAGAGAGAGACAGGACAGGAACAACCTCTCTCGGCAAGGAATTTCAAAGATCAGCTGTTCTATTGAAAAAAGATCTCTGAGCAAGAGAGGTTCGACAGGTCTTCAAGTTCACAACAAAGGGGTGGGAATTCTGTACTCGTCGGGTCATCCGTGTAGATATTGCCAAGTGTGGAACGTTTGATAATAATTCAGAAGAGCACCGACCGTGAAAATATCTATAGAAGAGAGACAAGTCTCCGACCTTTCTACGATGTTCCAATGAAGTTCCAAGAAAATCCTCCGGCGTTTGCTTTAAGTAAGCTACATCCCTTGTATATGACCAAAACCAGCATTCCAGCATTACAGACTTACACAAGAATGCAGAATCATTCCAAGAATTTCATAACCTGGATATCACCGGAGAACTGAACCTTTGGCATAATTTATGGGTGAAGAAGGCTTAATCAGATGATCAATTAAGGGACATAGAAGTAGTTGATCTGTTCAACGAAGCCAACATTTTTTATCCTGCTGTCAGAAAGGCATTAATTATTTTAAGCACTATCCCATGCACCACGGCGACCGTAGAACGATCCTTCAGTACGCTGCGGAGAGTTAAAACGTGGCTTAGAAGCACCATGGGGGAGAAAAGGCTTACAGTTTTATGTCTGATGAGCGTACATCGCAATTATTTAAAAGAATACAGTGAGTTTATTGAATGTTAATTCGTATCTCCTGTCCCTTGATTCACGCGGTGTTCTTTGAACATAACAGGGCTTCCCTTTCGTGTGAATCTTTATGTAAAAAAAAAAATTGCCTAAATTTTTTTTCAATACGGCGCTGCCTCGACTCCACTACTACGAATCGTGCCGGTCAAAAAGATCGCTGTAGCGCTGATATTTCTATCCAACGGTAAATTCATTAGCGTTAGCCTACTAGGTAGTCTCTATATACAATGCTTTTTCTCTTTACTGGAAAAAAGTACTGTCGACCGTAACTAGATAGCGCTAGATGTTGTTTTCTCCAAATTATATTTGGCTTCAATCCTAGATGGCTTTGATTTTCTCGTCGGGAGCGGAAACTACGAGATGCGACGGTTTCGCGGTAGATTTGAATTATATTGCGTCGCTAACCGTATACCATAACCTAGTACATATTATGTTGTAGAATATTCAATCATAGATGTAAGAATATTAAATCAAAATATCTGACTGAAAAGATATTTTGTTTCCAACATTTCATTTTGCGCAGAGCGCAGAGTAGGTTACACGTTTTTAATTCCCACTTGCCAGAAAAATTGATGTTCATTTTATCTTCTAGGGGGGGGCAGCTGCCCCCCCCTGCCCCTACCTGGGTACGCCCTTGCAATATGTCTTCCTCCTGTGATGAAATCTCTTTGATATCATCTCAACCAACCTTCACTCATTCAATGACACATTTCAAGTAATTCATACATATTTTTCATTCCTTTGGGCGGAAGCCCTCTCATGGTTAAGCGGAATAGCCTCAGTTTAGCTCCGCTATCAGTCTTTAAAAAAAAATTGTATTGATTTTTTTTCATCTTCAATAAAAGACGATTTATTGTTATTATTATATTTTTATATCAGGGGCGCACCCGGATTTTTTTTTTCGGGGGAGGTTGATTTTCAATTTCAAGTTTCGAAGTTCTGAAGTACACATATATATATATATATATATATATATATATATATATATATATATATATTTGTGAAACAATTCAGCAGATCAAGCTGACGTTCAGACATAGTAAAAATATACGTGTCTCTACATTTTTACCGCAAACCAGTCGACGACCAGGACGGACGACTCGACTGATACTGATGAAATAAATGCGTGTGATCTGAAGTACGTGATGGAAACATTGAAAAATGACTCAAACGCGAAGCAGGTTGCAGTATCAGCGGCGCAGAATGTAGTGTAACGGACAAAATGACGAAAACGAATATTATTTATAGCAATTAGCAATGTTAATATTGATTGAAAGCATGTGTTTTGCTCTTCTGGTATTTGGTAGTAATAGTAAACTATTCAATTTCGGTTCTGTTTCGGGGGGGGGGGGGTTATTACCCCAGAAACCTCCCCCTTGGGTGCGCCCTTGTATTATATAGAGCTAACGAAACATGGTGCCCTTTTTCTGAAATAAAACATTACTTCGGAAATCAAAAAATTTCTGATATTTTTGGCGATATTTTCTTGGATATCAGCTCCCAGACAACGAGGAATAACTGGAAGGTAATGTTAATTTATATACTGCAAGGCAAGTGTATCATTTCTATCGGGAGAAAATTATTGTTTACGAAAACCGTCGGAAGAGGTAAACAATATCTGAGAAAGAAATGTTAACTGTTGCCGATGTTGGTATACTATTTCATTCACAATCAAGAAAAAATAAAAAATGAATAAAAAATAAATATTCGCGGGGTTGATGTCAACAAATTGTTTGTTCCGAGTAGACGAACTACATCAAGCTCGCTGATTTGCAGCAATCCCCGTGAAACATAATGGACATTTATTAGATATAGCAAACGCATTCATTAAAACGGAGCCGAAATGTGAAACATATTTTAACCTGTTTTAATGTCAAGAGTGAGAATATTATGTATAATGAGTGAATGAATTATGGAACAGCCACAATTCATTGAAAATGTGCGTGTGGTGTGTCCAAACTGCTTTTGCGTGTATTCACCCACATTAAACGTGCGTGTGATTATGTTAATATCTGTTATTTCGGCTACGGTATTTCTACAATTGTTTACTGTTGAAATAACTTGATTTTAATCGCACGGTACGATGATGAGTAAATTACACAGAAGTATGTTTGAAATATATTTTTCATTTCTTCATTTCAAAGTTTCAACGAAAAAAACACGTAATCGATGATGAGACTGAAACCTTCAGTGTGAAAGTGGAAACTTATAAAGATCAATTACCCCAACACTAAATTGATATCACTCTCCTGAAGATGCACACTCGGTTAGAGATACGCGCATCAAGAGCGAGTGATATCAATTTAGAGTTGGGGTAATTGATCTGTATGAGTTTCCACTTTCATACCGAAGATTTCAAACATACCCATACCTACTCAATTTTCTTTATATGCAGATTCATACGAAAGGGAAGCCCTGTAATGTTCAGACAACAAAGGCTAGTGATCTCTCGCCATTATTCCCTAAGGAAATAATATATGGCATTATTCTGCAGTATCCGCAAGTGTAATACTTACATTATGTATTAGTCCTAAATGAAAGAGGTTAAAATATGTTTTACATTTCAGGTCCGTTTTGATGAATGCGTTTGGCATATCTCATAAATGTAAATTATGTTTCACGGGGATTGCTGAAAATGAGAGAGATTGATGTATTTCGTCTACTTGATACAGACTATTTATTGAAATCAACCCCGCGAATATTTTTTTTTTCATTTTTTTGAGATAAGATATATCGCATTTTTCAATTGATAGCCGAGATACAGGTTGTTGAATTGGAGTATGACGTTTCAAATTCTTCAATCAAGCAGAATATGGAGTTTCAGAATGGAAAAATATCGATGAAAATACTTTCCACTTATGAAAGTTAAGCGGAAAAATGATTTTTTCAGCAAATCGCTGACAAATTGACAATCCAGTCAAAAATTCTCAAGATTTACTGTAAGGTGAATGATATTTCCTTACAGTTGTTAACGTTCTACATAAATGATTGAAAACAGTGTCCATAGTTGCACAAGTAATTTCATTATGAATTTCAATGCACCATTCATTTGTGAATAAAATTATTTTTTCTGCGTTGCTAACTGCCCCTGGCACCGGTTGTAAACTAGAGTTACCTTAGTGAAGTATCACCTGGAATCAATCGAAATCCAATAATTTATCTCGTACTTAGGTTAAAGATTTCCCTTAGTTGTAGTGGTGCAAAGAGCCGTAAGTTTCGGCTTGCGCCTCGACTTAGCAATTTCAACAGTCGTCCAGGAATTTTATGCTTTTTCTACCTGGTAAACAATATACAATTTTAGCCACAATATCGCATTCCTTCACCTATTTGATTTCTTACTGGAAGTAACTCTCGATAAATATGGTTATGAGGGTATTAAGAGAGCACTTCAAAAGTTATTTCAAAATAATTGAACTACTTCTAACAAAAATAGTCAGTGGCCAACTGATCAGGTCAAAATTTGTTTGTTCAGTTAGTTCAAGCTATCAGGGGTCGAATGTTATCACCCAGTCTTATCTGAACATTTATCGTGTTCCTACTTTTCACTATAACAAACAGTATGTGACCTCAAGGGGTTTATGTAAAAAAATGTTTCCACTGAGGTAATAAGCTACTGATCATTTCATTTCGAGATTTCTCAGTTTTATGACGTTGCGTCTCAACTTTATAGTTGTAATAACTGAAGTATGCCGAAATTGAAGTCGATTGCAACGATTTTTTTTTTATTGGAGCATTAAGCTAATGGGTCATTGATTAACCCTCACCTAACTTAAATGGTACCTCTTTTAATGATCTCATAACAAAAAGTCGATGCAATCGGCTGTTAGTGTATTAATTATTTTGGAAACGTTTCCATGCCGATATTTAATGGAGATGATTTTTGACTCGATTTTTGATCAGAGAATAAAAATATATTTTGCTACGAGTATATTGCGAAATCAGCTTGAAAACCTCACAAACGAGCTTTGAAGGACATAAAATGTTTCAAATAAACGGGACACCGGGTTTTCCAAGGGTTCTGAATGGTAAATTTGAAATAGTAATCGTGATAGTGGTGGCCTCTTATCAATCGTTTAGTGAACCTAATCGAATGATAATGAATAAGAATCTAAGTTCGAGTGACACAAATGTTCTTTCTTTTTCCCAGATATGGAAGCGCCCTCTGGTGTCGATGGTGATCGCTTATATTATATACTAAAGTCAACATTGATTTGAGGGCGCAAGGCCCAAGGCCCTAGGGCGTTATGACGTCATTACGAAAATCATATATAAATGAACAATATTAATAATGAAGCAAACAATGAAATCAACTTGTCTTTCAGCTTAGGAATGCCGTCAATGTACAACCAGTCAGGTGGCAACACTGTTGTCGGAAATCGAAATTATGTCATCGGTATCGAATGTTGAAATCGATTCGTTATAGTTTCAATAGCCAGATTCCGATTACCTGTTCGTGGTTTTTGTTTTTATCAACTGCTTGCTCTAATCGATTGGATGCAACACTCTGACATCAATACCGGCATTCTAATGCCAAATTTGTTTCAATGAACACCGACTCTTGTGAGCTTTTATGGAAATTCGCAGCTAGAAAACGATGAAAAACTTTTGTTTAAGGCTCGCTCACGGATTTGCTGTTACCAGGACCATGCCATAGACCATATATCATTTATGCATCATTGCAAGAGTGCTTCTTCTACGAGATTATTTTTACATCTCTGGTTTTTCGGGCTTGAGGGCCGTGTAGTGGAATTTTTACTTCTACTATTTTCTTCTACTTATTTTTACTTATTTTTGTTCCTGTCTATATGTCCGTGGGCTAGCTTTATCGATTTAACCTCCTCACATGCGGGTTCGATCCCCGGTCACAGCAGATTTTTTTTATTACGGGATGTATGCGATAGATACATATGGCCCCATTCGAGCGATTCTAAAGGGGGTATATGAACTTTCAAAAAGGATAAGGTTGGTGAGAATGAGAGTGGTGTGAGTAATTTATGACGTTTTCAATAATTTTGTAGTGAGCAACAGGTAGCTGGTACTTATATTAAGCCTACAGACTCAAAAAGGTTACAATGGAAAAACAAAAGGGCAATTATTTGATTATTCCCAATTATACTTGAGGGAATTCCCCCATACAAAGTCTATAAATTCCTTTAAAATATCGAGTTGCCAAAGATTGGTTTATAGCACTTTACTTTTCACCAGCGAACGATTTTTAGTGTATTACACATACCATAACCCACCAAATCGATTCAACTCGAGTATACATTCATACAGGCCCAGATCTTAGGAGGCGGCAAACGTTCGCATATTTTCCATATATAATAATTTATAGATATATTCAGTTGAATTCGCTACAACCCCCCGTAAACAAAATTGTCCTAAAGCCAGTGCTCATAGAAAAAGCGCTTCGTCAACTTTACCCCGCTCCTATGTTTATATCTTTGTTTCCTTATGTAGAGAGGGAATTTTATTTCTGTCTACGTTCCGAGACTTTTGAATTGTGTCAGGTCGTCAGGTATTACAGCAATATAAATATATTTTTTTGGGGGGCTGCGTTGTGATTATTGCGTTTGACATTCAAATCATTAGCGGACTAACAGAGAAGGTGAGTAGACAGTGGGTTAAGTAGGTATTGTTGTGTCCTATTTTAATATGAAATAATGTTTCAATTAAAAGTTTGACATTTTCGGATTTACTCTGTAGGGACCGCTAGTATTTTAAGTTTTGTTTAAATTATACCTCCGGTTTATTGCATTTATGTTATTATCCAAGTTTGTAAAATACATTTTCAATTTGAATATATTTTTCATCTGTGTATCGTTCCTTCAAAATATGATGTTAAAGAACCAGTGTGTACTTAGAGTACTTAACAACTAAACATTGTTGTAGGGGGCGGTAATAATATGTGCTCCTTGAAGCGCCAAAATTCCAAATCCGGGTCACAACTTATAATCACGGCAAGGGTTGAATATAGTTCTAATAGAATTTCTGTCCGGGTTCCTCTCGGGGATATCAAATCAACAGGTTGGATGAGGGATACTTAAAACTTTCAGTTGGGCTGGAAGTTCGATTGGATATTCCAGGAATTCTGTCGGAACTTCCTTACTGTTGGAAATCAAACAGGTCAAGAAGAATGCTACTAATGACAGTCATCAACATGAGAGCGGCATTCTGTTTCAGAATACCTTGAAACGTATTTCGTCAAAAGAGTAAGACGTTTCGTGACGATTTAAAGCATCACCATGATCACGTATTTCACTTGTCACGTCGACAATCTCTTCTACTTGGGCGAATACTGGTGACCATCTCAAGTTTTGATTAACTTGTTTCAATAGCAATTTTTGGTGGTTCTTCCACTTAGAGAATCATTCTGTACTATGATTTTTAAAAGGATTTGTAAAAAAAAAATATTTGCGTCACGTTAGAGTCGATAGTTTCAAATGTAACCCTAACCACAAACGATGGAATCTAAACATCTCTTTGAAATATAATACAGAAGACGTATATGAGGAATAATAATTCAACAAGATCCTCATCAAGTGCTCAACGCTAGGAAAACTTCTTGAATGTAGTTGACAATGTTCCTTGCTTCGTGGTATTAGTTCGGACTTCCATTGTTTTTTTCATTGTTTGTTGATAATATAGACAAGTTGAATTGTTGAATGATGACCAAAAAAATACGAGAGAAGGCTGAAAAGCTAATAAAAAAATGTTATTTTTGTGGGGATGAAGAGTATTAAGTATATTTTATCCTTTTCTTGTTCTCCAATAAAGCAATAAAGACACAAATAATTATTACTTCCTTCGTATACCAAACACACGTAATATGACTCAATGAGAATGCTTTTATAGGATATTTTCACGCAACATTAAAGAAAGTAAAGAGCAGTCCAAATTGAAATTTCGTTCTCTCAGGATGAACCAGTTCACTCAAACACAGACAAACTTGTTTGTGTTCAGAGAAAACTACCCGGTAAATTGGACAGTGGGCGTATAAATAGATCATGGAGCGTTCTCGCGAAATCCTAATTATTTTTTTACAAAAATTACAAATTTAGATTTGTGTAGCCTTGGAAAAAAGCTATATATTATTTATTTGTGTTCCATTGTGATTTATAGCCTACAATTCGTTTGGCAACTTCAAAAACTGCATACATCCCGTCTGAACTGTTAATGCAAGATAACGTAAACGATGTGAGAACTAATTATTTTGCAACGAGCTTGCCAAAGAGATTTCAGCGTGGGAGTGTGAAAATTATGTGTTATACAACTAGTATACAATGTGTAACTGGAATGAATAGAAAAGTACACACGAACATGTGTTAGCAGGTTATATCAGACGTTGATCTTAAATGAATAGATATTTTCGAAATTCAGATACATATATGGTTCGATATTATTCTATCCATTGGCGTGCTTGATGGAGGGATGCAGCAGGCGTTTCCCCCCCTTGACATCCATCCTATTACATGATCTATTTCGGTTTAAGTATCAATTTGGCAAAAGTAAGTAAATTTTCTTAACTGATGAAGAGCTTCATCCAAGAACCATGATCAGAAAGTTCCTAATTTACACACATTGTCTGAGATCCTATCAGCAGATAGAGAAGTTATTGGAATCCGAACTTCTTTAAAGTCGACTCTGCTAGAAAACCGTATAACCAACGAACAAAGGCATCGTTAAATTTTGAAGGATAGATTTTATGGACATTAATAAAGTCTTCAATTGATTCGCTAACAAATATAGAAGGATCGATTTTGTTATTTCAAACGTATTACCACATTATTCCTACAGAACTATATCGTTTCAGTATTCGTTTATTCTTCCATCAAATGAGGTTTCTTCAACGGATAAGTACATAAGTAGGACAATAACAACGAAATTAAACGATCTCTTTGAATTTTAGAAAATTGTGGGAATTACCTATTCAAAACATATTACTCGTTTTTCTTATCGATAGTGAATAGCTGAAAAAAAATGATTCCTGAGCCCCCCTGAACCAACTAACAGATTCACCATCTCTTTCTTGTGTGCGATAAGTCTTGATTAGTTCACTGGACCACAGAATTTTCTTTTTCTAATCAGAACAAAACTCTTTCAAACATCACCCGTTCAGACGATGCGAACCATGAAACTGAATTTCCTTTCAATTTTCTCATGTTCCTCTGTGGTCTCTGGAAACTTTCAGGTACAATTTCCGACTCCATCTCCACTTTCAGAAGTGCGGTTGATTTGCTGAAAAATCGATAAAGCTGAAGCTGAATATGAACTTTGCCACTGAATTAGGGGTGGAAAAGGTGATATTTGTTTAATCACAATACGTGCTAGATAGCACTTCAAATCATACACTGGTCACTTCGATAAACTATGTTTCAAGTAATAAAAACTCATCAGCCACTTCTGACACCATTTGCCTTCGATTCTTGATCAGATCATGTAATATTTTAATTATATTTACATTTTTCCCACTTGTATATCAATTCTTTGTCATTTTTTTTCTTGAAACTAGCAAAACTGAGAGCAATACAAATATCTATATACAACACCAATTATTACTGAAGCAGTACTTGGAATTATATACTGGAAATATGTTATATTATACAATTTAAGTTATAAAAAGTCATCGGCTACTTCTGACACCATTTGCATTCGATTCTTGATGACATATTTCAATTGTTTAACATTGTTTCAACTTGTAATCAATTCTTTGTCGTTTGCGTTCTTACAACTAGCAATACCGGGATGACTTAGGATGATATACTGGAAATGTGTTACGATATTTAAATTATAATAAGTCATCGCCGCTACTGACACCATTTTTGTTTCCATTTTTTTAACTTGTAGATGAATTATTTGTCTTCTTACAACCATTAATACTAGTATCTCTTTATAAAAAAAATATTGTATTTGAAGCTGATCTGAAGAATACTAGAAATATGACATGATATGAGGAACACTCAGGTCCAGCAGTATAATCCATCTACAGTTCAAGGGAATGCATACCTGCATTTGGTCACCCAATTTTTCAATTTTGCGGATCAAGACTAACAATTATATGAATTTTGGCACTATTTCGCATTATCAACTACTGTGAGTGGATTACTTCAGACAAATTCCTATGATCTTTCGATAAAGAGAACGAAAAGTGATGAGCTCGGTGATGAGAATATCCGCAAGAGTCTAAAAAAAATGGGTCAATCATTCTGGTTCGATTTTAGGCTCAACTGGTTTGTCGGCCGACTAACCGTTTAAATGCAGTCGCAGTGTTGCCACAACCTGGGAAACCAAGTAACCGAATATAAAAACCTACAAATAATCGTAGGGACGATTTCAATGACTGTGGTAATGATTGAAAAAACAAATGCCTTCTGAGTATTCGAACAAAACTAATGATCGAAACCCAGTTCTTATCAATTTCAATCAGAAAAGAAAAGACCTACCGGTTGACAGTCCGTTGAATGTTCTTCAGAATTGGCTAAACAAATTTATCAAATACTTCTTTCCTGGTAGTGCTTTTATCTTATCGTGTAAGCGTACCAGTTTCCTTTTCAATAAAAATGTATGTTTCTCAACACCAGCGTTCGGATATTATTAGTTTTCACTGGAATTTATGAGATTGTGAGTCCGTCCACTCATCGAAATAATGTTCCGTTCATTTGTTTATCCATCAAGTTAGGTCATATTCACTTCAGTGCTGTAGGAAGGTTTATGGAAGTACTTCAGAGGTGGACACACGATCATTTCTTTAGATCAGTCATTACCGATTCCATCGAAAATAATATTCATTCGAGTTCCGTTACGTATCTGTGATTGAGCAACGTTAATCGCGGTTGAGATCTGGATGGGTGGCCGGTTACTAGGACAAACTTCCACCCCTTATTCTGCCAGTGCTAAGAATGGAAAGTTGAAAGGTAACACCTCGTTAATTTTTTATCTCACACAAGTTTCGATGAGGGTTGTTCGTGGGGGAACGACGACAGCTGGTTAACGAAAACAAAAACATTTATTTCTGATTCATCAGCAAGAGTGTTACAAAATGAATAAAATCCAGTTGGTTCAGATCGAGGTTCAGGATGTAGCATAGATCTTCCTAGATCTAGGACTACATCACGTGTCATTACTGTAGCGTCAGATATATTTTTCTTGTATGAATGGATATGACGTCAGAAGTGGCCAGTGTGAGATTTTTGGAATTTGCCAGTAGTTAATTACTATTTCCACAACACCATTTCGAAATATTTGTCGAGTGTAAATGTTCCTTTCTCCTCGGATTTTAATATCTCGAGCAAATATGGAAGTACTGGGAGCAAAAAGGACGAACAGTACTGTTGGCCACAAAATCTTGCACTGAACAAGCAGGATAAGTATCGACCAGGAAAATACGAACCAATCACGAAAAGATACTACCAGATAGAAAACTTGATAAGCAACTGGAGAAGAATAAAGCAAGCCCAGAATTTGCTTAGGTTGGAACACACTGCACACTTCCGGTGTTTATGCCCTATAATTCTCGTCAATTTCACGATGAAACTAGTTCAAGTTGTGAAGATCAAACTGTGAAAAGTCTGTTCCCATTACATTTTTCCGCAATACATGTGGGTGGGTTGTAAGTTGTAAGTCACGCTCTATCAGAAACATTTGTTGCACACTTTATGGAACTCACTGTAGAAATAGACGAGATACGATAAGTTCGTCGTTGTGTGTTCCCTGTGCGACCTATAGATTATTCTATGCGACCGAAAATTACTTCGCGTGTTTCGACAATGGGGCCCCCAATTTGAGCGCTTATTTGCTTTTGGCAACAGTGCTCGACGTCCAACTTCCTCCGTACTAGTTTTCTCGGAGATTAATGCATGACATTCGTCCGTCGAAACGGTTTTATTTTCTGTATGCGTTCATAACCCAGTTTCGACGTTCCATATGTGTTTTCGCGGCCTTGAATAGGTTATAACGCTGCGTGTTACGACATAGACGCTTGGGGCTCGAATAGAACGAAATAAAAAAAAACTATATACTTTATTGGCGTGTGTAATGCCACAGAGTTTGTGCGATGTTTATCTCTTTGCTTGTCCATCGACGAGAAGCGTGATTGACTGTCGACTGTTTGAAGTACGATGCGTGTCCAGTGAATGATTTCGTCTTATATTTTTTTTAATTGGGTTCAATCTTCTCAGTGGTATTCGGAAGACTCCTGAGAACCGAGATGATCTAGTCCTTGCTACTTATACCACAGAACACCCTAACTACTGTAGTTAGGGTGTTCTGTGCTTATACCTAGTGCCATTGTTTAACAACCCAATAGATAGATATATCATTTGAAGGGATGGATACTACGAATAGATGGCACTAGTGATTTCGTTTTCAAGTCATGTCTTTTCTTTCATTTTTCTCACGGACGTTGGAGCTTGAATCTCACAATTTCTCGATTACTCATGCATAATGCCAAAAGCTGACAATCAATACAATCAATCAATAGAAAGAGGAGTGGAATTTATCGTCAATATCATACATCATATTTTCACGATTATTTCAAAGCCCACTTTCATTTCCTGCATGAACTCCTTATGTCAACCCCTCGGTCAACTCTATTTCGAAGCTTCATAAGTTTTCTTTCAATATTGCAATCAAACTGACACACAGAAATCTGCACTTATTTCATTCGTCACAGAAGAAAATTTTGTCGTACATTGTCAAGTGATCTGAATTATCGACATTATTCTGTAGATGGCGTAACAAAAATGCTTCAAATCCTCTATACACAGAAATTGACTAATTTTTCCATACTTAAACAATGCTGATGCTTCCCCAGAAACAGCATGTTGATTTGGGTCGTTTCATCCTTGGACAATTCGCTGACCTATTGAGAAACCACGTTTGAATAATGAAGGAAGCAGCAGTAATTGTTTCCAGGACTGACCCAGGAACTCGCTAAATAGCTACCATTCAACCACATTATCTGGATATTGTTCCAGATCCTGATCCCAAGATATCTCACAAAGGCCGAAGAAAGATGGACAGCTTCTGAAGCTAGATAACAAACACATGCGAGAGTAGTAATAGGACTTCTCACAGAGAATTGATAGAGGTACGGCCTTAGTAAAATAGGAAGATTGGATAGTAACAGTTGCTGTTACTTCTCTTATAACACCGAAACTGTAGAACATCTGCTTAAGCGCTTAGAAAGGGTACGAAGAAGAGTAAAAAAATGCAATTCAACATCGGTAACAGCATAGGTCTTGCTACTTGCTATCCAAAGTCACGAATTGGTCGCGGTACGCTTGCACTGAAATATATTTTGTCTTCTTTCAATCAACAATATAGGTACCACAAAGTGTAAGTATGTGTTATATTTGCATTTAAGATCTACATATTTCCCTTCCGGTTTGAACAGTTTTGTAAGTTTATTCTCTCGGTTTTTCCATTCCTGTCAGTTACGAACAAAACGGACTCGTTTTATCTATGTTTCAAGTTCAGAAACTTTTTTTTCGCTATTAGACAGAATGAAATACTTGAAGTTCTGAAAAAAAAGGTTCAATAATCAATGAATAACAGATTAGAAGTAGAAATTTGGACAGAAATCTATTTTTCAAGTAGAAAGGTTTTCTCTTAGTTTAGAATTGTTTCGAGAACGAACAAATTCTGCTGATTTTGATTCATCGGGAGACCCATCTTGAAATACTCAAACAGTTTAATTAACTATTACAATATCGAAAAACAAATTTGAAACATCTCTATCCAATTTTTGAGCATGTCTGGCTCGTTTCAACGCTGCCCTTATTGTTTAATGACTGTTATTCTTGAAAGTTTGCAGTTGGTGGCGTTAGAATTGTTGGGTGAGCCCCTTCGGCTGTCCTTCGACAGGTCATTGCAACTATCATTTTTCAATTCAGCTGTTAATTGTCATTGTTTTTATTCATATACACTATTCATGTATCGAATTCCCGCATTTTTTCAGCGAAATCATGTCAAAGTTGTCAATTTTTGACTGCAATATTGACAACTTGTGACAGAATTCCATATCTTTTTTTATAATATTTATCAGTATCATTAACGTTTTTTTAACAATTGCTTAATATTATCTGTATCATAAGATTTTTTACCAGAATACTTATTTTCACTTCACCATGAAATCAAACAATAACCAGATTTTATTCCATAAATAATCATAATAATATCTTTATTCATCCCAAGAAACATAAATGTTTATAACAGGGACATTCTAAAATAAATAATGTAATACAACATAAAAAGAAAACAGATAGATCGGTTCAAATAGTTATAAAGATTAATCATTACTGGCAAAAGAAATGTTTTCCAGAAGCTTCATATGAGTAGAAAATGGAAAACAGACACAAACATCAAATATCATTTTTTTTAGTTGAGAAAAAAATCTTTAAGGTTTCTAAATAAATAAGTATTCATTTTGTCACCGTATTGAGCATTATTGCCGTTTTATAACGTCCACATCCTTCAACAGTTCTCACAGTTTCACATCCAATAACAATGGTCTACGTCTCTCATATCATCAACATAACCAAAATATGTCACAAACTATATCAAATTATTTTTTTACGTTTAAACGTAATTTCGAAGTAAATGTGGGAATATCCAGTTGTATTCAAATGTGCACCATTAAATTAGAATGTATGCTTTGAAACGTGTTTCACCTTCAAAGTTATATCCTCGGTCCAAAAATGTACTATCAAAATTAATCATCTGAAGGATAACTAGTTCGCCGAGCAGAAATTGTTTGCTGTGGCTTGTACCACATTTATGACTAATTTAATTAGTACTGTTTGCCATCGAGAGTGTTTATTACATACTTACAAGGGTAAATATGTCATTCTACAGAACTCAAATATCTCTTTATGTTTGCATATTTGTGAATTATAATCGTATTATTCTCAGGTCTCACAAGCTCTTGAAACATGCTAATACTTCGACCCCGGCGGGTCTGAATCCCTTTTTCCCAATGATTCTAACAGAATGACAGAAAAATGTAGAAGTACGTGAAACTATTTCTTGGATTATCACTATTGAAAGTACCTATCCATCACCTAAAGATCGTATGAATATTATTCGGAGATGGCTAGAAGGCTCAGTCTAGTTCCGTCCAATATGTTTGGCCAATCAATGCCTCCGTGCGGCTACCATGTGGACAAACTTTCGCTCTTCGTCTTTTCACGTGCTAGTAATCACACGTTGGAAAGTAAGACCTCGTTAATCCTCAGCTCATACAAGTTACGACTTTTGAAGGTACACGTAAGGGGAAATATCCATTCTAAACACATTGCATTATGGCGCCCAACGTGGGGAAAAAATCTTCAACTGAGTTTTATATATATATATACTTATTCATAGAGCATAACATAAGACTGAAAAACATTTATCTCCATGAATGATGAGAGTGGTTCGAAGGTGAAAGCATCAAGTACTATTGGAACCTTCGGTTTAACCCGGTTCAAACTGAAAACACACGCACTGGACGCGCGTTCCCCCCACTTAATTAGCGAGTGCAAATGCTTTCAGTTCGATGTTAGGGTAAGTCACCTTTTTTCAAAAAAACATCACTATTGCGATTGCACTAAACGCATTTTCAAATAGAAAAAATCATGTAGGTGATGGTTTTTATGAGAATATTCTATAAGATTGGAATAATGGAATGATTCATTTGGATAACTCAAATAGCCGGTGAAAGTATTTTTTGAATTCGCATGAATGAATTCAAGCAAAAAGTACCATTTACACTGAAAACGGTCCATGACCAATAATTGATACAGTCAAAAGTTGGCAGTTGCAATTGTGCAAAATAACAGGTTTCCTGTCAATTTTCAATTCCTTTTCGCTATTACAGTTAATGATATTGTTTCTCGTTTCAGTGGAAAGTTCAAGTTTCTATGATAGTTAACAACTACTTGACCATAAAAAAATACTTATTCGTTATCGAGAGGAGCTATGCATTCAACAAGTGGTATGCTTTTTATCTTGACGACTATGGAAACGAAACCCAAAAATCCGAATAGAACACTTCGTTCAATTCGTGAATGAAACCATTGAAAAAAAATTATTTACTAGGAAAGGTAAGTCCGAAATCATAATAAACAGGAGGTGAGTATTTATTTACAAGTCTTTCGAAAATAAATATCCGATAGATCCACCTACGCGTTTGAAATACTTAGTGTATTTACACTATATCACCATTTAAAATATCGCTGACCTCGGAATAATTCGAATTGTACCATGGCACCCAACGTGGGGAAAAAAATTCAGAAACATCTCTTCAAATTATACTCAAGTGAGTTTGATATATGTGTAATATGCGTTCCAATCGTACAATTGTATTATATTTTTTGCGGTTTTCTGGGTTGATAGTTGACTGAAAATTGTCAGGAGAATAAAAAGCGATGCATGACATATATAGAGTGTGCAAAAAAAAAATTCAACACAAAAAAATGTCTTGCGTGGAAGACTTGATAACAAACGTATTATTAAGAATACGACTTAATATCAAGCATGATAGAATGCCTTTGAAATGTCTAAGTCAAGTCGAGTTTATCTCTATATTTTTTCGATAGATTGCAAACAAACTTAGGACCGGTTTTTCAATGCAAGATATCTATCAGATAAAAATAACAACAGTTTTCATCCTTGTCGCTGTCAAACATGACTCACGCACACCCTCTCATTTCTTCCATCTGTCTGACAGATAACTCATTTATTCCTGTATTGAAAAACTGGCCCTAAGGGCCAGTTAGATGAATTATCTGTCAGACAGATGGAAGAAATGAGAGGGTGCGCGTGAGTAATGTTTAGCAGTGATAAGGATGAAAACTGTCGGTTATTTTTATCTGATAGATATCTCGCATTGAAAAACCGGTCCTCAATGTATGCCAAATGATCGCTAATTGGATAATTCAAGTGGCAGGTAAATGCCGCAATATACCTAGGTCGTAACATTAAATTGGACAATTAGATGAAAAGTGGCCTCGCAACCATTAAACGTTACGTGTACTTTGCGTTTCTCCAATTCAATACAAATCGACATTAACAACCTTTCAACTCATTGAGTAATCTGTCGAGATACGCAAAACAAACATTATAAAACGATTACGGAATAACTACCGAACGTCCGGCGATGACACACAAAAATCCATAGGAACATTTCTCGGTAATCCTTTTCGACAATCCTACCGTACCCGTATAATCTTCAATAGAATCACAAACTAATGACATAATACTCGAACAAAAGAAAACCAGACACAAAAGCCGATTAGGAAATCCGACTTTCTACCTACGAAAAATCGATGCGGCAACGCCGCCGATTGACGTCACACCGGCAGCGGAACCACTGCCGAAATGATCAATGAAGCGGGAAAGGTAAGGACGAATTCGACACGACAAATAGGTCAAATATATTCGCGTGAGGAAAAATCGTTCGATCATTACTCGAAAATCGGTTTATTGCGTAAGCGATTTTGTTCGGTAAACACGTACGTCGTTAGAGCGACAAAGGAAACAAACGATCGCATCCCGGTCGGCGAACAGCTGATTGCGACGGTAAACACCCACCGCTCTGTCAGTTGCATGCGTCGTCGGAAGATAGCTGCTAGGCCTACTTCGATCTCGTTAGCCGACAACCTTCGATCGCCAACTAGGTTAATGGATATAATTGCTTTCGATGCGGCCGTGAACGTGCGACAATCGAACGTCGTCGTCATCGATACGTAACAACTTGGAGCGAGAAGCGACAAAAAGTGAAAAACAAAGAAAAAGCGAAGCGGCAGCCCGTGTTGACTGCGACTCACCTGAGCTGAAGTGAGAGCGTTTGTTGTCGCCGTTCTCGGCGTCGCTGTCGAGCGGTCTTTTCCTGGAGTCAGCTGCTTCGGGCGACGGACAGGTTTCCATTCCCGAATCGGCGGCCATGTTGGTTACACGAGTCCCGTCGTCGTCGTCGTTATTCAACTGTCCATTAGCGCGCGCCGCACCACGGAAAAAGAGTTGGCCTCGCGCTCGGTTCTCGTCGCACACTGGCACTGATCCGGTGTCGCACTGAGGAATGCGCGGCCGACCGCGATTTTCGGCGTTGTTATCACTGCTGCGCGCACTGCACGTCGTCGTCGTCGCTGCTGGGAATAATTCTCATCGGCCGGACAGGCAGGCGGAACTCGCGATTGTTCTCTACTGAGCGATCGTCCGTCGTTGGTTCGGCACTTGCGGCGGTTTCATAATTATCATTCGACGTTTGTTGTTGCTGCTGCTCGCTCACTCTCCCCACTTTTTTTTATCTCTCCAACGGCGACCTTCGGATCGGATATATCAATTCGAGTTTAATCTTCGCTTCGACGATTTGCTGCTGTGAAAAAATAATACGGAACGTCACGGTAAATATTTGGACGGGCGGTCGATAATACAACGCTATTAGGGCGGACGTAACAGAAGTGTGCCCATTCGAAATGAAAGCAACCCCATGAAACATATATTTTTCGATATAATTTGTTTTTCGATTGGTAGATATTTGAATTTTATACATGAGTCTTCATTTTTTTGAGGGCCAACTTTCATGAAAAAGTTAGAGATTTTCTGTTTTTAACTTTTTTTCTACCGAACGGGAAGGCAACCTCTTATTATTTTTCATAAATCTAAATTTTTTTTTACAAAACTATATTATAATGTTCCTATTATACGTCCGTTTGATCGACCTTAATAATACCCATTATCCACTAGTGAATAATGAGTCATTATTCAGTGCTGTCAAATACTTCTTCGATTTAGCTATAATATTATATCGTTTTGCTACAAACAATCGGTTTTGGAAATTTCATAGTGTAAACCACCAAATATTTTTATTCAAATTCTGCACCTGCATATAAAAAAAGAAGACATGGAGCATCTAAATTGAGCTATCAGCTCATGTATAGATGAGGTTTCATATCGAAATAGCTTTTGAATCCAAAAAAAATTTGACACGAACCTATCAAAAGTACGAATAATTTGTTAGAATGAAATAATGTTGTTTCTGAAAAAATGTACGTAATGTAACAAAGTTTTCCAACCAAAAAAACTTCAACAAATTTGTTTACTAGTCGTGGATAAAGTATAGTATTCTACTCGCGTATAATGGCTATTATTATCTGTGATTTAGCTATTTAGATAAACTTCACCACGTGAATAATAGCCATCGCTAGTTGAATAATATACCATAAAGGACTACACCACTGGGTTCACGTATAAAGTTTTGAAATGGTATATTTCAAAATTACGTCGAAATTCGTTCGTCACTTAAAAGTTATAGTGGAATGATTCCAAAACATATGACATCAAATTATCCCACCATTCAATTTTGTGATTTTGATCAAAATTCTGACTACCTACTACACTAGATTCAGCAGATACTGTTTTAACATTGAGCAGAATCACATCGTTATCTGTTCTTAAAAAAAATAGCAATAATGGAAGTTTGAAAAATGTGCTTCTTAATGGAAAATTAGGGAAATCCTTGCTATAGACCAAAACTACTCTAGTAGAGTGGTCAGAATGTTGATGAAGGTTCTAATATTAAATTTTCAGAATAGGTACTTGAATAGTAAATTTCAAAAATGTTATTTCCCTATAACTTTTTCATTTACTTATTATGCATTTGAATCCAGTGGCGTGGTCAGAAAGAAAAACGCTAAATAGCTATTTGTATATATATATATATATATATATATATATATATATATATATATATATATATATATATATATATATATATACATAAGTTTATTTATGAAACTAACAAATAAAATTCAATGAAGAACTAAAACAAAGAAGTATAGTAGGTACAGTATAGCATGCTGTTGAAATTCCCAAAGTTAGGAGAACCTAAAAAACAAAGAAATTTAAAAAAAAAGAAAAAAGGTATTGCCGTCGGATTCGAAACAACAATTTACCTATCATAAACAATGTCTGCTCCATCAACACTGCTCTAAGAAGACTTGCCTGAAATTGTTTCGGAATCATGAATTAATATGGCTTATTTGCTGTAGCTCTATTAAAATTTTTGAGGTTCAACTTTTATTTTTTCAATATATTCGCTCCCTGAAAATATCTTAGCTTATTTACTGATTTCTACCATATTACAAAATAGAGAGTTCTATAAATGAACTGTAATAGTATATTATGCAACGATCGTGTAATGATGGTTATTAATACATGAGCATGAACCGGGATACGAAACGTGCCGAAGGTGAGTTTAGTATGGTTTATGCGAGTGTATTAATAACCATTACATGAGAGTTGCATACGCTCTTTTATCTACACCCAATAAATAAAGAAGAACTAAAAATATCATATCATTAGGTATTTATATTGAACACAATAATAGTAGGTAATCAATCGTATTTCTTTGAAAAATTCTACAAATTTTTTATAAATTGTATAACCACGGTAAATACAACAATGAGAAGAAAAAAAAATGATAAAAAATCTCTGCCGAGGTCAGGAGTTGAACCCGGACGTTTCCGATCATTGCCGGCGCCATTGACCACTCGGCCATGAAAGCTCATTAGATTTGATTGAAAATTAAAACATATGTGTTGCATTTGTCAAATGAAAAATATAATTCTTTCGATTATATTTTTTTCTTGTCTAAGACATCTGTGGAGGAGTCGCTGGTAATTCTTCTATTTCACTGCTATAAGACATTTTCATACGATTATCGAAAATTAACTGAATTCTCCAAAAATGCAATACCTACCGATTTTGACTTGACAAACGTCAAATTGCAAAGCTTGCACATCATGCTTGATTGAAAAATAATGGGTTTCTATTGGTTGAAAATCTGTATCGTAATGAAAACCTGTATCGTAATGGATTTCATTATAAAACGGTTTGTGGGCATATAAGTGTATTATTAGAGTATGGGTGTAGATAAAATGTATTCTTATATAATAGAATATAGTTCAGGACGTCAATGCCGTAGAAGTTATTTCATTGATGACTTTGCTCTCTACAATGAGGCCAGGTAATGTATACTTTGGATAGAGGGAGGCGAAAAAATTATTTTTCATTTATGACATCGAAAAATCATGAAAGATGGACGTTAATGAAAAAAAAATCATTCCAATCGATTCCATTTCAATTGGGGTATAGAGTATCGTGATGGGTTTGCCCAACATATCTTAGAGCCCGAGACTGATGTAGATAGATGCGCAGTGTATAAAACCAGCGGCCGCTTGAAATAATCAGCAGGTTTCACTGCGCGTCTATAAGCGACACTAATTGAGACGAAAAAGTATGCTGAGCGAGGTATGATTTGTGAGTATTAATTGAAGAGGGAGGAAGCCCGAACGAATTTTATTACGTCTAGGAAGTTATGAGTGAAATTTATGAAGCGTGTTTTTCAATAATAGTATATTTTGGAACGATCATGAAATGATGGTTTTTGGCACAGAAGCATTAACCGGGATACGAGCCGAAGTGTATTAGTGTGTTTCTTGTGTATTATGTAACCATTATATGAGAGTTGCATGCGCTATTTTTTCTACGCCCGATAAATGATGAAGAACTATGAATATTATATTTGTATGACTTGGAAGTGGAATTAATATGTGATTTCCAAATGATCAAAAATCTGTAAAGTTATGAAAAATTTTTATTATAGTGGATCTCATTATATATTATTATTATTATTATTATAATACGGGTATAGAAAAAATGAGTACTTCACCCAGAGTGGAGTAAGTGGAAATAATTCTCATAATAGTCGCACCACATGAATTGTTTTCATTAATTATATGAAGAGCACACGGATAAACGATGAATTTCAAAAAACAATAAACAGCCATCATTTTCTAATTAAAATTCGGGTTATTAGCAAGTCAGTTATTGTATAGATAGATAAAGTTTATTTGTTCCTTGTACATAAAACATACATATTACCTCCATAGGAGATGTGGAACGTGTCAAGTTACTATACTGTATACAACATACATTTTACGAAAATGACAAGAGAAAAACATTATCATTTTACACACCAATGACAATGACAATGAGACTGTGGTAACAAACATCTTTGTGTCCAAAAATAGCGCCTTACTTAAATATAAGCGATGAAAAAATACAAGAGAAAAGCAAAAGAACAGATTAAATATTAGACAAAGAAAAATTATATATTAATGCAGCAGGCGAGGTACTCTCTCAGCTCGTAAAAAGGGGTCCTGATGAGAAGCTCTTTAATTTTGCTTAGACATTCCCTTCCTGACAAACATCTGAGTTCTTGTGGGAGCTTATTCCAAATTTTAATCAGACTAAAATTCACATTTCTTTGGATAAACGTGTACTTAGTCTTATCTATGGTAAAATCATTTCTGTTTCTTGTGTTATATGAGTAGATTTCAAAATTATTATTAAATAAAGATTTATTTTCAAGAATGAATTTAACTGCTTCATATATGTAGATGTTAACTACCGTTAGTAGTTTTTTATCTCTGAATATTTTATTATTTTAGCAAGTAAAAAAACAGCCCCTTCTAATGTGTTGCTGTATTTATGTAAACCCCTCTTTTGACTATTCAGACTTGCCAATCAGAAAATATACGTGGAAATGTAATATAACTACCTATTTGTTGGCAGTGATGCAACATTTTTTCCATATTCCTTGATAAATAACAGCACAAGTCTGAAGTTTTTACCTTAGCATGCCCAAAATGAATTATTATTGGGGTAAACTTAAGAAGAACTTCTGTGACTGCTCGCAACAATGTTTTGATGACTTCTTGACATCCCCATATTTTCATTTAGACTACAGCATCAAGTGTGGGGCAATAATAATGTTAGAATGAACGTGATTTATCTTCAAAAACATCGTAACTTTATATACATTTTCTGGAAGGTTAAATTCGCCACTTTAGTTGGAATTTCAGGTGATTTACTTGAACCATTCTATGAATAGCGATAATAAGCTAGTCTAGGGGTGGGTACTTTTCGACCTGATTGAGAGTCCGTTAAAATAATCGGTGCTGAGAATGGACACTACATCCTATCATTTGTTAGAGTGAAAGCACAGCCTAAGCACCGATTATTTTAACAGACTGTTGATCAGGTCGTAAAATACCCGCCCTAGGATGGCCAACAAAAAATTGTATTTTCCTTCCATGGCACAAAAAAGTATTATCAAATACTGAAGACACTAAATTGATAAAACTCACACGACATGAATCTAACCACAAAAGTAAAGTAAAACCCATAATTTGCGTTCGGTAAGTTCAACAAGAAGTTGGAAGGGAGCCTTAATTTTTACAGACTGCGTTACATTTGTTACACATAAAAACACCGATCAAAGTGAAAAAATACGAAGATATACTGTTTCAAATGATATAGGGTGATTTACAAATTCCCCGAATGTATTGCGAACAAATTTAATAAAAACCAACTTCTCCCAGTAAGACAATTACAACATAAGTGAGAATATCAAAAATTCAGGAGACATACGCCTTTGAAGTATACAGAGTGTTCCATCAAATTCTGAGTTAGCCATGAAGTACCACGCAGCGCGTATTTTTTTTGCAGACTATGATTCGTTTCAGATTCAAGTATTTCTTATTCCAAAGGTATAGTGTAAATAATTGGTCCAAAAAATCTGTCACTGCCGCCCGGTCTATATATGGACTTTAATCTTTTTTCCCGAAAATGTGTTTTTCAATATCATTCCGTATCAAAAAATGCAGCTTATCGAAAGGGAAAATTTTATGTATACAGATTGGCAAACAATGGACTTTTCCCGTGTGCTCTCCATATCTATAATCCAAAGTGCAACAGTCAAATTTTAATTTTTTTCTATAGAGGGACGTAAAAAGTGTGAAATTTATGGCAGATCAATCCACGAAAAATATTTCATATCTCGTCAATTCTTTGGTAAACTCATCCTCATGATATATAGGGTCAACCCCTGAAAATGGTAAATGGATAAAAATACTTTTTTTAAACTATTTTCCAGAAAAAAATGTACTGAATGGAACTTGTTAGTTTTTGGCCATTTCTGCCTTACTTTATATGGAAAAATTGTATATTTGGCTTTCTCAAAATGAATATGAATGATCAAATTTTCAAATGAAAACTTATATGAGTGTTTCATTAATATAACAATTCTAGTGATGGAAATTCGAAAAGTTCAAAGCTGTATGCAATTTCAAATAAAATAATGGTATTTCTATATAGCAAATTTTTCATCATTTCGTGCTATTCTGGAGTTTCAATATCAGCTGTTTCATACAAAGCTGGGTCCACTTCAAAATTTCCCGAAAAATATGGAATTTGGCAACGGCGCATTGTGGCAAAAAAAAAACAGCGCTAACTTTGGAAACTATGGGATCATTGTATTAGTAGAGGAGCCCACGGTGCTAAATCGGGATTTACTCGAGCGTCATAGAGATCTATTGGGTTGCGAAGCTTAGATGATACAAGGAAAAAAATGTTATAGAATGTATACCTTTTCATCGACGTAATAAAAACTATTGCATGGACATACTCGAGCGCGTCAGATATTGATATCATTTATGTCCTACATATTTTAAAAAATGTACGTATGTTAATCTGATTGTTTCCATGATAGGGGTGGTCATTCGTAAGGGTTGAAAATGAAAAAAAAAATTCTCGTGTGCGTCAGATTTTCTGAGGGAATGTTAAGTGAACATAAAAAAAGCTCTTATTTAATAATCTGACGGTTTGGATGTGACGCAGACGCGGCATTTTGAAATACTCAAGCGCGTCAGATTGAGATATATATGGTTCCTCTTTACGCCCTAGACGTAGCAGTCTCATAATCGACGGTTATCTGGAGGGATTCGCCTATTCTGTCAATATGATTTTTTTTTTATTTTTTCAGATCATTGAACTTACTTAATTCATTGAAAAGCTCAGGAAAAAGCATGCAAATGAAAAAGTGTATGATTTTTTAGCAGAATACTTGTATTTATAGGAAAATAATTATAAGCAATACAATTTTTTAAATTTTAAAACGTTGGATATTCGTTGTATACAATATCATGGCACGAACGAGTCTGTGTGATCAACTGTCATGGCAACAAAAACCAGAGAAAGAGTAAGAGAGAAATTGAAACGCGGACGGGAATATAGGCATCCCGTAGCTGCACGCATTAAACTTTATCGATGAATTTTTATTATTTCGGCTTGTGGAAATCGTCAGATTATATATTTTATGTAATTCTTGAATTATTCCCTTTAAAATAAAAAAAAGTTAGCCACGCTCGAGAATGTCGAAATGACTTTTTTTACAACTTTGTAGCCCTCCTCCTTCTTTAGGTCACTCAATAATTGTCAGATTAGTGGAATATACACGTTTCAGGATGTCACTAACTCACCCTACCTTAATCTGACGCTCTCGAGAATTTCAGATGATCATTTTTTTACTAATCTGATCCTTTATCCTTGAAGGGCGGCCATACATATAGGGCTCATATATAGTGGAAGTACTTAACCGGGTACAAGGTATCCCCCTGTATATTAATCTGCCGCGCTTTAGTAAATCCCGAAATGCCCGCTTGGGCTTCCCTATTATATTGACAGAAAAACAAAACAGTTGATCCATTAAAAAAAAGTACTTATATTATCTGCTCTCACGGAAAAATGCAACTCTCACAGCATTTATATGAAATTTCTAGGCAAAAAAGCAAAACTGGGGATTAGTTTATAGAAAAATCTCATTCACCAGAAAAATATATCAATCAAATCGAACCCAGACAAAATTTTGCTTTGCTCTTGATCCCGTCGGAATTTTTATTCATAGAAAATGAAAATAATCACTGAAAAATGAGGTCGAAGAATGTGGAATAAGGTGTGAAGATGGGATATTAGTACAGGAGTATTATTAACCGTTTTTATTGTATGAAAAAGAAGGTGTGATCATGAAGTTTGCGGGCGATAAAACGCATGAATTTGTTTCTTGAAAATGTTTGCAAAAGGAAGCAACTCATATTTCACGTCATTTCATGCCGAAAACAACCTTCGAAGAGAGAAAACCCATACTACATATCAAACCATCAATTATCAGATCATGGACCCATCAACCAATGGAACTAAAAATAAGGTCTTAAACGCAACCTGAAGACAGTCTCGTTTTGAAGAAGTTAATAAATACCTAGGCCATCTAAATGAGGCATGCGTGCACTCTTAATTCCTTCAGTGTTTTGATGAATCAGCAGGTTCGATTACCCACGACTAAATTTGATAATTTCATATAAATATCGAATGAAAGCGGAAATGAGTGTAGAAGAACCTGTAAGACACCTTCATCTTATAGTCATTATTCTAGCCTAGAATAGGGACGATAAGGTAAAGAGGAGTTGCAGAATTCCTAGCTCTTTTGTTGTCGAAAGATAAACCGTGTACATGTGACTTGACATATTTGACGTTTTAAATTATGATTCATAAGGAAATGGTAAAAATTCAAGGCTTGAAAGTTAAATAATTAGAACTCGGGCTACTCACCTCACTGATTATGAATACCCATAATTTAGTATTTCACTTCGCGAATGAAAATGGAAAAGACACAAAAAATTTATGAAACGAACGGCAAAAATGAAAATGCGAAAAAGTAAAAAACAACTGACGTTTCGAGAACAACCTAGACAACGTTCACCAAGTGCTAGATCGACGTTTTGGACTAATCAAGTTGTCCATGCAAATTACCTATTTGAATATATTGAAATTATAGAATCATTTGAAAATTCATCAAATACTCATGATGCATGTCCATCTTTCGGAGTTAGCGTTAATGACAATTGAAGTATTGAGTATTGAGGTAGTATCATTATTTATAGAGATATAGTCAATGCCTGTGTAAAAATGATTTGAAGTGTATTTGTTTCGCCATCTATAGTATAATGTCGATATTTCCGTTCACTTGACAATGCACGGAAAAGTTTCCTACTCTGAAGGAAAAAATAGGTGCAGAGTTCTGTCTGTCAGTTCAACTAAAATGTTGAAAGAAAGATAATTGAAGCTTCGAAAACGAGTTGTCGATAAAAGTTTATGAAGGAAATGAGAGTTAAGCCATTAAATTAATGTTCAAAGCATGAGTGATCAACGACATTGGCAAAAAATTCCACTTTTTTTCCAAATTTCTTGCCATCTTTTGGTATTATTTATAAGTAATCAAGAAAGTGTGTGATTCAGGCTACGACGTCCTTAAGAAAAACGAAAGAAAAGGCATGACTTGGAAACGAAATCACTAGTGCCTAGTGCTATCTACTATCTACCCGTAGTATCCATGCCTTCAAATATTTCCATAAGGTTGACAAACTATATCTCCATAAACAATGATAGAATGATGATAGTATACGTTGATTGAAACTTCTGATTGTATTAGTACGGAATTTGTTCGTGAGATGTCACAAAAGTATGGGAGCTGTTTTATGATACGAATATTACGAATTAAGTTCCAAGTTTGATCAGATGTCTGTTCGTTGGTTCAACACGTGATCGCTCTGGCTTTGTTAGGTTTTTGGTTTTTGTCAGTCTTGTCATTCGAAATGACAGAATAACATAACCGTGGTGACTCAAATGACACACGTCACACGTAATGAATTTGATTTTTCGATTTTTGACGTTTATCATGTGTTGATTACTTACAGACAAAGAAAACAAAAATAACTAATGACAGAATAACTGAAAACATTCAAACTCTCGTAAATGATCCATACTCATAATTGAATCATCAGTTGCCTTATTCATATTATAAACATTATAAACAAGTATGATGAGGATTGAGATTTGATGAGCTGTTCTGTTAATTACAACTGTTGTTTTGGTTTCAGAGATAAAGGGGTCGCCAGACCAATGTTTTCGTCGTAAATTTACAGTAATATATTGATTCACTTTTAGTAGTGCTGCCTCAGTATTTCAAGAAATGTTCTAGGTTCTGGTAGATGGTGAAAAATATGTTTTTTCCAAAGCAGTTCTTACTGCTGCTAGCCTTCCTCTTGGCAGGGGCTCAAGAAATAAAGGAAGACTCAACAAATTTTAGTGAAAATCAGGTACCTGTGATATTGAGTTACTTGAATGATCAACCCAGTGATTATCGTTATGAAGAAGGCAGATTGATTGAATCCAAGCAGAAGGTTTGTATGTGCTCCTTGGAATCTTACCAATTATTTTTCAATCTTGAACAATTCACCCCTCCCACATAACAATTAGATATACTTTATGGGATTTCTTTATTAAAACACCTTCGAAAATAATAGCTTTTATCAAATTTACCAATTGACATTAACTTCAAATATGACAACTCCTTTCAATCCATAAACTACTAAAACTAAAATGAGAAAAGGCAATCGCGGCTGCCACACTACTCCCCCTCCAGTGAATACGATTACTGAAAATGGACAGCCTTTCGGGTACTTCTTCTAATCATCTGATTGTCGGTTTCTTCAATTGTTTGCTTTTTACATTCAGAAGAATCAATGAAAGCTGGTTTCAAACGATCGATTGACACATTTTTTAATTTTCCGTTAATCATCACCGAGAAAAATTTTTGGTACCTATTGATCACCTTGTATGGTCCGTTATAAGGAGCTTGAAGAGGCTTTTTTACTGAATCAACTCTCACAAATACATGGGTACAATTCGATAACTCCTTGTAAACGAAAATTTTATTGTTGCTGTGGTTAGATCCAGGTGATGCTCTCATCTCTTTCATATTTTCTCTCAAATTGTGAAGAAATTGTTGTGGAGTAGGTGCTACATCAGAGTTTTCAAGAATAAGCTCACCAGGAATTCGCAATGTTGTTCCATAAAGCAATTCAGCGCAAGAAGACTCTAAATTTTCTTTCACCGTTACTCGAATCCCCAATAGAATAGTGGGAAGTGAATCGCTCCATTTTTCTGAAGCTTGGCATTTTAATGCCGTCTTCATTGTACGATGCAATCGTTCAATCATACCGTTAGCACATGGGTGGTAAGCTGTGGTTCTTATATGGTGTATACCCAATAATTTGGAAAATTCTCTGAAAAGTGAAGATTCAAATTGTCTCCCTTGGTCCGTAGTTACTCTTAAGGGCACACCAAATCGAGTAATCCAGCCATTATAAAATTGTTTTGCAACAGTTTCGGCTGTTATATCGCTTATTGGAAATGCTTCAGGCCATCTAGAATACCTATCTATACAAGTAAGGCAATAGGTAAATCCATTAGATGGTGGTAGAGGTCCAACCAGATCGATATTAACATGGTCAAAGCGGCTTTTAGGTACTTCATATATTCCAATAGGGCTCACTACGTGTTTGTTTACCTTAGATTTTTGACACTGGATACAACATTGACTCCAAAGTTTTATATCTCTCTTCATATTCATCCAAACATATCTTTCGCTGATCAGTTTGACTGTTGCTCTTATTCCAGGATGCGACATATTATGCATGATATTGAAAATTTCTTTTCTGAAACGTTCCGGAACATAAGGCCTGAGAATGTTTTTCGAGGTATCACAATAAATAGAAATATCACTATTAGGTATTTTGTGTTTATTTAGCTTGAGAGATGAATTTTGAGTTCCAGACATCAACTTGTGCATTTCTTCATCTTCGAGTTGATGTGTTTTCCACTGAGAATAATCAATATTCTTCATGAAATCAATAGTACATACTCTCGATAGAGCATCAGCAACGGTATTATCTTCCCCAGATACATGTCTGATATCTGTGGAAAACTGGCTAATGAAATCCAAATATCTGGTTTGTCGGGGACTGGAATTTTCAGATTTCTTATTGAATGCGAAAGTTATTGGTTTATGATCTGTATAAATGACAAAATCTCTTCCTTCCACCATATATTGGAAATGTTTCACTGCTTCATACATTGCTAAAAGTTCCCGATCGTAGGCGCTATATTTCTTTTGGGCAGGAGAAAGTTTTTTGGAAAAGAAACCTAAAGGCATCCTATGACCATTTATCTCTTGTTGGACTACCGCTCCAATAGAAAAATCGGAAGCATCAACCATGAGCGATAAAGATGATTCGGTCGGATGTACTAATAATGCTGCATTTGCTAAAGCTTGTTTCAATTCATTAAATGCCAAAGTTTGTTCATCTGACCATACCAGACGCTGATGTTTCCTCGGGTTCCCTTTCTGGAAATCATTCAGTGGTGCCTGAATCTGTGCAGCTTTTGGTATAACCATTCTGTAAAAATTGACCATTCCAAGGAATCTTCTTAAAGATGCCAGATCTTCAGGCTTATCATAGTTCAAAATAGCTTCTACTTTCTTAGTGGATGGTTTTATACCCTCTGGAGAGATGAGGAAACCAAGGAATTCTATCTCAGCCTTGCCAAATTCGCTCTTCTCAGGATTAATTACAACTCCATAGTCTTCTAAACGCTCAAATAACATTTTTAACTGTGCTTTGTGTTCTTCTTCATTTTTCGAACATATCAGGAAATCATCTATATAAGGAAAACAGAAATCAAAGTCTCTTGTTATCTGGTGCACAAAACGTTGACATGTCTGAGCTGCGTTTCGTAATCCAAACGGCATCTTCAGATACTCGAAGAGACCAAATGGGGTTATAACAGCAGTTTTTTCTATATCTTCAGGGGCCATTGGAATTTGATGAAAAGCTCTGACTAGGTCAATTTTCGAAAAAATAGTTTTATCAGCTAAACAATAGGTGAAATCTTTGATATTGGGAATTGGATATCGATCTGGTACAGTTTTCGCATTCAACAACCTATAATCACCACAAGGTCGCCAGTCGCCATTGGATTTTTTAACCATATGAAGTGGACTGGCCCAAGGACTTTTAGAAGGTCTGATGATACCTTGTTGCATCATGTATGAAAATTCCTTCTTCGCTGCTGCTAGCTTTTCCGGATTCAATCTCCTCATTTTACTATGTACAGGTGGTCCTTTTGTAATAATTTGATGGGATACCAATGAACTATTCAAAGAAGTACTCAAGGAACAACGAGTGAGATTTGGAAAGTCTGATAGGAGCTTATGATAAGGTTCATTCTGATTAACAGTTTTCACGGTGGGAATATTGGATTTGACTATCGAGCCTATAGTTTCCAAAGATGTTCTTGTATCAACCAACTTCTTATTGAATAAATCTACCGACAAAGCATAATGTTTGAGAAAATCCGCCCCAATGATCGCATTGTCAATATCGGCGATTATGAACAACCAATCAAATGTTCTCCGAAGATCTAATGTAACGGAAACAAGCTTCTGACCATAGGTAGAAATTTTCGAGCCATTTGCAGCATATAAAGGTTTTGAAAATAGTGGTAGATTCTTATTTTCCCTAGGTATAATGGATACATCCGAGCCGGTATCGATTAGGTACTGAATTTTAGTGAGTGGATCTTTTATAAATAGACGACAACTTTTACTGCCTGAATCATTGGTCGTCATCAATGACTGGCTTCGCCGTTTTCCTGTTGGGAGCATTGTTTGAAGTTACAGGGTTGTGTGCATCTAGTAGCACGATCCTTGAATCTTCTATGAAAATAACAAATATTTTCATTTCTTCTTTGTGAATTAGATCTTGACCTGGAACGCCACGGAGTTCTATTACGACTTCTAGATCTCAGTTCTAAGGTTTGGGTCAGTTTTTCGATTATTTCTTCTAATTTACTTTCTGTAGATGATTTTACCACACTAACTTGTTCAGATACATTGGTACTTTTGACCATGCCATCGGCCATATTAACGAGCTCTTCTTCATTCAGTTTGTCCAAAAAGGCTCTTATCACATGTTCTACAGTAGATGGTAACTTTTTCAACCAGGAAATCAAAATTAATTTCTTGGACATTTGCCCAGAAGCAAGCTCTAGCATTTGCCTGTATAACTGGCTAGGTTTTCTATCACCCAATTCACACTCTCCAAACAATTTGGTCATCTTTTCCTCATCGGAAATTTGATAACATTGTATCAACTGCTTCTTCAATATTTGGTAGGAGTTAACATTTTTGTGAAGTGTAAAAAGGTTAGAATTTTCCTTAACTATTGAGCAGTCCAACATGGAGATGACTTTGGCAAATTTTATTTCATTAGATTGAATGGTGTTAATATCAAAAATCGTTTCAATTGCACTGAACCACAATTCAGGCTCGTGCTTCCAGAATGATGGCAGCACAATGGATTTTGCTCTCTTATTTTCTTTATCCAGTGCGTCGATGTGATTTACCGATGGCGCAGAGATAGGAACTCTGTCAATGGGGGATGAGGGCATTCCTTCTGTCGATAGTTTTTTTGGATCAGATTGATTCATTTTTATTTCATAATTTTCTAATTTCTTGTTGTTAACATCGAGTTTTTCCATCAATCGTTTGCAAAGTAACTCCAAACTGTTCACTTTATGATATAATTCTTCATTTGAAATTGATTCAGGATATTGGTTTTCAAGAGAAGGTATTGAATTACTAGGTACTGCTTGTTTGATTCTATTTCCTCTAAAATTTCTGAGAAATCGAAATCATTGGCATTCACTACTGTTGGAAAGGTTTCTTCTATAAGCGCTTCTAATCTGAGTTTCAAATCGGCTAGAGATCCTCCTGCCTCTTGCTTCAGATGAAGTAGTATCTCCGCAATTTGGGTTTTGTTTAAATCGTGCAAGAGAATTTTTCCCATATTCTTGTTAGATCACGTGCGTCGGGGTCACCAGTTATGGGATTTCTTTATTAAAACACCTTCGAAAATAATAGCTTTTATCAAATTTACCAATTGACATTAACTTCAAATATGACAACTCCTTTCAATCCATAAACTACTAAAACTAAAATGAGAAAAGGCAATCGCGGCTGCCACAACTTCCTAGCTTCCAAGTAAGATAAGTAGCTAAAATTGAGCTTGAAATTTTTGAACTCTTCCATTACACCTTCATACATTTACAGTTATTTGCATGTCCTCAATATGAATGGTAACAGACAACTTTTTATTATATTCTTGAACCGTTTCCTTTGGATATTTTCGGATATCACCAAAGGAGAGTTATTTCCTGACCAACGTTTTATTCAAGATTTTATTCTGATTTGAAGTATCACCTCATTTCTCTGTGTATTTATATTTGTTTTTGTGCATAACATTTGAAAAAATTACTCAAGTGGACTCATGAAGGCGAATTTAAGTTGTATTTAATTTAACTTAGTAACTCAAGAAGTTCGATGATCAGAATCGAATGGAAAAATTAATGCAACATATTTAGTTGCTAAACTTATCTTTCAACTTAATTACTGCCGTTTTTCCGCTAACGGTTCAAAAATTTGTCAGTTGTCAAAATCAGTTGTGCATGTCTTCGCTTTTCAAGTTTATGAATTATTGAATGAATGCCCTTTTTTCTAAGATAAATTGCTAAAATAAGTTAGATACTACTCAAGTTGGCTTACATTGATCCAACTTCACTGGCCTGAATGAGGAGTTGATTGAAATATATTATCATTTTGATATTATCTGAACACTAATTAATACTTGTCATTATTATTGTTTATAATTGATCATAATCAGGGCATGTGCTCTTTGATCAATCACATTTTACAATTCAGATTGAAATTTATCAATTGTATGTAAAAGTTTCAGTATCTGATGAGAAAAGGTACATTGAGAAATTCCCCAGATTCATTCATATATCATCATAATGTAAATTCTTGTAATATATTATCATTCCTATGATTCTACTCACATTTTTGCATATCTAAGAAGATTAAAGAGGTCAAATAACATAACTGTTTATACTTGATATTTTTCCAATTTTGACGAAATAATTGATGATCTACATATTAATCATTGGAATAGCTTCAATACTTTTAAGTTAATTTTATATCAAAAAAAAACTGTCACATACAGGTTTCTGCTTGCAGAATCTTCCAAGTTATATGTGAATGTGTTTAATGCTTATATTATCGTCTGTTGTTGTTTACAAGTTTTGGTTGTTAAAACACATTGATTCTTGTTATTTTGGAATTATTTTTCATCATCTGAAACTTCTATTTTGGAAAACTTATTAATATTTCGTTGATGAAAATATCTGTTTGAGAACATATCCAGACAAAATATCAAGGCTTTTAGTGTCTTTGAAATAACTTTATAAACTATGCGATTCTATTCAGAGAAAGGCAATCCGTCTTGTTGGTGATTCTTCGCTCAGAGACTCGCTCACTTCATTGGAACATCGTAGAAGGGTCGGAGACATGTCTCTCTTCTTGGCAATATCTAGTTTTCTGGGTTTGTAACCTACCACAATCTTAAAAAATAAGAATTAATATTGGAATCTGTACAAGTGAAGAAGGGGCAGATTTTTAATATACCCCGAAAAGTTTCTGAGTCTGTTGAAAAACAGTTCTTTCCTTTTCAATAGACTCAGCAACTTTTCGGGATAGATTAAAAATCTGCCCTCGTACACTTGTATAGATCCCAATATTAATTCTTATTTTTTCAGATCGTGGTGGGTTACAAACCCAGAAAATTACAGAACAAATATTGATCCACCACAAATTAATGACGCTCAAACAGTAAATATAATTTATTTCTCTAATACATACATGTTCAGATACAGCTTTAATATACTTTTTCCATGTATGCTAGAGCCCAAGTGAGCTATTGAGAAGTGTAGTTCATTTTCAGTAATTTTCTTTTTTCTTTTCTTACTCTCACACATATAAGTAGTTATGATGTATGTTTAAATGATTAGTAATCGACATTATAATCATTATAAGATAATTAAGACATTATTCACTATTCAAAAATTGCATTATTTGATAGTTCTCGGTGAAATAGTGAATATTGAGTTTCAATATTAAAAGAAATAATTAATTAATTAATGAACTAGACAACAAAGCTCGATCACCATTTTTTCAGTAAAGCCT
The DNA here is from genome assembly GCA_032362365.1 of Zygogramma bicolorata. Classification (NCBI taxonomy): domain Eukaryota; kingdom Metazoa; phylum Arthropoda; class Insecta; order Coleoptera; family Chrysomelidae; genus Zygogramma; species Zygogramma bicolorata. Next base: position 1,061,640 of record JAVJAQ010001811.1, on the reverse strand, counting down.
CATCATCATGCCTCTAACCCCAAAGTGAGGGGCCCACCGAGAGGTTAAGGTAGTACCTTCATTTGGTCGAAATTTATAGAAAAGGCTGAAATACATATAACTGTTAGATTTAGTGATAACACGCATTTTTGCGAAATTTGAGCGAGATTGACCTTTTCGTTACCGAGATAATGAATTCAACATTTGCATGGGCTCTTATGGGAAATCGGAAAATTTGACGCAAAATTGCGTTTTTAGTAAAGAACGAATTTATAGACATGCACAAAAAACCGATTGTATTAAACTATAGCAAAATTGAAAATTTCGTGCGAAGTTTGAATGGATTTCACCTTCTAGTTATTGAACTATGAGACAGAGAAGTTTACATTATCGCACTCGCCGCAGTAGCGAGCCGGACTGTAGCAACGTCGCACGAATTGCTCTGTCGAAATGGTTGTCGAGTACTCGGCGCAACAAACTAAAGTCCCGTCTCACACGCAGCTATGCCAAAACTTTTTTCTTTATAATTTGACATTTTATTGGAAATGGAAGGAAAATTATAAAATACTATTGGACACTATGAAAAATTATCGTGAATTATAAGAAATCACGATAATAAAAGAATAAATAAAAAGAAATTATGAAGAATCACGAGAAACTTATAAATGATGGGGCATAATAAATTTATGACATTGATGAATGATGAATGAATTAGAAGAATGGCGAACTTGGAAATTTGGGCGTAGTGATAAAAACAAATTTGTAAACATGTGCGGACGGACTAGGATGTAAACTCAAGATAATATTTCTACAACGAAATTGATTGAAAGCGATAGGAATTACAAGAGTCCAGCAAAGTGGAATTATACCGTTGGAAAAAGTATTTTTGCAGTAATGTAGAAAGATAATTCAACTTTTTTATTCAACGATTTGCAATACAAAAATGTTTAGTACTTATATTTAGTTGCACATGGCTTCTACAAATACAAATATTTTTGGTACTCAATACAAATATTTTTGGTACTAAATATACATATTTTTTGTACTTATATTTAGGTACATATGGCTTCTTATCACAAGCAAGTTTTGAAAGTCTCTTGTCAAAGCGTTCTTATTGTCTATTCTTTGGAGTGTAAGAAACATTCGACTTCACATAGTTTTGATGTACTTGTACGTATTAAGTCATTAACCTTATTTGTATTACTGTAATTTTTGAAACGATTGCAATCTGGTGCCATAACAAATAAAATTATTAGCAAGAACTTCACGAAATTATTTGGGCAAGTATTTCTTGAAATGAAAATTTTCAGCGAAAAAAACAAATCAGGAATGAAGAAAAGAATTATTAAGTGCTCATTTCTTGAAATGATTAACAACATTGTCAAGAATTTTTTTCACTTTGATTATTCGCATTTGTCTATTTTCACCCCACAGAATTTTTCTAATGCCATTTTCTCCACTTTCTTGGTAAACATTTTCGAGTTTTTCGTAAGCTATACCCGCTTCAGCAATTCTCTCAATCATTTTTTTCGAAATTTGACCACTCAAAGGCACACGCGTATTCACACAACTCAAGAGTCCCCCCATTTCTCACACAGCAGAGTATGCAGCGTTGCCGGATCTACGGCTCCATGTAAAAGCATACGGAGCGCGGTACACTCGGACGGAAAAGTATACACGCTGCCGCAGCGCAATGGTAGCGCTTCTTCACTCTCGAGAGGGCGAGAACTTTTGCGCCTGACGTTAGCGCTGGTACTACCTTAACGTCATACGTGGCTTGATCAGGCTAAGAACCACACATTAAAAGCTAAGACCCCATTAATCCTTGGCTCGGAGAAGTTCTTTCTCTTTAGGTTGCTTTTCTTGGGAATCAATATCTGGTTTTCGATATCACTACTTTTCTTATATATCTATCTATATCTGGTTAACGAAAAACTTCATTTTGAGATTCCAATAAACAATCCAGTCTATATCGGGTGAGTGGTTGCGGAAATCGTCAAAAGCCTTCCTGCTTATCCATATCAATATTATTATTTGTAGCAGTTTCGATTGTTTGCAGGACGATATTATAGAAGTTGACTTAGAAGCTGACGTCATTTGCAAAACGTTGCCTTCTGACAATTCATGTACCAGCGAAACTCTGAGATGCCACAGCACCATCAAGAAAGATCCAGAGAATTCCAGTTTCCAGATCATCAGTGTGTTATGTGTACCTAAAGAAAATCGCTTGGGAGTTGATGAACCAATTTCAGCTCAAGAAGAAAATGATGTTCAAGTAAGAGTTGTTAAGCTTGAATTTCTTCAATTTATAGTGAAAAACCATTGTTTTAGATTGAGATGGCCTCCGAAACGAACCGACCGGTCAATATACCCTGTGTGGGATGCCCTTTCGACCTAAATACTGATGCAGAAGGCGTTACTACCCTAGTTGATACAGCCCTCAGGCATGTAGAAAGCGAACGCAATGAAAAACATGCTCTAATCAGGGTTTTGAGACTCCAACAACAGGTATGAAAAATTTATTAAACTACTAATCAGTGAAAACGGTTCAAACTATAACGAAAAATGAAGGGCAGAAAGTAAATCGAAAATTGTTTTTATCGAATCGTTCAGTACTCCTCCAAACTGACAATGATATGAATATCTCTATAAGCACTTAATAACATTCCAGATTATTCAATTCACATTTGTCATTCAGATAAAACGTGACTGGAACATGATTATTTTGTTTTGAAGCTTTGTGAATTTTGCTAGCAGCGGATTAATCATAACATTTGTAATGTTGATATTATTATCACTACTGGAAGTTTATCATCACGCTCGAAGTTATTTTCTTCGAAAATTCAGTTCAATTAACATCTTGGACGAGAGGAACAAGCCAGTTTATAACTTATAAAAAATAAAGCCTCCATTTAGGTAACTTCCACCAATCAGTTGAATGTCATACATGAAAAATATTTTTCTCTACTCCCACTGGCGGCCGCCATTATTTTACGATACTAGGGTCCTGTAAGTGAGCCATTAAGTTACAGCTGTCAGGTTGGTAGTAGAAAAAGTCCAGTACGTTACTCGGGGATAAGGCCAATTACGTGCACTCTCTAATTACGGCACTCGGCTAACGCCTCGTCCTGACACGCTGGTGCGTGATTGGCACTTATCCCCTCGTCACGTAATTAACTATTGAATTTATCTTTACAAATTTTACTCAAGAAATTGAACCAACCAAGACAAAGCACTGACTTCAATTGTCTGTTCTGCTTCCGAGATTCTGGTATTTATAATACTTCTCTCTCAAGTTTAAATCTGATTTCAATAGATTGATTGGCTCTCATCATGTATATCAACCTTCACTGTCACTTCTGAGAAAGATTTCTCTTTCAAAGGTATGGATTGACATCATTATTGAAATGATTTTACAGGATCTATCTCAATCGACATCAATAAGGGACCTGGACCTGATGGCATTCCAGCACTTCTCTTGAAAAAATGCTGTTTCATATTATCCAGACCACTTTCTCTTGACTCTGGTGAATTTCCTGAATATTGGAAACTTTCTTATGTCACCCCAATTTACAAGTCTGGTATGAAATCAGATATAAAGAATTATCGACCCATATCTATACTCAGCACTATCCCTAAAGTATTCGAGAATATTATAACTGAATTTCTCACTTTCGACTGCTCCAGCATTATATCCACACAACAATTTGGCTTTCGTTCTGGTAGGTCCACTGAATTGGGTCTGATTACATATGTCGATTTTATGTCCGAGGCCCTAGAGAAGGGTCAGCAGATTGACTCTATTTATACTGATTTCTCTAAGGCCTTCGACAGAGTGAATCATGAACTCCTAATTCATAAACTTAACCTGTATGGCTTGGATGGCTTAGCACTCCAGTGGTTAGACAGCTATTTGTCCAACAGGTCACAAATAGTCAGAGTTAATCATTACTACTCCCACGCATACCAAGTAACATCTGGAGTTCCCCAAGGGTCACACTTGGGCCCTCTCTTGTTCAATTTATTTATTGATGACATTATTTCCTGTTTTCCAAATAGCAAGACCTTATTATTTGCGGATGATCTGAAATGCTTCAGAATTATAAACGATCTCGAAGATGCTTTCCTCCTTCAATCTGATCTGGATAACCTATCAACTTGGTGCTTATCAAACGGCATGGACTTAAATCCCGAAAAGTGTCACATTATGCGATTCTACCGTTCCCACCACCCAGTTTTATTCGATTATGACATCAACAGGCAGTTACTAAACCCAGTTGACCAAATTAAAGATCTCGGAGTTATCCTAGACTCTTCTCTCAGCTTCAATCCCCATATTACAAATATAGTGCAGAAAGCCATGAAAATGTTAGGCTTTATCAAGAGAACAACCCGTGATTTCAATGACATAACTACAATAAAAGTCCTCTATTGCTCCTTAGTTAGAACTAATCTTGATTACTGTTCAACAGTCTGGTCCCCATACTACACAACCTATATAGCTAAAATTGATAGGATTCAAAATAATTTCCTAAGATATGTAGCTTTCAAATCAGGTCTTCACTGTGAATATGCACTACTGGAATACAATCTAAATATCCCCACTCTGGTGGTCCGCAGAAAACATAGAGATCTTATTGTGCTCTTCAACATTATAAATGGCAGATACGATTGCCCCAATCTCCTTCTGAAAATTAATTTCTTGGTACCTTCTCGGTCAACTAGACAAACTCAAACATTCCACATACCTTTCCACAGGTCCAACTATACTTTCAATAACTTCATCTCACGAACACTCAGATTAGCAAATTCTCTCAAGGAGCTTCCATTATTTGGTACATCATTGAATAGTTTCAAGGCTCATCTTAAAAATAAAAATCAACTTCTAAACACTTAAGTAGTTATTCTGAAAAAATGTAAAGCTCTCATACTATAACATATTACCACTGTATTTCACATTTTTATTTGCTTATACAATGTAATTGTTTTTCTCAAATGGGCTCGCCCGTAAACAAATAAATAAATAAATTTTTGGGAATGTTAAACCAAACTTAGATGTTATGTTTCAATCACCACATATGTATATTTTATTATTATACATGAGTATTATAACATATTGATTAACTTGTTTTCCAACAATTGACTGAAAATGGACTTAAACTTGTTTGAATAGCTCGAAACTTGTAACATTTTTCAAATTTTATTATTTGAAATCGCTCAGCGTGCAATAATTATTAAATAAAAATACCGTAGGTAATTCAAACGATTATATTTCGAGAATTTGGAGTTTTCAAATTGAAAATGAAACTGCATTTTCAATATGAAAACTCCAGATTCTTTGCAAAAGTAATCTCTACTAATTAACCCCTTGATACATTTCAAGCAGCATCAAGGTTTGAATGGATAGTTGTTCGAATGGTATATCAAATCTCTCAGGAGCTACATTTTTCCAAAAAAGGTATTTCTTTCAGGTCGTTGCTGGTGTGAAGTACCTTATGTTATTGGAAATAGCCCCCACTACTTGCCCCAAGGACACACCAGTCCAGTCTTGTCCGTTAGACGCAAGCAAGGACCCTTACGTTTGCGAAGTAGAATACTGGGAACAACCTTGGAGGAGCACCGGTAAAAATATCATCAGAAACAACTGCACTGTGTCGCAAGAGTTCCTTGAAAAGCAGACCCAAAAGCCGGCCATAAAAAACGAAATTAATGAAGTTGACGACGACTTCTTGGCAGAACTTGAGTCCCAAATAATACCCGAATCAAAGTTTCTGAACGAAGCCTATTACACATATAAAAACGAAGCGGATGAACCAGCGAAGAAGCCTGTTATCATGACACCTACTTTTGTATTGGATGAGGGCATCCTCCTGCCTGAAAATGACGTACAAGAGTCCGCTACACCCCAAAAGGCAGAGATTATCGAAGAAATACCAGAACCAAACGTTGCAAAAGTCGAGGTGACAAGTCAGGCCAGCAGTGATGATTCCCCAGAAGAAAGTAAGGCTGATAATATGAGACAGAAAAGGGAAAAAAGCTCTGAAAGTTCAGAGGACTCTGAGAATTCAAAGAGCTCAAAGAGTTCAAAGAGCTCCAAGAGTTCAAAGAGTTCATCAGACGAAGATCGTAAGGACAGGCCCAAGAGAGAATCTGTCAAAAACTCTGAGAGCGATTCCAAGTCTAGCTCTGAAAACTCAAAGAGTTCGGTAAATTCGGAAAGTGCGGATAGCTCAGACGAGAAAGATAAAAGGAAGACGAAAGATAAAAAAGAAGACAACGATATCCCGGAAGTGGAAATCAAAAGAAGACGGCGGTCAACTTTAGACCCGGAAAATTTATCAGAGGTAAGGAATGATGTTTGGATTCTCTACATTCGAAATTTCAACGCTGATTTTCACTAATCCATGTCCAATTCAATTATATTTGGTAGTTTCCCTTCGAGTGACTTGGTTGTATTCTATCTAGAACTCAATACTTAGTTGAAGAAAAGAATATTGAAATCAGTACCCATACTGTGTATAATCTGAACAATTGGAAAATAAGATTTCACCAAAAAAAAAAAAATGACAGTTGAAAGAAAAGTTTGAATTCCATTTACGATTATCATTTAGAATTATTTTTTATTACAAAAATATACAACAACTTCCACATGCCAATGAAATTAAAGCACTTTTATTTTCTACATTCATAAGAAATGAAAATGCTATAATTTAAGCCCCACGTTGGGTGCCATGAATTGAACAAAATATCTCTTAAGGTGGGAGCCCCAATGAAAAATTACATTGCAGATTTACGGTCTTATTTTGTCATATTGTTCTCTTATCTCGATTGGGTTGATGATGTGAAATTTGGTATACATATAAATGAATATAAATGAAATATTATTACCACCAAAAATGTTGAAAACCTTGTATATCTCAATATATCTTTTTGAAATGGAAAACATTCAAGGAGGACTTCAGAGCCCAGAGAATTATAAATGAATGACAAGTTCAAATTTCAAAATATCAAATGGCAAAGAGAATGAATTACTCTGAAGCGTATGGTTTTATCTAGGACTATGACAAAGTTGATGAGCTTTTTGACCCGCCCGGGCCATTTTTTGTGGAGTTCCGCAAGGTTCTATTTTGGGTCCAGTTTTATTTTTGATCTATATTAATTCTGCTTCAAAATTATTAAAGGTAATATCAAATTATACGCGGATGATACAACAGTACTTTATTATTCTAGTAACACCAAAGAAATATATGATGACATGATTGATGACTTAAAATTTATGTCTTGTCTAAATTATCACAAATTGAATTTGAATCATGAAAAATCCTCAGTAATGTTGATAACCAAATACCCATATAGAAATGTTGAAAAAAAGTGAGACAACTTCTTGGAATATTATTTAGAATCCGACAGTTCCTTCCTAAAGAATATCCAAGGTGTATTCATTTCTGTTTGATATATTCAACTCTTCAGTATTTAATTTCAATTTGGGGAACAGCCAATACATCGATATTGAATCTTCTCGAAAGACTACAAAATAAAATTATAAAGTGTATATTCAAATTACCATATCTTGAACCAACCTCAAATTTATATAAACCGCATGGTCTTTTGAATATTCAATCTGCTTTTCAATTAAAAATTTGCTGTTTTATAAATTCAGTTAGAAAAAAAATCAAACATACAAATATGAACTCTAGTGAAGTTCATACAATTCATGATCATAATAGGAGACAAACCAAACAGTTAATTGTTGAACCTATCCTTCTAAATTTGGAGAGGAACCAATATATCATTTTGGTGTTCAAATCTACAATAATCTTCCAGAAAGACTGAAAATGATTCCGAAAACAACAAAATTCAAATCTGAATTGAAAAAATGTTTGCTCTCTAGTTGAAATTCTAATCTCCATACATAATTACAATTTTTTATTTAAACAACTTTCATTTTTATTCTCACTTAATGTAATTATTAATTCATGTTGTACACTGTTTCATTTGTAGCGAAATAATTTAGGTGATTACTATTGATTTTTATCTCTGTTATAAACTTTGTAGTTTCTTGGGATTGATAAAGATTATTATTATTATTGTTTTAGGATGAGGAAAAACTTTTGAAAAAGTTCGCCAGAAAGGCTGCAACAGGCTTCGGATGGGACAACGTTAAAATCAACATGGTTCACGTGGACAAAGTAAAAATAGACGGGTTGTACTATTCCATGCGCGTGAAAATCGAAAAAACTCCGATGGTCAAAAAATGCTCTCTGCTGGTGCGCACCGAAGAAGATCTGTCGAATCCCAGCTTGATGAAGATGAAGTGCGACGACAAAAGGGTCCGTAGAGGTATGCCGGGGGGTATCAACGAAATAGAAAAGGATGACCCGCAAGTGAAACAGTTCTTGAACGATGGTCTGCTCCATTTAGACTCTCAATCGTCTCACGCGAACAGATACAAGATCAAAGAAATAATCAGCGCTTCCACCCAGGTGAGTATTTTCGGAATATCATATTTATTCCTTTCAAAATTTCGCCGATAGCAGAAATCATTTCGGAAATTGTACTAATAATCATCGAAACTATGGCTTCCTGCTATTTCTCATCTCGACATGAAATGTTTTATTTTTCCTTTCTGAATTTCGTCTAGTGTTCCTGTCAAGATGAATAAAAACCCTGATGCGTTGACCGATAAGCTTTTGTGCAGCCAATTCCTCTCGACCTGAGAAATCTAAGAGTAAACTTACATTTTTTGACGGTAGGTGGTGTTGAGGTGGTGATACAAATGCGATTTTCTAAGGGTACATTTTCATTGAGGCGGCAGCTTACGAGTGATTTTCGATACTGGCGGTCTCATTGGATAAACTCTTGCGGGATCGTTCGTTCACCAATAGAATTATCAGCATACAAAATACGTAAGGTCAAGTTCGTCTAATAAAAAGCTATTAATTTTTTTAAAATGTTTGACTGTTCAATTTGAATTTGAATGCATTGGAAAGTTCCTTTAATTTTCAAAATCTTGTACCTAGTTCTTGTTTCTTTTCACGTTTTTCTTGTTTATATTCTTTTCAAGTGTTTATCGTTGCTGTTCTTGTATTTGTTTGATTCATAGTGGTAGTTAGATTTATTATGAAACGATTTACAAAGCTCAAAATAAAACTCGTAATCACATTAAAATTGCATTTTTTTACACTATGAAAAAAAAAGTACTTACCTATCTTCGGTTCCTCAGAAAGTAGAAAGATAAGATATCAATACTTTCCAATTTCACTCACAACTATTGTTTGGAAGATTTGAAATCGCATCAAAATCACTGAGTTTTTGATTCATTTTTCATCAAATTGAAAGCAGACCGATATCATGGCATCACATTAACTCAAAATCACGTAAGGTGCGCCGCTGCTGGCAAACTCTCGAAGGCATCTCTTCAGTTAAAATTGATCAAAATCAAGATAGCGAAAAGTCGAGACAATTTGCTCACAATCTATTAGGTATAAGTCAACACACCAAGGTTTTTATTCATCTTGGTTCCTGTTTGATAGTAGAACTGTTGATTGGAGAATATTTTAGGATCACCGTGCCCTGCAGACTGCTTCCATACACGACTAATTTTGATATGTGGACCTTAATATGACTTCGTAATGATCAAGTGTCCAACCAAACTGTCGGCTGATAAAAAATTTTTAGTCTGCAAGTTGACTTGTTACATACGACTTGATTAATACACAGATGTTTTTTTAAATAACACATCAATGAAAGTTTTTTCAGGGGAGTGTTTTGAAATGCCTATAACTAAGATGTCTAGAAGGATGGTGTACTGAGTTATAACTGGGCATGTTTGGGGTATACTTGGCGACACATGCCTACTATGATAATAAGCATCAAGGCTTTTCGACATCAAATCAGTTCAGATGGCGTTTGCAACGAAAAGAGTTACAAATTTCCTAGGAAATGTATAAACGTCCGACCTGACGGCTGGCTATACTTTTGGAAAGTGTCGCCATAAAATTCTAAACAATATCGCATCGGCCCCAGCACCACCCTTCTAGACATCTTACCTATAACCTACAAAACTGCCGTCGGGCGTGCAGGAAGTATGACGTTATCTTACTAGATTCCTGAAGTGCGCTTCTCTGGCACTCTCTCGAAGGGATTTCTTCAGTTGAAATTGTTCAAAATCAAGAATGCGACGGGTCGAGAATCTGGGCTTACGTTTTTTTAAGTGCAAGTCAACGCACCAGCGTTTTTATGCATCTTGCATTCCTGCATCACAGAATAATTAAACTACTATACAGAAGCGAATCTTTAACCTAACACAATTGTCCCAAAAATATTTGACCTTGATCGATCTTTGTCACTATCAGAGACACTGAGAAATCTGACAATATATACGAACATTAGGAAATTAACTGATTATTCTTTTCACTTGTCAAAATGTGACGTTTTTGGCGTTTCAGCCAATAGTAGCGGGTTATTGTATGGTTATTCTGGCCAATCATTCGGTATTATACCGATAAAACTGCCTGGTCCTTTTGATAAAACGTTGTTTACCTTTGAAATGTCAAAACTATAAGGTTTACCGAGTCGATTCTATTGAACTGGGTCATATTTATATAATGAAGAGTTCCCTTATTATTAATAGTCATTTACTTTTCACTTTTTCAGCATAATAATAACAACACATTTCAATGAACACGTAAATAGCTCATAACCCCAAATTTATGACAGATATAGCGAACGACCGATTCAAATATTTAAGGTTTCCTGAACTCAAATGAAGATGGCGTACAATTAGTTTTCATTAAATACAATTCATTTTTTGTGGTATAAGAAGAAACCGTTGTATGAAGATTTTGATACAACGACATAACGAATGATTTTATGTTCCTTCTGGCGCGATTTTCATTTCACAAGAAATTTTCAATTATCAACCTTGTACAATGAGAGGTGTGACGCCATCTTTTGGTATCGTCAGCAAGCATTATCATATACACTGCGTAAGCATCATATCTCTTCTGGATCATAGAAGGCATACATCGTTGTTTGATATTTCAAATTTGTGAAATTTTCACCTATTCTCCTTTTGTAAATGAAATACTGATCAATTGAATTGTTCTTCCTTCTATTTGTTCAAAAAATAAACTCTCCAAATACAACCTGTTTTTCAAATTTAATAAGATAAATTTTCATTTTCGAAACACTCAAACTTTTTTATTTTGAGGCAAAAGCATTCAAACAAACCGAATTAGATAAAATCACTCGTTCTACGGACTCGTGATTTTATCAATCGGTTTGTTTTCATACTTTTGCCAAATAAAAAAGTTTTTGTGGAAAATGAAAATTTATCGATTAAATTTGAAGGACTCGTGGTATTACCTTTGGGAAAATTCAAGCGATTAGTTAGCTGTCTTCAGTTGACTCACTGAAGCAAAAGCAATAGAATATTTCAGTAAGCTCTCATTGGTGCACTTCGGGAAGGCGCGGATTTCACCGAGTTCGACAGAATGGTTAAGGCTTTCGCGGCCGAGGTTTTTTAGTATCACTACTTTTCTTCGGGTTTGAAGGCCGTCGTTCTTTCGAATTTCTTCCTGACGTTTCGCTAGCGCGAGTGGCTAGCTTCTTCAGAGGCTCACTCATCTTGACTATTATCCCGATGACTGGACATTTCGATTTAGTAAGGCGTATTTATATTGATGCAGGTAGTCTGGAGTGTTAATTACTTCAGTCGGATTCGGAGAATAATCATCAGTATCAGTTGCCGCACTACCTGCCGTGATTTTATTAGTTATTCTTGATTTTCTCAGCATGGGATTCTGAAATCTGTTGAGACTCAACGCTTCTACCTTTCTGTTGAAATTGACCGTGTGTTTGTGGACCTCTATCGCCTCCCGTGCCAGTCGGATATGGTAACCCTGGTAGGGAGCAATTTCGCATTTTCAAACAATAATAATAATAAATAATAATATTTATTGATCTGAAGAAACACGAAGTTTATAGACAAGTCACAAGAATACAATACTAAAATACTAAAATGTATCTGTCATAGTAGACATTAAAACATTACAATTCTACATTTACCCGCCTACAGATACACATTAATATGAAAAGAGTTGAAACGTTAAAAACATTGCGATAGCATAATTTTATTCCATCTCTAGATGATTCTGTAATGCAGAAAAGTCATTGATGTCGTAAAGACGGTTTTCAATTAAAATATGCTTCAGAGAGCTCTTGAACTTCTGGGGTAACTCACGGAAGTGAGGTGGCAGTAAATCACCAGTTAAGTACCAAATCCCACTTATTACGAGTGTTGTAATGGTGCACATCTGTATGAGTGTGATAATTTTTAAAGTTTTGTTTAGTATGCAAAAGGTTTTCATAAACAATAACTGAGTAAAACGTCGTGATTTTGAGGCTTTTAAATATTAGCCGGCAGGATTCATTAGGCTTAGCTGAGACTATACTCCTCAGAGCTGACTTTTGAATGGTGAAAAAATTTTTCAAGGTGAGTTTTTGTCGCATTACCCCAGCTCAATATCCCGTATCTAAGGACTGAGTGAAAAAGTGAATGGTATGTAATTGGGGCTGCATTTTTATTCACAGTTTTTTTTTTATAATTCTGATGGCATATGTTGCCCTACTCAATTTAGTGCATGCTTTATTGATACGATTTATCCAAGTCAGATTCGAATCCTGTGGTTTCCCTCACTGAGTGCGTGTTTCGCCACAGCCGGCTTATCAGTTTGCCCTAGCCAGCAGATTCTTCTCTTTGAGCCTTGTTCCCATGGATCTTTTGGTGGTACCGATGTATACCTTCCGACAGGTGCGCGGTACTGGTGCTGACCCACTGTCAGCAGCAGGGGTTTTTATCGCCTCAATATCTACTACCAATATAAATACGCCTTACGGAATCGAAATGTCCAGTCATCGGAATAATAGTCAAGATGAGTGAGCCTCTGAAGAAGCTAGCCACTCGCGCTAGCGAAACGTCAGGAAGAAAATCCAAAAAACGACGGCCTTCAAACCCGAAGAAAAGTAGTGACACTTTACCGAGTATGCCATTGGATTCGCTTCTGTATAGTAGTTTAATTTTTCTGTGGCATTATATTGAGTTGCGTAAGTCATTAACTCAATTAATGTCGTTTTATCGCCAACAATTCAAAAATTTGTCAGTTGTCGAAATCAGTCGCGCATATCTTCACTATTCAAGTTTAGTTGTTGCATAAATGCCCCTTTTTAAAAAATAAATTACCAATATATGTTGAGTTGAATATTTCCCTCATATATAAAATGTCCCATAAGAGCAATGCAATCATCGAAAACTTACAGCGGTAATTGCATTGTATCAAGTCACCATAACAACACATTTGAAACCGTATCGTTAGACGTCAGTGAACAACACAAATAAATGTCAGATAGACTTCAAAAATAGAAAAACATTTCGCGTTTTGGTGAGTGCTCCATATAATCTATAGAAGAAAGTATAAATGAACAAAAAATAACATTTCCTTGAGAATTTCTTTATTCGTGGAATATTCCAATGAATTACATTCGTGCATAAAAATGAGCAGATAATTTTGCATTCAAGCGTGATATCTTATACAAATTGCATTCGGCTATTTTCATATATTGTAAAAGAGCCCTCGTCCTTCGGACTCGGACACTTTCGCCAAAATGTGAAAATAAACTCTCGCAATTTTTAGATATCACGCTTTCTTGCAAAATTATCGGTAATTTTTATGCACTCGTGCAATTATAACCGAATACAACTTAGTTGGCTTGTATGAATCCACCGTTACTATCGCAGGTAGTGTCGCATTTTGATTTCAGATTTGTGTATAACAGTTCAAAATACTTTCAGAATGTTTTAAAAAGTTAAATGCTGTTTTTCAAAAGAACACACCAAAAACCTACAAGGATGTTTTTTTTTGTAAAATGTGGATAAACGATGATATTGGATGGAACCTTTTTTGGAGAGATCAATTACCCTAACACTAAGCCGGTATTATTTACACTCGACTCACGTTTCGCTAACAAGATTAGCATCTTCAGGAAAAGAAAAGTTATACCCTAGCCGAGTGCAATGAATATCAGTTTGGTGTTTGGGTTATTGTGAAATATGGATTAACATTTTTTCTGAATTATTTTGAAAGTTGTCCATTTTTTATTCAGGTAGTCTCAGGCCGGTTGTTGCGAATAAAAGCTAGACTCGTTCTTTCGGATTGTGCGAAAAGCACCGACGGTAGTCCAGAGGAATGCGGGGAACTCGAGGGAGCCGAAAGCAGAGTTTGCGATTTCAAAATTTGGAACCAGCCCTGGAAGAAGAACGGCCGTCAGACGAACATTACCTGCGAGAACGAAAACAAAAGCTATTCTTTCAGGGTTAGACGTGATGTTGGTGAGAAAAATTTGTGGATCAGACCAATTTGAATGGGGAATATGCATGCACAATTTTTGGTTATGTCAAAATTGATCATTTACATCTTGATGACGTAGAAAAGAATATTATAAGTTTTGAGAATCTTCAAACTATTTTTCAAAGTGAAATTCAAACCATTGAATAAATTTGAGTCGTTCAAGCGCGACCATTTAGCGCGCGCTTTAGATGATGTCAATTGACGTTTCCCATCCCAACTAACACAAGTACATCCACTGTATGTACAATGGATATACGTTAATGTCCGAGAGGATATCCACTGGACATCCATTTTTTTCCACAGGACAGCCATAGGATATCCCATGTATATCCATTTGAGACACTTTTGGATGTCCACTGGATATCCATCTGGGCTATCCACTGGATATTCGGAAACGTCCGAATGAATCCCATCGGACATCCGATGAATATCCACTGGACATCCATTTTTTTTCCACTGGACAGCCATAGGATATCCGATGTATATCCATTTGAGACACTTTTGGATATCCACTGGATATCCATCTGGGATATCCACTGGATATTCGGAAACGTCCGAAAGGATCCCATCGGACATCCGATGAATATCCATCCTCATGGACATTGATTTCCAAATTTCCAACCTGAAATGTTACAGTATATAGAAAAACCTACAATATATAAAACATTTTATTTTATAGGTATATAATGTAAAAAAACTCTTTAAACATAACATAAATCCAATAATAAATACATTTCTTCAATCAGTACAAAAAACAAAACAAAGGATAAAATCTAGCACTCAACAAAATTGAAATTAAAGTTCAGTATTAGGAATATAATATACATGGTATTGAATTTAACTTTGTAAGTGGTTGATTTTCATTCACGCTACGCTCTTTGGCCCTGCGTAGCCATTTTTTCACTGATTCTTCAGTATCTTTTCTGTTCTAATTTTGACGGTCAGCAGCTACTACAAAAATAAAATTTGATATAAATGTAGGTTGATTAGATAGGAAGTTTTTAGATACAGAACAAACATAACTAACAAACAACAAAAAGTTCAATTGTGAAAATTTCTGATAGTGGGAATATCTACACAAAGCAAAATAGAGAGTTATTTGTAGAAAAATCTCACTCACCAGGATAATAGTTCATTCCAACCCAGACGAATGAAAGTAATGAAAGTTACTGAAATGTCAATATGAACTGTGCCTCATTGGAAGCTGTTGGAGTTGGAACAGCGTCATATCTGAAGTCAGGTGCCACAGATATTCTTGCCTCTTCAGTTGCCTTTCTATAATATTTATGAAAAAGCTTCCTTTTTCTATTTTCCATTTTTCTCACCAGAGTCGATCAATAACTGTTCGGTAATCGTAGAGTAGGTTCTCATCACAAATAGCTACTTACTCAAGCGGAATTCAAAAACCGGCGATCACAAATTCTAACCTACTACTTCTTCTTCTGATTTATTGGCTCTGCTCGTTCAATGGGTTACAACGTA
Organism: Zygogramma bicolorata; assembly: GCA_032362365.1. Lineage (NCBI taxonomy): Eukaryota > Metazoa > Arthropoda > Insecta > Coleoptera > Chrysomelidae > Zygogramma > Zygogramma bicolorata. The sequence continues at coordinate 1,045,771 of JAVJAQ010001811.1, read as the reverse complement.
GAACTAATGAGAAATATATCGGCACGACTAATGGCATGATATTATCTTCGGAATTTGCACCTTGCACAATTAATGAGAAATAATTCGGTCATCTTCGGAATGACATGAAAATGAACATAAATATCGAAAAAGATCCTTATGCATCATAATTCCTCATTTTTTCCACAGAAATCAAACTTAGATATTGCTAATTTTGCATAAAATTTGCAGAATTCTCATGAATGAGATCTGATGAAGAAAATAAATGAAATTTTATTGAGTTCATGCCTCTGAAAGAAAATTACTTTTTTCTACTGAGAAAAGTGCCATTTTCCACGATGCATATGACATGATCTAGGTGATCTATACTGTTGCATGAGTCCACCTATATTTATTTTCATTATATAATTATTTTTCATGAAAGATCCAGTAATGGATATCCTATGAATATCCATTGAAATCCAAGCCTAAATCATGTCCACTATTGATATCCCATGGATATCCATTTATGTCCATCCAAAACATGTCCTCTGATGGACATTCTATGTATGTCCATTTCGTATCCACGGATATCCGTACATGATATGGACATAAACTGGATATCCATAGGATATTCGGTGCTACTTGGGATGTATGTTTCGGTTTCAGTTGCGTTGCAGATCATGGTAGAAGGTACAGCATCTCACTTAAGTATTGTATGGTATCGAGGTGTAAAAATACTTTAGAAATACACCAGAAAGAGTGATTTTTAGCAGTGGAAAATTCTGTTTCAAACATACATTTCATACATTTCAGACATATCAGAATATATATTTATAATTCACATCTCTGCTGTGGGCATTCATGAATACCAATCTATGTAATGGACTCAAATACATTATATAACATAATGTTTACCTCGTAGCTTTCACTCACTTGATCTCTGCGTACGTAAAATCTACATTTGATCAAATTACGCCCATTATTACAGTTCACTTTGTGAAAAGATTCTTTATATTGAATACAACTTTCCCATTTACAAAAATTCATTATTCACTACTTGTAGGACAGTGGCCAATAGTTATACCACAAAAGTTGCCTCTTATAATAATAATAATATAAGTTCATTCATGAATAAATGATAATTTACGATTTTAAAATGTTATAAATATACATATTTATGAATAAACTAAAAATGTAAAAACATTCGACATAGTCGATGGGCTTACTTGAAGACTGGCGTTAAATCAAATCATCTTTCGAACAATTCCTTCCAGCCAGTCTCTACCTACACAGTAGGTTTTGGCTGGCACCTGTCAGAAAACAACTACTTCCCTGGCTAATACCACGAAGGGCATTGAATTATATCCGAACGGTGCCAGTGCAGGTTTCTTCACAGAAGAAAATCCTGCATTTGCTTTCGGTGATACAAATGAAGGAATTGATTTTCAATTGTAGGGACAGACACACTTGCGAAACCGGTTTCGGGCTCGTCAGTACAAGGCAGTGCCATCATCAACATAAAGTCGATGACTTCCCATAATTAAAAATCAAAAACCTTCATAGTATCAAGCCCATATATATAAAAATGTTGACAATTGTTTGAGAATCATGTACAATACTTTGGCAACAGTAGAAGCTTATGTTCGGAAGTCAAATGAAAATACTAGTTGTAGAAGATTTAATGATCATTTTCTCAACAGGAATAATACAAATACCGAAAAAGTTGGTCAACTATTTTTTTTGCTTGTTTGATATGAAATATATATCTATCAATATCAATTTCTGACCATGATGAAATATTAGCCGATCATGGTGAAATGCAAACAGAAAATATAGAAGACCCGAATGTAAGAAAGATGTTTCGAAAGATTGATGATAAAGGTGTATTCAGCTTCAAACATTATATCGCGAGAGAAAACTGGGATGATTTAGGTCAGCATCGTTAGCATACCAGAAATGTTATCATTTCAACAATACTTTCTTGTATATATGACATTTGTTTCCTCCCTTTAAAAGAGGAGGAAAAATTCCAGAATAAAAATTAAAAGATGTATAGAGACGCCTGAGATAACGGAAGCTTAAAATAAATTGAATTTTCTGTATGATTTCAATAGGAAATATCCAACAGAAAATGATAAAAGTATACTTGATAGTCACAAGAAGTATCATGAAATACTTAATAAATTTGAAAAAATCCACTAAAACCATGTCAGCAAATTCGGACTATATCAACAAAACAACTTGGGATATAGTTAACATTGCCCCAGGAAGAAAACAAAAGTAAAAAGTGCATTTTGAAAACGTCTCAGTAGGGGATCTGAATAATTAGGCAGAATTTTTGATAAATGATCTTTCCTGCCATGATACAGATGCCTTGAATATATTACAAACCAATCTCATCCCGGGCAAGTAATGCTTTTGAAATCCATTACAGAGGACTATAGCAGGATAATACTGAACGGTATAAAAATAGACAATAGATGACGTAGTATGTTCTGGAAGAGATTGGAAATTTGTACGATGGTACATATTGGAAATTTCAAAACCTTAGCCCAATGAACCACGATTTTACAAAATGGCGCTTGGTTTTTTGAACTCAATCCAAGTGATTCATAATTTATGGCGCTGAAAATCATCAATTCTGCCCTAATTCCATTTCCTAGCCTTCCAAAATATAAAGACCTACAATATAAAAATCGTATCCGTCTCAGTTATATCTCATTGAAGTTTATTAAAAAAGTTGGACTAGATATAAAGAACTGATATACAATGTTTCAAATGAGCAGTTATCATTGACCAATATGTATCTGAGTGCAAGGAGTATCAACTGATTGAAGGAATGTTATCTTCAGGATCAAAATCCCTTGGAACTGGGATCCCAGGAGGTATCCAAGAAGAATCTAAAGACCACCCGGAAGTACAAAAATTTCTGACAGAAGGTCTTCTACATCTTGACAGCCTATCCTCACACACAAACAGGTACAAGATCCAAGAGGTATTGAGTGCTTCATCACAGGTGAGATTTTGGGGGATTCTTCCTGATGGATATATAATTTTCTTAAGACATCTGGAAAATTGAGCAGTTGTTTAGTTTTACTAAATGGATATATAAAAAATATATAAAATTATATATATATGTTTTGTTGGATTTCAGTGATGTATTTTCAAAAAGATTCAAAAGATGCTATGAAAACTGACTGTTAACGCACCAGAATTGACGTGCGGCAGTAGCCTTCAAAAATGTTTTGATCGGTTTTTGAATGATCTATATGAAAAATTATCAACTCTCAAGCACAAAATTTTGCTCAACCGATTCAACGATGTTAACGAAAAATGGCTGCCAGATATTTTTTCACTTGTCTGACATCTTCAAATAAAAAATAAAGTTTATTTTGTCCATAAACTAAGAAAGAGTCAGATGGTAGAAAGCCATTCACAAAAAGTCGAATGCCATTTTCATGTTCACAAAAAATATCAAAGCCTCGATCATTATTGAAAGATGTATAAACATGACAGCGTGATATTTGATTTTGACTGATTGAACATAAATTTGAGGATTACTTTCTATTCACTGCAATTTGCTGTTGCACTGGTAATGATTGGTTTGAAATATTGTATCACTTGTCAGAATATAACATTTTCATTAATAATCGTTACTACGTTAGTACTAATATGTTTGAGCCATATATATGTATACTGTATACGTATGAATGCTCAAAGCTTGAATGATAATTTACTCACAAATTAATGACTAATAATAACGAATCGCCTAATAGGTAGTTGCAGGATCCTTGTGGCGAGTAAAAGCCAAAGTAATTCTCTCCGATTGTGAAAAAGGCGACGACACCGATGTATTCAGTTGTGGAGAACTTCAAGGAGCAGATAGCAAGACATGCAACTTCCTAATTTGGAACCGTCCTTGGCTGCAAAACGGCAGACAGATCAACATAACTTGCGATGACGACGATAAGACCTACTCAGTATTGAGAGGGGAAAGAAGTCTGCAAGGTATACTCTGTTCAAAATATTACATCGCTGAAAAATAATAATTTCATCAAGTATTTTTTTAGACTTAAACGAAAACAAAGAAGAAACTTTGGAAGAGGATTTGAACAATCTGTTCGAATTTTTCACCGCAACCTATAGAAAAACTTATCTTGATAAACTGGAACGTGATTTTCGGCTGAGAGTTTTCAAGAGAAATATGGAAACTATCCGTTTGCTCAACAAATTGGAACAAGGTATGATGGTATTTTTTCAATAGTCCAATGTTTTTTCTTATAGCTCTGTGGTCTCTAGAAAGCATTTCAGCCTCTAGGGCTTATTACAACTCGCTTCCCTATGACACCCATTCCACCAACCTTGTTTGGTTCCACAACTGTTTTTCCATACATATATATGTGCAGCTGAGGTCGCCATTGTACATCTACATCTTATTCAGATTTCCTCTGACTGGACACTGTCCAATGAGTAGCCCTGTCATTACCCTTGTCTGATTCCTGTTACACTGATGCAGGTCTTCAGACTTTTTCCTTTTATGAAAGTTCTCCCGTGGGCGCTACTAGGTAGAGTTTCCCAATTATCTCTATGTTTTGTTCTCACCCAGTTCCTTATGTGATTCCTTACCATCGTTTTGGGTACCCCCACTGCTGACTCGGGTCTAGTATACGCTTTTCCATTGCCAGCGATACCTGTGTGACTGGGTCCCATTGTAGAGTCAATCAATTGGTCTGCCAGATGTGTCAGTTCCTCGCGTCATTCCCATACCAGTCTAGATGTCACTCTGGGAGTTTTTGGTGCCCTGACTGAGGCTTGGCTGTCAGTGAAAATGTTAATCCTTTGCATTAGGACCTCAGATGGATTGTTCTTGCGCATTGGATTATAGCATATATTTCTGCTTGAGGTGTATTGTCTGAGCGGATAATTGTACCCTAGATAATATACACCAGCCCCTGTGCCATAATCCGCCTTGGATCCATCTGTAAACCAGGTTCTCAGGGAGATTGTCTCTTTGCCTCATTTCACGATCTTTTATCATTACTGAGAAGTATGTGTTGAATGTAAATTTAGATGGCATTTGGCTTGTATTCGTGATAGAAAATAAGCGATACGCCCCCTATCCACTTTTGCGGGAACACTCAATGGTTTGGTCGCTACACTCTGGTTTTAATGTGATTAAATGGGTCTGTCTTGTTGACTCTTCAGTGATTTTAGATTTTCATGATTTTTGTGTGTGTTGGAGCTTCAATGGCGATTCTGGAGATTTTCAAGAAATTTGGAAATATTCCTGTGAAATAATTAGAAGGTTGGCTGCTTTTTATTTATTCTAAGCGTATATTTTACTTTTTGTTGATTTATAATTCTGGATATAAAAGATTGATATTTGATGCAATCTCTACGGTATAGGTGATAATGTATAATTTAGTATATGATGCATAACTCCAGTTAGTCACATCTACCATCTGAAAACTGCCATATTTATTATTGCTTAAGTACATTGAATAAATATTATATACTTGTGAGTTATTTCAGTTATGCATTATGTGTTAAGTTAATAATAATAACATTTATTCATCCCAAGAAACATTAACAGTTCATAAACAGGGATGTTGAATATATAAAAAGTTAAATAGAACAAAATATGTCTATGTAGAAAGAATACATAGAAAAAAGACTGCTCAAAAGTTAAATGATCTTAATAATTGAATTCTAAAATATAGCATTTTGATGATAAAAGATTTTTTGAGATTGTGTTTGAACTTTTTGATATTGTTAATAGTTAATTGAAATTTGGTTTGTTACCTCCTAAAAAAGTGATTTCTCCACGAATCTGGTATGCATGGAATGTACAATAAGTTCTTGAGCTTGTCTATAGTGCCGTGAGAATGTGTAGTATTGATTTCATTGAAGAGTATTGCAGAGTGTTTCATCTTATGTTTCACAAAATGAATAAAAGTACATGTTTCCAACTGGTATATAGAATTAATGTCAATAAGATTATGTGGTGTATAAAGATTCGCAGAACACTCCGTTTAAGGCATTTTATAAATGCATTTTGTGAATTCATTATGTAAATATTCCAGCGGATTCAATATCAAAGAGTTTGCCATTGCCCATATAGATGAAAGACACTGTAGATTAGAATATACCAAACAAAAATATATTCATCTCAAATATTTGAATGAAATTTCTTTCTTCTTCTGAAATAGTACTTCAAGTAAAGGTGAAATTTTCTTGCCTAATTTTTGAATTTGAGTTGCCCATGAAAGATTTTGAACTATGCAAAGTCCAAGAAGTTTGGTAGTTATAGAAGTAAACCCGACTTAATCGCAGAAACTCATGAATCCGAGTCTCATCTGGAAACAACCTCGAGTCTTTCGAATTTTACAATGTTTTGATAATGAAAAACCTTCGAATTAGTTCAATGAAGTTCTTCAACTATTTAACTGTCGATTGACAAACAAAAGGAACGCGAGAACATCGGAGCTCTATATATACACATGCAAATGTAAACATAGCCATCTAACCATCGATCTGTATCTGTAGAGTAGGAAGGGGGAGTGTAGACCCACAGTACTTAGGCCACAATATTACCCATTGTACATCCTCCCAAGGAGTCGCCCTCCTAGGACATTGTTCATCCTGCCTTATCCAGGAAGGAGGACAGGTCACCAGGGGACATCTTAATATCGGCAGACCGAACACACACTCCCTTATCGACGATAGCTCCGGGCATTCACATAAGACATGCCTGACAGTTTCATCTTCCTGTTCACACATCCTACATAGAGGTGTGTCCACTAGCCTCATAATATGGAGGTGTTTCGTTAGTTGACAGTGTCCAGTCAGAAATCCCACTGTTAAACGTAGGTTCTTCCTGGTCATCGCCAAATATTATTCGAATCCAGCTTCCCAGGGTCGCCCAGGGTGATCCTGCCAAAACTGCATCCTTTGGTTTCATCCCATCTCTTAAGGGATTGAGTATGGGTGTAACGTTTGGCTAATTCCGCAATTGTCGAAATCGTCAAGCCATGGGTGTCACCTGGTCCCAAAATTTTCAGTCCAGCCGCCATCCTGGCCAAAGAGTCAGCAATGCGGTTACCTTTGCCCCTGTCGTGCCCTTTCACCCACCACGATTTTGTTATCTACCGAGGCGTTAGCTAAATCTTGGTGGCACTCTAGTGCTTACCCTGAGATTACGTTGTCTATTCAAGGTTAGTAGGGCTTGTCTTCTATCAGTGCAGATTATTATGTTTCTGCCAGAAATTCCTTTTCTGGTTAGCTCTTTTGTGGCGATTGAGATACCAGCCAGTTCTGTTTGAACCACGCTGGTATTTTTTTCCATTCCCCACTTAATCCTTAGGCTAACCATCGATAGTTGCACGTTTCTCCACCCTGGCGCTGCGATCTTATTTTCTATCGCGTATAGTTGAAATATCTCTGATGCTAACAATAATATTCTTCAACGAATTTAATTTCGAATGTCCCAGGCTCTGCCACGTACGGCATCTCGCGATTCGCCGATCTCACCCAGGAGGAGTTCTCGAGGATGCACGGCCTGCGCGCGGACCTGCGCTCCGAGAACGACGTCCCGTTCGCTCCGGCCGCTATACCGGCCGTCGAACCGCCAGCCGCGTTCGATTGGCGCAAAAGGAACGTCGTCACCGCGGTGAAGGACCAAGGGCAGTGCGGCAGCTGCTGGGCGTTCAGCACGACCGGCAACGTCGAGGGCCAGTACGCCATCAAGCACGGCGAGCTGCGCGAGTTCTCCGAGCAGGAGCTCGTCGATTGCGACAAGCTCGACGACGGCTGCAACGGCGGACTCATGGATAACGCTTACAGGTGAGACACTGAGAAATCTGACAATATATATCAAACAATAGGAAAACTACACTGAAAATTTCACACCAACAATTTCGACCAATGAAATGTGTATTTTGTTTACCTTGACAACTGTTGGCAATTCAGATATATTATAAAAAAAAAATCCCGAGTGGGTAACCTATAGCGAATTATAGGGCAAATTTTTTGACATAAGCAGAGAATATTTTGTTTAACATGTCACTTACCCACTTTGAGCAGAGGTAAAAAAATGTGACGTTCAAAATACAAGAGCAATTTGGTAGACTATGAAAATACAATATTCATCCACTTCTTCATTTACGAGCCACTGACACTTCACTATCAACTGAAGTCGGTACAATGAATAACTTTGGTAGTTTCTTGGCCGAATCGATTCATTTTGTTAAAGCTCATACAATAAACTGAAATAAATGTGACAGAACTAGGCATTTTCTATTTTATTGTTGAATCTGTAATGTAATCCAAAGCCTATCTCGACGTACTTTGAAAGGACATGGATTTCAGATAAGTCGTTGAAGTTCAATATGGTGTGAAATTTTCTTACCGAAAACCACACGTACTTGAATCATCCTTGTAAATTTTTTCTTGCTCACGAATATTTCAAGAAAATTATTATAATATTCGTGGGCTCGGAAAAATTTCCAGAAATATTCAAGCATTCGTGGTATTACAACTGAGCAAATTCAAGTGACATGACTCAAATTGATTAGCTGTCTTCATCTGACTCACTGAAGCAAAAGCAATAGAATATTTTAGTACGCTCTCATTGGTTCACTTTGGGAAGGCGTGGCTTTTACCGAATGTCATTGAATTCGCTGTATAGTAGTTAATTAGTCTGTGCTCCGGGTAGATGGCCGTGTGGTGGAATTTTGACTTCCGGAGCTTTCGGCTACATCTGCGGCAGCCATCTTCAGCGGCGTGGTCTCAGTTGAAGTTTACTACGAGTGATTGCAAATCTGGAATAACGCATTATTATCTTTCGGTCCGACAGCTTTCTGTTGGTTGACCGATTCCCTGGTTCTAACTGGCTTCGTCTTAGCTGTTCTTAGAACTGGATACCAAATTTTGTTCAAATTCAGTCTCTCTTCCTTTCTGTTGAAGTTATCCTTGTGCTTATGTATCTCAATCGCTTCTCGGTATAAGCGAGTGGAGTAATGCGTCGTCGTTGACAGAATTGAAGTTTTGTCGAATTGTATATTATAGTTGTTCAGAAGGGCGTGCTCAGCTACAGCTGATTTGTCCGTTTGTCCCAACCGACAATTTCGACTGTGCTCACTGATTCTAACCTTTATTTTATTAATAATTATTTTACAATTATTATTTCAATTCATAAATTACATTTTATACTTTGAATTATATACTTAATATTTACCTGTACATATTAACATTTCATTTTTATATATGAAAATATGGATTATACCACTAGTTATTGTACTCATCGCTTTGTCAATAAGAACTTATTCTTGGACAATAAAGCACAGTTTTGATTTGATTTGATTTGATACCCCAGCAATGCTGGGGTATACAGAATTCCGTGCTCATGTGGAAAAGTATATATAGGGACCACCAAACGCAGTTTTAAGACGCGGTATATGTATACGTCGAGACACACTTATCAGGAGTTTCTATGAAGTAATAGTTTTTTCATATTTTTTTTTAAATTGTCTAAGGAAGCACTATTTTTCACTTCATCTGGAAGCTGATTGAACCATTCTGTGGCTTGATACGTAGCTCTTTTATTGAATTTGGATCAAATTTTCAGGATGAAAATATGCTTATTCGTTCATTTTGCCTTAAAAAATATCAAACACTCTATTCTGAAATTTACAGTTAATTCTGATATAACTATACTACTAGACAATCTAATGAGCTCTTTTTGATCAAAGTCAAGACAGAATTTGCAAAGAAATCCCTTCTTCATAATGGTGTTAAAATTTACAACAATTTACCTCCTTATTTGAAAAAAGTTGAAGATGCTGTTAAATTCAAAAGATACCTCAAAGATTTTTTCTTAACTGAAAAAAATTATATTTGATCTTTGTGTCTTTTTTTTTTCCATTTTCTACTTACTACTCTAAAGCTTCTGGAAAACATTTCTTTTGTCAGTATTGATTAATCTTTACAACTATTTGAACTGATCTATCTGTTTTTTTTATGTTGTAGCTTTTGAAGCAAACGTATTTTAATGATATATGCATATTAAAACAGTGTGTTTGCTTATTTATTGACATTGACATCCTAATAAATAGCAGTTTTGTTTCCTCTTGACTCTGAGAAGGAGAAGTAAGTCTTCCTCTCCACAAAAATATTTATGTAGTGTAACACTTACAATAATTATCTTTTGAGAATATAGCTATTGTTAGCCCAGCAGTATGCGTTTTTTTTACATCATGGGATTTGATGATAATTAAGTTTCAACATTTGCAGAACCATTGAAAGAATAGGCGGACTCGAATCCGAAAAGGACTACCCCTACGAGGCGGAAGACGAGAAGTGTCACTTCAACAGATCGAAGGTTCTCGTCAAGGTATCGGGGGCTGTGAACATCAGCCACGACGAAGGAGACATGGCGAAATGGCTAGCACAGAACGGCCCCATTTCCATCGCCATAAACGCAAACGCCATGCAGTTTTATATGGGAGGAGTGTCCTGGCCTCTGAAGTTCCTCTGCAACCCTAAAAATTTGGACCACGGGGTTCTTATTGTCGGTTATGGGGTTGACAGTAAGTTGTTTCTAGTGATATCATAAATATATCTTAATATATCTTCATTTATCCCAAGAAACACAAACATTAAATATCATTTTCAAAGTAGTTAAATCAGATCCCGCGCCTTTGATGAGTAAATTAATAAATATGACATCCACAACAGGAATATTACCCGAAAAATAAAAAATTGCCAAGGTTAAACCACTTTACAAATCTGGGAAAGAAGATATGATAAATTATAGGCCAATTTCGATTTTGCCTGTGTTTTCTAAAATATGAGAAACAAATACATTGCAGATTGCTCGACTATCTTGAGAATTCAGAATTGCTTTATAGTGGGCACTATGGATTTCGCAGGTCTAGTGATATTGAATCAGCTGTTATTGAGGTTATTACCCAATTTCAACTTGACATAGATTGTAATAAAAAATGTGGCCTACTATCACTAGACCTTCGAAAAGCATTTGATACTGTAGATCACAAAATTTCTTATCTTTATAATATCTTTATAATAGAAAACAGTTTGTTTGGATTGGAGACAAAAATAGTTCACTTGATCCTGTCTAATTTGAAGTTGAATGGTAAAATCAAAATGTTTGCTGATGATACTACAATAGTATACACCGGGAACAATTTTCTAGAAATCGAAACTTTTTTGCTCAATGACCTCCATGAAATATTATCATGGCTGATGAATCATAAGCTAACATTGAATATTGATAAATCCTCGTATATGTTTATCTCAAGAAAATCCACCTCCATTCATTCGAAAGATCAGATTCCATAATGAAAATATTATGTATTCTCCTGTAGTGAAATTTTTAGGAATTTTAATTGATGAACATTTAGTTTGGAAAAAACATATTGAGTTATTGAGAAAACAAATTTCTCCAATTATTGGTATAATTTTCAAAATTCGAAATATGTCACCTTTATTATGTCTGAAATTGATTTATTATTCTTTAGTATATTCCAAAATTCAATACTTGATTTCGATTTGGGGGGCAGCTCCAAAAACCGTAATGAAACCATTGAAAACATTACAGAATAAAATGATAAAGTGTATATACAAACTTGATCGAAAAGAACCTACAGCTAATTTATACAAACAAAGGAAACTTTTAGACATTCCTTCATTATACACGTTTAAAATTTGCACATTTATTCACCTGGTCAAAAATAAATTCAAGCATTCGAATTTGATGTTCAAAATGATCAACACAATCACTCAACAAGGTTTTCAGAAAATTTGGCATTGATGAAAATTAAAACAAATCTAGGACAGCAATCTTTTTACCACAATGGAATAAAACTATACAATGGTCTACCGAATTCATTGAAGAAATATGGAAAATTTCGTTTCAAAAATAATTTTAAAAAACATTTGATATCATAATATTTTTTCTTTTTATTGCCATATAAAGATCTGATTCAATTACTCATTTTTTGTATTCTATTCTACTTTTATTGTATGGCATCAGTTTAATTTTCCCTACAATGAGCATGTATATGTTTCTTGGGAAATAAATCGTTAATATTAAAACATAAATGTTTATAACAGGGACATACTGAAATAAATAATGTAATACAACATAAAAAGAAAACAGATAGATCAGTTCAAATAGTTATAAAGATTAATCAATACTGGCAGAAAAACATTTTTTCCAGAAGCTTTAGAGTAGTAGAAAATGAAAAACAGACACAAACATCAAATATAATTTTTTTTTAGTTGAGAAAAAATCTTTAAGGTATCTTTTGAATCAGATACTTGACGAATGAATTAATCTGGCCCTTAGAAACTCTGTTTTTGTTAATTTTTTTCAAAAGACTCAGTGATTTCCATGGTAAAACTGGTGCACCCTCATTGTTTTTCTATACTTTATTGAGCATTTCAATAAGGGAAGATGAAGATACACGAATTTCACACTGGTTTTGCCGATGAAATATCAAAAAACCAGTGGAAACAAAACAGAAAATAATTCCTCGTTGACAAAGCTTGTTGAATAAAATTGTTATTTTTTATTTATATATACTTGAACCTCAAGGAAATCCTATTCATATTTATTATTCTTAATTGATTTGATGTTTCTTTCGTCTTGTTATCGTTCTAGTTTCGTGATTATGTCTTTATTATAATTGTGACGATGTTGTAGCACATACTTTATACTTTATACGATGTTTATACATACTCATCTATTTTACACGCTATTGTATATTTATCATGACTTTATCAATGAGATGAAAATCTTCTGATAATAAAGTATATTTTGATTTGATTTGATAGTACTTGAAAATATGATGAGATAAAAAATGTAAAAGCACAAATATTCACAAACACAATTTGCATAAAAGGAGTTCACATGTCAAGTAGATAAAATATAACAATATAAAATAAGATTCAACATATATGTTTGACAGTTTGTTGAAAAAAAGTTTTGTTTAGTCCTTACAAAAAAAAAAGTTTTGTAATTTGCCTGTTCCTGAGTTCCAGCCATATTTTGTTTTTTGTGTATAAGACAAACAGTTTCCAGAATGAAAATACAGGAAAGAGTGAGAATTTTTTCTCTCACAAATAATGAACGGCATGACTCACGCACTCCCACCTTACACGAGAATCTAACCGCTCGCTTTTGCAAAACAAACACTGAGTGAAAAAGTTGTTGACTGCAAAACCTCCAGATGGCAACACCATATCTCAAGTGGGACTCAATCAGTAAATGATATACCATCTTTGTAGTGGATGAACTCAGTTCATTTGATACTATGCTAAGTGCCCTGATGCCAATTTCTTTATTAAAGCTGAAATATGTTAATCAAATTTTAATTTGTTGTCCATGAAGATTCCTAGGAATTTGGCTCTTTTAATTCTCAAGAATATGTCCATTCAAGTTTAAATTGTCGGTATTAGAGCTGAAAGGGAGCGGGTTTGTTTTTTTTATGTTAAAATACAAGTATTTTGCGTCACACCATTTTTTTACAACTTCCAAATCACTCGAAATTGTTTCTTCCGTATGGGAAGAATTTTTTCCATGCCAAAGGAGCGTAGTATCATCGGCAAATATCGTGAAAACTCCTTGAATTGAGAGAGAAACTAGGTCATTTAAATATATAAGAAAAAGAATCGGGCCCAGAACTGATCCTTGTGGAACGCCCGATATCATTGACGTGTAATAGTTTCTCGTTTGATCTCACCAACTGTTTGTTTTCTATCACTTATGTAAGACCTGAACAAGTCATTACACACTCCTCTAAAGCCATAGCAGTCCAGCTTTTGCAAAAGAAGTTCATGATTTACACAATCAAATGCTTTGTAAAAGTCACAGAATACTGCAGCTGCGACTTCCCCATTGTTGAGGTAGGTGTAGACATGCTCCAGAAAGGAAAATATTGCATCATTTGTGCCCTTTGCCTTCTGAAAGCCAAACTGACAGTTGGTTAATATATTGTTATCACAAAGAAAAGCTAATACTCTTTTTTTCACCACCTTTTCTATAATTTTTGAGAGTGTTGAGAGCATGGAAATTGGTCTAAACTTATTTGGATCTTCTGAGTCACCTCCTTTAAATAGAGGAATAACAAGAGCTGTTTTTAGGCTCGGAGGGAATTTTCCAAGGGCAAAGGATTTATAGCCATTACTAGTGCATTCAAAGCGGAATCGGGAAAGTTATTTAAAATTTTTACTGAAATTTCGTCAACGCCCGTTGCATTTTTGTTTTTTATTTCTCGCAAGATTTCTTTGAGCTCCAGTAAATGAGTATCCTCGATATGAAAGTTGTTGGAAATATTTACATTAATTAGATAATCGATTGGATTTGAAGTAGGTGCGAGGGATGAAGTTAGTTTTTGTGCAATTGAGAGGAAAAAATTATTTAGCGTTTCCGGATCTAAATCGACATGTTTAAGAATTGAATTTGATTTACCTCTTATGCTATTTTCTATAGCCCAGTTTTCTTTGACTTTATTCCCAGCATTGTTTATTCTATTCTATTATAGATAAAAATGATTTACTTTCCACCTCGGTATATAATATATTATTGTTTTAGATTTCCCTCGGTTCAATAAGAGTCTGCCTTATTGGATAGTGAAGAATTCGTGGGGCAAGTCTTGGGGAGAGCAAGGCTACTACAGAGTGTACAGAGGAAAGGGAGTGTGTGGACTAAATCAGACACCCTCAAGCGCCATAGTTGTCTGAGAAGATTTTTTGAAGCATTTGGTTGTGACCCTGCCGTTATTAGTAGCAGTCGTACATATCAGATAACCATTTTTCAATTGTAACGTGATTTTGTGAGCCGAGTAACAAAACTAGATCTGATTTTTTGCTTTTAATTATATTCGATTATATTTTATTGCAATATGATAAGAGGTGTTATCTTTTTTAGAAATATATTTGTCTAGTTTGTTCTTCAATATTTCTTTTTTGAAATCAATCCTATTCTATGAAAAAACAATTTGATTCCAATATCGAATGGATTTAATTCTTTTAAGTTGGAGCTGTGAATGTTGCATGTCACAAACTATGGACACATTCAAAAATCAGTGAAATAAGGCAATAATATGAAAGATTGTGTGTGGTTCTGTCGACTGATGAGTTTATTAAAATTTTGAAATCGCAAGTTTATTGACATTGAGCGCCTGCTTATTTGCTTTACTATATTCAATGCGGGTTCAATCCTCGTTCACGGCAGACATTTTTCGGGCAGGATCATCTGTGCGATTGTCAATTGTTTGTTGCCTAGATATACTAATCCTGGTAGGCAGTGGCGGCGATTATACCTTAGAATTCAGACGAAAAGGTAAAATATAAAAAAATATAAAATAAATACTACACTTATGATGAAGAAAATCATACTGGTCAACTAACCTGTGTGAAAATTATTATGAAAAAATGGAGTAATTTTTTGAGTCATCACAAATTTTTTTCAAATATACTATAAATTTTTTTCGAGTTTCATCAAGCAGTTAATTGTCATGTCATAAGTCATTTTGTATAATGAATTCTGAAGATTTTTCATAAATTACTTTGAGTGCTTTCTTCATCCTATGACAAAACTATATTTTTGTTTTTGATTGCAAGAAGACCAAATAGTGATGAGGTAAGTCTGGAAGCTGTATATTAAATAAATAAATATAATAGAATTTGAACATATTTATTCAAACAAGGTGGTCTTTCAATGTGCTGGGTAATCGCACGTTAAAAGGTAAGGCCTCATTAATCCATTGCTCGCGCAACTTTTGACTTCTGAGGCTTGACGCTCGTCAACTGGTTAACGGAACGAACAATTTTCAACAACAAAAAAAACAATTCTTTTGATTACACCTACAAACGAAAAACAATGTTTTTCAATTATTTTTTGATGATGAAACCTAAATATTTATGATTTTGAAATCATGAGTATTAATCAAGTTTCAAATCATTTATTAATATTTGTTAACAAATGATATAAAGTTTTTTCTGAATTATCAGCGAGACTAGTGTATATCCATTTTTCTATCAATTCCATATCATGTGTTACCTTTCATTCAAATATTGTAATATTTTTTTCTAGAGTGAAATCTCGCAATATCATCTCCAAAGGAAAAGTACTTTCCATATAAATTTTGTTTTTTATACTGTCTATATAGAACAACAAACTTGGACCCACAACAGAACCCTGTGGAACTCCAATTATAATTTTGCATCACTTTTGCAATTGTTTATTTTAACATACTACTGTACACACTCCTTGAAATAATTTTGAAAAATTATGTTTATGACTTCTAATATCAGAGTTTTGAAGGATATTCAATAAAATGTCATATAATAGTGAGGCGTTTGTTACAGTCGTAATACTGCGCAAAAAGAAGGCAAATATCCCCTTTTTCTGTTCTTTGAAGTGTCATAACTTCTGAATGAAAGGAGATTCCCGTGTTTTGACTTCGGAATCGTCTTCAGCACCTCAAAGTCTGTAGGTAGGGCCAGTCAATTTTTCAATAGGCTCCTGTGACAGAGTAACAGACTTTTAACTTTATAATATAAAAAGTTTTCACTTTTATACCAAAAATTCCGAATATGAAGTTGATGATCCCTGACTTGGAATATTAGAATCTACCAATGACAAGTTGGTGATAAACGTTGAAGTTCAGTAGAGAACATCGGCCATATTGAATCAGTTTCATAATGAAACAAAATATCAAGAATCAATTTTACAGATAAATGATAATACTGCTGTAGAGCCACACTAAGAAAAAATTTCATTAAAAGATTTCACTCTTTAATAAAAATACAAAATGTCAATAATGCTGATAATAAGTATAAATAATATGTCATAGAGACAATATAAACACCTAATAAAACTAACTAACGGATGATTTACAGTATCTCAGATAACTGAGAAAATATTATGCCTACTGGAAACAACAGATAAAATTATTCAAGTGTAGAAATCAATCACCGTTCGAAATACAAATCACTTCTGTAAGCTATACTTCACATGGAATATTAAAAAATACTGATATTATATAACATAACAGTACGCCCCCAAACCAAAAAAAGAAAATGAAAGTAAAGGCAAAAACCCTTATTTATATGTCGGAGGTGTATTGAATACCCTACCCTCACGTTTTCTCTTGAACCTGCTCAACTCGGATCTGCTGCCAGAAGTGAAAATTCGACTAGATGTAGGCCTCAACAGAGAGTCTGTGCTAGGGGTCTGTTGCAACTTACCTGACGAAGGAACGCTACTGACATTGACAAATGTCGACCAATAATCGGAAGGAAGATCAATAAGATGACTCATCACCTGAAAATAGAAACCAATAACATAAGAATTTGACATAATAATACTAACCACTTTCATTTGATAATTTTCAAGAAAAATAGTTCAGGCTCACTACAAGATAATGCCCTTTTGTTTCACAGGTAACAATTGAATAAAAGCAGATTCAGTGAATGAACAAGCACCATTTAGTGGATAATGCCATAGTTCTTCCTTACGAATGACATTTATAATTCACTAGATAAAAATACACCAACAATAGCTGTATTTCTTGATTTATCAAAGGCTTTTGATTCAGTTTCACATAAATTGCTACTTAAAAAAGTACATGATTATGGATTTCGAGGACAAATAACAAAATTATTTGAAAATTATCTCAAAAATAGGACACAGTATGTTGAAATTGATAAAATTCTGAGTAAACCAAAAATATTTGAATTTGGCATTCCTCAAGGAACAGTATTGGGGCTATTACTTTTAAATATATATATTAATGACCTTTTTCATATGAATACAGCTGGAAACATTCATAGCTATGCTGATGATACTGTTATAACATACCATGCAGAAAATTGGAACCATATCTAAAAAAAGGCTGAAAACGATTTAAAACATTTGAAAAGTTGGTTTGATTACAATTTACTCACAATAAATTTCGAAAAAACTAAATATATTGCCTTTACTAGTAATAAAAATTCAAATGAAAGCTTGGGATCAATCGAAATTGACAAAGACAACATTATTTCAAGAGTGAATAGTATTGAATATTTAGGTATAATTATTGACCAACATCTCAAGTGGAATATACAAATAATCTTTCTAACTAAAAAACTGAGAAGTTTGCTTCCTAAATCCAAGTTCTTCAAAAAATTTCTCAAAATTCCCTATTTAGAAATACTATATTACTCTCTCATCCAGTCTCAGATGAATTATGGAATTCTTAGTTGGGGAGGTGTAAATGATACTCATTTGAAACCATTAGAAATATTTTCTAAAAATTAAATATGAAAAAAATATTCGATATTCTTCTGACCTACTCTATAAAGAGAGCAATAAGATGGATATCAGGCATCTATTTTTGTTTTAATATAATGATTAATCTCTTCAAAAATAGAAATGAAATCAAATACAATGTGCATCACTACGAAACCAGACATGAAGATAAAATAACTCTGAAAACAAAAGTACATAAAACAATTGGCCAAAAAAATTATCATTTACTTGCTCATATCTATATGACATTGTACCAGAGGAAATCAAAAACACAAAATTATTTATATCATACAAAAAAAATCTGAAGGAATGGATACTTATTTCTAATAGAAAACTATTTCATGATATATTGAAAACAAACTAATTATACCTATGTTTCATCCTGATAATTTTTTCGCATTTCTTACATGAGTAATACGAATATCCCGCAACAAGTTTTACTTCGTGGGATTATGCATTTAGTTTATTAATAATTTGATTTTTAATATTGTATACCTGTTTTTGAATTGTTTAATAAACATTATTATTATTATTACACTGTGAAATTTCTGAAGCTGGGCATGCGCATTTTCAATTAGTGCACAAAGTTGACAATTCAAGGCTATCAATCAAAAAATATCCATTTTGCACATTGAATACGATGGATTCAACTCTTATGAATTGTGCATTGTTATGGGTTATCCACTAACTTATGCTTTAGCTTTCATTAAACCTGCCTCAACTGTCTACAATGAATACACTCTCGACAACTACAGGCACCACTTCAAAACACTTTTCAAATGCAACTTCATCTTTCGAAACCATTCATTTATATTTTTGAGATACTTTTTATCTATACTAAAAAACAGTATCTATGGAAAATATGAAAGTTTTGAGATGTTTTATGTCAATAACGTTCACTTTGGGAAGAAAAAGCCAAATAGTGCTCCCTAATTCCTACTCCTGTTTTTTATTAGTCTGATGAGTCTTATAAGTTGTGTAGTTTCTTAACAAATCATGCATGATCTCTTATGATAACTGATTATATTTTAATCAATACATGAGTTGAAGAATCAAACCTTTACTATAATACTTTCAACTCAATGTATACAAATTAGCTATAGATTCAAAACTCACCTTCATGATGTATTTTGTTTCTTCAATGAGCTTGTTTGGATCAGGATCGTCAGACGAATATCCTATAATTGTTGGAGCAAAAACCTTGGCCAAATTGGATGCTGGCATCTTACACTCAGGAGATTCAGCAATTTTTTTCAGATGAAGTATCATAAAAGCCAAAGTATCACGATTTGGTTGGGGAAGCTGCGAAATGATCTCGTAGAATGCTGGTTCAATATCTTGCGGATCCGTGGCTTTAGCAGCTTGGATAAAATCATTCCATTTAGCGTAGGTTATCAGAGGCTCTTTGAGCAAGCGAAGGAAGTCTTTGATGCAGCCACAGATGACATGGATGTCAATTTCTTTGAGGTTTGGTGTCACACGACCAGTTATGAATCTTTCTTTCAACCCTGAAAAAATAAAAGTTCCCACAAAATGAAACAAGTGCTTGGTGATTCAAATCTAACCACCAAACAGGTGATTTCAAATCATAATAATAAAACCAAGTCCAAATTCTCTAAAACAACTATATAAATTGAAAACTCCTATTTGTCTTGACAAATTCACCCCAATTGCATAAAAACCTGAGTGTTTAGATATATAGAAAATAGTAGACATGGTCTTCCCTAAATAACTTGATCCAAGAGATTTCTCACCTTTAACGTCTCTTTCTGACCCTGGAATTCTATAGATTCCAAGCTCGTTCAACCCCCTATTCTCAATTTCATTAACGCAGTGAACAATCAGAGATGGCACCATTGGAGGAGTCATAGGAGTATAATCAGCTACTGTTCCTGTTAGTTTCTTATTTCCAGGAGTATTCATAACAGGAACACAAGGCAATGGCAACAAATCTTTACACTCCATATGGCACAAGGCCTTGCATTCCTTACATTTCATTGCTGACCTCCCAAATCGTACCCTTTTCTCACAAGCTGAGCAATTTTCAGGCATTACAATTGTTTTCTGCTGAAAACAGTGCTGACGTAAATTGTTATTTCTCTCTTGGGTTGGAGTATTATATTTGTTTTCATGGCGAGCCCAGGATTCAAATACCAAATTTGGAGGAGCTATATTTGCTTCTCCTTCAGGTTTAGGCACCGACTCAATAATTGATGTGGCAGTGATTGGTCCATTTTTAGGTACAGTTAGAGTTGTAGTAGCCTTCACGGTTTCAGAGGCTCCTATTTCTACTACCTTATTTGAACCTGAGCGCCTCTTCTTCAGAGCAGGCTCAGAAAACTTGTCAGATGTTGGTTGACGCTTGTTCCACTCACGACCAGGTCTCAGAGATCTGGAGGAGTCCAAATCGTCTTCTGAGCGTGAGAAACTAAAGTCAGACAGTATAGAACCAGTTGTATTCACCTCTCTAATAGCACTTAAGCGATCTGGATCACCCCATATTAACCTTCCAGAATTCAAATGCCTCATTTGTTCCTTAGTTTCCTCTGCTATTTTGTTCCTTTGATCTCTCGTGAGATCATTACAGAAAGCATTGATCTTGAGCTCCAAGTTTTCGAACTCCTGTTCAATGTTTTTCCTCTTTTTTTTTTCTGCATCCAGTAAGTCTCTGGCATTGTGGAGAGACTTCAGTAACTCACTATTTTCTGAAACTTTGTCATTTAATACGTTTTGTAATCTATGGCATTCTGTTAGGGCTTTTTTCAATTCTAGATGCATCAATTTGGTTTCTTCGGCAAAATTGAAGAAAGAGTCTAGCATTCGATCTTTGTCATCTAATTTTTGATCTATCAAGCGTTTGAATTCATCGTACAGGGCTACAATTGTGAGATCACCGTGAGAACCAGTAGTTGAACCGCAATCCGAAGTTGTACTTTCTTCGCTGTCTGATGTACCTTTCGGCGTACGCATTGGTCGATGAGGCGTTTTGAATGGGGTGTCACACATTTTTGTTTTATTCAAGACTGTTACTATATTTAAAATCACAATTACAACACTTGGCTTCTCTTAAAACAGCCTCGCAAACATTTTAAATTTTAACGTTCTTGTAACAGTTGACTTGACGTAGTTGACGGTTGAGAAAAATTGACAGAAGTCAGTAAAAAAAATCGGTTGCGTCTAGGCCGAGAAGCAGAAAGCGCAGAGGAGATTGATTGAAGTAATCGATGCCATATGGATTGTTCCAATCAATGGAAACAAATTATGAGCCCAGATTCTATTTCACGAATTCGATTATCGAATTGTTTAGAATATGCGTATATTTTCGGTACAGCGCATCTACAGTCACAGTCTGAGCTACTCGACAATCGAATTCGTGAAATAGAATCTGGGAGCATTTTGAATGAATATAAAAGGAAAACATCTGACTTTCATCGATGACTTCCAAACCTGAACCATCATTGACGTTTTGTGTTTTGTTGCGAGGATCATGAAACAGCAGATATGCAGAAACAGTTATAATTAAAAGAAGATGAAGAACGTCATTTGCCTGTTACTTTCTCTGAAAATGATGTTTTGTGATCACAGACATCAAAGGCATTAAGGCATTATATATGTCAATATGTCTGTGAATCAACAAAACAAATAAAAAGTAAAATGTCAACTTTCATCTGTTTTATCTGTTTATCATTCAGGTTAAAGTTTATTGTTAAATTATTCTGATTCTGGATACCAGTTTAGTACAATGCGATAAGTATCAGTTGCAGTCGTGAGTGTTCGCGATGTTCGTACAAATATTTCTATATACTGTTACTACGTGAAAGTGTCCATTTCCTCAAATTGAATTAACAAATTGCTAATAATAATGTCTCTTTCGAAACCATTCGAGGAAAGTAATCTACAGAACGCATCCCAAATCGTCAGAAATTCAGGTTTGAATCTACCAACGGTTGGAAGAAGTGCCCCTGTGTTGCCTCCCAGGCCCTTCAATTCTCAGCTCGTTTCAAATGGCTACAGTAACACATATAATTCTTATATGCCCAGTATGCCCATGACTGGTATGTACTTAATACGAAAAAGTGAAGGTTATGATGCACGCAACTGAACTTGTTTATTGCCAAACTTATTGACTAATAAACAGGTACCTAGTAACTAGTGTTTCTACTATAATTAATTTGTAGAATGTGAATGTAAACAACATTTCATTTCAGCTCGTTCTCAGGTCTTGTATTTTGATTAATCATAGAGGAAATGTTGTTTATTAATGATTCAAGAGAATAGTGGTTAAAACTTGTTTTTTGTGTCTTTCAAATGATTCACTTATTAGCACGCATCAATGCTTTTTTTTTGGTATTCTATGTTGAGAGTATTGCAACAGTTGTAGATAATAATAGACGTGACAGAAACAATGGTCAACTCATCTTTGAGAGATATCGAACAACCCAACAGGCTCAAAGTTTTTTGGTTTTTATCTCAGTTTGAATGATTATCTGAACACAAAAAATGTGTATTTCAATGTTTCCTAGAATTTTTCTATTAACTTCAGTGAAGATTTTTTTCTACAAATTCGTACTAAGGGAATTTCCATATATTATACCTAAGATGTCTAGAAGGATGGTGTACCGAGTTATACCTGGGCATGTTTGGGGTATACTTGGCGACACATGCCTACTATGATAATAAGCATCATGGCTTTTCGACATCAAATCAGTTCAGATGGAGTTTGCAAGGAAAAGAGTTACAAATTTACTAGGAAATGTATAAACGGCCGACCTGACGGCTGGCTATACTTTTACTTTTGGACGCTGACTGATCAACAACCTATATTATTTGTTCAGAATACTGGCCAAATTCCCTATAGTTGTGTTCCTTTCATTCGATTTTGTTTTTTAAGAGTATGACATTAGATTTTGCTCATTTTGTTGACTGCTCGAATCAAAGAATATAGTTTGTCGATCGATCGGTTGACTATGAATTCCCAATTAGCGTCAACTAGCGATGAAATTGAGAAACACACCACGATACGTAAAAATGACACTAATGACAGAAAAGTGTCGCCAGAGCTGTCATAGATACTTTGGAAAAGTATCTAGTTACTAGATAAGTTACTCTTCGAAAAAATGTCAAAAGATACTTTGGGTATCTAGTTACTCTTTGAAAAAAGGAACTTAAATACTTATCTTAAGTTACTTTTTAAGATACTTGATAAGATACTTTTTCAGTTACTTTGTAATTTGTACAAGGAGTCTCAAAAGAAATTTTATATTCCAAAAATCGATAAAAATAAAGTAAGCCGTTTATCGATTTTTTTATTAATTATTAAAATACACTCTTTGGGAATTTATTTGTTAAAAATAATGTCGTTCAAACGACATTATTTTTAGAGACATTCATTCAATCAAAGACTAAAATTTCTGATGACCGATTGACAGGTAGGCTTCGTGATGGTTCCGTTTCGTGGCGAATAATTTGTTTTAATTGCGCCAGGGAAGTTGGTTTATTAACGTAGAGTTTACGCCCACAAAGGAGTCGAATCATCAATACCTGAAAAAGAATTGAACATAGACCTATATATACTACCTTATACAAAAAATATCTGGAATTATTCATAAATTTGAAAAATGTAATAATATACACGGCGGCGACGGGTGGCGAGGTATAACTGAATAAAAAACGCCGCCGAACCAGTGCCGATTTGATCGCCGGATCGCCGTCGCGAACAAGTCGTAACTTGCCTCTTGTCTAAAAGAACTTTTCTCGGTAATTTACTTTTTGGTACCTAGGATACTTTTCAGTAAATAAGATACTTTTCGGTATCTAAGATACTTATCGATATCTAAGATACTTTTGAGTATCTAAGATACTTTTTAAAGTTACAAGATATAGTTCCTTTTAAAAAGTAATCAAGATACTAATTACTTTTTACCAAAACAAAAAAGTAACTAAGATACTGTATCTTAGATACTTTAAAGTAACTAAGTTACCCTAAAGTAACTAAGATACTTTTTTCTGACAGCTCTGAGTGTCGCCATAAAATTCTAAACAATATCGCATCAGTCCCAGCACCATCCTTCTAGACATCTTAATTATACCAATCAGCAGAATAATCTGCACCACTTGGTGTACCACAAGGAGCTTTCATTAGAACTCGGAGTTGTGTGTTTATGGTAAAAGCCATGAAGGATTTTTTACCGCATGTTATCTTATTTCGAAAAAATGGTCCAATTAAGATATATTGACGCCTAGAACAGGAATCTGAAGACAAATAGCAGGGATCTTCCATCGTTCACAAGTTATCGCACTTCAAAGTTTGAAAAAAGTGCATCTTCTTTTATGCGCAATAAGCGAGGCAATAAGTTCCAAGGGATACACTTTTCCACCAACATATCACCTTTATACCTCGCTTTATACCATATTCTCACCTTTGAGTTTTTGTTCGAAAAATTTGGTGGAAGCGCCGGACACAAGACACAATTTTCGTTTCAAGTTGACTCTAATCCAGTCAATGACCATTTTTCTGTGTAATTATATCATACAGCACCGATTTTCAAAATGAGATTTAGGTTCTACTCACCATCTATTCAAAAGTCTACCCTGTGCCGGGGGTTGCTATTTTCCTGGGGATGGATGCCACCCCTTCTTGGGGGTGAAAAATTCCTCATTGAAAATAATTTTGGAAATCGATAAATTGACTAATTCTAAGCAATTTTTGTTTTATGAATTTTTTTGTGAAAGGCAATAGGTACCTACCTAAAATCGTTACTTTTATTCTTTATGAAAGTTCCTAGCATCAAAAATAAGCGAGGTACGAAGAAAATAATATCAATTCCTATTTTTTCTTTGGAAACAAATAGTGAAAATCTCACCCTCTCTTCCACCCTATTTGAAAAAAAATCGTTGCCATATTACAATTCACTTAATATTTTCTGAGTGTTTGACCAGTTGAAAGTATTGATTTTTGAAAAAAAATGCGCTTGAAGAGAAAAAAATTCAAATAGTACTAAGAAAAAAATGTTTCAATGGAGGAATAAGGTACAAAGGTGAAATTGATGAAAAACGAGTATGTTCCATGGATTTTAATTATACAGAAAAGAAGAAGGATTATTCAATTTTCTGAAATTTAAAGGGCGATAACGAGGGCGATAACTTCCAGAGGAAAGGGGCCCCGGATTTGTGTTCTACGCTTCAAAATACTGGCATAAAAGTAGGAACAATGGCTCTTTCGAAACTACCTAGGTGCTGTGTCGTAAACGGCCCTTTGCAGCCATCGATACATTTTATTTTTTCTTAAATTTTTAACCAATATACTTACATATTGAACAGAAGTATATACATTTAAGGTCTACGAACAGAAAGAGATATGCCAAACAGCTCTACACGGAGTCCTTGATTTCTTATTTGCTTCTACCCTACCTTTTTCTATTCAGTCTTCTATAAAAACCACCTCATTGTTATATTCAATGAGAGTGTTCATTATTGTGTTTTTATTATTTTTAATAGGATACCTACTTCATTTCCGTCCGGACATGACCATAACGAACTAAGTAGTATGAGATAATACTGTATAATGTAACGAGGGAGATTATTCGAGAGTGCACGTCATTGTCTTTAAAAATCTGTCCATAAAAAATGTTGTTTTTCACCTTTCCAAAATTACCCGAATCACACCAGCAAAAATTTTTCGAAATAAGGATAAACCAATTTGCCCTGCCGTTTGTCAATGAAAAAAAATAAGTCAAAAGTTTGTCTGCTAACCAGAAAGAAATTATATGGAGAAGGCATTGATTTGGTAATTATTCGTTTAAATTTTCTACATTTCCAGAATATTTATAGATGTTATGCCGTTTGACCATGTTTTCCACCAATTCCTTGATGGGATGGTTTAGAAATAACCGAAAAATAAAAACTTATGTGGAGCTAACTCCACAAAAACCTGAGGAATTCAAAAATTAAAACGGATGTCTTCGATCGTTCATCGTTTGTCTACGTTTGTCCACCGTTTGTCCAGGTTTGTCTGTGGAAAAAAAAATAGTCAAACGGCATAACATAAAATGAATATTGTTTCGATCTATCCTTGAGTTCGTTTATCTCGTCGTTTATTAAAACTCCAAACAACACTAAACTACTTATATTACAACTCTTTATCACAACAATACAATACAATCACTAAATTGCTCCGCTAACTTTCCAACGCTCGGTACTAAAACACTCTGTAATGGAAATTCTCTATTTCAACTTCTGCACTTAGCAATACCAAAGCTCTCTCCACTAAGCTCCGAATAACTATCTGAATAACTCTGCTGCATCGGATGAATCGCTTCCGTATATATACCTGCGTACGCCTATGGAGAATCTTCGAGTCAAATCTCCTGTTCCTGGAAAAATGACGTTTTGTCTGCGACCCCACATATTATTTTGTGTTTTTGAGCGACAGGGCCGGATCTAGGAGATTTTGTAACAATATTATCAGAACAGTAGAAAATTAAAACGAAGATATCTCCACAAAAATCATTTTCATGTATCTTTTTTCTGGTTGATGAACCAACAATTTTTTTTTCTATGGATAAACGATATAGAATTGCTGGATTTCGTACTTCGAAGAAATCGGACAACTCCTTTTTGCAAATTCAGTAGGCAACCTCAAAATAAAAACTTGTGCGTTATATAGAAATTGAGCAATTCTTAGTGGATACGTAATGATAAACTTTCATGTATACTCGATATTAATTGCTTTATTGAGGTCGAGTAATGGCAGTGAAATAATATATCTCGCTTGTAAAACCAATTGAATAAATAAGAAATTTGCAAGGATTGGTAAGAGGTGCAAGAACACAATCGCGTGAATTCGGTTCAATGTGTTTATAATCTCAGGCAAATAATGAGTTTTCAAAAAACATGTTTTTCGTATTTAGTTTTCTTAGAAATTATCGGGTATTATTCTACTGAACACCTTTGAAGAAAAGTTCCCCAATTTCGTTAGTCATTCAAACAGTTCTACTGCTGACGTTCAGAGGTCTCCTGAATTGTAAATTTCTATATTTCAGAGAATTTTAAAGGAATTTTCATTCAGTTTCCAACCAAAAAAGAAAGTTTATAGTGAATATTTCCATCGTATGTTAAAAATCCCATATGAAGCGGGACTTTTCGATCAATTGCAGCGAATATTTCCATCGTATGTTAAAAATCCCATATGAAGCGGGATATTTTTGATGTATTACTGCGATAAATTCCCGGCGGAACATTTTCGGGCTGGTAAATACCCGGTAGGTATCGAAAAATACCCACTCGGTCCGTGTATCTATAGTAACGATTGTTAAAATGTACATTTGTCATCTTGACAGGCATAAATACTGAATTTTAAACGTCGTTGTTTTAACTCCGGAAATATTCCACCGAATTACACTCGTGCATCAAAATAAACCTGATAATTTCCATTCAAGCATGTTGTCAGTAAAAAACTCCTTCGGAGTCGGGCTCTTTCGATAAAATATGAAAATGAACTAATGCAGTTTTTAGACAACATGCTTTCATGGAAAATTATCGGTAATTTTGAAGCACTTGTGTAATTACTTCCGAATATTTCCATCGTATGTTGAAAATCCCATATGAAGCGGGGCATTTTCGATCAATTACAGCGATAAATTCCCGGCGGGACATTTTCGGGCTGGTAAATACCCGGTAGGTATCGAAAAATACCCGATCGGTCCGTGTATCTATAGTAACGATTGTTAAAATGTACATTTTGTCATCTTGACAGGCATAAATACTGAATTTCAAACGTTGTTGTTATAACTCCGGAAATATTTTGCCGAATTACACTCGTGCATCAAAATAAACCTGATAATTTTCCATTCAAGCATGTTGTCAGTAAAAAAACTGCATTCGCTTATTTTCATATTTTGCTAAAAGAAAGAGCCCTCCTCCTTCGGAGTCGGGCTCTTTCGACAAAATATGAAAATAAACTCATGCAGTTTTTAGACAACATGCTTTCATGGAAAATTATCGGTAATTTTGAAGCACTTGTGTAATTACTCCCGATTATTTCCCTCAATGCGAATAAACGATGAAACAGTTGAAGGCTAGACTGCTTTTACAGAGTTTTACAGCGATTAAATGCACTAGACCTTTTAACCGATTAAAATGTTCGAAATAAACCGGGCGTTTGGATCACTTTTCAGGTACTATCTCTGGTACTATTTTGTTCCTGTGTTCGATTTTGATGTTTCCTGAGTTCACATGTTTTCTGGAAATAATCTAAACATATATCCCTCCTTCACCAAGTTCAATCGACCAAAATGCGTGCATTTCCATGATTTTCAACATTTTGCTTTCAAGCAAATGCTTTTGTGTATAATAATTTAAAATAAAATCCCTCGACCTGCGGTCTCGGGATTTTATCAAATTATCATACACTCAAGTCATTTGCTAAGCAAAATTTCGAGAATCATGGAAGTGCAGCACACATTTTAACCGATTAAACTTGGTGCACTCGGGATATAACCCCCGATTATTTCCCTGAATGCGAATAACCAATGAAAAAGTGATTGTTCGATTTTGAAGTTTTATGAGTCACCATTTTTTCTGAACACAATCTCAACATATATCCCTCGTACACCAAGCTCAATGGACCAACATGTGTGCAATTCCATAATTTTCATAATTTTGCTTTCAAGCAAACGCTTTTGTGTATAATAATAGTACAAGATCCTGCTGTAAAATCACTATCTCGTCACGTAGATAATCCAAGTCAAATTTCTACATACATTTATGAATATTACCGCCAGCAGTGTTACTGTTGCAATTTTTCTGAAAAGTCTAGTGAAAAATTACCCGCTATTACCCGACATCACCACCAGCGTTGCCAAAAGCTCCAATTTCTCAAAGGACATATTGTTACGAAATGTCCTAGCGCCGGCTCTGTCGGTCACGCAAAATGATAAGAGGGGTCGAACAGCGACGTCATTTTTCCAGGAACCCGTAAATCGCGAGGAGAATTCGATAGACATCATCGAGGCCCTTCGCGAAGATTCTTCATGGGCGTACGCAGATATATATACGGGAGACGCATCATCGCGAGACAGACAGTTTTATTCAGAGCCAAGTGGCGAGAATTATTGAGAGCTAAGTGGAGCAGAGTTTATTCACGAAGCACGAGTTTCTATTAGAGAGAGTGTATCAGAACGTTTAGTACAGAGCGTTGGAAAGTTAGCGGAGCGATTTGAGTGATTTTGTTGTATTGTATTGTGATAAAGAGTTGTAATAAAAGTAGTGAAGTGTTGCTTGCGGTTTTAATCAACGAACCCAAGGATATATCGTAACAGTGGTGTCAGAATTGAGATTTTGCAGGGAAAAATCGTAATAATATTTTAGGTTGCGTTTAAACCATGGAATGAGTTGTGTGAACCCCGTAATACAAGAAAATGGAAAAAGTCACAGAATTTAAAGCTTTAATGATATGAATATTTCATAAACATGACAAGACGCCACGACAAATCAATGAAGCGTGTTCTGAAACAATTGAATTCACTTCACCTCACTGATGAAGTACATAACGTCCTTTCACAGATCGGGTTTCATGGATAAGATTCCGACTAAAAAAATAACATCCAAAAACCTATTAAACGCTCGCGAAAGGGTGAATAATGTGTTTGTGAAAAACGGACGCAAAGCAGTCATCTTGCATTCATAAGTATTATCACTGTCATCTGTTCATAAAAAGTATAATGGCTGCGTTTGACAGCTTAGGGTGTATTTATAAAAAAATTCAGCATTAAACATTTATCACCTTAAGACTTATAGCAGGATGGTATAGTCAGTTATAAAAAAACGAAGATTTAAGAGAGTTGTCATCTGTCAATACTGACACCTGAACATTGACTATAACAATGAAAGGGCTCATTTTGAATACCAGATTTCGACGTTTTTTCATGTGAGAATAGATACTAAACGCACATCTCATGAATATACTTGAATAGGTAATGATTCCCATGGTTTGAAAATATGGTTTTGCTCAACATAACCTCGCAATTCTCATCAACCTTTGTAAACAAAATAGGAACATGCGTAAATTTCCTGCGCACATCCCATTTCATTTACCAAACAATTCTTAAGTTGGAAGTTGACCACCTTCTTGAATCTCGAATATGAAATATTAAGCCCTAAGTGTTTTTATAACAGTTTCTACGTCATTGCTATGTTTCATCTCTCTTAAGTGATAAGTCTTGAATGATAAGTCATAAATCTCAGGTCTCAAATTTTTTTATAAATCCACCCTTGAAGCGCTTAAAGCCGCTAAACAAAATTTGACAGTTTTCCATGGTGAAATGTAAAATTTTATGAAGCAGCTTTAAGTGCTGTAAGCTGTCAGACGTACCCAATATCTCATCTTACATATAGTTCAGAGTTTTATTTAATTACCCGAAACCTTTCCTGAAAATCCGCAAAACGGCAACCCCGACCGCCAGGCTCATAGGATTTTTTTCGTTTCAGGACCCAGCTACGGCGGCTACAGCTCTTACTCGACGCCCTACCGCAGCTCCATGTACAACAGCTACGGCGCCGGCTACGGTACGGGCTACGGCGGCGTAGCCGGCTACGGCTCGTACGGGGGACCCCCGGCGTTCGCTCCCGAAGACCACGAGCGCCGCTTCATCCAGTACGCGGAGGAGAGCTCGCGCAAGACCTTCGCCAACGTCGAGAGCATCGTCAGGGCGTTCAACAGCATCGCCATGATGCTCGACAACACGTTCTTCGCGATGACGAGCAGCTTCCGAGCCGTGCTGAGCGTCGCCGAGAACTTCGGTCGCCTTCGGACCATGTTCGCCAACATCTGGTACTCGGTGAACGTGTTCAGGTTCCTCGGCTGGTTGTACCGCAAGCTGATGTCGTTGCTGGGGTACAGGGCGAAGGGGGGCGCGAGCACGGCGGCTTGGAAACAAGCGACGGGGGCGGCGGCGCCCGGGGCGGCCAGGGGAGGAGGTCCGGGCGGGTCGAGCTGGCCCACCATCGCCTTTTTGGGGATGCTCGTTTCGGCGCCGTACATCATCAGCAAGTTCCTGCCCAAGTATGAAGGTGAGGCGCGCTTAGTATATAAATATTGACAAAATGTGTGACGACTCATTGGAAAAAATTCTCATTATCGGTTGCAAAGCTATGGACTATTGAGTTCGTGCTCTATTCCAATAGGAGCGATGTCCGATTTTAATGGACCTCTAAGCATTGATTAGTAAAAACAAGACAACTTTTTTATCGAAACGACAATGAAATAAACCAATTCACATTTGACATGATCTCCAACCTAACTAGCGCCATCTTCTTTGATCTTTCCAGAATACTTGTCATTCCAAGCAACCACAACTTTGAAACTAGTGTAGTGTGCGGAAATTTCATGAGAAAGTCACTAATACTACATTGAACTGACAGTCAATACTGATTTTTTGACATAGTCAGTGGGCATACTTGAAGACTGGCGTTAAATCAAATCATCTTTCGAACAATCTGTTCAGGCCAGTCTCAAATTACGTACACAGTAGGTTTCGGCTGGCACCTGTCAGAAAACAACTACTCCCCTGGCTAATACCACGAAGGGCATTTGTATCGACGAAAGCAAATGCAGGATTTGCAGGTAATTTGAGACTGGCCTGAACAGATTGTTCGAAAGACGATTTGAATACTGATTTTCCTTGGAAATGGGTCTGTTTTCCATCTGATAATCCCACTCTATGTGCTCCAGAAATCTCTGATACCATTATTCTGGAAATGGAAACATTCATTCCAAGTATTACAAAGAGACCACAGTCTGAAAATCCATCGTTCAATAAAAGCTGCTCTAAGGCTGTTACATCCAAACAAGCGGCATTCAATCGCTGGCGCCAAGATCCCAGTTTGGAGACGAGATCTGATTATGTTAACGCAAGAAATAGGTGTAGTGCAACAA
Organism: Zygogramma bicolorata; assembly: GCA_032362365.1. NCBI lineage: Eukaryota > Metazoa > Arthropoda > Insecta > Coleoptera > Chrysomelidae > Zygogramma > Zygogramma bicolorata. The sequence goes on along the minus strand of JAVJAQ010001811.1, from coordinate 1,013,558 downwards.
TTGAAGCTGCCCAAGAAGCACATAATCATAAAATTCGTTCGAAACTTGTTGAATGTCTGAACGGTTCTCGTTCGTTTTAGTCATTTGCTAAAGCTATCGCCAAAAACTCCACTTTTAGTTTCCCCCTTAACCAAAGAAGATGGATCACAAGCTACCACTGCCCAACAAAAAGAAAATATATTTGCAATTATGTTTGCTGGAAATTCTACTCTGGACTCATCTGGATGAGATTCCCCGAATATCACGCCTATCGACAGTCATATGCCTGAAATAATTTTTCACCAACAAAATATAAGAAATATTTCAATGGACCTGAAGACGAAATAGGGCTTGCGGATCTGATGGAATATCAGCAATTTTTCTGAAAGTATGTGCCGCAAATTGACACCAGTACTTGGCGAATTATTCAACCTTTTATATAACTTGGGGTTTTTTCCTAAGTCCTGGAGGACAGCCAGTTCATAGAAAAGGAAAGAAAACTAAACCTTGTTATTATAGACCAATTGCATTGTTTTCCATTGTTTCCAAAGTCATGGAAAAAGCAATCAATATAAAGCTTAATATAAAGCTCAATATAACGATCAACCAGTGACTTATTGGCTTATGTTTCTCATATTTGGCAGCATTCAATCGAAAAATTCGGATAGACGATAGCTTTTGCACTCGATATTTCAAAAGCGTTTGATCGAGTTTGGCATCGGGGTCTCCTTTCTAAACTGCCGTCTTATCGTTTGCCTCCTCAGTTCTGTGCTTTGTTGAAGAATTTCCTGTCTGATAGGTCTCTGTATGTGGTTGTTGATGGAGTATCATCTGATATTCTCCCAATAAATGCAGGTGTTCCACAGGGTTTAGTTCTGGCGCCCACTTTGTTTCTGATTCATATCAATGATTTGCTCGAAAAAACATCCTGTTCAGTAGATAGTTTTGCGGGCGACAGTACTCTTCATACTAGTTTCTCTTCCAGAGTCCCCATACCAGCTCGAGAAACAAAAATTCATTCTGGCGCCCACTTTGTTTCTGATTCATATCAATGATTTGCTCGAAAAAACATCCTGTTCAGTAGATAGTTTTGCGGGCGACAGTACTCTTCATACTAGTTTCTCTTCCAGAGTCCCCATACCAGCTCGAGAAACAAAAATTCAAAGAAACATTCACGCCAATAAAATAAACTTTGACTTGATAAAAATATTATAATGGGGTAACATGAACTTGGTGGAATTTAATGATAGAAAAACTCGGGCATGTCCCTCAAGGAAAGCCGATCTATCATCATCTAGTATTCAGATGTCAGGTGTAAGTATTCCTACAAAATCAAGAATCTCGATGCTGGGAATTACGATCAGTAATAATCTTTCATGGGAAAACCATGTGAGATCGATAGCTAAAGGTGCTTCCCAGAAACTTGGATTTCTATTTCGTGCGAAGAAGTCTTGTCAGCTTCTAATGATCAATATGGAGTTCGGCACCAAAACATTCACTGAAGCTTCTCGATTTTATTCAGAGAAAGGCAATCTGTCTTGTTGGTGATTCTTCGCTCATGGACTCGCTCACTTCATTGGAGCATCGTAGAAGGGTCGGAGAGTCTCTCTTCTATAGATATTTTCATGGTCGGTGCTCTTCTGAATTGTTATCAATCGTTCTACGCTTGGCAATATCTACATGGATGACTCGACGACTACAGATTTACCACCCCTTTGTTGTGAATTTGGAGACCTGTCGAACCTCTCTTGCTCAGGGATCTTTTCTCAATAGAACAACTGAGCTTGGGAACTCCTTGCCTGGGGAGGTTTTTCCTGAGGCTTACAAACTCAATTCGTTAATTCGCATCTCCTGTCCCTTGATTCGCGCGGTGTTTTTTGAACATTACAGAGCTTCCCTTTCGTGTCAATCTGCATATAAAAAAATATAAAAAATCTAATATTAATTCCCATAAAAAATAAGAAGAAAAAACATTGTACCTGACACTTTCGTCGAATATTTTTCTTTTGCTTTCACTTGTAGAAGCAAAAGATGTCATACGAAAGGTATGTGTTTTGTCTCATCAGGTATTGATTACGAACGAAAAAATATCGATCGTCCCATGTTTTTGAAGAAGAAGCACCTAAGAAGTATAGTTGGCGTGACTACGTGACTACAACCAACAATTATTAAAAAAAACATTAACTCAAACCATGAAAGCACAATAAAAACGAAATGATATTAAAAATTATCAGATAACAATAACGTTAACATTTTGAAATTCAAAATTTAACGATACATATTTCACAGCCATTTCGGTATTTCATGCACAGATTTGAACTGAATATATATTGGGAGGTGATATAATATTTTTGGCATTACGAATAATGGATTTTTTTAACGATTTTGGTATTGGTAATGATATCATGTGGATATCCTATCTTATATTATGTCTATAAAATTTAGTGTTTCTAGTAATACTAAAGTTGAGAATAAACTTCGCAAAATTCATTTCATTGATTTATGAAATGAAGAAAGTTAGTTTTAAATGTGCATTTTCTATTGCTGGTGTTTCATTGGCTAATAAGAATAGATAACCGATCGAATGCCGATGATAAAAATAGCGAAAATTAAATGATAGAAAAATTGAAAACTTGAAACTTCCGTAAATCTGACATTTTTACTGACATCAATATTACAAAGGATGCGAACATGACGCTCCAGACGCTCCCTACAAAGGAATTAGCAAGGTTTTTCGAACATCTATTGAATTTTGGATATCGTTTTTAACTGTTTGTTGAAATTGTTCTAGAACGAACAATTTTAGAACAATTTCAACAAACAGTTAAAAACGATATCCAAAATCGAATCGGTGAATGCACTAGAGTTCTCATTACAAATATATCTGCTCTCTAAATGTACCCTCATTGGTTGGAGCCTCAGAGATAGTTAGTCTTGAAAAAATTCCGTACATATTGCAGTTGGGACTCTGATATGGCAAATTATTAGGCTCTTGATGAGGAAAACCTCAATGTTTGTTACGTAATTATTTAGACAAAACATCCAGTTGGTTGGATTGAGTATATTGCATGGTTTCATATTCAAGCAAAAGAATATAACCAGGTGTGAGGTAGGTTTCGTTACACTTCCCTCTTTCATTTAAAAATTCAAACTTTGGGTCTCGGGACTAACACAAAGTTTCAGGTGTTGAAGTTATCAAAGGAGGTTAAATGAAATTTTTTTTATTTATTTTATTTTGCTAAAAAAATTACCTCTTTTTAATTTTGGAGAACAAGAGAAGATAGACCACTTTGTTTTGAGTTCGTATTCTTGTTCAGCGGCTCAACATACTTGTATATCTTGTTTCAATAAGTGTTTTCAAATCTTATCGCTGTCCGATACACGAATATTCACTCAGCTTTCCTTGCTCTTTTTCCAGAACTGAAAGTAAACAGCGATTAGATCCTGACAGAAAAATCATTGATTTATTTAATTATTAATTAATCATACAGACTACTAATGATAACGATAGCTGACTGGCACTGGGATACTTCTTTCCATTCTCATATCAGATAAGAATATGAAGGAATTTGAAAAATATTTAGAGAATCTCTAAAAAAAATCCGGACTTCGACACTAGCGTAGTCTCAATCGTTCTGTCATTGACTTCAACAACTAAGTTTCATGAGCCTATGAGGACTTTCCAGGTCAAATGGGTTGGAGAGGAACATATTGGTGAAAGAAACTGTAAACAACGAAGTAGTACCAATCCTTTGATGGAAATGCATTGGAACCTTTATATTGAATTTCAAATCAGGTGCCTGCTATTCTTTGGCATTTGGTTGGCAGCACTCTCGATGTTGCCGAAATTTGTTTGTAGTCTGTTATTTACCATTTTATTGTCATTCAAAAGGGACAGTTTATGTTTAGGTCTTTTTGGTACTTCAAATTAGATAATTGTGATCAAGAACTGTGTATTTCGGTGCTTCTATATAAAGTATCAGCCTCAGACTCTTCGTCAAAATGCCAAAAGAGTTAAATACCATCGCTGCCAAGAGTTGGTGACATCTTCGACTAGTCATTTTGAACGAGAGCGGGATGAGAATGTCCCTTCACATCCTTTAATGGCTGTTAGAGAGCTGAATTGAATACAACGTATTCTATTATATCTTTAATCTACATTTGACATAGTCAGTGGGCATACTTGAAGACTGGCGTTAAATCAAATCATCTTTCGAACAATCTGTTCAGGCCAGTCTCAAATTACCTACACAGTAGGTTTCGGCTGGCACCTGTCAGAAAACAACTACTCCCCCCGCTAATACCACGAAGGGCATTGAATTATATCCGACCGGTGCCAGTGCAGGTTTCTTCACAGAAGTAAATCCTGCATTTGCTTTCGTCGACACAAATGAAGGAATTGATTTTCAATTATAGGGACGGACACACTTGCAGACCGGTTTCAGGCTATTTGGCCACTCGTCAGTGCAAGGCAGTGCCATCATCAACATGAAGTTGATGACTTCCCATAATTAAAAATCAAAATCCTTCAGAGTGTCAAGCCTCGACCAAAGCTGATGCGAACAACGAAGTTATTGTGCCATCTACCAATGGACGAGGTATTCCGAAAGCAAACCGAATTCGCCCATTCCTCCTGCGAGGAAAATGTAAAAACATTTGACATAGTCAGTGGGCATACTTGAAGACTGGCGGTAAATCAAATCATCTTTCGAACAATCTGTTCAGGCCAGTCTCAAATTACCTACACAGTAGGTTTCGGCTGGCACCTGTCAGAAAACAACTACTCCCCTGGCTAATACCACGAAGGGCATTGAATTATATCCGACCGGTGCCAGTGCAGGTTTCTTCACAGAAGTAAATCCTGCATTTGCTTTCGTCGACACAAATGAAGGAATTGATTTTCAATTATAGAAACGGACACACTTGCAGACCGGTTTCAGGCTATTTGGCCACTCGTCAGTGCAAGGCAGTGCCATCATCAACATGAAGTTGATGACTTCCCATAATTAAAAATCAAAATCCTTCAGAGTGTCAAGCCTCGACCAAAGCTGATGCGAACAACGAAGTTATTGTGCCATCTACCAATGGACGAGGTATTCCGAAAGCAAACCGAATTCGCCCATTCCTCCTGCGAGGAAAATGTAAAAACATTTGACATAGTCAGTGGGCATACTTGAAGACTGGCGGTAAATCAAATCATCTTTCGAACAATCTGTTCAGGCCAGTCTCAAATTACCTACACAGTAGGTTTCGGCTGGCACCTGTCAGAAAACAACTACTCCCCTGGCTAATACCACGAAGGGCATTGAATTATATCCGACCGGTGCCAGTGCAGGTTTCTTCACAGAAGTAAATCCTGCATTTGCTTTCGTCGACACAAATGAAGGAATTGATTTTCAATTATAGGGACGGACACACTTGCAGACCGGTTTCAGGCTATTTGGCCACTCGTCAGTGCAAGGCAGTGCCATCATCAACATGAAGTTGATGACTTCCCATAATTAAAAATCAAAATCCTTCAGAGTGTCAAGCCTCGACCAAAGCTGATGCGAACAACGAAGTTATTGTGCCATCTACCAATGGACGAGGTATTCCGAAAGCAAACCGAATTCGCCCATTCCTCCTGCGAGGAAAATGTAAAAACATTTGACATAGTCAGTGGGCATACTTGAAGACTGGCGGTAAATCAAATCATCTTTCGAACAATCTGTTCAGGCCAGTCTCAAATTACCTACACAGTAGGTTTCGGCTGGCACCTGTCAGAAAACAACTACTCCCCCCGCTAATACCACGAAGGGCATTGAATTATATCCGACCGGTGCCAGTGCAGGTTTCTTCACAGAAGTAAATCCTGCATTTGCTTTCGTCGACACAAATGAAGGAATTGATTTTCAATTATAGGGACGGACACACTTGCAGACCGGTTTCAGGCTATTTGGCCACTCGTCAGTGCAAGGCAGTGCCATCATCAACATGAAGTTGATGACTTCCCATAATTAAAAATCAAAATCCTTCAGAGTGTCAAGCCTCGACCAAAGCTGATGCGAACAACGAAGTTATTGTGCCATCTACCAATGGACGAGGTATTCCGAAAGCAAACCGAATTCGCCCATTCCTCCTGCGAGGAAAATGTAAAAACATTTGACATAGTCAGTGGGCATACTTGAAGACTGGCGGTAAATCAAATCATCTTTCGAACAATCTGTTCAGGCCAGTCTCAAATTACCTACACAGTAGGTTTCGGCTGGCACCTGACAGAAAACAACTACTCCCCTGGCTAATACCACGAAGGGCATTGAATTATGGGAAGTCATCAACTTCATGTTGATGATGGCACTGCCTTGCACTGACGAGTGGCCAAATAGCCTGAAACCGGTCTGCAAGTGTGTCCGTCCCTATAATTGAAAATCAATTCCTTCATTTGTGTCGACGAAAGCAAATGCAGGATTTACTTCTGTGAAGAAACCTGCACTGGCACCGGTCGGATATAATTCAATGCCCTTCGTGGTATTAGCCAGGGGAGTAGTTGTTTTCTGACAGGTGCCAGCCGAAACCTACTGTGTAGGTAATTTGAGACTGGCCTGAACAGATTGTTCCAAAGATGATTCAAAATATAAAGAAACTGAGCTTTGAACTCAACGAATTTGAGGTACTATTCAACACACCTTTGCTTCGAAAGATGATTTTCTATAATCTACATCAATATATATGAAGTCAAGTATGTATACTGTCAGTGCGATTTCTCAAAATATTGAATAATACTGCAATATTGGATATAGGTTTAAGTGGATCAATATTAATACCATGTAGGAACGTAGTAAGTATTTGCAGTTAATAAATATGGAAAAATGATGATACAGCCCAATAAAAAACCTCTGTATCATCTATCCACTCGAAACTTCTATAAATTCTATAATGTATCTCCTGGGCATGGATGTCACGCAGGTGGCTATAGCTGCCTCCGTGGTGACGTCAGTTGATGCCTTGTGATAACAAGGTCTTCTGACCGAAACCACAAATGTGCGGCTGGCTTCTGTTGATGACTCCGTTCATTTGTGATGTTTCTCCAAGTGTTGTCCATCCTTGCACTTGGCTACACCGTGCTGAAGAAGGGCAATGACCCAGAAACACGTGTCTACGGTTGCTATTTTCATTTGAGTGCAAAGCCCAATAAAATACCTCTATATATATATATATATACATATATATATATATGATGCGTTGTTTTTTTCGGGTTTCATTCCCGAAAAACAACGCATCATACTTCGTCCGTGAGAATCTTCATGCTAACATATATATATATATATATATATATATATATATATATATATATATATATATATATATATGTATATATATATATATACAAACATCACAAAAATACTGAAAAAATAAGAGAAAGAAAACCTTGAATGAATGCATTCCAGAAACACAAGTATCACGTTTCACATGCTAAGTACTCAGACAGAGAGTAGGAAGATTCGCGAAGAAGTAGTTCCTTCAATTTGGCTTCGAATGTTTTAATATTCTGAATTGATTTGAAGTAGTTAGGTAACTTGTTATAAAGCTTGATTGGCATGACAATTGGACTATTCTCAACCAAGGACAATCTGTGCTGAGGTATTTGAAAATTGTTGTTATTTCTTAGGTGGTATTCGTGTTGGAGTCGATCCCTATTGTCTATGTAGTGTGTTCCCTTCGTTTTAACAAATTTCACACTATTCAACATGTAAATTGAAAGGAAAGCCAAAATATTCAACTCGAGAAAATGTGTTCTAGAAGAGAAAGTACGTGGTTTAAATAGCATCGTTTTAATTATTCGTTTTTGTAGGATAAGAATATCTTGTGCTTTCGAACAGTTTCCCCAGCCAACGACGCTGAAACTCAAACATCAATGAATATTTCCGAAGTAGTATAATCGTAACAAGTCGACGTTAACTTGAGATCGGAGGTGCCACATAACAATGTTTCGAGAGTTTATGAAAACTCCCAAGAAATTTCATAAACTGCTTATGCTAGTTATTTTTGTTATTAAATTTTACTAGGAGACTTATATTCAATTCGCGAGTCGAAAAAAATGATCAAATCTGTTTTGGTTCCATTCAAAACCAATCCATTAAGAGAATAATAAATCTTCATTTTCTGAGCAGAAGTAGATGCAGCCACACTCAGATCATCGAAATTGTCTGATGAAGATGCGTAAACGCTTATGGACCGGAGGTACAAGGTCATCTAGTTTCTTTAATAACTCTTTCAGTATTTTCTCGAACAAGACATGGACGGAATGAGATATTTTTCGTACCAAATTTGTGCAGTATGCCTTCAATAGAGTTACAGCTGAAACTCTAAAGCGCATGCGTTACAGTAGGCACACGGCTATCACTACCGGTTCGGTACTATAGATTTTCGGGGTTCCACTACAGTTAAAATAGCAATTGCATTTTCCGAAACTCAATAATACGCTCTAGATAGCTGCGGCACTCAAAAATTCGGTAGCGTTACAAAAATTATGAAGGTTTTGTACAGAATAAATTCTCTAAGCCCAAAGCTATCCAATTTTATTGTATATTTGAGGTCAGCAACCGCTACAAGAATGTGACGCAATATTTCTTTGTTTAAACAAATATGCTAGTTTCTATCTAAACTTGTTTCTGTAATCTGTGTTTTACTGTTCCACTGTATCACTTGTGCAACTTGCACTTATTTTATCGTAGGATTGACGAACGTTTTCAAGACATACAGTTTGCACGCGTTCAAGATAGTTCTTTGTGATGATTTTGCAATATTTAAAAAAAAAATTGGCGTCAACTCTACCCAAACCTTTGTATTGAAATGATAATTCTAGTCGACATTTTCATTTTGTAGCATTATACCTAACAAATTCCACTTGCTGAAAATCATTTCACATTATATTTCTGGAGAAATGAAGTGTTAGTCACCAACTTTTGTTTTGACGTCGTTTCACTTCATTATTCGACGACAGAACTTGACCTTTACTTCCTTTGTGAATGATACGAGGATAATATCACCTGTTGAGCTCGGGTGAGTGTGAATTCGGGGCAAGTGTAAACGATGGCATTTAATGGGCGGCCAATGAACCAATTGCAGCAAAGACATGTACAATTCTTTGTTCGAGCCATCTACGTTGAACAGATTCTTTCATAATAGGGGAGCCCAAGCGGGGATTTCGCGATTTACTAAAGCGCGGCATATTAATATACAGGGGGATACCTTGTACCCGGTTAAGTGCTTCCATCATATATGATCCCTATATATATATGGTCGCCCTTCAAGGATAAAGGATCACATTAGTAAAAAAAAAATTATGATCTGAAATTCTCGAGCGCGTCAGATTAAGGTAGGGTGAGTGAGTTACATACTGAAACGTGTATATTCCACTAATCTGACGATTCGAGAGTGACCTAAAGAAGGAGGAGGGCTACAAAGTTGTAAAAAAAAACGTCATTTCCACATTCTCGAACGTGGCTAATTTTATTTTTATTTTATGGATTAATTCAAGAATTGCAAAAAATATATAATCTGACGATTTCCACAAGCTGAAATAATAAAAATTCATCGATAAAGTTTAATGTGTGCAGCTACGTGATGCCTATATTCCCCTCTCCACGTTTCTATTGCTCTCTCACTCCGTCCCCACTCTGGTTTCTGTTGCCCAGTGTTGCCGTTTTCCGGATAATTATCCGAATTGCGGGTAATTTGATGGCCTGTGGGTAATTTCGCGGATCGTCACCATTTGCGGATAATTTTTGGGTAATTTTCCTTGAACAACAATTTTTTTTATTGGGATAGATTTTGATCAAATGGTAAAGATTTTGGTTGGTGGATATGAGGAATTGGCATTTCTCCGAAAAAAGTTAAAGATAGAGAGAGATGGTCTGTCTCTCTCTCTCTTTGTACCAAGATCATGGTGGTAAAAATTTGGGATAAACAGGAAAAATTTTGCTTGATTTCTTAGGTTTCGTACTCCACTGCTAGATGGCGATGTATTGATGTATGGTTTTTACTGAAATAAATTTCAAGGGCTAGTAGGAATGGATAACGAACGTCCACCCATGATCATATTACGCGAAAGTGACATTGACAAAACATAGATTTTATGGATAATTCGAAAATGACGCAAGCCTTCCTAATCGTCCATTGTTTTTCGCCCAAAAATTCTAAACAATATCGAATAAGTTACACTCTCGACTTTTCTTCCTCATCAGCGCATTTGGCCAAATACATTAGGGTTTTCAGACATTTAACTTTATAGGTACCAACACATTTTGCATTCACTAATTGTTATTGCAGATTATGTTATCCCTTCCATGTTATAATGTTTTGTGTTGTCTTACATTTGCTAATGAAAAATAAAAAATTTAATAGATTTTCTCTGACACTGACAGCTGATACAAAGGCTAGCCAATCCACCTTTCATTACCAAAGAATGTTAAATTGTATTCAGTTTTCGATCCAATAACACAAAAATTCATAATTGCTGATAAGAATACTATAAAATTGAAGGCGGATCAAATGCGGACAATTTCAATCTGGTTGCGGGTAATTTCGGGTAATTCTCGCTCGATGCGCGGATAATATGACAACTGAGCTGTGGCAACACTGCTGCTGCCATGACGCCATGACAGTTGATCACACAGTCTCGTTGGTGGCATGATATTGTTTACAACGAATATCCAACGTTTTAAAATTTTAAAAATTTAATTGCTTCTAATAATTTTTTTTATAAATACAAGTATTCTACTAAAAAAAACGTACACTTTTTTTATTTGCATGCTTTTTCCTGAGATTTTCAATTAATTAAGTTCAATGATTTGAAAAATAAAAAAAAAAATCAAATTGGCAGAATAAGCGAATCCCGCCAGATGATCGTCAGATTATGAGACTGTGACGTCTAGGGCGTAAAGATGAATTATATATATTTTAATCTGACGCGCTTGTGTATTTCAAAATGACGATTTTTTTTTTCACATTCTAATAACGGCCGCGAGTCTGCGCCACATCCAAACCGTCAGATTATTATGTAGCAGCTTTTTTTTAGGTTCACTTAACATCCCCTCAGAAAATCGGACGCGCTCGAGATTTTTTTATTTTTATTTTCAACCCTTACGTACGACCACCCCCATCATGGAAACAATCAGATTAACATACGTACATTTTAGAAAAAATGTAGGACATAGATGATATCAATATCTGAAGCGCTCTAGTATGTCCACGCAACAGTTTTTTTTACATTTTCGAAAGTCTATAGCCGCTCCCCCCACCGATGAAAAGGTATACATTATATAACTTTTTTTTCTTTTTATCATCTAAGCATAATAGGTCTCTATGGAGCTCGAGTAAATCCCGATTTAGCATCGTGGGCTCTCCTACTATCAGGAAAATTGCCACCTTCGTTCCGACTTGACGCTCTATGAGTAAGCTATAGTCCGTTCATAATTTGTTGATAGCTCACTGCAAGTTTGACCCTCATTAGAGAACTGAAATACAGAGAGGACAGCTAATATGATATAATAACAAAAACCAAACTAAAACTGGCAGTTTAAGATGTTTTCGACTAACCCACCTTGTATCTGAAGAAATACAACACAGCTATAAAACTTTTAATCCGATTATGTAGGTATTTTGAGTGGAAATGACTGACCAGTGTCGTAGAGTATATGATTAAAACATTAGTTACTTTAAATAAATAAAAATATATTAATATTCTTAAACTGTAGGTACTGTAAACTGTATTTTTATTTTAATAAAATTTCTTTATTTTATTCAAAAATAATAAGTTACTTGCAATTTGTAAAAGATACATTTATTCAATGAATACCTATTTTTAAATGATATAAACTACGATTACTTACAAAACTATTCAAATTCAAAATAAACAGGATCATCTTCGGAATCCGAGTCGTCTTGCAGGTTAATAATTAGCGGTTGTGTCTCTACAGTCGCATCAATTATATTGTCAAGATCCCACATTTTTTGTTCTTCTTCCATTACATGTCTTACTGCATCTCGCCAATTTTGTTCTGTAATATGTTGTAAAGACTCATATAACAATTCACGTACAGCTTGTATTTTATATGACGTATTTTTTCTAGCCACATAGCTTTTCATTTGTGCCCAAATGAGTTCAATTGGATTTAATTCGCAGTGGTAGGGTGGAAGTCTAAGGACTGTGATGCTTCGTCTTTCCGCCATTTTGTCAACTACGTATTTCTTGAACTTAGATTTGTGTTGCCGGGCAATTTTTAAAAGTTCTGCTTTAACCATTCCATCTTCGTAAGGCAGGGACTTATTCCGCAGCCAGTCAATGATATCCTGTTTCTTCCACGCAGTCGTTGGAAGTCTTTCTACTAGTCGTGAATGATAAGGTGTAGTATCTAATACTATAATTGAGTTTGGTGGTATATGTTCAATCATCTGCTCAAAATACTCTTCGAAAACATCAGCTGTCATCTCCTCGTGATAGTCTTTTGTGCTTTTGGATTGAAATTCCAACAAACCATGCTTAGCAAATCCTTTTTCACTGCCAATGTGAGAAACTATTAATCTACTGCCTTTACCAGAGGGTGGGGAAATACCAGTAGACCAACCTTCCATAAAGGCTTGCCTGGAGCTTGATATATTTTTATCTGACCAAATTTTTGTGAGAGTATGACCTGCGTTTACCCACGTTTCGTCCTGATAGTATATTGGCCTTCCTTCAGTCCGAAATTTTCGTATAGATCTTAGATACTTTCTTCTCCAACATATTATCTCTTCCCGGTCAATCAAAAGTGATTTTCGGTCTGATTTCTCCCACCGGAAATTTAATTCTTTTAAAACTTGCCACAATTTGGTTCGTCCGACATGAGGCAAATCCGGGTCGTCTCTAACTTCTTGTAAAATTTTGTTTAAGTTGGGTATTTCTTTTTTGTAAAAAAATTCGTGAATTTTCCTTCGAATACCATTTTTGGCAAATTCATCAATTTCAATAGGTTTTCTCCCCCTCTTTAAGTATTCGTTTGTATTTGGGTTAGCTATACCTTGTTTTTTTCTTTCTGATAGGAACCTATATATTGTTGACTCCCCTACGCCCGTCATGTTGGCACAACTCTTGATTATGTTCTGAACAGTGTTTGTGGGATTCTGAGAAACCAGAGCATCGTGAACGTTCAAAACAATAGTCTTCTCTCTTGGTGAATAGACAGACTTACTGACTGTACGCAACAGTACCGGTGTAAAACTTGATGATGTTGATGATGATGACGAAGCCATCGCAAACAATCAAACAAAACAACCAGGAACGAAAGGTACGTTTATGTTTGTAGGAATATGAAAAAAAGTTACTCACGCACTGCACAAATTCGCAAAATAAATATTAGAGGCGTTAATTACTGCCGTAGACGCCGAAACACCAACGAGCCGTAAATAAAATGCGATTAAAAAATGTACTAAACCAAAAATTATTTTCGTTCGTAACAACTTCACCCTTTCAAGTCAAGTTTCGAATATAAACTGAAGCTTTATATTACTAAGCTCTCCATTAATTTTAATGAATAAACACCTCAGGTAATTTTAATGAATAAACACCTCAGGAACCTCCGCCTATGATTTTACGACTTACGACCGTTTTATGACTTGGGCCCTCATTTTGTGCTATCGACAAATTATGAACGGACTGTAGTTTTTTTTTTGAAAATATAAAAATTTGTGTTGAATTGACAGTGAGATTTTGTAGGCATACATATTTTTCTTACTTGCTCCATTTTCATGGCGCAAGTGAACACCTTACAGAGAAGTATCTCACTCGCACTTGTCACAAAACTATGGGAAAGTGTGATCCAAGGTTGTGATTTTCAAAAACCGATTTGTACTGAATTCTAGTTTTCACATCACATTGATGATATGCAACAAACTGACATGAGCTTAAGACGATTACTCCATTTTGAAATTTTTGAAACAGCTATAAACGACAAATTTGCTCACATGTTTCTAATCATGAAAAAAGCGTTCACACTTACCCGATCCTACCTAAGTTCAATTTTTAAAATGAAATAAAGTAAATGTTGTCCAAATTTTTGACATTCCAAATCATAAAAACGAATACGAAGATTACTGTTGATTATTCGGGGGTTATATCCCGAGTGCACCAAGTTTAATCAGTTAAAATGTGTGCTGCAATTCCATGATTCTCGAAATTTTGCTTAGCAAATGACTTGAATGTATGATAATTTGATAAAATCCCGAGACCGCAGGTCGAGGGATTTTATTTTAAATTATTATACACGAAAACATTTGCTTGAAAGCAAAATTTTGAAAATCATGGAAATGCACGCATTTTGGTCGATTGAACTTGGTGAAGGAGGGATATATGTTTAGATTATTTCCAGAAACCATGTAAACTCAGAAAACATCAAAATCGAACACAGGAACAATATAGTACCAGAGATAGTACCTGAAAAGTGATCCAAACGCCCGGTTTATTTCGAACATTTTAATCGGTTAAAAGTTCTAGTGCATTTAATCGCTGTAAAACTCTGTAAAAGCAGTCTAGCCTTCAACTGTTTCATCGTTTATTCGCATTGAGGGAAATAATCGGATGAAAAATTTTATTTTCAAGTGTGTTGACTTGATAAAACTATTTTTAATAAAATCATTGTATTAGATTATCTCAATCTGAAAACAATTGGATTTTGAATCCCTGTCGAAGATAAGGAAAAAAATGATTATGAATATTTTTTATAGAAATATTTCGTATTTACGAGTTAGTTATAATATGTAATATCAGCTGTTGATTCACCACAGCCCTTTTTTTTAACCATTCACATTCTTTTGAAGTCAGTCTAGGAAGGCTTATGTTTTATAGAACTCGTTCTAGAAGTTGGTGAAGTTCATTAAAAATTTACTACACTTGTTTCTTGTAGAAATTTCAATATAAAATACTGCAAACTTATCGTAATGCCAATGAACTGATGATAGTAGGTAATTAGCACGGGACTATTTTCCACAGCAAGAGCGAATTATCACACTTGACCATGAATGTTAGTCGAATATGTACAAATCGCACGATTGATGTATCAATAACGTCTTATCTTTCTTGTTATGAAATGTTACTCTGGTCTTCACTTCACTTAGATGTAAAGCATCGTTGGAATATTACGAAGTATATTGTGCAACGTATTTGTTAATTTAAATTCATTTACGTTATCGCACACAATAATAAAAACATATCTGATTGGATTGTTTTCAAAATACCTGTTGTGTTTACCAGCAGATCGAGTATTGGAGCCGAACGCGACCACAGCGCTGTCTTTATCTTTCAGGAACTTTTGGGGGATTTTTATGCATTTTACCCTACTACGAAATAATCACCAGAAACCCTGAAAAACTCTTTTTCAGAATATGGTAAAAGAATTTTGATATTGGGCCAAATTGTTATTACTATCTTCAAATTGCTCTATATAAAAGTTAATAACGGAAAACCGAATTTGAGAAAGTTGAAATTCGGTAGAGTTTTTGTGTGTTGTTGCTACGTCTCAAAGGTTAATAATACAAGCAAGCAAAATTAACTCAAAATACCATTATTACCATTATTGAAAGCTCCCCCCCTCTACATCCAGATTCAAAATTCGTACGATTCAGACGTGTCTTATCGGATCGGTCTGACGACAATGCCGAACACACTTATTAATGAATGTATAATAAGATTGCAATCGGTGAACGAGTTGACATTGAACCTCATTTACCAATCATGCACGATTCTGCATTTTCAGCCAAAGTTGAAGTGAATTTAATCGAGTGTTTGTAATGACCTTTTTATCATCAAATATTGTAGACTTTCACGGCCGGCAACTGATGAATTGTTAGAAGTTTCCGGTCTTCTCAAATCAAAGCCTCGCAGCAGGGAAGAATACTTCGACCATTGCCGCATCGCCTTTGGAAATGTCTGCCGCAGATGCAGACGAAACGTCAGGCCCAAAAACCTGCAGACCACGGCTGAGAAGTCCGGAAACTTCTAACAATTCAACTTCCTATCATCTTCAAAATTAAATAAATGTTAATGATAAAAAATAATTTTGATACAGTTTTATTTATATAACTGGACAAATATTTGATACGAATGATAAGCAGAAAAAATTCATCCAGAAAACAACTCTGCCATGTTTTGAAATTCCCAACTAATTTACAATAACTTTGGCGTCCACTGCATTGAAACAGTTGGGAAGCATGTCATTCCATATTGATAACTTACTTCAGGGAACCTCTTCCTTTAACTTGAAAGCAATATTGAACGAGACTACTTACTATACGACACTCATTCAGTGTTTTAAGCATGCACTAAAACGGTTTATTGTTTTATTGGTTCATTATTAAAAACGGTTCATTCTTCATGAGGTTTCTTTTTCTCATCAACCGAACACTCTGAGCGAAACCAAATAACTGCTTCATCTTCCAAACAAGTATCATCTTCTGGCTATAGTCCACTACTTTTCATTCAAAATCTTTGCTGACTGGAATAACACAGATAGAGAAGTGTCACTCAAACGTCAGTAAAGTCAGAATCTCACGATGCATATGGCCGTTTTCATTCTAACTATCATTCCAAAAGCATTGGGGAAAATGGCAGTCCCCCAAAAATGCTCATTTTGTCCACATTGCGCTCTGCAGTCGACTTCATTATCCTTAGCACGTACTTCGCACGGCCCAAGATTCGATTTCAAATAATCCGTTTGAAATCCAGTAGTGCTTTACCCACATATAAGGTTGATGGGCAGACAACTGCTTCCTACTTCTCTGGCCAATACCCAAAGGTCGTTGACAACTACAGCTGTCAAAGTCTCATCAGGAAGTATCACCTGCTTTCATTTGTTGTGATACAGACTTTTTTGAGGTATTCACAAAAATATGAGTTGTATGTTTTGGGTCTTTCGGTCTCTTTGAAATAGTATAGGAATAGTTGTTTTTCCATGTGAATGTTCATTGCAACGTTTCTTTTTTTTTTCAAATGTAGACCTTTATTTCTTTCAAATATGAACTTTTTTCATCAGTATTGCTAGCCATTATCATAACATGTTCGGGAATGTACATGTACTTCTCAACGTTTCTTTTTGAAACTCAAAATTTTAGGAAATTTAACAGATTATTGTCGAAGTAGAATGGATCATACTGTGGTTTGTAACAGTTAAGGTTGTTGACCATATTTCGATTGTTCAAATTGTCGTCCATCGTTTCTCAACTAAGTATTTGCTCCTGAAATGTTTTAGGCGATTTGCTAGCATTTTTTGTGCAATTATAGTTATACAAATCCCCAGTACTATATTGAATCTTTCAATTCTTTTATATTTCAGAAAGTTGCACTAAACCATAATAATTTAAGGAGCTCCACAATGAAATGTCCAAATGAGTTAGGTCAGGTGTATGTAGTGGCCACCCAATACTAGTAAAATTTCTGTTCATGATATCAACATTTTTTCATTTTGTGGTTTACTCTGGAGTTTTTTTTGTATGATGATTCTCATATTTCCCCATATATCGCAAATATCCATATGAATTATTTTTTTCATTACTTCAATCGATTGAAATGCTACCGGTGGAAAGATTCAAAATTAAAAATGTATGCAGAAGGAGTATAGTCGCTTATTTTTGTCCCGATATTTGATTTCAGTGATGTATTGATAGACAGTTTCGAATAAGGATTTCGTTTGCATAGCATATTTTTCTTCTTAGGTGGCTACTCGTGTCTGTCGTAAGACAATAGGTTTGTTTGACTTCTAATTTTAAGCATGGTTCTAGGACGATTATAGTTTTGAGTAGAACTAGTAGTGCAATAAAATAATCCAGAACTTTCGACTGACAGTCCCACAACCATTATTATTTTAGTAAAAGTTGAACGCTTCTTGGCGGCTCGAGGATTATTAGCTGGCACTTGTTATATTGAAACAAAAATAATTCGTATTAAACGAGTTTCATAGTCAGCCTTCAAATCGAAACAACAGTGTTGCCATGCTACCAATCCAAGTCAGAAGAATTAACTTACTCTAATCAAAATCCTTATCGAATGTGGGTCTATAAATTCACAGCGTTAGAATTTCTCTTTATAGCTTTTTGAGAGATCACAGGAAGGTTTTTATGCATCTTGGTTATTGACAATGAGATTATGATTTATTTGTGATTGAAACGGTTCTGATTTTCACCACCCAACCGTCTTTTCCGCTTATAAATTAATGATTCGTTATTTTCAGACAAGGGCGACCCAGCGAATTGGACATCCCCCGGCATCCGAGCCAAGGCCGTCTTCGATTTCATCGCGACGTCTCCCAACGAACTGACCTTCCAGACCAACGACCTGATCACTCTGGCGCCCACGTACATCCAAGACGAAATGAACCTGAAAAACTCCGGGTGGGCGTTCGCCGTGTGCAAAGGCAAGTCGGGCGTCGTGCCGCTCAACTATCTAGTCATAAACAAGAGCCGGCCGCCGATCCTGAACACCCACAAGTCGGACGATCATCCCCCGATCCCGAGAGTGAAACCCGACGGCTCGAAGACTCACACGAAACGCGTCAGTTTCGGAGAGAACCAAATATTCGAGAACGTCGACCTCGACGATTACATGCCGAAGGAAGCGCCATCTAGTCGTGACGGCGAGAAGCGGGCTGTGGACGAAGTCGAAACGAACGCTACCGATCGGTCGTCGTGAAATTCCGATCAGGCTGTTTAGTCGGAATCGAGTACTCTGCGGAGAGCTTGACAAAAAACTGTTATTGAGTGCCATCGAGCTTCTACGGTGGCAGTTGGCTATGGAACTTGAACTGATTTCTCTTCTTTCGAGGCCTCGGACCAGGTCTGCTATGATATTCGACACCCTGGATATTTATATTACGTAATGTTTCACGGTTCCCTCGTTGGGCGCCGAACAATTTTGTTTGAAAAATTGAACCGCGTGGGAACGTACAGGCCTACTTAAAAAACACCCGGTTTCATTGTTTTTCTTATTTTTAAGGAAGTCGCTCACCACAACAACAAAAAGTAATTGAGAACGTCAGCTGCTTCGTTACAATAGCCATACCATGCAAAGATGACATACTGTTTTTTTTTGTTTATAATCAAACTCAACTTCTCCGTAGAAGTTGAGATATTGAAGTTCGATGCTTATTTTGAGTACATGGCTGCAGTAATTTGTGTCAGTGTCTGTAAATTTCAGCAAAGTATGAAAGTGTCATGAATGATCGCTAGAGTGGAAACCTTTTGTGTGAAAGTGAAAACTTTTACAGTATCTATTTTTCTTCTATTTTTTTGTTCAGTTGTTTGGAAGTAGGGTAGCAGCTCCTCACACCTTTCAGCACTTGTGCTGCAAAAGGGTATTTCATTAAAATAATATTTGTTGTTCTGAGGCGGAGATTTGTTAATTTAAATGTATAAACGTTCATTGGTGATAAGTTCATTTTACCTTGTGTATGATATTGTGTTTTACTTTTAGGTTTTAATTACATCAGAAGTTTTTACACCGTTTTATAATGGAAATTGTTTCAATATAAACTGTTACAAAAAAACATCTACTGTTTGTTTTCAATGAGTGGAAGATACAGAAATTGGAGAAATCGACAAACTTCCTTTTTCATAATAATATTACTAAAGCACTCTAGCACATGGAAACAATTTCGTACATTCAGATTGGCATATGACATGAAAAGCTTGCCAAACATGTAGCTCTGTAATCCGAACCTTCTAGTAACGGTTATTAAGTTATGCTATAGTAGTGAAACAACAACCTGTCAGCTCTCAACCTTGCACATCATCGGACCATGAAAAATTGACAAAAAAACTTGGCCCTGTATGAAATTATGTGTGATATAGTTCATTGAAAACAGTCCCAGCCACGTCAGTCGAAAAGCAAATTATAATTCAAAATAATTTTTGATCTGCAAAGCTGTAATTGATATGTGAATCAAACTTCGCTTTCTCAGGTATATATAGAAAATATGAGGAAAGTGCAGCGTACTATTATTATCTAGTGAACGTTATTGATCAAATTCCTGAACTCCACGATGCAATCTACCGTTGCAATATGTAAAGGGGTCATTGTGAAGAATGATAAGCTTGAGTATATTATTGATTTTTCAGGAGAGATAGAATCAAGAAACCTAATTAGGTAAATTCATCACAATTGAAAAAATTTAAATGAATTAAATCATATATTACTTGTGATATTGTAGGTAACAGAGCTATTTTTTATATTGGCAATGAAAACTGAATGAATTTACTGCAACAAATTGTATCTTGGAATTCAGGTGTTTCTCAAATTGTGAAGGACAGATCAAGGAATTTGCTGTAGGTAGAGAAATCTTCCGTGCCTTGAACTCAACTATGGACTACACTGAACGAAATAAGGTCCATTGACCCCAAAGATGGGGTTGAAATTAAACATATTTCACGCTTCTCTTTTCTTGTTAGTTATTCAAAATAATGAAACACGTAGGGTAGAGTTTTGATTCTAGATGGATATAACCTCCAGAAAGTCAACATATGGCTCTCACGATATCCCCTGAACGATACATGATTTTTCTTATTTTATGAGCTTCACAGGCATCTTTTGAAACATTGAAACCTAATTGGGAGCCTGTTTTCTTGAAAAAATACCCCTTATTGTTAATCTGAGCCATATCAAAATATACATACATATGTAAACAGGTGATGCACAATTTTATAATTGTTGGCATATGAGTATTCGTTGTTTACAACTGATATTGACATAATGATAAAGTCAATTGTATTTTGGGAAACAATATTTTGCTCAGAGCATTACCAATTTTTTAGGTGCCTGCCTATATACTCCATTCATACAATGTTATGGATGTTAAAATACACCTCAATAACTAAAGGTAGGGTCGAAGATGAAATATCATTGAAAAAGCCTCAATATAACACAAATCGACTAATTTATGGTACATATATTCTGTATAATGTTGTGTATTAGACGCATTATCCTGTTTTTATCACCAATTCTTGGAGAGGAATCACATTATTTCCTTCCAAACATTGTTGCTGCAATTTTTAATTCTTACGGCAACTTGGCGCTATGAAAAATGTCATCATACTGGGGTTTTATTCCCAATATTGAAAAATAGCACTCACTGAATGTTTTTTTATTTCATATTTATATTCAAAATTTGTGCAATGACTAATGCATACCATGACTTGCTACAAATGTATTTTTTACATAACGTAGTCAAATAAATATCTATCTATCTATCTACCAAGGTAAACAACGCCTACATGCTCGTGACTAACATTTCATTCACTCATTTTTAATTTATCTGATTGTAAGAAATCCTCTTTACTTCTTTTCTTGATTCTGTTCGGAAAATAATTGAAAAATTCAAAATTACCATTCTTCACAATGATGTCACCACATATTTGTGGTTTACGGCAACACATTACAATAGAAATACTTAAGCCGCTGCAACTTATCACACCAAAAATGATTCATGTTACTTGCTTCAGTTGCAGCGACAAATTGCATCGTGGAAAGACAGTTTCGACGATGCAACTCAATACTTTAAAAATAACCAAGTCGCTACTAGCAAAAAGAGAGACATGACTTGGAAACGAAATCACTAGTGCCATCTACCCGTAGTATCCATCCCTTCAAATGATATTTACTTATAGTGGACTAACTAGGTATATCTCTATAAACAATGCTTGTATTGAATACTATTTTGTGACTTATCAGTGCAGTTTCCCAGTGTTGATATATATTGTCATATTTACTAGTGTCGATGAAACGTACTAAAAGTTCGTTCAAGGTCAAATATTTTTGGAGTTACTGTTTCGCTTCTGTATAGTATTCCGATATATTCGATCTGTGCCTGTGCACAGTGTGCACCCTGTTTCCACGATGCAATTTGTCGCTGCAACTGAAGAAAGTTGCATGTATTCATGCAAGTTTTCCAAGTTGCATGAATCTTATTCTTGGTGTGATAAGTTGCAGCGACTTAGTTATTTCGATGGTAAATTTTTTGAAACAAACTAAAAATATGTGGTGGCACCATTGTGAGGAATGGTAATTTTAATTATTTTTCGAAATAAAAAACCAAGAAAAGTAATAACAAGGTGAATCTACTACAATTACAAAAATTAATGAAATCATGTATTACTTGTGATAATGTATGCGTTAATCTTGGTAACATTCAGTGTCATTCTTCAATATTGGCCATGAAAACTGACAGACATTCCGATTCATTTATACATGACTTCAAGCCATGAATTATTTTCCAGGAATACCTTCTACAATGATTTGAGATTTACGAAATTGGCATTGAAAATATCAATGATATGTATGTAGCGTCCTTATTTTCAGTCAAAATTTCAGCTGTAATATATTTTAAGACAGCAGGAAAAATGTTCACACATATGCGAGGAAGTGCGGTGTTTTCCGCATTCAACCGAATCCACTACGCGTCTTTCGATCAACCAGCCACACATTGTTGGTAGGTCGAAACGTAATAGAGATATAGAGCTCTACCTAGTATAATAAATGGGAAAAATAAGAAATATATGATGCGAGAAAAATCAGATAGTATGGAAGTATATCAACTGAAAAGTAAATAATGGAAAATAATGAATTGAGGAGTAAATGATAATGAGGAAAAATAAAAATTTAAAGAATAAAACTGAAATCGAGAAAACAATGAATTAAAAAATACATATGGAATTGAAAAATTCATATAATTGTGAATAATAATTTAAAAAAAACGAAGAATCAATTACTTTTCAATAGTAAATGATGAAAGCTCCATAAATAAAATGAAAAAGTACAAGAAAAATTGCAAATTCCGAAAAGGTGAAATGACGGAAAACATCGAAAATATTTGAACATTGAAAATAAATAATAAAACGATATTGAATAACAGTTCGAAACGCCTAAGGTGGAGTTATTTATGTGAAGTTAGCCACACTTTTGAATTTGGTGAATGCTTCGGGTGGAATATAGTGCAGCGTTGCCACATTCGTTCTTTATCATAGGTTGATAGAAATCTGTTGGTATTATCACAGTAATATGGTTTATGATAGTGGTATAATACTAGATAAAAGCAGGGTGCAGTTTTGGCCATAATGAAGCCAAAGGAAAATGTATCATTCCCGGGGACAACAGTAAAATACTCCAAATAACCCGGTTTATCAAAATTTTGATTATTCCAAGAGATGAGGACTTGAAATAAGAGTAATAAAACAGGGTGCGGATAATTTTTTTGCCGTTATAAAGTCGAAAAACATATTCAATTACCAGAAGTTTGATTATTCCAGGTGATGGAGACAGCAGATGAGAGTTTATATACAGGGTGCAGTGAATTGTTTGGGCCGTAATAAAGTCGCAAGAAAATATTTTCTCTCCGATGACAAGAGTAAAGTACTAGTTTACTGTTGGGTCTCTCACATCATTTTTTTCACTATTCTTAATACCCACTGTTAGATTTATGAACCTAGAGTAGAGAAGAAATGTGGCAACACTGTACTATATCTCACCCGAGGCATTCGCCAAATCGAAAAGTGTGGCTAACTTCACATAAATGGTGGAGTTGAGAAATATCAACAAATAATGAAAAAATTTGAGAGAACTTGAAACATTTCGATTCTTGGAATTACATTTCTAAGGGCAATACCTTCCGAACAGAAATCGCAGTATTTTTGACTATTGATTCTGATTCAGCAGTTCAAAATATGTAGACGAGTTCTTGCAAGATTGTCCAAAATCAAATCATCTGCGAAAAGTGAATATGTACTAACACAGTTTTATTTTGACCACAAAGCAGAGTCCTGATATTTAGATTGTTGAAAGAGCCTGTTTGTCGAACATCTTTTGCTCAGGGATCTTCTTTCAACAGATGAACTTTAAAAACTTGCCGAGATAAGTGCTTCCTGAAGCTTACAAACTTCAAAAATTCAAAGTGAATGTTAATTTGTATCTCCTGTCCCTTGATTCACGTGGTGTTCTTTGAACCTTTCAGGGCTTCCCTTTCGTGTGAGTCTGCATATAAAAAAAACATTTTCTGATTCCAAACAAAGACAGCTGTTGTCAACTGTTTGACATTGTAGCACTCAAATTCCATATAGGCAATATACTCAATAGCTAAAGAGACAAAAACACTCATTTTAATAACACACTATTTACACAATAAAGAATAACAAAATCCATACGAACGAAATAAATTTATTACAATAAGCACTATTCACTCTAGAGCACGTGATAGGAATACAAATTATACAGGAGCTTTGTGTACAAGATTGAACCAATGTCCGCATTCACAACGCTTGGGCTCTCCCTTGTGCAACCACATCCAAGATATGCAAGTAGCATCCTCTTCACAGATGCAACCTATCAAACGAGAATCGAAAGCTGAAGGGATTTCGTTGGGCTGCATTTTAGTACCAGGGCCTCTTTTGAGAATCTTGAGGTCGAAGGGGTCTTCGTTACCCGAGACTTTGGCCAGCAGCTCACGCTTCTCTAGACCAGTGGCATGTTCAAGAGGATCGCTGATCGGTACTGTTGAGAAAACTGAGGTTAGACACTGTTGACATAAAAATTACTTTTAATGAACTTTAGCAATTTATTAATCGAAAGCAATTCCTTTAGAGTTAAACATAGGGGCTAATTCACCCCTTTGGCAATCTTGTTCCTTTTCCCAGGGTTTTTCTCAAATTACGTAATGTCAAAGTCGAGAAAACCTCGGGTAGGGCAAGGTGATCCGAAAATACACAAATTCACACTCACCTTTAGAGGCGAACCTGTAAGTAGTTGAGAAGACGTGTTTTCTTGCTGTAGAAACTGCCAATCTTCCACATAGCGATGCCATTTTGGCGATTTCAACGAGGAAATAAACCAAAGTTGGTCGACGACGTTCGATATCAAACACAAACTGTTGAAGGAAGGAGGGCGCCAGCATCGCTGCACGGAACATCGCGGTTAGGGTGAGTTCCTATTTCATTTCCTTAGAAGAAAAGACGAAACATCCATAACATCGAGTACCGTGGAATGTTCCAGTTTGAATTAGGAAAAGGGCAACTTTTCAAAAACATCGGTGAATCAACAGATTATCAGAAGGATTCATTTATTGTTCTATTCGATTCGTAATCTGGTTTTCATTCAATAAAGCAACCTGTCAGATCTTTTTTATGAAAATTAAGTTTCATTAATCCAAAAACTTTGCCGTGGTTAACGAATTTTTCTGCAGTTTTTGTAATATTTTCTTGCTTGATTTTGGAATTGCCCAGTTCATCGGTCCACCACTAAAATGACAACTTCACCGACCAAAAATAAATATTGGAATCAAATGGTCGTTGAGTTATTACAAGAATGATTTTTTCAGGTGAACTGAGCAAAATAAAACATTTTTTCGAAAAACGCACCCCTTTCAAGATATTTGATTATAGGTAAAGACCAAATAATTCAACATTTTCAAAATTGCGCGTCTACCATGTTTCTCATACGCCCAAAATAAACAAGATGCGTACTTTTTTTCCATTCAAACTCCTTCCTCGTCATTCATCTTGTGAATTTTGCAAATGAATTCTTATAAAATATTAGAAAACTTCATAATTGAATTTTTTGTAGAGATCAATAATTCTTCGCCTTAGAACCAAACTATGCTATGTCCACTTTTTTAGAAAATAGGGTTTTACTTCCAGTTTAGTCTATGTATTAACAAAGCCCTTTGCACCAATATATTCCAAGTACGATAATCATGTATAATATTGTAAATATACCGTGGCTGTTTTATTATAAGTCCACTCAACCTTGCAAATATGCGGACCAAAAATATACTATGTCCTGTGTCCCAATAAAAATTGAGGATAAAACTTATTGTTTTTTAGCAGTAGTACTGTTTCCAATAGAAAACAAGGAAACGAAAATGGAAATCAAAAAATGAAGGGAAAAAGAATATTAGAAAAAGATTGCGACAATCCGGTCAGAAATTTATAAGCTGCAAGGGCGGTGCTGTTTCCGAAAAAAAAAATACCTAAACGAAACTGTGTAAACTATCGTTTCAAATGCGTTGATAATTTGACTGAGTATGAGGTGGCGTTGATCCACTACTTGGAATTTTGGACAGCGAAAAAGGATTTTTCTATGACAAAACTACAAAAAGGGGTTTATTACAGCAAAAAGGAATCGAAATGAAGAGCGCAAGAGAACAAAAACCTATTCGTTTAGATATTAACTATTTTCAGCGATAATTAAGGTTGAGTTTTTTTATATTTAAGCATTATACAATTGAACTTTCTTTGTTTCTTCTTTATAATGTTGATGAAAAATAATATTCCATAATAACTACTACCTCAATGTCGGATCCCAATTATTTTATGTCCAAACTTTGTTTATATTATTTTTTTCTCAGAAACTGTTGATATCTAATGCAAAATGCAGTTGTTCGAAACTAAATAGCATATGATTACTAAAAAAATATAAATCGCACCTCATTTGATTTACTATTAAGGTATCTAAACTTCCAAACTTCAAAAATCTTCCCCTGTGGAATTTTCAAACTGGACTCCGAACAGTTTGGTTCTAAGGCGACGAAATACCCTAACACCAAACTCATATTTTTGCAATCGACGCGCGTTTCATTAAGGTTAGCATATTCAGAAGAAAACAGGTAGATAATATAGGATGACATCTGAATATCACTGAAATAGATTTTCAGGCAAAAATCAACTTTCTTCGATATTTTTTTTAAAACCTCCTCTGAGTCAATGTGATATATTTTTCATCATTTTCAAGATGAAAATATCTCAGAGAGTTGTATCGTCAACAATTTTCACGATGTTATTTAACTTGATTCCACGATTTTTTTGTTATCAAAAGGGTAATAAGAGGCGCTTATTAAAACGTATTAGTAACAATTTTTTTCATGTGGTTACAAAAAACCTATATAGCATTTTTCTCATCAGAACAATTCATCAAGATTTTTTATCAGTTGAAATCCACATTTATGTCAGTTTGATGATAGGGTAATTAATTCACGTAAATTGAGTGAAAATCAATATTTTTAAACATTTTTTCAAATATGAACTCTGATTTATAGGTGATCAAAGATCGAAAAATTAATATCTACGTCTGTCTATACCAAATTAATATTTCTGACCATTCTTGTGAGCAAAATAGAAAAATGAGTAGTCTATAAAGCTTCATCAACATGAATTCGTATATGAATTACTATAAAGGAGTGACTTTCAATAAAAAAAATATCAAAGAAAAATGGGTCATTCCAGCTCAATTCTCATAAAAATATTTTTTGTGTGTTGGTGTTTATAGATTTTAGCGTGATTCTCCAATTTTTTCTTAATAATGATGACCATTAACAATGATGAGAATAACGAATCCCAGTTTTCATGCATCTTCTAATGATTTATGAAAGGGAATGACTCATAACAGAAACTACATTACAAATCATTACAAATGTACCAATTTTTCACATTATTTATTTAAACAATCATAAGATCAATTTACAAATAAGGTTCTGGGAATTCGAAAGTAACTTCCCTTCCAGTCAGTTTTTTGTACACTGATGCAAATGTGTCCACCTAAAATAAAATAAACAAAAAATAAATATCAATATTCAAATTATTTTTCACATATTAAGTGAAGTATAGCTATAAACCATAACATGAATAAATATTGTGGATAAAACCGAATCAGGGGATAATATCTCAATAAGGACATAAGAGACTTGCTTAAAGGTGCAGCTTTCGGGAGGCGGCAGCAAGAAGAATTTTTATGAATAAATTATAGTTTAGCCAAAAAAATGTTTATACACCTCACGACTTTGATATCCAATGAAACTCATTAACCAGAGTACAGATTAACCTTGGTAAATTTTAAAATCGAGTCAGTTACAAGGTGAAAATGCAAATAAGGAAATTCAAAAACACTCAATTGTGTGATCTTCATTAGACAGTTTACAAAACTGCTACATGTGTTTCATTACACATTAGTTTCTCAAAAAAGCTGTGTATAATTTTCAAGATGCAAACCAGTCTCAATGTTTCATATAACATAGCCAGCAACAAAACTTTCGCAGATCAGATATTATATATATAATTTAGTTTTCGATCTGGTCATGAAATGCATGTATACTCAAAAGTAACCTCAGCAGTCTGAATATGAGGAACTAATTATGCTTTCTCTGAATCAAGAAAGAAAATGCCACTTGAAAGAAGTAACTTAAGAAATCTACAACACTCTGTTGATGGGTATGTGTGTATAATTCAGACATTTGATCCATTCACAAAAAAGAAGTCTGAATACACCATTCTCTAGACTCTAGATCAAGACAGTGCAGAACGTCACTGTTGAGTTAACGGAAAAAAGTGTAAACCTGAGAAGAACTATTCCGAATTTTGAACCAAACCTACTGTATATAAAACCATGAAATGTAAAGTAGTTATTCATACAAGGAACTAAGAAATTAATTAAAGGAAAAAGATCACCCAGCTCATTTTATATTGAGGTTATGTTTCTATATTTGCTTGCTTCAATACTTTTGTTTATATCTAGTTTTATATCTATTGATCTGACTTGTCACAAATAATGTTGTAACATAAAGTTATCAAATAAACTATCTCTATCAATATCGAATAGCATCAAATCAGAATGGATACAAATGGACAGCCAATTGAACTAGTGAAACGATTTTCGTTCATAAATTGATGCTGCATAAACACCAATATATTCTCAATTTGAAATTATAATTTAGTTGATGTCGCATGAATTCACCTACAGTGGTAATTGTAAAAGTGATTATATTTGTGAATGTTCAGTTTTTGAACAGAACAGGATAGGCCCTGAGGAAATCCATGTAAAGCAACAAAAATGAGTATGTTTCTTTCCTATCAATTTAATGCATTATTTTGGGGAGCACTTGTTTCTAAATATGTCCTTTATAACTGTCACACCCTCCAATAGATAGAACATTGAACTAAAAATATTCTAAATCACCACAATTAATAGCTGTTATTTTGAAACTTTGAGAGTAATACTTTTATCAGAAAAAGAGCATCAGTTTAGATAGTAGCATATCAAGTTGCAGAATCTCATTATTGAGGACATATTTATATGAATGAACCTCATGAGAACTATGAAATTGAAACACTCACCTTATGTTCGATAGTAGTCTGTTGATTTTTGTCAAGGTGGACCTTTGTGAGTTGTGAGCCATCTAACCTTACACGGATACGCTTTCCGACAATTTCAGCAGGAAAAACAAGGTCTTCCAGAATGGCATCATACACTGAAGTGAGTGTACGCGACCTTGGACGTTTTTGTTTGTTTGCTGCACGAGTTTTACGAGTAGGTTTGGGAAGAATTTTACGTTCACCTACGAAAACCACA
Organism: Zygogramma bicolorata; assembly: GCA_032362365.1. Classification (NCBI taxonomy): domain Eukaryota; kingdom Metazoa; phylum Arthropoda; class Insecta; order Coleoptera; family Chrysomelidae; genus Zygogramma; species Zygogramma bicolorata. Next base: position 984,193 of record JAVJAQ010001811.1, on the reverse strand, counting down.
TGTTTGCCACTGAACTTCTTTTCCAGTTCACGTACAAGCCTTGGTTGAACTTTCTGGAATTGTTTCAGCTTGGGCATCGGTACGTAGATAATAACAGACTGAAATAATAGATGATAATAATAATCTCAAATTGTTTACAGTACACTGACCCACCTTCTTGTTATTCAACTCGATTTCTCTTGCTTTAGTAATGTGCAATTCTCTAAGCTGAGCTTTGAGATCTGAGTTCATTTCTAAATCAAGCAGAGCTTGAGCAACTTGGGTTTCGAATGCATCGGGCTCAGCCCCTCCGGACTTGATGATTTTCGAAGACATCTGAAACAAAAACAATACGTAAACATTGGTGGAAAGTGTCAAATACTCGATAAATTGAAAAAAAAATATTCCAATAATCAACTTGGTTTCAAAATTCAAAAAGAATCTTTCACGAACTTGCACTAGTAAAAGCTCACTCCTAATATTTTGATTCACGAACAGAAAGATTTATCACAATAAATCATTCACAAAACTTTCCAATCGGGCAAAATTAGATGGATGAAACAGTGAGTCAATGTTTGAAATGGGTATTTTCGTATATATTTACTCGATTTCACGCAAAAAACTTGGAAAAACAGTAAAAATTTTCTCGAAAACAAGAACGAAACGTGTACCTCGTCTATCGTAATTGAAAAGGAGAAAAATTTCGTTGACACTGTTGACAGTATTGACAGATTCTTTCTCCCCACGAAACATAAAACATAAAAGTCACTAAACACAAAACGGACAAACGTAACGGTCATTGACAAATGACATTTGAAATTTGACGAGTCCCGAGTCCCTGTACCACTGAAATGTATAATGGACAGGTCTAAACGAACCGAAACGGCCATGTTTTTGACTCCATCTATCTTGCAAAACGCACAAGGAAGCTTCAAACAGATTGAGAGCAATCTAAAGCAAATTGAATCGATTTATTTTTGAATTGTTGTTGTGTTTTTTCACAAAAACGCGCCACACGCTATTTGTTCGAAGGGGATTCTGGTTCATATCGAGTTCAGCAGACCAGGCTCCTTCTTGTGAGACAAGTTACGTAGCAGGGGATGAGACTAACTTGCTCAAGGAAATACGGACAAAAAACAAAATCCATCCGAAATCAACATTGCTAATTTTTTCCAGTAGTTCATGACTAGGAAGCCCTCTTTCTGCCACTGAGGTGGATAACATTTTGGAAATGCTTTTTCTATGTGGTCGTCCGAACCATTCCGCCCTCTGGCCGGCGTAAATGAGTAGGGTTTATTTTCATTTTCTCACACAGCAGAAATGTTCACACTAGAAACAACAGTTCATTGTCGAAATGTGCAAGGTTTCAGATTGGTCTAAATTTAAATTAAGACCAATCAGAAAGCTGTCGGATCGTAGTACCACATCGGATCCGACAAAATCGCATACCAATTTATTTAGAGAATAGAGGCACAGTAGCCCGCCCTACGGAAGTTGCAATATTGTACTGAAGTATAACCAGAGCAGAGGTACAGAGTACGGTGTACGGTGAGTACAACACTCAAATAATATTAAAGATTTATTATAATTTGCATTGAAATCAGTGGTTCAGTATGCCTTAAACAACTAACTGGTGAACGAAGCATGCACTGTAACGGTGGCTGTACCTCCGAACGGTGGTTAGGCCTCCAGTATAGGGACAAAGACAGGTTTTTTATTGATTCGTTCAATTGTATAAATATTTCCTCGTCCTTAAAATCGCATTCCGATTAAATGTATGAATTTCTTGTTATGTTATGAAATATTTTGACTTCATTCCTTTTTTTCAACTCCCAACTCGGAACATAAACCTCAGCTTCCCCAAGACCATCAGAAATTAAAGAAAAATATATCAAAACAAACTTCCACGAAATCTGGGAGGAAAATCTGCTAGGTATGAGTATCTGAAATGTTTTGGGGAATCACTTTTGTTTTGTGAAATCTGTTGAAATGATATTGTTGAGCGAATCACAGAGGTAAAAAGACATGAACAGAGTACGAACACCGCACAAATACCCAAAATTTGGTCAGAAATTCGTTCGCTTGTAGATCTACGGAATATTTTGGAGGCTTTCACGCATAGAAATCATATTATATATATATATATATATATATATATATATACATATATATGCAAGATGAATTTTTCTGGGTTTTCTATCCGTATTAGGTATCTTCTGATTTGTTCGACGTTTCGAATTCCATTTTGAATTCATTCTCAAGAACTGTGAGGCGAATATCTGTCCATACCGTCCTGGTCAATCACTCCCCTTACGAAGTAACCAAGCAAGAGTAAGCAAAGACTTCAATTGTCTGTTCTCCATGGAAACTGGCATTTATAATGATTCTCCCCAGTTATTATCCGACTAGTTCCGATATTATTGATGATTATATCATCAGCCGCTCTCTAATGTTGTATCCTGCCCATCCAGGTGTTATGTAGAAATTGATGTTTTCACGGATCTTCGATATGCAAGATGAATTTTTCTGGGTTTTTTATCCGTTAGGTATCTTCTGATTTGTTCGACGTTTCGAATTCCATTTTGAATTCATTCTCAAGAACTGTGAGACGAATATCTGTCCATACCGTCCTGGTCAATCACTCCCCTTACGAAGTAACCAAGCAAGAGTAAGCAAAGACTTCAATTGTCTGTTCTCCATGGAAACTGGCATTTATAATGATTCTCCTCAGTTATTATCCGACTAGGTCCGATATTATTGATGATTATATCATCAGCCGCTCTCTAATGTTGTATCCTGCCCATCCAGGTGTTATGTAGAAATTGATGTTTTCACGGATCTTCGATATGCAAGATGAATTTTTCTGGGTTTTTTATCCGTTAGGTATCTTCTGATTTGTTCGACGTTTCGAATTCCATTTTGAATTCATTCTCAAGAACTGTGAGACGAATATCTGTCCATACCGTCCTGGTCAATCACTCCCGGATTTATTTTCGAGATCTTGTGGCTGGTGGTAGCCAGGCGCCAGACAGACACAGAATATGTGGCAGTGTGGCAACACTGTGATATGAAACTGCTGCTGATTTATTTGTTATTGTTGACATTGTTGTGAAGTTTAGTATTAATTTTTACTAAGCAAAAATGCCTGTCTGTAGGTCAGAATACGAACAAGAAATACACGACGGAAAAAATGCAAGAACTGTTACCTGTAAATTCTGTAGTTCCGTAATTTTATTGCCCTCTTCGGCTTCATTCGAAAGTTTCGAGGTTAGAATTTTCTCAAATCGTATTTCTATCCAATAACACCTGAATTATGTTTCCATAGGTTCAACTGCCACTCATCATGCAATCGAAACCAACAGAGCAAAACCCGGAGTCCGAAAGTGTATCACTTTTTTGGTCTGTAGAAGACATGTTCACCTTTCAAAATGTTGGTTTCTCCAACACAGTTGGGAATAATAAATATCTTACCTGCGCCGACTGTGAAGCGGGGCCGATTGGTTACCACGACTTATCTACTCGGATGAGCTACATAGCACTAGGTAGAGTGAAACATAGTTGAGAGGGACATTGAGAAAATAAAGTTTACTTTTGACACAAATGACATTTTACCTATGCACGGTATATGTACACAGTAGGTTTAAGTCCTGAGCAATATAGTAATAGGAAGTTCAATCCTCAATTTGATCCTAGTAATATAGACCTGAATATACTTTGTAAAAAAAATAAAAGTTAGTATCAAAGTCACAAATTTTCAGTTAGCTTCAGAACTGTTTATGGTACAAGTTCATGAATACGCATGTAGTTGATAGAGACAAAAAGCATACAATGAATGGATATAAAACACCTACCTCAATAATTGAATTGAGTTGTCAAAGGTCAACGAATTCAATAAAATAACTCAAATTCACCAGTGATATAATTTAACTAACCCACTTCTGTATTGTATATATTCTGTTCACAGACTCACTTAAGTAGATATTTTTAGGAGAATTAGGTATATGTTTACATCAGTTTTTTTTTCTATTCACTATATCACTAAGTATACTCAAAATTGCATATCCAGGTCCACCTTTTGCTTAATAACATTGTTCATTGAGATATTGACATTGTCTGCTTCCGACAATGATACAGGATACTTAAATGGAAAAATTATTTGAAGGGATAGAAAGTATGGATTGATGGCGTTAGGAAGTCCGTTTCTGAATCATGCTCATTGTTTATAAAGGAATAGTATTGTTAGTCAATCTCTGTGTGAAGAGGATTTGAAGGGTTTTTGTTACACCATATACTAGAGCAAGAATCCGCAAAGACCTTTATTTTATGAATGCTGGAAGTTTCTCTATTCTCAGGTGAGAAAGATCAGTGAGTATGGAGTTTGGACGATGTTAACTTGGGCAGGTGACAGGTAGCAAAGGTGTGTTGAATAGTACCTCAAATTCGTTGAGTTTAAAGCTCAGTTTCTTTATATTGTGAATCATCTTTCGAACAATCTGTTCAGGCCAGTCTCAAATTACCTACACAGTAGGTTTCGGCTGGCACCTGTCAGAAAACAACTACTGGCTAATACCACGAAGGGCATTGAATTATATCCGACCGGTGCCAGTGCAGGTTTCTTCACAGAAGTAAATCCTGCATTTGCTTTCTTCGATACAAATGAAGGAATTGATTTTCAATCATAGGGACGGACACACGTGCAGACCGGTTTCGGGCTAATTGGCCACTCGTCAGTGCAAGGCAGTGCCATCATCAACATAAAGTCGACGACTTCCCATAATTAAAAATCAAAATCCTTCAGAGGATCGAGCCCCGACCAAAGCTGATGCGAACAACGAAGTTATTGCGCCATCTACCAATGGACGAGGTATTCCAGAAGCAAACCGAATTCGCCCATTCCTCCTGCGAGGAAAATGTAAAAACATTTGACATAGTCAGTGGGCATGCTTGAAGACTGGCGTTGAATCAAATCATCTTTCGAACAATCTGTTCAGGCCAGTCTCAAATTACCTACACAGTAGGTTTCGGCTGGCACCTGTCAGAAAACAACTACTCCCCTGGCTAATACTACGAAGGGCATTGAATTATATCCGACCGGTGCCAGTGCAGGTTCCTTCACAGAAGTAAATCCTGCATTTGCTTTCGTCGATACAAATGGCTGATACCACGATATAATTCAATACCCTTCGTGGTATTAGCCAGGGAAGTAGTTGTTTTCTGACAGGTGACAGCCGAAACCTACTGTGTAGGTTATTTGAGACTGGCCTGAACAGATTGTTCGAAAGATGATTTGATTTAACGCCAGTCTTCAAGTATGCCCACTGACTATGTCAAATGTCTTTATATTTTCTTCAGAATAATATTTTCTGGCACATACTATAGTAACAACCCACTGCTAGACAACCCCAAACTTCAATAAATTACAATTATACTCATGTTATAGCATAAAAGCTGCATTTTATGTGTTACTTGGGGAACTTTCAGAAAGTGTTGTCGTTGAGTTTGAGTTGAGCTGCGTGTAGAGTTTCGTGTTCGACGTTTTGGCTCCGATTTTTGAGCCATTTTCAAGAAGTAGATGTGACTTCTTCAATCTGCCCACTCCTCAGGTGTTGTCAAAGTGAGAAGGATTTGTGACTTGACGCCAAGGCCTCAATCTCCCCACACCCCAGGTCTCGTCACAGGTTCTTTTCAAGGTCTCAATCTGCCTACTCCTTAGATTGAACTGAGGTGTCGAATATCGAAGGGTGTTCGGTAGTATTTATATAGGCTGGTTTCACTTAAGTGGAAGTGTGGGGATGGAGCTTCGGGTGATCACCATCACCGGAGTCTTGGTGGGGACCGGACATCTAGAGATTATGGTTTTCCATGGAAGCACCCTACTATTATTCTTTGCTCATTAAACAATATACTATTTCAAAATTCCAAACGCGGCTTTTCAGTAATTCGTAAATTCATCGAAATAATTTGTTCTCCTATACGGCCACAATTGTTACAAATAAAACCAGTACAATTGAATCAACCTCTTTATTCAATTCAGATCAAATTTCAATTCGGATTGAAATAAACATCTTATTATTTACAAATGTATAGGAATAATAGCAGAATTCTTATAGACTATATCTTTATTTACATAAATATATTATACAAAAATAGTGTGTAAAAATACTAGAAATAAAGTTTGAAAAATTCTAATTGGCAGGATGTGAAATAATGTTATAAATATCTTAATCTTAAATTACAATGAAAACAATGCAAGAATGAGATGTTATCAAAATTAATATTCTTCATGTTGGAAATGAACTTAATTTTTTTACACATTTTTGAAATTCGAAATTTTCCTAGTTTTGAACATTCAAAATTAGTAATTTGTTAATGTTGTTTTTTATGTTCGTGTCAGAATCTTCTATACCAATTTTTGAAACAAGCCTCAAAGAATGGAAAGAAGTTTGCGTTCATTGAAAACCAGCTATTCTCTCATCTTCTTCCCTACCCATGAACACATTTCGAATACGTATATCCCAGATTACATTTCTTCAATATGCTTGAGCAAAAAATTCCATTGAAATTATCAATTAATGTCCCAACGAATTTACTAAATTATTTTTCACTCAGTACCAGGCCTATATTTTTGGTTTCTTGGTAACTTTGATTTGGACTTTGACATAGAAATCATAGGTTCAACCAGAGCCGTAGTCGGAAAAATATTTCTCGGGGGGTTCAAATGCATGAAAATTTTGCATTTTTTTCCCTAGGAAATTGCTACGACCCTGGCTTTAGTGAGATTTTGAGTGTCTGGGTTGGGTTGGCAGAGATTGAAAATTCGCAAGCGAACAGTTTTCAATTTATACTTCTACGAGTTCAACAAATCTTGGCTGAAACAGGGAATTTGTCTTGTAAACGGTAGTTGATTTCAGTCCTTTACTCTTCTAGTAGTGTTGGGAAACTCAAAGCAATAAGGATAATAACCGCGCAGCACAAACTTATGTTTTCATCCAGTTTTACTTTACTTAAGCCTTCGTTAATGAGTGTTTTTTTGACGCAAGTGTTTTGTGGTTAAAAAGTTCCATATCCATTCCAGGGGCGGATCAAAGGGACACAAAAAGGGATTCGCCTCCCTCCCCACCACGATCATTCTGAATGTTTTGCCAGTCCATTATACTATTAGACATGCGACAGGTCGCGGAAATTCTAGAATAAGTGTCCCCAAGAATAATATAATTTTCTTGATCCGCCCCTGATCGGAGAGGTGCTTCATTTGCTAAATTATAGGAAAAATTATGGATGAATCCCTGCATTATTAGTGATCGATGCATGCAGATTTCAAGAGTGGATACTGTCAATTCTAAAATGTTTGTGGTGTTGGTTTGAATCTAAATTCGAGAGCTTTTTATGTTTTTATAATAATACACGAGAAAAAAATAAATAAAAAAAAAACGTTTCAGTGATCATTTTTAAATTAATAACACTATACTACAAACGATTCCTGAAATTCGCTGTAAATGGGTACAGCAAATAAAGTTGGAGCAAGTGCACGGTACTCAATTTTTTGGGACAAACTTATACGGGTTGTTCAGATCTGACAAAGACGGATCTATAGTTTGAACTCATGCTTACTTTTATTCACTTCCACCAATGTTGATTGTTTTGTATCAATCAACAACCAATCATTCCCAAGAAACTACAAGTTTATATGGGAAATATATCCAAATCTATATAAGAACTGAAAAATTGAAATTGAATTCGAAAGATAATGCTTCAACGCAACTATAAAGTTAATTGATTTGGAAATATATCTAATTTCTGATAGATTTCTAAGGGCTTTCATTGACAGGTTTTAATTGCCTTTTTTTATGATCGTATGTATATTTTATCATAATTATTAAGAATCGCTTGTAATATGATGGATATCAAGAAGACTGTTTAATTGATTTGTAAATATTTTTGTTGTTGTTTCTAAATAAGGGGAATGGAAAATACATTTTAGTGCTTTGTTTTGTAAAAACTTCAGAGGTTCGATATTAATATCAGAAGCAGTGCCTTCAATACTAACTAAATATTGAATTTATGTTGGGCAATCTTTTGTTCGAATGAAAACTACTGTTATTTGGCCCCTATCGCTTTGCTCCCTTTTATACATCACTTCAACGATTCCAACTAGTGGAAAAATCCCTGCCAACCCATTCCCAGAGGTCTCGCCTCATTCTCACATCACCTGGTATGCTACAACGACGAATTTTCGGCGCTTACTCTGAATCCGACCCATCAAAACGTGACAACTTTCTGCCTGTTGGACTTCAACCACAGGTAGGCGCTGAACAAACAGCTGGCAGTGAGCAGGGAGATGAGCACTGAGGAGGAGAAGACGAAACTTTGCGTCGACAGGCAAACGGCGTCGTTGACGACGGTCGTGGCGGCCAAATCTTCGGGGAGAACCACGCGCAAGTGCTTGCCCATCACGACCCCGTCGTGTAGGGTGGTGTTGAAGCTGTACAGGGTGCTGTTCGAGCTGTACAAGTCCCTTTTTCTGCGCTTGGCGGGCTCCAGGGCTTGGTCGGGGTTGGGGCACATCTCGCAGTCGGTTTTGCAGAGTTCGATGTTGCACTCGATCATGATGTCCATGACGTCGGGGAATTTGAAGGCGTTGAAGTAGGCGTAGGCGATGATCGAAGCTCCTGGAAAGCATAATTGATAGATAGATCTTTGTTCATTCCAACAGGTGAGTACAGCCAATAACAGGACATATACAATATTCACATAATTATCACAAAGGTGTTACATTAATATCACCTAAATTACAAATCAGGTTCAAATTGTTACAAATGATTGATATAGGTGCTCTCTTCGTCATATCTCTTCTAGTATAATCGAACAAAAATGCACGTTGGTGCCTATTATTCAATAGAGCAGGGTAGGTACATTAAATGGAATTTTTGCCATAAGGAACTCACAGCTGATATTATTATGCAGTAAGTTATAGAGAAATTATATTATCAAAATAATGCGCCTAGTGATCAATGGGATGAAATTGGCTCCATGGAGTAATACTGAATGATCAATGTTACGGAAGATATCCAGTTGATATCAAGTGGATATTTCATAGACGTCCGATGGATTGCCCGAGTGGAACAAGCTGGACTTCCACAAGATATCCTTCCGGGATATCCATAAGATGTCGTTCAGGGATATCCATGAGATATTGTTCACAGATATCCAGAGGACATCCAGTTGGTATACGTGGGTATCTTATGGATGTCCCGAGCGGAAGAAGCTGGACTTCCATAAGATATCCTTCCGGGATATCCATAAGATATCGTTTAAGGATATTCATGAGATATTGTTCACAGATATCTATAAGGTTTTTGGATATCTATTTGGTATCCGGTGGATATTTTATGGACGTCCGTGGATATAATTGAGAAATATCCATGGGATAGTATTCAGGGATATCCATTCATTTATGAAAATTTGCATAAGTTAATCTCAATATTGAACAACGTAGGTTTATAGTTTGATTCACAATAGACAGGGTCATACCTCATAAACTTTGTAGTGGTTTCAAAATAACCTTTGACTAGCTGACTATAATTCATTATAATTAATATTATGTGAGTGATACATGGAGACTCCACTTTCAAACATCACCTCACTTATCAGGATAAGTTTGAAGTAGGCCATTCAAAATTGAGAATATTCAATAATATTGACAAAAACCCAAAAAATATTTCAACAAATAAAAATTGGCGAATATCTAGTAATGACATCATGGACATACAGTTTTGGATATCTTATGGGATATCCTGAATAGCTCCTCTGAAGATTATCCAGTTAATGTATATCTTATGAATTACCACTTTGGGATATCATGAGAATATTTACATCAAGATATCTTATGATATTCAGTTCAGGATATTCAGTATTGGATATCTGATGGATGTCCAGATAAGGTCTTCTAAGGATTATTCAGTTATTTGATATCTTATGGATATCCACTTTGGGATATCATGAGAATATTCATTCCAGAATATCTTATAGAAATTAAATTCTGGATATCTTCAGGACATTCAGTATTGGATATTTTATGGATGTCCAGAATAAGCCCAGAGGTAGATATTCGGTGGATGGATATCTTATGGATTTTCATTTCCGGATATCTTTTGGACATCCTGGTTTTGATATCTCATGGATGTCCAGAATAGATACAGGAAAATTCCGACGTGAATGAGACATAAAGTGGATATCCATGAGATATTCGGTGTTGACTGGGTTATATAATAATAAATATTTTTTTTCTGAACACGCTCCATGATATTTATTTGTGTTGAATATTGGGGATACCATATCAATACTTCGTATTCCAGTTTACCAAGTACATAACAGTTAAAAACAATGTAAGAACAGACTTATCTTAAAATTCTTTACTTTTTCCCAACAGAAAACCAAGCATTTTATTGGCTGAAGACAAAGTGTTCTGAATATGAGAATTAAATGACATTTTCTGGTCAAAGAATATGCCAAGTTCGCGTATTTCTTTCAAACGACTCAGTATAATATTATCGATATAGTATGGAAACATCAAATTCTCTTTTTTCTTCGTAAAGGAAACAACTGAACATTTTTCAATATTCAACTCGAGATGGTTGAAGGTACACCACGCAGACACTATGTTGATATTTTAGGTCATCTGCATACAATAGCTTAGAACATTGCAAGCCAACTGTAAGGTCATTAATGAATGATAAAAATGAAATAGGCCCGAGGTTGGAGCCCTGTGGCACTCCCGATGTTGGTGTTATGATGACAGATCGATCGTCAATATTACTTCATTTATTTCTTTATTTACATTTTTTTGACTTATATTTCATATTCGATATCTCAATTTTTTTGTCACAACATTATTTTCTTCGATTAATCAAACCTTCAATTTTATTTTTGACCATAAAATCCATTTCAACCTTTTGTTAGGATTTGATGATTTGTATTTTTAGCCTTTTATTCAACCACATTCGAGCATGCGCCTCAGACTTTTTGTAACCGAAAATGGCAATCAATTATAACACCCAGATATCTCATTTTGATTGTTTGTTTTATTGTGGTTTGCTGATGACTTTGGGTTATTATTAATTCCTTGAAATTGGATAGGCTGGATCCATAGCTTGAAAAGGGTATGAAAAAAGTTTTTTCAAAATGTGAGTAGTCATTCAATTATATCAGTAATATCGTACTCCATTTTCAATTTGAGCGCATTCCATTCGTCAGAAGTATATAGTATGGCAGTGTCGTCTGTAAAACTAATGAAATAATAACCAAGCGATATCCTGAAATAACCTACCATTTTTTTTAATAAGTGAATATAACGTCATATTCGAGCGGTTAGAGAAACCAATATTCAATTTCACTTCTTCCATAGAAGTCCTGTAATTCCTATCTTTCGATTCGGAGAAAAATATATTCCCCCACGTCTCACCTGTATTGCCGGTGTTCCTCGTCTTCTGGAACGCCCCGAACAACTTGGGCTTCAACACGCAACCGTTGTCGTCCGTCAGAGGCACGATATTGACCCCTGTCGAGTCGGTGGCCCTGCAATCCTTCACCTGGATGTCGAAGCCGGGATCCCCGGACACGGACACCACCAACGTCATCGGCTCCCCGATCTTGACGAGGCCGGTGGCCGGCTGACCGAACGGATCTCGCCCCAATTGAATGTCCAGCTTGGCCATGGCGGTGTCGCCGCTGAACGTGACGATCTCCTGCGTGAGCATGCCCACCATGAGGCTGACGCTGAGCTGCTCCTTGAGGTTGCCCTCCCAGAGGCAGCGCACCGAGCGGATGGTGTCCCAGATCTCCTGGATGCCGGCTTCGTTTTGGATGACGAGCACGTTCTCCAGGTAGCTCTGGCCCAGGGTGTCGAAGGCGTTGATGAACTCGGTACCTGTGAAATTACAGAAGTAATGCGCATGGCCATATGGTTAGTCATCGAGGATTAAAAAAAAGGTGAGTCCGGGAATATAACATGATAGGTAATGTTTCTTTGGCTTGAAGTGTTTATTGTGATGTAAATTGAAGAATCCCGATTTGTGGACATCATTTACTTCGGCAACTGGATCTAGTAAGCTTCGGAGCGAAGCTTACTAGATCCAGTGACCGTACTTCAGAAGTTATCGCCTTGCATAGATGGGAAGAAGGGCATATTTCCTCCTTTTCGCAGTATAAAACCATTACCCGTCAGTTTGACAACTTCTTTCTCCTTCTTCGATTTATTTTCTCCGCTAATATTCCCAATCCGCACGAAAAAACGTCAATTTGAAATTCCTTGTCAATTCAGTTAGGAAATTGTAAATGTATAGTCAACCGACCTATCGACAAATTATATTTTTTGATCTGAGCAGGCAACAAAATAAGCAAAATCTAATGTCATATTATAAAATGACGAAATCAAATGAAAGGAACACAAGTATGGAGAAATTGGCCAGCATACTCAACAAATAATATAGGCTATCGATTGGTTAGCATATATGATTGGCCGGCTGACTATATGTTTCCTAGGAAATTTGTCACAAATCTTGAAAATCTTCATTGCAAGCGTCATCTGAACCAAAGTATTGAAAGGGCCAGTGAACCCTATTGCCTATTATCGCAGTTGGCATTTGTCGCAAATTTCACCCAAAACTGTCACAGGTTTCAGTCACTCAGACATAATGTAATTGCTTCAAATATTATACAGAATCACACTTCATGCAGTTATCATAAACGTCTACTGTTATGTCCGACAAAAAACATTTCATTGTATCGAAGGTCACCTACGCAAATTTCAAAACTCGACTATTTGAGTTTACAACCGATGATAATTCACTTCTGAAATGAGGATTATAATGTATGTGATGTTTTTCACTTGAAGTGTTTAAATTTTTTCTGAAGGGTAAAAACTTGAATCTTCACGAAGTTGAAATTTATTCCTTACCGCACATATTCAGGTTGACAGTGAATGTATACTTCGTTTGCCCGGAATTCTCATTTACATATCGGCACTCTGGCATATTGTAGTAGCCCTTGGAATATATCACACCGTCAAATACTCTGTTGAACTCCAGGTTGATCGTCATCATCTCTTTGCCACATTCAACATCGATGGCGTGGATATGGGGCGGATGTCTCAGGTCCTCATCGGTAATGGTACCTGAAAAATATAACTTATTTAGAAAATGCATGCAAATGTTTTGTAATCCTTTCTCTCCTTTCGTCGTAAGTTTTCCAGCCAACCGGTTCTCCTGATTTCAATCGCATAGACTCAGTGCATGTTACTCAGTGCGTGAGTATTTTTAGAGTAATGAAGTGGTTACAAGCAACACAGGAGAAAGTGGATACGTTCTATTAGAATTTATCGGTAATAAGTGAAAAAGGTGCATTGTTGTATACAAGGGGTAAGATAAGATAGGGGTATTGAGTTATTTTGATATTTCTATCAGCTGTTCAGTTAGAAGGAGAAAGTTATACTGGGGTTGATATTTCAAAGGAAATTTCACCTTCTGAATATGATATGTTTGCACCAGCATGAAGTTCTATGTAGAACCCTTAGTTTCATCGAAATATTATTTATATTTTGTACTACACCATTTGATCATTTGACCAGGCTATTTCTAGAGGGGTGTTACCAAAAGTTAATGAGAATTAACTGGATACTGAAACAATTCAGTTTCAGAGGGAACTTTTGACACATTTTCGTTCGTTTCCTCCAAATAAAAATTATTTATTTCATCTTGACACGGAAATCATGGAGTATTGTGGAACAGGCAGCCATTTGGAATTCACAGGCAGTCAACTGGACACAAATTTCCGTCACAACTTTGATTGGATAAGCTGTGCTTCAGTTCTTGGAAGACATGTGATTTCTGGGAGCTGATAAAGGCCTTGCATGTACAACCCATTCTCGAATATGTAAATAGAAAACATTTTCTAGAGGGTTTATATTAATAATATTATAGAATATATGGTTACAAGCAAGACGCGACAGGACGAATTTTATTTCTTAGACACATCACGTTACCAGTGTTAATATATTTTTTTGATTCAGCTCAGCATATGCAAAGATGTGCAACAAGGAGTTTCTTGCAAGAAACTGTAAAATATGTGAGAAATGGTTATAGAGAAAGAAATAGAAAGCATCTACTAGCAAAGGAACGTATGGGTTCTCATGGTATTGTAATTTCTGTAATGTGAAGGTTGAACTGGTTTCTTCAGAGACGCCATGGTCAATCTACAGGGTTATCAATTTGTAAAGAGAATGTTTCATTATTGAGATCGTGTGAGCAAGTGTTTATAGATCACGGTTATCGATGACATATCAGCAAAGTTCATTCTTTTCCTGACTGATAGAACATTTAGGATGTTACCTTCGTGAAACGTACATTTGATTTGGGCTTGAAGGTTCCTCAACTGAATATGTGAAAACATGATATTATCTTATTATTTTCCTGGAAGAATCATCAAATGGAAGTTTATTCGTCCACTGAAAATATATTATAATGTGCAGTTACTAAGGTGTTTCTTTGCAACAAGAAAGATTGCGGTATCAGTGACTTCTAGCAGGAAGGGTCATTCAGTTTGTTTCAGAAACATCAACGCTGTAGGTAGATGCAACACCACATCCAAATTACAATCAAAGATGAGTTCTGCTATTTACAGCATTTCTTGAGAATCAACACTTGAATTTGGGAGGAATATCCCTCCTTCAGATTCTGCGGGTTAGTATTTATATACAATGTTTATACGGCAGAAGCTTAATAGCGATTGAATATTTGGGACGATTACTTTTGTTAGAGGAAATATTATCTAGAAATGTACACCTAGGTGCTGTTGCAGCCAAAGAAAAAAGGCGTGGAAGAAGTTGAAGAAAAGAAAAAATGTTATTTCAGATTTTGATGACGTTAGATTGCAATTTCAATAGGGGTACACTTGATACCTTTGGGTTCGTTTTCTGCAGGAGGCGAGGTAAACTCTGGAGATGATGTGGGGAAACCTGGGCTTGTCGGAGATGCTGTTGGGTACCCAGAAGTTACTTCTGGAGGCTGCGCTGTGGGGAAACCTGGCGATACTCCTGGTGGTGGTGCCGTTGGGAAACCTGGTGTTACACCAGGGGGTGACTCGGTGGGAAAACCTGGAGTTACTCCTGGTGGAGGTGCAGTGGGGAAACCTGGAGTCACCCCTGGTGGAGGTGCAGTAGGGTAACCAGGTGTTACCCCTGGAGGGGGCGCGGTGGGAAAGCCTGGTGTTACTGCAGGGGGTAAATCTGTGGGGAAACCTGGTGTTACTGGTGGTGCCGTGGGAAAACCAGGTGTTACCCCTGGTGGAGGTGCTGTCGGGAACCCTGGAAACCCTGGTGTAACCACTTCTTGGGGAGGCTGAGTCGGACTAACATCTGCAAAATCAATGTCATTATGTTGCTTAACCAAGATGTATGTATGAAAACGCTCGTCGCGATATAAATTGAACCATTATTTCAATTCTTGAACTACGACGGTTTTATTTTTGTGAGCAATTTCTGTATTTCTCAGAAAACATACATATTAAGAACACTTCGTTCTCAAAAAGTGTCAGGTATAATGTTGTACAATTTTCAGTTGGAAACATTTTATAGGCAAATGTCGATTCTGTGTACAAGGGCACTGAAAGATGTCACAAACCAATTTTGGATTCCAATTAGGATGATCACCATAAAATGCATTTGATGAAGAAAGTAATGAGATTCAACTTAAGTTTTCAAAATTTCGACAATCACAATAGTTGGGGGTTTTATGACTTTGCATGTCTTAGAGTCAGTGGATGTGAGTGCTGTGAAGTTCTCAATTTGTATTTGGTGTACTTACATGTAATTAAAAACCGTTATATTTTTGATATATGATTGCTGCAACTTTTCAGTTCACCAGCATATGGGAAATAAATGGGTCTGTTTAACCACTAAACATTGTATAAGTCACAAGATATCCTACTATTCATTAATTTTTTCCCTTGCATCTGAGGGAATGTGTCTCGGTGAAAGATGTGTAAGGACAACCAAGATCCATTTCAAAAGCATAAACAAATTTTACAGTTTACTCGACTGGATAATAGTTATTTGTTTCACCTGTCAGCAAATTAGTAGATTGGCTACCGCGGATGACAGTTCAGAAATTCAGCTGAGGTAGTCAATTTACTTTGCTGCCGAGTTGAACATATCATTTTTTCTCCGATTATTTATAATGATATAGGTATGTAGGATATTATATTTGCAAATTATTACAATCTGAAGTGTTGGAATGGTTGGTTGCTATGGAAATGTATGGTATATGTTCATCTGATGTTTATGGTAATTATAGTTTGAAAACAGACACATATCGATCAGCGAAGTATTACTCTTGCTGCCTAGGCAGGAAAAGTAATACTCTGCTGATTAATAAGTGTCTGCAAAATTAATATTTGCTGTCAATCGGAGTATAATTCATTTTGCCTCTAATCTCCCTTGAAATTCAATGAAACAATATGGAATGAAGATACCTAAGTGATGTTACGGAACTAACACATCCCAGTGAGTTTTCATATTCAAACCTATCACTCCCGTCGTCGTGGATTCACTGGTTTGAATAAAAGGTAAAGAATTCACAATCGGCGATTGTGAAACGAAAATACAATTTATATACTATTTATTGTAGGGTGTTGGGAGTCGAACTTGGAATAATTCGAAATATATGCCAATGAATCTA
Source organism: Zygogramma bicolorata (assembly GCA_032362365.1). Taxonomy (NCBI): domain Eukaryota; kingdom Metazoa; phylum Arthropoda; class Insecta; order Coleoptera; family Chrysomelidae; genus Zygogramma; species Zygogramma bicolorata. The sequence continues at coordinate 967,484 of JAVJAQ010001811.1, read as the reverse complement.
GAACTCTTGAATATTCAGAAATGATTTTAAATTGTGAAAATTTTAGTAATATTACGCAGTTGAAAAATTCATGTTAAATCGCATATTGAAATTATGAAGGTTTGTCCACATCTCGAAAAAACACCATGTGATTCTTCATTCAATAAAACTTTGCTATTCAGTTGGAACTTGGTAATGGCAAGGATAAACTAACTTCCTTTCTCAGAAATGCCTGTACCACTCCACATACACACGGGTGGGTTAATGGGCCAACACTCATCACATCAAGTGTCGAGCATGCCTAAGTATCCTACAAGATTCTAACACTTTCCAAAATTTTTAAATGAAATTGAATTTTATTCAAAAACTCGCAGCCTCAGAAAACAAATTGTGTATCGTCGTATAGGAAGTTTTCGACTGGGACTAAGGTAAATAACCAAACTCCAAATTTCATAAAAATATCATCCCATATATAAAAATCAACGAATCAAGAAAAAACCAGTCCCAACTACCTAGCATCTTTTTATGGTTGACGTTTCTTGTTGACTAGTTTTGTTTCAAACTTCCATTGTCTTTATAATTTTCTCTACTGAAAAATGTTGAAAAAAATCGAAAGAATCGGAACTTCAATAAAAACATGCGAAAAATGGATTTGAAATATACAATAAAACAATCAAATATATGAATTTCGAAATTCAGAAATGGTTGATCAGAATTCATCAAAAATTAATAAGAATAACAACTCGCCAAGTAATTTGCCAAAAAAAAAAAACGGTTTTTGAGTTGATGCTTGGGACCTATCTTTCACTGATTATGGGCCATTACGTCCGAAACTGGTGTGCAATTGAAGCTATCGCAATTATTGAAAATTAATATTAGTACTCGTAGAAGTTGAAACACATGTCTGTGAAGAATCCTGCACTGGCGACTGTTTTATATAATTCAATACTCTTCAGGGTATAAACAAGGTAGTAGTTTTCACAAATATTAGTTCGTCAACCGTCTGTGTTGGTAATCGAGACTGACTCGAACGTAACGTTCGAATTTCTTAATTTTTTTATTGATATAGTTTGAGACCACCCTGTATACAAACATCAAGAACGAAACGTCGGGAAATTCCTCACCGATTCGACACAATTTCAGAAGATCCACCGTCGGCTCGAAAGCACGTTTTTCCCCAGAAAGGAGTGGTCCGAAGAGATTTTGCAAAGTTGTTGCGAAGTTTTTCAATATTTTCCGCCATTCGCGAAAGATGGCGTCACAGTCGAAGCCTTGGAACGTTGAAAAAAGCCTGAGTTATGATTACAATGAAATGTGCCCCTAGAAAATCGGGAGAGATACCAAATTCTGCCAGTATTTACAAAAGTGATCGAGATAATTTCTCTCTTTTGATATTCCCATTGAAATAGTGCAATTTTATATCGTTTTTGTGAAATCAACGAATTAAATGCTTATTGCCCTAAGTCCATGGAGCAACAGGAAACAAAATTCAAATTCGAGTCGATTACGACCAGATACAAATTTTGGGAAATGATTGAGCTGTATGTATCGAGTCAATCTAAGGAGAACTCAGTTGGCAGAAATATTTCGGGGGGTCAAACCCCTTTGAACCCTTCCATAGCTAAGAAAGTTTGCTGGGAAGAAAGGTGTCTCTTGGACTGAGCAGTCACGTTTTCGTCAATGATTTCTAGGTACCCAATGGAAGGGAATTGTTGATTGTAGTGCCTACCAAGCTTCGAAATGGACGAGTTAGTTGGCAGTTTGACCCCAGAGTATCGTTGAGTTGAGATCTACGTTCTTGGAGAAAAGACATGATAAGATTTTGTTGGCATCGAATGTCACCAAGCTATGGCATCCATATTCTGCAATTATCCAAGGTACTGATTGTGAATTCGGTGATGTATGATTTGTGCCCACTAACAAATTTGAAGAAATGATAAGACGTTACATGTGATAGGTTTTATTTAGGTCCAGGTCCAAACACCCTGGTATAAACTCGAAGTACAGTATTGAAGATGGTAATCAAATGATTACTTGAAGAACTTTGCTTCATCACGCCAAACAAAAATTGGAATAGGCGAAAAACATACTTCCTTTTGTGTCAGCTAAATGTCTTGGGTGCGGAAGCGCTCTGGGGCGTCTTACTGTTTTTATTTTATTATAAGCATCGAAGTTAACGACGAACATGAAGAAAGGAAAATCAAAAGGAGCAATTTCCCCAGAACTTCGATGAGCAATTCTATTTCTTTTTTGGAAAACCACCCTGACAAAGTAGGGCGGATCAGTTTTTGATACAATTTGTTCAGCCAATATCACAATCAGTTCTCAAAAATAGAATGCTGAAGAACTGGTACTTCTCTCTTTTTTCATCAGGGGCACAAATCCGTCAGAATACCAGTTCTTTGATAGAACTCCGAACAAAAGCAATCACTATAATGAACATGTTATCTTTTCCAACTTTTCCAACCTGAAACGAACTTATTCGTCATGCTTCATTTTTTTATCAAATCCCTAAACCGTGTTATGAAGATTACTCAGTTGAGTAAATCATTAAAAACAATCGTGCAGTAAATATTGACTTTTAGGTTGGTTAGTTCGATTAAACAATAGTAAATCATCACCTGACACTTAGTAGTCCTTACTTAGCATCGATTAATTAACGTCATTAGGAAAGATACTTTCTATGAGCATGATTTGTCCTGTAAACGCTTATCACGATCCGATACTGAACATTCCTATGGATAAACGATGAGTTTTGGAACCTTTAGTGTAAAAGTTGGAACTTTCCCTAGAGATCAATTACCCTAACATCTAAATGATATGATTTGCACTCGACGCGCGTTTCGCCAACAAGGTTAGCATCTTCAGGAGAAGAAAATTGATACTGGAAACAAAAACATCAAGCCAATGAGGTAGTCTATGGTACTAGGAAAAATTCAATTCTATGAATTTTCACATCTTCCACTTCTTATGTTCAATGGGTAATAGAACTCAAACAACTATGTTCAGTTGAATCAGTGGTAATCTAGTCTGTTAGCCAGCGATCTGTAGAGCGAAAGAAAGAAAACATTATGACGATACAAAAATATTAAAAGAAACAATGTTTCGCTTCGAAACAATTGTAATTCATATCAGCGCCTCAATCCCCTCATCCAATGTATGCCAAATTGAACATTTCTGCAAATGGGTCAAAAAATAACATTCTGCATTCCAAACATGAGTCTATCCCGAATAATAGCTCGTGCGGATAAGGTCACAGCCACCTAGTTGTCGGGCATTTGCTACTTCATTTGTACAATAACCTAGAAAGCCTACTACACCAATAATATTGACGGCATATGCTCTGGGAGGTTTGTGAGCTACTCGTCAACTTGGGCCTTTTGCAGAACAGAGCTTGGCTCTCGCAAAGCGAATGTTCTGCAGTTTCCTAGAAATTTGCTATTTCATTTGTACAATAACCTAAAAAGCCTACTACACCAATAATATTGACGGCATAGGCTCTGGGAGGTTTGTGAGCTACTCGCCAACTTGGGCTTTTTGCAGAACAGAGCTTGGTTCTCGCAAAGCGAATGTTCTGCAGTTTCCTAGGCATTTGCTATTTCATTTGTACAATAACCCAAAAAGCCTACCACACCAATAATATTGACGTCATAGGCTCTGGGAGGTTTGTGAGCTAATCGTCAACTTGGGCCTTTTGCAAAGCGAATGTTCTGCAGTTTCCTAGGCAACGCAGCATTAACGGCAGCCCTTACTGTCAGCTTTGCTGATTTTTCTGAGCTGGTGTCTTCAGTGGACGGTGCCCTGTTACTAAATTGTCATTCAAGAAAGAAAGAGAGATCTCCTCAAAATGGGAGAAAGTTGTGAACCATTAGATGGTTGAGCTTTTATCCTTTTAGTACTGTGACTTGTAAGATCTATTGTGCATGATATATTCGAAGCAAATCAGTTTCCAGAGGCTTATTGCTTTATGTCGGGGGATTAGAATGTTATTTCTTCCAGAAACTTGGGCCTTTTGCAGAACAGAGCTTGGCTCTCGCAAGCAAATGTTCTACAGTTTCTTAGGCAAGCAGCATTAACGGCAGCCCTTACTGTCAGCCCCTCTGATTTTCCTGAGGTGATGTCTTTAGAGGATAGTGCCCCGTGAGCAGCCCCCTTACTAATGGAATGTCTTTTTCATTCAACCCTAGGACCCGCCCCGTTTTTTTTTCGAGAAGCTGATAAACCTTTTCGGTTGTGTCTGTCCTGAGATTTGATTCCATTGATCAGACTTGAATACCAATTTATGTTGTTCCTATCAGTAATGTTCAGTAAAAGGCGAAAGATTCATTCGTGCTGAAAATAAACCGGAGTTTTCGAAACAAACAATAATTCAAGTTAATCGTGAATCGTGCAAATCCTAAAAGTTTTAAACTTCAAGTTATTGATTAATTCAATGGGATGTAACAACTGGAAAATACAAGTTAATAGTTGAGGTCCATACATATGTTAGGAGTTGAGTATGAAGGTAATTCATTAATGACATATCTTATTTGTTATCTACTTTTGCTACTTCAAATCTGGAACATACCATATGCACCTGCCATTATGAAATCAGTGACGGCACATGCATACATTCTCACGAGTTCCGGGATATTATGCAATTAGGCATTCTTCAAGCATTTAGAAAAAGCTTTCCTTGTAAACCCACCTGATGGTGGTGGAGAGGGGATCCCTGGTGACTCAGGCGTTGCATCTGGACCTTCAGGTCTTGAGGTGGAAAACCCAGTAGGTTCTTGAGGAGAGTATGGTGATAATGTTATAAAACCGGGAACACTAGGGGTTTCAATCTCTATTGGTGGTTGGGTGGTGTACCCAGGTCGCTCTGTTGTCACTACCGAAGGGATGTCTGGGGAGGGTTCTTCAGTAGAGATAGCTGGGGGTTGCGTTTGGAAGCCGGCCGGAGGTAAAGGGGTAAATAACGTGCTGGGACCTTGGAAGAATTGGGGGTATACAGACTAAGCCTTATGAAATGCACACTTCTGATAACTTAGTTATAGTTCTATATGAAATATTTTGGATTGGCAAACTAGGAGCCTTTTTGTCACTCATAAAGGTGCAAGAAACAAAAGAACAATTTTTGAATATTCCTTTGAATGAAATACATTCAATTCACGTATAAATATTTTTTTCTGGTAGGGCATTAATGTAACTAAAAAATGTGAATTTCAATTAGTGTAGTTATGAATGACCTATCAGTTTCTGATAGGTCTGCTATCTGAACTCAACTTTTTTCAATAGAAGTATATGGAAAGTATCATATATGAGGCTCATGTCAAAAGTTACATCGAAGGCAAGACCGTACTGAAAAGTGGAGGAGTACTTACTGTGAAGATACCAAACCTGTTTTATTTTTCGCCATTTCATTTCAAAAAGGTTTTTCACTCGAAGAGTCAAAAAAACAATGAAAGTGCTACACTAGTTTGTCAATTCAAACGATTCTGTTTCTTCAATTATAAGATACCATTGGTGAGGAATTAAATGAATTTTGTTTATCCAGAGAGATTCTGGTGAAACGGAGAACAATTGACTGAATTAGTATTGTGAATTTATTTCCATTAGGAAGGAATATCCTAAGTTATGTGTGGGTGACAATGTTGTTTGTTTGGTTGGCGATTTTGTGAGCGAAGTATCACCAACAGAACGAGTTGCTTCTTTCTGAATGGAATATAGTAACATCAATGTATGCCATGCTGATGGAAATTGCATAGAATGTTTTGGGTTTCGAGTGGTCATATGGTGTTAGGTGATCTTCAAGTCTGTAGCATGATTTTGTTTTTCATAAACCCACCTGGTGGTGGTTCAGAGGACAATCCTGGCGTAACTTCTGGACCTTCAAGTCCTGGAGTGGGGTATTCTGTGGATTCTTGAGGAGGAATGTATGGTGGTCCAGGGACGCTGGGGCTCTCAGTCTCTACTGGTGGCGAGGAGGGATAGTCCGGTCGCTCAGTTGTTTCAACGGAGGGGGGATATGGAGATTGTCCCTCAGTGGGGTAACTCGTAGAGCTTGCTGGGGATTGTGTTTCAAAACCGGTTAGAGGTGACAGGGTGAATAGCGTGCTGGGACCTTAGAAGGATCGGACGATCATGATTATGGCTATTTCTACATCAATTTGCTCGTCTATGAAAGATTAGACGGAATGGAAAACGGTGACAAAAATAGTGGTCCAGATTTGTCATATATAAGTGCGTTAGTGGGTCAATTTCTTCTGAAGATATATAATAATTATGATCATAATAACGTTGAGTGCCTGAAAACATGGAAAATGTCTAGAGAGTTATCAGTTCATTATTGACGTATGTATACTCTTCTGAAAAAGTGGACTACATGTACATCATTTCTAGTCCAAAAAGATGATATAAAAATGATTTGGTAACAAATCAAACATGGTTAATTATGTGATCTGAAGGTACTTCTACAGCTCATAGAATTAACCATTATCTCGAAACAGGGTAGACTACATATAAACAAAAATTATATTCCAAAGGGAAAAGATTCAAACAATACCTATCCTCCTAATTATAACTCACGTGAGTTATGTTACTCAGTAGCACTCCTCATACACGTTTGATATTGTTTCTGAATCTTATTTTTTGTTTTCATTTCCGTTTTTTTTTCTATAAATGTTATCAATTTTGTTCAACAAGAAATTCTGATGTTTTTTGTTGAGCTCAACGTTATAATGTTACCAAATGATCAAATAAAAGTCATGGCAAGTAAAGTATCATCTGTAGAGCCTTGAGGATGGACTTTACAAAATTGGAAAATGAATTGGAGTTTCTCCAAAAAAATGTCGATCCTTGACCTAAGCGCCTCTCTATAATATGGAAGCAATATTGGGATTACCAAATCCCCCTCAAAATTTTTTAATAATGCGTCTTTCTGGAGGAACCACTATCTTTTAAATGGCTCATTTCATTTATTCCTTGATTCAATCGGCGTAAAACTAGTCGTGACCAAAGCTGGAGTATTTTATAAAGGTCATTATTTCAACCAAGGAAGCCCTTTCTTCAAGTTGGTAACATAACCTATTTTACGAACACACCTGGTGGGGGTTGAGAGGGGAATCCTGGATAACCTGGCGATACTTCTGGACCCTCGGGTCTTGAGGTGGGGTACCCGGTGGGTTCTTGAGAGGGAACAAATGGTGGCGAAGTGGAAAAACCGGAAATGCTGGGCCTTTCACTCTCTACCGGTGGTTGAGTGGGATACCCTGGACGTTCTGTTGATCCTGATGGTGGGTATGGGTAGGGTCCTTCGGGGGTGGAACTCGTGAATGTTGATGAGGGTTGGGTTTGGAACCCGGCTGGAGGTGACGGGGTAAATAGCGTGCTGGGACCTTGGAAGAATTGGAGGTTAAGTTCAGGGGTTTATTATACGCCAAAAGAACAATTGAATCATGTCAGCCAAAAAATGTAATAGTAAAAAATAATGACCGCAATGAAATCATAGAACATTTAGTTATGGAGAAACTGAATTTGTTTAGGAAAAATGCGTGCACCAAGAGAAACATTGTATGTCTTTCTCTATCTCGGAAGCTGAACCACAATTCGATTCGATTTTTCAATTTTGTCGAAGATATTCATATATTTATGATTTATTAGGAACATAAGGTATTTTCATGTAACCGGTACCGGAAAAAGTAAATCAATCGAGTGGGTCATATGTAGTTGTTAGGACCATTTCGTGGCTGAACTTTACACGGCACTGATTTATCGCTTTGTGGCACAGATCTGCCACTTGTCGGGCGAACAAAATTGGGATAATATTAACAATTTTGATATTCATAATTCGATACTAGCTGACGATATAGTGATATTGGACGTAGATGCAATAAAAAAAGAATCATAACATATTATTTTGAAATTGGGTACTAGGTTCAATGTGTACATCAAGTACCAATATTTTGATTTCTTTCATTATCTCTTGTATATGTGAGGATTTTTGCGAAAAATATTTTAATATAGTTATATAAGTAACTTATACAAATCGCAATCATACTCTATACAGCAAAAGGAAAACGTGTTATTTGAACCTCCAATCACTCCAAGCACACCTTATTATTTATGAAAAATCTAGTGACTTCGTTACATCTGAATCATATCACTGTGAAAAAAAAAAAACAATCATTATGACTTCATGAGGCACTCATCAGAAGCGTTATTTAAAATGGATAAAATCCTAGCACTATAATGTATTTCTGTTATTATTCACAGTTCAGTTTTGCAAAAATTCAAATTAAATGAGCTTCTTGACCCAACATAAAAACACACTGGAGTTTTTTTGATTTCATACCTACACATCCAATAATAGTAAGAAAAAAATGAATCATAAATCTTTGATTTGGGATGGATCTTATAACACAGAACCCCATTCAACAATCTCATAATCGTACGAAGTCATGGGTTAGATTTATTCCTCATAGTGGAAGAATAACTTTCTGTACTAACCCACCTGGTGGTGGTTGAGAGGGGAATCCCGGGTACTCTGGAGATACTTCTGGCCCCTCGGGTCTTGAGGTGGGATTCCCGGTAGGTTCTTGAGAGGGAACAAATGGTGCCGATGTAGAAGAACCGGGAATACTGGGGCTTTCAGTCTGTACTGGCGGTTGGGTGGAATACCCTGAACGTTCTGTTGTTCCTGACGGTGGGTATGGGTAAAGTCCTTCAGAGGAAGAACTTGTTAATTCTGTTGGGGGTTGGGTTTGGAACCCGGCTGGAGGTGACGGGGTAAATAGCGTGCTGGGACCTTGGGAGAATTGGAAGTTGAATTCAGAGGTATAAAGATACGTCGAAAAAATGTAACTTAAAAAAATAATTACCGAAATGATATCATATATTAATATTCTAGCAATAATATAATTTTTCCATTTTTGCTAGTCTCATCGACACTTATTAGATAGTTTGAATTTGAATGTTTCAGAGTGGTCATTATCTCGTTATGGTTCAGCAAGATGAGCATTCGAAGAAGATACTGATTTTGTTTAGGAAAAATTCTCACACCAAGAGAAACATTGTATGTCTTTCTTTATCTCGAAAGCTAAACCATAAGAGAGAAACATTCGATTTTCTACTACCTGAAGATATGACACATCTATGATTTACTAGAAACAACTGTTTTTAGGTAACTGGTGCCTGACAAACTAATACAATCGGGGGGATCATATGTAGTTGTTAGGACCATTTCACAACTGAACTTCACGGCACAGATATGTCACTTTACGGTACGGGTGACCGAAAGTGAGATAATGTGTAATGATTTAGATATTCAGAATGCCAGAATTCTGATACTAGCCGGCGATATAGTGAAATTGGACGTATTTATGCAATGAAGAACCATATCAAACCATATTGATACTGGGACACAAGTACAGATATTTTGAATTCGTTCATACTGTCTTGTATGAAGCTATGAAGCATTTTTCAAGAAATATTATAATATAGGTATATATGAGGTACTTATTGGCCATACAAATCACAATCATATTTAATACCACAAAAGAAAACCGTTTTATTTGAACCTCCAATCACTACAAGCAAACTTTATTATTTATGGAAAATCCTGTGGCATCGTTCCATCTACAAATTGCATTAATCTAAACAGAAAATAACAACCATTATGAGTTCATAAGAAACCTAAAAAAATATATTCGAAACGTTATTTAAAATGGATGAAACCCTAGAACCATAATATATTTTTGTGTTTATTCACATTAAAATAGTTTCAGTGAGATTTGATCAGTTTTGTGAAAAATCAAACTGACAAAGAAGTAATGACGTATATGCCCAGCGATCTCTGTGAAGACTAGTGAAATGAAAAAACACCTAATATATGTATTCACTGTGTTGAAATTCATTCCTAGTAGGAGTTATTTCTTTCGTCATGGTCTGTTCTAGCAGTGTGCAACTGGAAAATTAGCTGTTTGTGCCACGATTGAATGGATAAGTTGTACATAGCCCAACATAAAAACACAATTTATGTTTGACTGGAGTTCTCTTTATCGCATACCTACATCCAATAATTGTGAGGAAAAATGAATTACAATACGTCGATTTGTGATGGATCGTACAAAACGTGTCCTGTAGAGACAACCTAATAGCCGAACCAAGTCATGGGTTAGATGTATTCCCAAGATTGAAAGAATAACTTTCTGTATTAACCCACCTGGTGGGGGTTGAGAGGGGAATCCCGGATACTCTGGAGATACTTCTGGACCTTCGGGTCTCGAGGTTGGGTACCCTGTGGGTTCTTGAGAAGGAACAAATGGTGGCGATGTCGAAGAACCGGGAATACTGGGGCTTTCAGTCTCTACTGGCGGTTGGGAGGGATACCCTGGTCGTTCTGTTGATCCTGACGGTGGGTATGGGTAGGGTCCTTCGGGGGTGGAGCTCGTAAATGTTTCTGGGGGTTGCGTTTGGAAGCCCGCTGGAGGTGACGGGGTAAATAGCGTGCTGGGACCTTGGAAGAATTGGATGGTCGTGGTTAAGGTTTATAATTGTAGAATTACACCAAGAAAAGTAATGCTTCATACTCGTATACAATAAAATAGATATTTGATGTTTTGATTTTATCTATTGCTAGCTGACCCGAGTCCTCGTCGTTGGGCATCGGTTATTTTTCTGATGCAGTTATATTGTGTAGTTCTTAGTTCTAAGTTTAATCAGGTGCATCATAATTCTGTCTTCTGGGTGCACTCGAGAGAGCCCATGAAAGAAGCCGAAAATGTTATAAATCCCTTTTTAAACCTGTTGGACAATGAATCTCAATGAAATACGAAATAAATCTTTCATCTATTCTGCAAAATCTGAAGTGGATTGAAGTTTTTCACCGCATTAGAGGTAAAATTTCGGAAAACCCTTTGTTATCGGATGCCTACGTCAAACAAAGAACATACCTTCAAAGTTTCAGATCTGTACGATCAGTAGTTTAGGCTGAAAGCTTAACTCCTGAAATCAATTTTTAACCCTTTTCAACCCCGTTGGGCGAATCGTTCAAACAATATTCTGCAAAATGATTTGGGAAACAAACAAAACAGTTCTTAACTTATATGGTAGTTTGACTTCAAAAACTAGCCATGAGTTCGAACACATACCATTCAATATAGGAACTGTGTTTTGTAAATCAAAAAGGAGGGATTTCTTGAAGGGAATTATGCAAATTCAATGTCCTTTCAGTCGTAATAGAATTCAGCGAACTTCTAATCATTTCTTGGTGTATTTCCACTACTGCATATACCACTGTAAGGACTACGGAGGTAGAAAATGGCCAGAGAAAAATATTTCTTATTTCTCCTCCGTACAATATAAAAAAGTAACCCATTCACTCACCTACTGGTCCTGTTGGATATCCTCCAGGCGTTGGAGTACTCGGGCGCACGGAAGGAATGGTGGGATAGGAAAAGGGTGGTTCGGGGGTAACGCCACCAGATGGCGGGTAGCCAGTATCGACGAAATTACCGCTGTCGTCAGTGCCATCACCATCTGGTCTAGGTTCGAAGGGCCTCGGTTTCTCTGTGACGGTAGGGGGAAGGTACTCTCTCAGTGAACCCTGTCGAACTAAAACAAAACGTAATAAATATAACTTGAATATACATCAAATCGTTAAAAAAGGGGGGAATCGAAGATTTTGTCGATTTTAGCTTTCTTCCAGAATACCCCTCGGACCAATTGAATTGAAGAAAAAGTACTGGAGTTTCCGGTGCATTTCTCACTAACAATGGGTTTACAAAACCGCGGCACGTGTTTCGCTATATCACAGCTGCCTCAAGCAGGATAAAGTAAGCAGGAGAAGTGAGAATCGTACAGGAAGATAGCATTTTTTTGGTAAATCGAGAATCGGCCTGTTCAATCCTATAATGGTATGGTAAGAGACGTTGTGATCTGAAATATTCGGTGCAACTCTGATAGCCTTTTGGGCTAGTTATTCCTATATGATTATATTTAAGATGCCTAGAAACCTTGGTGTGTTTACTTATACCTGTGAAAGTTTGGGATAGAAGTGTCGAAATCTTTAATGCTTGAATTTTGGTGGTTAATTGAGCTTTTGGTGGTTTCCGTACAATACGTACAGATGTCGCTCACACGCTCTTGTCAGTCTTGTCTAAATTTGCACTAAGGGAAAATGTGCTGTCGGGTTTTTCCAATTTTATTTGATTGGCGTGTGAGAAGATATCGCAACATAAACGATAATGGGTGGCCAACCAAATACTAGTTGAAAGTGATATGACAATGTTACAATTGACTTGACACTTGACATCAACTTGGAAAAATGGAAACATGTTTCCCCCCACCGAAAAAATAGGGGAAACCTCCAGAAGCGTCGATTGTTTTTTTATGCCACAAAAATCTAAACAAAATCTTATCAGTGGGGGTTTCTAGGCATCTTAATTATATTCCACAATCATTGCTAAAAATAAGCCCTGGTATACGGTAAGTTTGTTTTGAACAAGAGTTGATTTATTATTATACATCAGTTATTGTTTATACATTATCGATATTCAAGTATTATCACTTGTCTCATTTGACTTATGATTGTCATTATTAGATTTGATATTTTCATATACAGAGGAGGAGAAAAATCAAAGATGGATTTCAATGTTTTATATAACCCTAGGTCATTACCGTATCTAAAGAGTTCACTTTTTGGCTGCAAGGGTGATGAAGAGAACAATTTTCTGTATGTTGACGTTTCAAATTTTACATTGTTCTTGGAAACCATAATATCTAGTTGAAATCGAATGGGATTTTCTATTTTTTCAAATATTTCTATTGTTGGTGCAATACCGAACAACTATGACATGAAACTGTGGATGCACCACAAAAATAATGTTCCTGAAAAATATTTTTTCTTCGTAGTTTTTTTGGGTTTTCCCCACACCTACCACAACCTGAAAAATAAGAATTGATATAGGAATCTATACATGTGGTAGTTTTTGGTAGAGAAATTTGAAATATACGAGAACGCTGCAACTTATGGGGGTAGTAGAACCCAAAAAAACAACGAATAAAGAATCCATCACGATATCTCCTACTTGGTTACCTGTATACCAAGATTCAGTTGGGTGAATCAATCAGAAATGCTGCTCACTGGTTGTCCTTTCAGTAATAAAGAACCTACGAGATATATTTCTTTCTTTATTATAATGGGAATTGCGATTAAGGATGGATACAGAAGGTTACATCTTGCTTCCATATTTGCTAATAAAGTGTACAATATCTTACGGATCATAGCATAAAAACAACCGATCAATAAACTTTTTATTAGCGGCAATTAGATACGTCATTGAATGATAATCGACCATTCTTCTTCTGTGGTTAATTGCTTTGAGGATTCATTGCTTTCCTGGAATATTGTTCAAGTAGCATCCTTTTGTATTCCATTAATTAGTATGGCTAATCTTAACAACGATTTGACAATTTTAGAAAAAACTCATTTCGTCTATTACCTTAGAAAGATCCTTTCTAAAAGTTAAAATGGTGTTTCCATTCTGTTTCGAAATATCCAAATTTATATTTAGAGATTTCAGAAAAAGTATCCTTTCGATTAGATTGTATCTTCACGATCTGTTTGGAAATGTTGAAATTACTTTCCAACTCACTTTCAGTGCCCGCGTTTGTCTATGGCAAGGTACTTTTGTGAAACACTTTAGATGGAGTTTTGAGAAACTGTATGGAACAAGTCCTTCCGTGATTATTAGTTCAGAAAATGAAGCTAAGAAAATGGTAAAACCCCGCAATTTTTTCGTCTAGCACCGACTTGTACAAAAATTTGGGATTAGGCTTATTACACCCTCTAGTCCATTTTCTATATTGTGCCGTTGTACGCTTTTTGTTTTTTAAGGGTAAAAACTACCCCTAAATGTCAAAAATTATGAAATTACATAAAAAACCTAAATATGGGTAAAAATAGTCGAATAATGATTTTTTCATGATGTAGGATACAATTTCATAATCTTTCAAACTACCCTTGTTATAAACTACCTTCGAAAACATTGAAATTTTTATATGACTTCGAACTTTAGAATACACTGGTGAGAAATCAACGAAATATACACTCACACATGCGATCAGATTTTTCGTCTTCTCTGTCTTCCAATATGAATGGAAAAAGTGGAACATATAACGTATAACGGCCGAATTTACCGGTTATGTTGATTACTACGCTCCGAAGCGGGTAATTAAAATTTTTCAAAAACAAAATTGATCGGTTTTCTTAGCATAGCTCCTTCATTTTAGGTGATGAAAAATTTTTTTTAGCAACGATTTTATAGAGCTTTTCAAGAGCTATAAATCTATGTGAATGAAATTACTTGAGATCCCTCAATTTTCAAATGGGGAGAGTTTAAAGCGCTCGACTAAGGTGAAAATTAGGCATTTTGAATTGGTTAAACTTCGTGGGTGTATCATTAGTACATATATTAAGAGAATCACAGAAGGGTGGCGATCAATTTTGGTTAGGGGGTACTTTGGAAGTTGTTTTCACAGACTTTTTTCGTAGAAAAAAGCGGGTACCGATCTTATTTTGATCAAAAGTCGGTCAATTTTCATGCTAGGAAGGCATTTTTTCATTTGTTTGGAAGCTCTAATTGAATACTTCAATGAAGAACATAAGAGCTCTCTTCGAAAAATGCAAATTTTCGCTTTAAATCTTTCAATTTATACATTTGACGAAAAAAGCTAAGCATTAATTTGCTGTATCTCAGTTCGTATATGTCGTAGGGAAATTATTAAAAAAGCATTGTTTATGTTTTTTCAGAAGCTACAATTTGCCGCCCTACACATTTTTTGATAAAATGCATAGTTTTCGAGTTATTTGCAAAAAACATTTGAAAAAGTCGATTTTTTCGTCAAAAAACTGTTACCTTCAACTTCAAATAACTCAAAAAATATTACCTTTACGAAAAAAACGTATTTAACATTTTTTTCTTAGATTTCTCGATTCTTACAGTTAAAATGTAATAAAAAATTTCCACCCTCGTGATGGGGTGGCAACCACCCCCAAGGCTCTAGCGTACAGCGTCATGATATAGAAAATGATCCTGGAGCTATTCCCTACCTTCTGTGAAAATTTCAGGTAAATCCATGGTGGACGAAAAAATTGCGAGCCAAAATGCTTCATTTCCTGAACTATATTTTTCATTAGTTGAATGCATTTCCAAGGTAGAATTAGGCATTGAGTAACAGTTATTACTACCAGCTATTGCTATTACTACCAGCTATCATTGAGGCAGTGGCTAAAGTTAGTTCCAATATGTTATTCATTAGATACAATTCCTGCTGTTGAATGCGTTTTGATTATGACACAAAATTAGTAAGATTAGTCATATTTACATGCGTTGTCAGATCTAGCTATGGTGTATGGCGCATAGGCAGTCCCAATTTCGTCCGTGTAGGACCTACTTCTCCGATTTTGTTGGGTGTACACTCCTTGTAGCCATTTGAGTATGTTTTGTACCATCTGGTCCGCACTGGTCTGTCTGGAGAGTCTGGAATCTAGAATTGATAACAAATCTTACGTTTTGTATATGAAACCAAGGATATTTTAGCATGAGATAATGAGATTTGGCGTCTATTCAAAGGAGTATTCTGCATGGAACAAGGGAGGATGAAGTCATAAATAGCACTGGGAAAGTTTTTTTTTTCACTTCTCACAAGTTTTTTTGGTATATCTGAATTGGTTCATTATGAAGAATCTATTTTTTTAACGAAAATATAGTACAATTATTTTCAGCAACAACAAAGAGTTGTTTTAATTTGAGATATCATAAAATAACGAAAAAATGTACAAAAATAATAATTCAGAGTTCTTGAGAAAACTTTTGATATCTGAAAAAAACTTCCTGTGAAAGGTATTGGAGAAATATCTGAATTATCAAATGAGTACTACTGAAGTAAATTTCACAAACTGAAGTTCGGCCACTCCAAATAGTTTTTTTTTAACATTTTTGTTTCATCCACAACGAAAATTCAACTAAGAGGAGTCAATTTCTCACATCAACTGGTCTAGAGCTTAGCATATTCATTATATTTTTGTATATTCATTTACTGACAGAAGAAAAAGCTTTGAATTCTTATAATACCTATCTGTTTTTAGATCAAATTGTTTTTTTTTGTCTCGATACGTAACTGGAATATTATAAACAAGCAAAATTGAATGACTATTTTGTCAGTTATGAATCGTAATTTTTAGGAATTTGGTGATTAATTTGAAAACATAAATTGAAGAATTGACCTTTTTCAAGCATTTTTGAAAATTTTCCAAACTTTTCTTCAAATTTCCTTTTCAGAAGAAGCATCCAACATTGATCAACACTCAATGAGCAAGTAGCAATCTCTTTCTGTTTAACGAAATATAAGTAGCTTCTTTGCGTTTACTTTTTGCTCCGCTCTGTTCCGTCATAGGCAAATTAATATTATTCCATTCAACAATTTTTGTACCATCCCTTGATAATAAGTGTTCAGCTAATTCAGACTCATCTATTTCTCGTCTTCTCAAGTCGTTTTTATGTTCAGCTGTTCTTATTTTCAATGGCCTTAATGTTTCGTCAGTATGAACACTGCCATACATACATGGGACACCATTTTTTGAATTCTGATCCGTATATGAAGGTTTGTTTCGACTCAATTGGGATCTAATCGTGTTTCTGTTTTGAATATTGTTCTTATGTTGAATCTATAACCTTAACCTCCCTTTTTTTTTCGATAAACCTTTGAAATAAGAAATGATTATTTTTATTTTGGGAATTGAGAATGAGAACAGCTGAACATAAAAACGAATTGAGAAGACGAGAAAAAGTCTAAATTAGCTAAACACATATATCAACAAATAGTACTCATGGAATAATAGAATAATATTCATTTATTGATGACAAATTACATTTGCCCTGAAAACAGATATTATATGAATAACAAGCTTTTTCTTTCTCATTTCCAGGGGGGAGAAACCTCCGAAAATGGATTTTAGGATTTTTTCATCCAACAATGGATATTAATGAAAATGCGATAAAAACGTAACTAACAAATCAATCAATTTAGCACATTCATTTATTCATTTTACAGTTACGTATGAAGGCATCTGTGATAAGTTGTCCTTACAACAGTTGATATAATAATTTAACTTTTTATCAAATAAAAGGAAACCCAAAAAATAAACCAAGAAATTCACCCATTCACATCGTGATCTAAATTTCAGTTTCATAAATTATGAATAAAACATCTGAATTAGTAATTTTGGTTGAGCAGAGTTGTACATACAAATTAATTCAGTATTGAGCAGAGGTATCTAGACAAATTGATTCAGTATTCAATACCACTTACTTCTTTTCTTCACTTGTTTGTTTGATGAGTTTTGTTCTGCTAAAATTTGTCCAACCAATAAGCAAGTCGCAGCAAAAATGACGAGGGTGTGAGGTGGTTTCATTCTGAAAAAAAAATTCGTAGTGTGTTTGTCTATAAAAGATAATAAACGGTTATTCCTGACTCACTCAAACCTAGAACAATTTGCCAACCCTTAAATGATGATCGGGAAGTTGCTTGTGATGATGAACGGAAGTGAAAAGAGTTTTTAAAGAGACCTCAACGTGTTGGACCCAACCTCATAAAAGAAGAAAGATAGCATTCATGCTGATAATATTTTTTTGGTTTCTCTAATAAATTTTTAGTCCATCATTTCGATGTACGAGTTGGTCATAAAACCAGTAAACTGCAACTTCCTGGTAATCCAGAAAATATTATTTAAAGACAGAATAGTCGAAGAACTTGAGGTTATGAGAAATTGTTTATGATTACTATATCATGTAGTGAATTGGTCAAATTCGGTGAGACAATGAGCTATTATAAAAGCCATTATATGCACATTCGATATAAAACATTGGAAAAATCCAGTGTTGCCCAGCATGATCCGAAAGGGGTCGGGATTGGGGATTGGTAAAGACAAATTGAGAGATTGATTAAAAATGTAAATTGGACAGGCTTTTCGATGCATTCCTAACCCTAAAAATGAGTGTACAGTAGTTGTCATGAGTAGTTACAGGGGGCTGATTTGATTTTATCTGGTTTTAGGTTCAATTTTATAAGTTCATCAAGAAATTGGTTGATTGAGAGAATCAGATCAGGTTCTTCCTAATGGTTATGTTATTCTTAAGTATATGACGAGGATATGTACAAAGAATATTTATAATTACACAATAGATAGATAGATAGATAGATTTATTAGTCCTTTGTGCTACATTGTGTAGATGGGACAGGTCAAATATCTTAGGAATAATACAGAAGTATTAACTTATAGAATGAGTCATTTTGAATAAAAAAAAAATTACATGACACACATTGTGAAACGAACGCATACATATTAAAATATAAGTAAAAATAGAATAAATAAATAACATACAACGATATATACGTCACAAAGAAACTCGCAAAGAAAGTGATCTGGAATTACCAACTTCGAGTATAAATTCATCTAATAGCAATTTAACATGATCCCAACACAACGCTACAAACAGTGAGTCGTAGTGATTTTACTTTGATATTCACAAAAAACGTTCTCTTTCATCTAGTTTACAGTGCCCTTGTGAAATGATGTAATAGTGATTCAAACTACAATGTAATATTTAGGAACCTGCAAGTAAAAATTAAATGAGTCAAAATAAAAGAATGGAGCCTCAACAAAGCGACGAGAAAAAATAAATGGAAAAAATGAAAGAGAGAAAAAATATATGATGTGATAGAAAACAGAGTTACTCTATAGATGAAATACTCATCCCACCACTTTGTTATATTCAAGAGAATATTCTTCTCCATAAAAGTTATTATTTCGTGTCATCATTTTGCGTCATGATTGCATGTTCATTCCATGTTCAGTCTATAGAATACCGTAACTTTTATTTTGTTTCCATGTGGAAGGAAAGTGTATTCAATTCTGACAACGAAGTTTTTGGGATCGATAGAAAATGAATGGGATGTTTTCTGATCCAATGATTTAGTGTAGGTATTTTAGATTCTGTGCTCGTTTCATATGTTTTATGTTTCATTTATTCTTTTTACAAACGGTACAAGTAGTTCTCTACCGCAGACAGCCATTTCGCTTTGCGATGTAGAATGATTTGCTTTTCGCCAGTTTCGCTATCAACTCAATTTTATATCTAAACAATCTACCTGCACTTGAAATACTTACAGCCGATGGTACCGACTTTTTTATATGAGATCATCAACAAAGGGTCTTTTTAAGCTAGGTGAGGGTTTATTAATGGGTGTTTATTAATATCTCAAACTATGGTGCAATAGCTGCAGTGCTTCAACTGACCTTTGCTGATCCATTAGCCTAATGCTCCCATAACAAAAAGTCGTTGCAATCGGCTGTCATAATTGTTCCTATGATCCAAATGTATTAATTCACACTTAATTTCGCGGACAGCCTCCTGGCTTCACGATCTAGTCTGTTTATTTGTATATTAATTTTGTTACATCTGTTTATATTTTTTCTGATACAAATGAATATTATTATAAACATTATTATTACGATTATTTCTTTCATCAACAACGTTCCACTCATTCGGTGTCTGACAAATCACCGATGAGTCGTGAGATTCATGTGCCTTGCAAAACACGAAGTATCGCGTGCAACATTTTGAGAATGTTCAACAAGGCGTTGAGATCCCTATCTTCGCAAGCTTACAAAAGTCAGTCTTATTCTTCGGAGCATCTACCAATTCTCTCTCAATCGGTTCATTGGGTATTCTCTATCCTTTCTTAACGCCCAGCTTTTCATTTATGCAAATTTCAATATAGTTACCCATTGCATCGGACGAAATGTATGCAAATTATGCCGTTATTAAAATATTGAATTGGATCGCAATCTGAACTTGAACTGTATTTCATGTACCTCATGAGGTGAAATTGTATGCAATTAGTACAATGGCGTATCAAAAGAAGTGAAACAGTATAACGGAGAGACTAATTAGTTTACTTTTCTTTTCTCACGTTGAAATGTAAGGTCTCATTGATTCTGAGGGCTGTCTTTCGTAAGTGAATGACAACCGTGGCAGAAGGTATAATTTGGTAGAATATGGCTGAAATTTCGAAATATTTCTACAATCCCAATTAATTAAGTGGCTTTATTGAAGAGTTTCTTGTCTGATAGGTCTCTGTATGTGGTTGTTTATGGAGTATCATCTGATATTCTCCTAATAAATGCAGGTGTTCCACAGGGTTCAGTTCTGGCGCCCACTTTGTTACTGCTCCATATCAATGATTTGCCCGACAAAACATCTTGTTCAGTACATAGTTTTGCGGACGACAATACTCTTAATACTAGTTTCTCTCCCAGAGTCCCCATAAACAAAAATTCAAAGAAACATTTACGTCAATAAAATTAACGATGACTTGGTCAAAATAATAGAATGGGGTAACATAAACTTGGTGGAATACAATACTAGGAAAACCCAGTCATGTCTCTTCTCAAGGAAAGCCGACCTATTATCATCTTGTATTCAGATGTCAGAAGTAACTATTCCTACAAAGTCAAGTATCTCGATGCTAGGAATTACGATCAGTGATAATCTCTCATGGAAAAACCATGTGAGATTGATCGCTAAAGATGCTCCTTAGAAACTTGAATTTCTATTTCGTGCGAAGAAATACTTCACCTCTCGTCAACTTCTAATGATCTACAAGGCTCAGATACGACCTGTCTTGGAATATGGTTCTCATGTGTGGAGTTCGGCACCAAAACATTGAGGCTTCGCGATTCTATTCAGAGAAAGGCAATCCGTCTTGTTGGTGATTCTTCGCTCACAGACTCGCTCACTTCATTGGAACATCAAGACTTCTCTCTTCACAACTTATGTGGTAAATGAAAGATAGTCGGACCTATATACATCTATATTTTTAACGTGTTATTATTTTATTATGAATTTTATTATATTTCAATATTTTTGTCTGTCTATATATTTGTTTTTACTTTAACGACATATTATATATGCTATTGTACATTTATATATATATATATATATATATATATATATATATATATATATATATATATATATATATATATATAATTATTTTTATCTTTATCCAAGCTTTGTCAATGAGAGTGTATCTTAGACAATAAAGCATATTTTGATTTGATTTTGATTTGATTCTAAACATATTTTCACGCTCGATGCTCTTCTGAATTTTTATCAATTGTTCCACCTTGGCAATATCTACACGGATGACTCGACGTTTACAGAATTCTCACCCCTTTGTTGTGAATTTGGAGACTTGTCGAACCTCTCTTGCTCAGGTTTGTTTTCAATAGAAGAGCTGAGCTTTGGAACTCCTTGCCGAAGTAGGTCTTTCCTGAGGCTCACAAACTTCAAAACTTCAATGTGAATGTTAATTCGTATCTCCTGTCCCTTGATTCACGCGGTGTTCTTTGAACATTACAGGGCTTCCCTTTCGTGTGATTCTGCATGTTAAAAAAAAGCCGCCTTTCGAAGTCCAGAAATACTTGCACATGAAACTACTTTCAGAAATTATGCAAAGCAATCAATATGAGTGTGAGCTCATCAATTGAGGACATGATACTTAAATAGGTAATACTGAAGTTCATCCTTTTTGGGAATGATCGAAAATTGTATACGCTAATGGGTCACTATTCAGTCTCTGATAAAAAGAAAGCTGATATTGTGGTCATTAAAAGTTATTCAACTTCATAACAATTCTTGAATCTGACAAAATGGTTAAGGCTTTCGCGGTCGAGGTTACTAGTATAGCTACTTTTCTTCGGGCTTGAAGGCCATCGTTCTTTGGAATTTCTTCCTGACGTTTCGCTAGCGCGAGTGGCCAGCTTCTTCAGAGGCTTACTCATTTCCGATGACTCTCCGAATTCTCGAATCTGTTCCGAAGGATAATAAGCAAGTGACAAGGTGAAGACTATAGCAAGAGATTTTTCTGTGGAGTGATAGATGCTTGTAGAAAGACAGAAATGAATTTTACATCAAGATATTCTTACGAAATCTTGTAGCGCAATAATATGAAGGGTAGAAGAGCGAACGTCATTTTTTCCAGGAACTCGTAATTCGCGTGGAGAATTCGATACACATCATCGAGGCCTCTCTCGAAGATTCTCCATAGGCGTACTCAGGTATAAAAGAAGACGCTTCATCGCGGGTTATTCAACAGTTATTGAGAAGTTATTCAAAGAGAGAGAGAGAGAGAGTTTTATTCGCTGAGAGAGTTTAGCAGAGTTTTATTCGAGCATAGTTATTCGGAAAGTTATTCAGAGAGAGTTTAGCAGAGTTATTCAGAGCTAAGTGGAGTGAGTTCAGCAGATAGTAAATCGGAGTTTCTAGCTTAGTGGAGCTTAGTGGAGAAGGCTTTGTTATTGCTAAGTGTAGAAGTCGAAGTGTAGAATTTCTATTATCAGAGTGTTTAGTAGAGAGCGTTGGAAGAATTTAAGTGATTGTATTGTGTTGGAATAAAGAGTTGTAATGAAAGTAGTTTAGTGTTGTTTGGAGTTTTATTAAACGAACCCAAGGAAATATCGTAACAATATCATAAAGAAACATATAAAGTTACTACGCCATTGAATTATTTGGAGTCTTTGGTGAATGTGTTCCGTAATTTATCCATTATCCACTGAAGAGCTCAAGAGATAATTTCCTCTGAGCCAAACTGGATCTTGTTTGGGCCAGACTGAAATATTATACTGGTGAGTGAGTCTAAAAATAGCTCTCTATTTTGCTTTGTGTAGATGATTCCTATTTGATTCAATTTTCATATGATTGGTATGATATGTGTCTGCAAAATCAATATTAGCTGTCATTCGGAGAACAATGGGATTTCTTTGCCCGTCGTGCGATATAGGCAGGAAAGTAGCTGCTTGAGATGGACTTTTTCTTCTTTTTTGTCCGTGAATCAAACGTCCTGGAACGATATCAAACGTACCTATCAACAGAGAGTGTTTTATGAAAATTTTGATTCTAGTTGTAATTTCTATTTTTCAATTCTTATAAGAGGAGAGATCATAATAATTGAGATTATAAAGGTACCTTGGAACTTAAATGCCAAATAAATGAGTTTTTTTTCACTTCAATGCATCATATATAAAAATAAGATCATGTGTGACTTCATTGGAATCGAAATAATTGCTTTTGTTAAACTTTTTTTACTTTTTTAAGTGATATCGGTAGAGCCAAACGTTCGCTATGATTGTAACATTTAATGCAGGATCCGAACACTTTTTTCCTTGATTAAAATACATTGATTTCCAGCTAATATCTGCAAAGACAAAAGTAACGTTCATACATTCGTGCCATCATTTTTCGCTATCCAAATTGTATTTATCATCAATAATCAAGGGCTGCATTTATTATCGAAAATCAAGGTGACTATTTGTTCTGTTTATCATATTCTGATTATACTTGATATCTCCCTTGGGGGTTTCGTCTTCTCTTGAATTACTTCCTGGCAATTTGTACTGCTCGCTTTCGCCTTTGGAGACATGCATTTCATATCAACTGTAGTCCTCCTGAATGTGTATGGCAGGTGTTTCTGGAAATGATCCATGATCAGTCCTTCTGGAGCAGTCAGAAATATTTTCTCACATCTCTAGGTTAGAAGCGTTCCTCTGAGGTTGCCAAGCCAAGTATTTTGTAGAGCGTCTGCAGCTCGTTCGTTCTATCTGCATCGGCACAGTTAGAAATGAGATATACTTCTCTCTGTCTTGTTTCTTGTGTTCCTTCGCTTGTTTCGAAATTCGTGGTTTTAGATAATTTTCCCTAGTTTTCTGGTTCGTTTGGACATTCATCCAAAGTTCAGGAAATCTGTTTATCATTCTGTTTAGTATTTTCCCATCCCTTCTAACTGTTGGATTCATTATAATTGTGATGTCCTAATCCTCCGAGATCCACATCGGGTTACCTGCCTCCTCGTTCTGAGACACACTCGCTCTGATCATTTTTTTAGAAAGTGTCTTATGATGTCATAAAATGGCCCTTTCCCAATATTCCTATTATTTCCTCTCTTTAGGGTTCTTGTTCGTTCCCTGCTTCCTTGGCAGTTTTTCTTATGATGTCCCCTTGGTGAGCTCATATTACAATTATCACATTCATTTTATCTATTTCCTTGGTTGTTGCGTATGTCTGGGTTACGATACTTCTCACCTTTGGCTTTCGTATCGTTTCAGGAGCTCCTTACGCGTTTCACCATTTTTTCTTGAAAATAAAATCACCACGGAGAAGTTTTCATGGTATCTTTTAGCTTCATTGACAACATAATCAGTTAATTAATTCAACACGGTCAGGCGAAAGAGTTCATAAAGGAACCATTGTAAGGGTAGTGGTGGGTCTACTAACGGAGCATAGTCAGCTAAGATAACATATGATCATCACGGGTCTGACAGAAGAAACCCAATGCAGATTCTGTCAAGAAGAGGAAGAAACCGCACTACATGTGCTCTGTGAATGCGAAGCGACAGCAAGGCTGAGATGGGGTCAGTGTCAAGTCTATAGAGTCTCATCATAGAGATCCAGCTATCCAATGAGCTCTAATAACCAAGGAACATCACAATAGATCTGAAAAGGTCGTAGTGAATCAGGCCATGCGCTAGCTCCCTTACAATCTAATCTAATCTGATTTCAACAAAGACGTCGGTAAGTAGTATGGATGGTAAGTCAGTTACCAACGTCTTTGGCCTAATGACTAGTAAAAAAGTCTTACCGTTTCGACTAGTGAGTAATCAAGAGAGCTGGGTTATGCAAAAGCTATCGATTGTTGAAGGAATATGAAAACAAAATTCAACTCTTCTATATTCTATTATTTCTCTCATGTTATTTCAGAATGTAGACGAGAGCCTCAACGAAATTATCATTGTGAAACACTTATGTAACGCCTCTGACAAAGTTGATGACCGACCTATAGCACCTACGACTCGTGTTCACCTACGGAGAGAGAAACTTTGAAATTTTTTAGGAAGCGATGCCTGCAGCGCTGCGAATCTTGATAATGAAATCTCCAACGAGCCATCTTCGAAAGTGAAGGTGGTAATGAAATAACAAACACTTTGCTGATTGATTGTCTAATTAAAACAGCACAATAACGTTGGTACATGCGACGAGATGTTGCTGGTTGGTCCGATGTGATTGTTCACACGAAAGGAGAACCGTGAATCTGTTAGTTTAAACGAAATCGATGTCGAAATCGAAACAGATATTTCGCGTTATCGCCTACAAATATAATATGTATCAATAATAATAATATTAATAATAATATTCATTCATAGAATTAAAAAAAGCCACATAGCTGAGAAAAGGGTGAATACATAAACAAATAAGAAAACCCACAGTAGATCAAGTCTGTGCATGGGTGACAAGACAATTTTTTATATTTTTAAAATTAATTATATGTGTGACACTCAAATCTAAAGTAACTAGCATGAAATGAGTGTATTTAATAAATAATCAATGAACGTACTATCGTAATCAATCAAACCAAGTTTCATGTTGAGTGTACTCACGACGTTTCGATTGTTGGTAACCGCAATCGCCTTCAGGTGGTGACTTTTTTTCGACTCATATTTCATGTTCGATATCTCGATTTTCTGTAACAACATTATTTTCTTTGATCAATCGATCATCAATTTCATTATTGACCAAAAAAATTTGATTTTGATTTGATTTTCTCACTCGATTTGTATTTTTATCCTCAGTTGTTAGCAATAGGTTTCAATAGAGTCAATAATATAATAGACAATGGAAGTCCGGACCATTACGATTCAAGTTTCTTTAGTCTCACAATAGCGAATTTCAATTCACAGTCATATCTTGTTTCATAAATATGGTCAATTTTTTTCAGTTGTGATCTATTTTTATGTTGTTGTGCTAATGTCCTCAAAAGTATAGTTGCCTTACATCTACTATTTTACTTTCAGCGAAGGTTTTGATTTTGTAAAGTATCGTCCTCAATTTCTTCACAACAAAATCGACATGATTATTTCACTACAGAGATATATTTGGAAAACAATTCAAGAGGAACCCAAACTATATTTTACAGATAAATTATTTGATGAATGTAAAATACATATAGTATTATTAGCATTTTACATTCATCAAATAATTTATCTGTAAAATATAATTTAGGTTCCTCATAAATTGTTTTCCAAATATATCTCTGTATAGTCCTGTGATGTGACACTTATATATTTATAATATAAATATTATTATGTTACACGCCAAATAGTAATCCCGTATGAGAAGTGATTTTTGACGAGAGAGTAATATATAGTTTTCAACTGATCGGAAGTAAAATACTTGACAAGGTATTCGATTTTGTATAAAGTATCGTCCTCATTTTCTTCCTAACAAAAACCACTGCAGATGGCAGTCCACTGAAAGTCCAAGATATTTGATGTTTGAAACGGAATGTTTCTCCGCAAGAGTCCCATGTAGTGGTATTGAAATGGAATCATATTCTGGTACGTATTTCGAATATGAGATAAATGTCTTGTGAAATGTTTTGCTCTCGTTGATTGTTAACAGCCTATTGTCAACCATTTCTTTATCTGAGCAAAATCATGTTCAGCGATTTCCTTCAATGCTGTCCAGATCTTTGCCGTTGGCACTTATTTTTTATACCTCCTTAGATCTATAAACTATCATCAGGAATCGTTACAACATCATTTTCATCTCATGAACAACTTTGGAGCACGTTTTGAATAAGTTGATAAATTGGTGGAGTCGCCGGGAATGACAATTTCTACCAGGGAGCTAGATAGCTTTGTTTCTGCAACGATTTCGATGATTTTCTTTTCAATCGATCTAGCAAAGAGGGCTGAATTCAAGTAAAAGGGCTCCATGGATCAAAATGCTTTAAATGGTGATTTATGACCTCGAGAGAACTATTTCACTTACATATTCTGCGAACAATAAAAACTAATCTTTGTTTCTACGGAATAATTTAACGTTATATTGTAGTTTACTCTATGAGCATCTCCCATAGTTTATACCACAACGACATCTCAATATCCGATATTTCTCAAATTGTAATATAAACCCAAGTGGAATGTTCCGCTTTGAAGTCATCATTTCGAATATTCTTGTACGAAATGAATAATTATAAGAATCAATTATTGAAATTTGTGAAACTCCGCTGGGTACAAGTATGAATGAAACATTAACTCATAAAACAAAGTCATTAAAACAGAGGAACTTTGAACGATTCATCCAGAATGAATGAGACGAAGAAACGGCACCATATCAAGAAATCTATTCTGCCATTAGTTAAAAAACATGTCTTAATGCGATGAAAATGATAATAGATACACGATCGTTGCAACACTTACGCATAATTTTCTCGAAAATAACAAATAATGAGTTAAGGATAATTTAATTCGTGAACAATTATTCGAAAGAAAGTTGAAGATTCACGAAGAATTCGTAACTATTATTCAACAAGGCCAAAGGAGGTGAAGAATATAAATATGAATATAATTATATTTTGGTGTCGATAATAGTTATTTATTATACAAGACTATACACCATTTCATCGTGGAGTATAATATTCCATTTTTTCTGTCACAAGTTTTGTTAAAGAAAACTGTGTGAACATTGTTGATGATATTAAAAAAAAGGCCTTATCTATCCTTCCGAATGAACTGATACTTCATCATTCCTTGTCGATAAAATGTAACTTAGTCTACTCTTTTGAGTTGATAAAAACTCACTTTAACATGTGCTATAGCAAATATAGAATCTGAGGTGATCTCTATCCTCTAACAACGGCTGGAAAATGTTCAGCACATTCAAATACTATTCACTATATTAAAATGACTAGTAAACGAGAAAAATGGCAAATGAACATAATTGTAAAAAAGAAAAAAATCAAATTGTGACATCATACAAAAATTAAATAGAAAAAAAGAAAAATGTCGAAACGGAGTTTAAGTTGAGTAATTGTATATTACGTTCCATTTGAAGACGATTACAGATACCACCAATCAGAACATTGTTTAGTTAGTTTTTTGTTCGACTTCAGGGGCCTTTATTTTCATTTGACTCCTGCTCATTTGCTTCACTTTTTTCCACTTGATGCAGTTTTTGAGTGTTGTATTGTAATTTTCTACATTTTGAGAAACATGATTCCATTCATGGAGAGAAAAATAAAAAAGGGAATAGTAAACTTCTATAGAAGAAGTAGCATCACACACTACTCCGGTTGAGTTGAAAAACAGCTGTATCTGACACTTCGCCCGTTCATCAATATGTTGATGGGTAAAGTCGATTATTATTAATATTAATTAAAATAAACAAACCACTCTCTGTTGTTGTGTGTATAACATTCATGAACGTTTAATTCTTTCACAAAAAAGAAGAAAGTGAAGAATCTACTCCCCTGCCTATATGGCCCGACAGGCGCTGAATCACACCTTTTCTTGCCAATTTATACATCAAGGTCACCAATCTCCAATCGAATAGCATTTATACGATATTTCTACAAAATAAAGGCAAACTAGGCAGTAGTTTGTTACAAAATTCCTCCTACAAGGATAAACATTATTTTTCAGAAGCCCAAACTTGGCAGATAGTCTTATTATGGATTTTTATCTTTTATTCTAGTTTGAATAAATCGATATTTCGTTGACATAGGTCACTGAGGAGACCTATAGCGGGTCGAAACAGCTGTCAGGGACATAGTACACGAAAAATGTGTCTAGAACAATATCACCATAGGAATGACGATGCTAAAAAATCGCAAATACTCTTTATGCCATTAGTTTATGATTGTATTTTTATTGCTTGGTTACCAAACACATAGCAATGTATTTAATGCCAGGGTGGGTATAAAGTTCACTTTATTTTCTACTCCCATTATTTCAAACCGTTCATTAAGTATTCGACAGATGTTAGGTTATGGCTCATTCAGAATACAGGTGTATTCTGAATCAATGACAGCCGCTTCCGGAAGTTTTATTGTGAAATGATGGGATATGTAACATTTAACCTGATAAATTCGATCTGCCTTCAATCGTCCAAAAGCAAAATTCAGTGAATTTTTGCCTCGAATTCTCTGTAAAATTGTTTTAAAAATTATATTTTCAGGCAATTTATGGCTCAACAGTTTGCGGATTTGTACTGAATCCAGTTATATCCATGAATCGACAGGCAATTGTTTTATATACTTTCTGTCGTGACTTGCTGTCTCGTCGATCATTGAAAATGGGCGATAACGAAGAAATTTGTGCTACACTACTAGAAAATACCGCACAAGCATGGTGGAAGTAGAAAAATTACAGTACACAACTCGAGAATAAAGCCAATTTTTCGCTCGTGTGTAATAGGCTATTTATACTCCTCGTTACGTAATATACTAAACCTTGCGAATCTACCTGGCTTCATACGGATAAAAAATGGTTATTGTGGGTTTTCCTCGAGATGCCTAAGAAACTCTGGTGTATCTAGTGATTCGATATTGTTTAGAATTTCTTGGCGAAAAACAATCGAAGATTACGAAAGCTTTCTAGTTCTTGTATAGGGGGCGTTATATGAGCATTTTCAAAAATCTGTCAAATGTCGGATTTGTCAGATTGACGTAACTTTGAGGTTTATTGTTGTCAATGAAAACTATCTGAAATTATTTCTTCGCATTCAACAGTGTTTAAAAGTCTAATATAAGTAGAATGAGTTTTAAAGTCATTACAAGTACTTTTTCACGATGTGTAGAAGATTTTGTATTTTGTGTGGACAGTCAAAATCTGGGGATCCAGATATTAGTCTTTATTCAGTACCTAAGGTAAGTACAAAACAAATCGACCCAAAAAATAACGTGAATGTAGCGTCGTAGCTAATTTTATTTGTTTCAGCTTGAGCAAAAGTCTTATATCGAAGAGGGAACATCTATAGCTCTTATTAATGAGAGATTGAAAACAATGTGGTCTTTAAATAAAAGAAATATCGATGTGATACGTATTTTGAACCGTTGCATAACTGATGTGTGTATCCCCAATTCCAAAACAGTCTATCACTTTCAATACACTAGCATGTTTTTTTAACAGAAGGCAACTTTGTCGTACTTCCTCAGGTGAAGGGGCAAAGTATATTTTCTCGGAATCAGTCTAGTCTTACAAACTGATATAAAACCATCAAAAACTTGTAAAGGTACCAGGTGACAGTGACAGCATTGACAGGTTGTTAACGGTAGGTTTCCACGTTACATGCACGTTTTCTGAAACGCATTTGATTGGCTGTCAGGGCTGTCAAAATCTCAGTAAGCAAATAATAAACAGTAGTAGAATATTCGGTTGCACATTTCGCTCTAGTGAAAATTAATCTTCATATGATATATGACTGATGACTGATCGCCATCTACAATGGTGATCTGAAGTTTTTATGATCTCAAAAATCAAGCAAATGTATAAATATATATATATATATATATATATATATATATATATATATATATATATATATATATATATATATATATATATATATGCCCTTGGGCTACTTACAAACTCTAGGGCGAGAGCTTCGTAATAGGATGGTCGCTCTCGGGGCATAAACATCTACATTATACCGTTGGTACATGAATGACATTTCGCAACATTTCGTAGTTGGCACAGTTCCAACCATAATAATCAACGTTCTCGAAATTATAAGCGAACTAATTCAAACCAAGCACATTGTTAGGCATCTTCACACAGTAGTCCAAGTCGAAAGAGATTGTAATCTAATTGCGAATATCATCTCGTAATTATCCGGCAGTTTATCAGAGTGGTATTTTGTAACGCGAACATTTCCAACAGCATCTTCTGTTGCAAAACATCCTTTCCAAAAAATCGACGTCGAGTGAATGGGCTACGTTGCAACACATAAGATACACAGTGTGCACATGCCTTATTGTGAACTTGGTTGTTGACTTAGCGAGGAGGTTAAGGAAGTCATTTGAATGATTCAAATCGACGTGTGAAGTCTGATTCTCATCTCATTTCGAGATGTTTATTCAGGTGAAATTGAAACTCGTAGGCTCGTAACTGTTACATCATCAAATATTGAGAGGAAAAACCGCAATGTCGTTTGAATTATGAAATGTTTCGCAAGCTTTATCGACCTTATTATCACATAAGATCACGGGTAATAAAACGACGATAATAGAATCCTTAGTATGCGAATATTACCTAATAATATCCTGTGAACATTTTTGTTTTTGAAAGATACCTTTCTTCTGAATGGAAAATTTAGGTAAACAGCATTAATGTAGAAAGCAGAATACTTTCGGCTTGACAAAAAAAATCGAACCTCTATTCCATATGTATAATTGATTATGACTCAAGAAATAATATTTTACTTTCGTATGCATAAGTTACTCTTATACTTATAGACAAGTTGTACATTCCTCCAACACCGGTATTATGTCCAGATGGAATATCTGGTTCATAGATACAACCCATAATGTCCGGGAAGAAACAGAGGGTTGTTCTCAATCCATCACAGAGTTTGTATCCTAAGCCGGAAATACATAAATTTAATATATTATGATGATAAATGACAATGTTTCAATGACATGGGAAGATCAATATTCCTACAGAAAGTGAGGCCTCACTTGAATCCTTAACAAGAAACAAAATAGCATCCTGATTGGTGTGGAAATGCTATGAATGACTCAAGCCTCTGGTAGATAATTTTTTTATATGCAGATTAACACGAAAGGGAAGCCCTGTAATGTTCAATGAACACCCCGTGAATCAAGGGACAGGAGATACGAATTAACATTCACTTTGAATTTTTGAAGTTTGTAAGCCTCAGGAAAAACCTCTCTCAGCAAGGAGTTCCACAGCTCAGCTGTTCTATTGAAAAAAGATCCCAGAGCAAGAGAGGTTCGTCGAGTCATCCGTGTAGATATTGCCAAGGGTGGAACGATTGATAACCATTCAGAAGAGCACCGACCGTGAGAATAGCTATAGAAGAGAGACAAGTTTCCGACCCTTCTAATATGTTTCAATGAAGTGAGCGAGTCAGTGAGCGAAGAATCACCAACAAGACGGTTTGCCTTTCTCTGAATAGAATCACGAAGCCTCAATGAATGTTTTGGTGCAGAACTCCACACATGGAAACTATATTCCAAGACAGGTCGTATCTAAGCCTGGTAGATCTCACATGGTTTTCCCATGATAGATTATTAGTGATCGTAATTCCTAGCAACGTGATACTTGACTTTGTGGAATAGTTACCCCTGACAACTGAATATTAGATAATGATAGACCGGCTTTCCGTGAGAAGAGACATGCAGGCGTTTTCCTAGCATCAAATTCCACCAAGTTCATGTTTTCCCATTCTATCATTTTTACTTTTACCAAGTCATCGTTAATTTTATTCACATGAATGTGCTTTGAATTTTTGTTTCTCGAGCTGGTATGGGGACTCTGGAAGAGAAACTAGTATGAAGAGTACTGTCGTCCGCAATACTATGTACTGAACAAGATGTTTACTCGAGCAAATCATTGATATGAAGGAGAAACAAAGTGGGCGCTAGAACTGAACCCTGTGGAACACCTGCATTTACTAGGAGAATATCAGATGATACTCCATCAACAACCACATACAGAGGCCTATCAGACAAGAAACTCTTCAACAAATCACACAAATGAGGGGGCAAACCATAAGACGGCAGTTTAGAAAGGAGACCCCGATGCCACACTCGATCTAATGGGCCACAGGTCAATCAGGAATCATAGTCAGAGGAAAGGCTGGTGAGCTTGCTACACAAAAATCAGATAACAATCAGCTGACAAACACTGCCCATTCAAAGAAAACCTGAAGAAGATGATATATAGGGAAATGTAGTTGCAGAAAAAATAAAAAAGGAAATGTGTTTTAGGAGGCAACATATACAAAGGTACCAATGAAGTCAGCACCATATGACGTTGATGGGAATTTCATTTCGCATTTGTATAATGCTTGAATGGAAATTAACTTCTCCGACCCACCCGTTCTTCAAATGTTTTACTAGGGTTGCGGCCATTCATTTTTCTATCATGTCTAATTCAGCGATTTATTTAAAAAAGTCTGAACTGATCACATATAATTGAAATAATATCGACTTTACAATATATTAATCATATTCCAGAGAGTCGACCTTGTAAATGTTGTTCATGAGATACTTTATACTTTATTTCATTTGTCATTTAATCGATTCTTCTGCATATATTTCAATATTTTTACGAAGTGAAAATGCTATAATTTTGTAACCCATTTCTTGACTCCAAAATATTTATAATCCTGAATGATATATTCGGATTATTCAAAATCTTCAGAATAGACATCGAAGAGGTCCTCAATGAAACAAACAAAATTTCTTTCATGATTTATTTCAGAATCATTCAGGTTTTTCTAAATGTGCCTAGTTGTCTCTTTGAATCCCACTTTATGTGTTGGAAAGAGAATTGTATGTATTTACATATATATCATATATATAGTTTTGAGAAATTCATTTCTTTCATTGAAGAACAAAACGAAACAAAATTTTGGGCAGCAAATTTCCAGGTGATTTTTTTCGCATAGACGTTCGTTGTTTGAGTATCCAATAAGTTCCCTTGTTTCTTTCCGAAACTGACTCTATTTCAAGATGTAGATTTTCTGCTTCAGTACACTTAGAAAATCGTATACAAGGATTTCTATCCCCAGGCCTCTTCGACATATGCAGCAATTTCAAAATACGAGAGAATCAAATTATGGGGACTATTTGAAATGATTGGCGAGGAGTAATCTATAGATGCGAAAGGCCACACAATTACGTTATTAGTTGCGTTTTACCTCAAATACAAGAACGTCATGTCCTCAATTCAATTTCGAAACGATTTCAAACAATTTTTTATTACTCAAACCGTATGTACATTGCCTTGCACAAAGCGATAATTCGACATAAATATCTCATTAAAAAGATCACATGAGAAACTATTGTTCACAATACAGTGCTTTTCGTGAACCATGGGTTGAAAGATAAAACTTATCTCAAACTCACACGAACTGGAATTGAAGGTATCAAGACTTAGAAGGAATCCTAAAGTTCACATAATATTGAAATTCACTTGAAGATCTGGGGATTTTTCTGTTGTAAACTGATATGACTTCAGAACATCCAATACTCGATGAACCATTTACGAGGCAATTATTGCTTTTGCCTTGTTCTATCATCATCAACATCATTGATCTTTAACATAATCTCCTATAAGTATATATAAAAAAAAGTCGTGTTAGTTACACTTTTATAACTCACGAATGGCTAAACCGATTTGGCTAAAAATTGGTCGGGAGGTAGTTCAGAAATAGGAGAAGGGCATAAGATACTTTTTATCTCGTTTTACCGTATTTTCGGACATTCTATCCCCTACCATTGAGCCCTGAGGGATTGAATGAAAACTAAATTTTTATGGAACAACGTGATACTTTCAATCTTGCATGAAAATTCTTCTACAGAATTAATGGAAGACGTGTTTCGGGTTTTATTGAAATTTATATCCTAACGGGGTTGAAAAAGGGGTAGAAAGTAAGTTTAGGGCGAATAAACGCACAGCCTCAACCACTGATCGTAGAGATCGGAAACTTGGAGGGCGTATTTTCTGTATGACGTAGGCATCCGATAAAAAAGGTTTTCTCTAAATTACACCCCCAAGGAAATATGAATAAATATATCATTGATCGCCGACCTTACCATACGGTGTTCTAGGGTAGTGAGTGAGTTTGTGAGTGAAGTATCACCAATAAGACCAATTTCTGATGATGTAATTCAGCATCTCAAATAATACACTCCTTACATGAGGTCAATATTGATTTCACACTTCTAGCATGCTAATCGCTTGGTTACTAGGATTGATCTCTGCGTCATCTACCAAAAGTAAACTCAATAACATATAAGCATATGATTTGCTCGAGAAAATATCTTGTTCAATACGACAGTACTCTTCGTACCAGTTTCTCTTCCAGAGTCCCCATACCAGCTCGAGAAACAGAAATTCAAAGAAATATTCACGTCGATAAAATTAACGATGACTTGGTAAAAATAATAGAATGGGGTGACATGAACTTGGTGGAATTTAATGCTACGAAAACCTAGGCATGTCTTTTCTCAAAAAAAGCCAATCTCTCATCATCAAATATTCAGATGTCAGGAGTAACTGTTCCTACAAAATCAAGTATCTCGATGCTAGGAATTAGCAGCTTCTCGATTCTATTCAGAGAAAGGCAATTCGTCTTGTTGGTGATTCTTAGCTCACTTCATTGGAACATCGTAGATGGGTTGGAGACTTGTCTCTCTTTTATAGATACTTCCACGATCGATGCTCTTCCGAAATGTTATCAATTGTTTCCCCCTTGACAATATCTACACGGATGACTCGACGAGTACAGAATTCCCACCGCTTTGTTGTGAATTTGGAAACCTGTCGAACCTCTCTTGCTCAGGGATCTTTTTTCAATAGAACAGCTGAGCTGAGATGTTAATTCATAATTCGTGTCCCTTGATTCACGCGGTGTTCTTTGAACATTACAGGGCTTCCCTTTCGTGTGAATCTGCATATAAAAAAAACACCACCGATGAGACATGTCATACATAGTTTATTACATATAACACAAAAAAGTAAGTAGTAAGTGAATAAAATGTACAAATAGTCAGCAACGCATTGGGCGACTATAAACAAATTAATATTCACATAATATGGCAACAAACAAAAATGTAACCATCACGTGACCTTCCCTGAAATGTTTGTAGTATTCCGAAACAGAGTGAAAACTTTGGTCAAGTACCAATTCCTCAATGGCTATTTTGAATCTGGTGATACTAAGCTTTTAAAGTCATCTGGTATGAAGTTGAAAATATTGTAAGCAACAGAATTCGTTCGTGATCTGACAGTAATGTCATCTGCATAAAAAATGGACTTATACGGAGACATAAAGTTACATGTGTCATTAACATAAATGACAGAGAGCATCGGCCCAAGTATGAATCCTTGTGGGACCCCGTGTTTACAGGTTCAAATTTGATGAGAAATCGTAACAGAAAAAGCCTGATACCGATTTGAATGGTATGACTCCATAAGTGACTGAGGTTAAGAAGTATATAATAGTATAGAAATATCCATCTACACCTTTTGTAATTTTAGTTGATTCAGAAAATAGCAAGTGTTATTTGGCGAAGATATCTCAAATTGTAAACCAGATCAGTCGAGTGTCATTGGGATAATAACAGTTGTAAGTCAGATTTTGTCAAATGTAAATCAGAAATGATACTGCTGTGGTACGTTACTGTTTTTTTCAGGTCTGCAAATTCCAGACTAATTTATGAATTCAATAACTGGTCTCTTGGCATGCCAACCAGCTATATTTTATGAAACTCTTGCATAATTTTGACATATATTCCAATTGAAACCCCGAACCAAAAGCAAAACCAAAATGCTAAAATTACAAAACCTGATCTCCATCAAAGAAATATGTACAGAAATACCCAACAGGTCGGCCTAACTCCTTGCAGGTTGATGCATGAATTTGTATTTCATTCATCTGTATACTTAATTTGAAAGCTTTCACCCTAGCGATTTATGAGAAGACCATTTCGAAAGAAGGCTGTGCATTTGTAAAGAAATTATCCATGTAATATTTCAAATTTTCAAAAAAGACAACTAAACACAATAAAAACAATGAGGAAGCTATAAATTGGCATCACACATCCTTTGCTATTGAATCATAACTGATACACCATCTAGCCATCCGAACAATGCGTCATAAAAATCAACAAAACACCATCTCATGCCAACTGAAACGATCGACTCCTAGTTTGTGACATATGTTTCGAAATGAACCCGAAACGTGATCCCACAGTGAACCGAGAATGACCTATAGAAAGTACTGCGGCTGAAAATGAAGTCGTTAGAGATGCGGCACAGCTCTCAATTTCGGATCAGTCCTAAATTACGATGATGTAATTCGAAGATGGCTTTAGAAACCGCTCTGGCCGGCGAAAAGACAATTAAATAACCATAGACAATAAACAGAGAAAGTCAACGTGCGCGAATTACTACCCAGTCATTTACATAATTATTGATTGATAGATACTTCGAGGTGTACAGTATGGATCACAGTGAGAAGGAATTACTGAAGAAGTTCCATGGTACAGTATATCAAGGG
The DNA here is from genome assembly GCA_032362365.1 of Zygogramma bicolorata. Classification (NCBI taxonomy): domain Eukaryota; kingdom Metazoa; phylum Arthropoda; class Insecta; order Coleoptera; family Chrysomelidae; genus Zygogramma; species Zygogramma bicolorata. The sequence goes on along the minus strand of JAVJAQ010001811.1, from coordinate 930,312 downwards.
AAATAAGTCGATACAAAAAGAATGCAGAATTTCCATAAAAGGGGTAACATCAAATATGGAAGAGTACCGAATCTGTTTTTACAGGTGGAACCTCATATATTTCATGAAATTGGACTTTACAAACATATTGCGTTGCCGTTATCGATGAAAATACTTCAGAAATTTGATCAAAAATTATTTAAAATTGAGGACCTATCCAAAGACTACCATAAAATTGACTATACAGACCAGAACCCCTAGCACAATATCGGAAAATAATAGGGAATCATGTTTGGAAAGATGCTGCTAGATGAAGCAATATCTTGAAGTATATAACGTCAATTTTGAGTGGCGAAATTGACTATATACAAGAAACGAATAAGTCAATGCAAAAAAATATAGATTTTACGAAAAAAGGGGTAACACCAAATATGGAAGAATACCTTATCAGTTTTTACAGGTGGAACCTCATATATTTCATAAAATTGGACTTTCCAAACATATTTCGTTATCGATGAAAATACTTCAGAAAGTTGACCAAAAATTACTTAAAATTGAGGACCTATCTAATAGACTACCATAAAATTTACTATAACGACCAGAACCCCTAGCACAATATCGGAAAATAATTGGGAATCATATTTAGAATGATGCTGCTAGATGAAGCAATAACTTATAGTATGAACCGTCAATTTTGAGAGGCGAAATTGACTTCATACAAGAAACGAATGAGTCAATGCAAAAAAATACAGATTTTTCGAAAAAAAGGGGTAACACCAAATATGGAAGAATACCTAATGAGTTTTTACAGGTGGAACCTCATATATTTCATAAAATTGGACTTTACAAACATATTGCGTTATCAATGAAAATACTTCAGGAATTTGACCAAAAATTACTCAAAATTGAGGACCTTTCCAATAGACTACCATAAAATTGACTATAAAGACCAGAACCCCTAGCACAATATCGGAAAATAATTGGGAATCATTTTTAGAAAGATGCTGCTAGATGAAGCAACAACTAATAGTATACACCGTCAATTTTGAGCGGCGAAATTGACTATAACTTATAGTATATACCGTCAATTTTGAGCGGAAAAATTGACTATATACAAGAAAAAAATGAATTTTCCACCTAAATTTCCCAACGGGTCTGTGGTGTTGAAAAAGTTCAATTTAACTCGAAAAAGACAGCTAGATGCATTAACCAAAATAGCCAAATGAATGAATGAAAGAACTGAAAGAACTGATTTCGAGTTTTATCCACCTAGTGAAAATGATAATTTTGATATGCTTCTCAGGAAGTGCTCGAATATATGATGTACTTATGAAAACAATAATACGACGTCGATAAGCCACATTTCAATCTAATATACTGTATCATCAAAATGTAGGTAATATTTTAACCCCTCAAAAAACTCAACCTCGAAGTCGCGACGAAAGCTCTTTATCGCACCACTCTGTATATTCGGCTTTTCCTCTGAGCATTAAACAAAGGGGAATGGAAATTGTACATCACAGTTCATGGCGTTAAATCCATTCATAGCATCCGATAAAAACTGTTGTGCTTTATTAGAAGTGCCATTTATTGCATAAACACTCCATACATCCATTATATCAAGTTTAGACCCGGGTAATCACTGTATTCAAGAAACAATGCCTTCGAGACGTCATTAATTCGGAATATGGTTATGACATCTACCTTATTGGACACTGGTTTTGTAACATTCCATGGATGTAAGTTTTATTTCGTCAATAAAGCATCGTGCTCTTTGAAAGAGTGTGAGAGGGTACTCTTACTTTCTTATAGTTATCGGTTTTTAACCAAAGTAGGAAGGATATTATTGTTTTATAATAATCAAGAAAAGATAGGGAACATAGAAAGCAAAACTTTCGTAGGAATATTATCAATATACCTAACAGAGTTCAGGACTATGGAAAGAAGTATTACACCTAATCTTCAACACCCAGTTGAAAGAAGTATGAAAAAATTATTGACACTGAAACCAAAGAAAACGAAGCAGACGGCTATATAAAGGCTTGATATTTGTGGTTGTTTTTCCAATTAGTCCGGAGTCGAGTTCCAAGTAAACTTGTTGAATTATATTGCATACAGAGACAGAAATTGAATCATTATTCTGGGGAGAAAAAAATAGCTTTCTGAATTTGAAAACCTAGAATACCAAACATAATTTTTTTTCACAAATCTCAGTTATGTCGCGAGGATTGCTGCATAGGTTTGGATTACTCACCGAAGTATTGGCGACATTTTGAACAATAAAAATAAACTGACCATGATGAGCAACAGATGTTGTGCTCGGAAAATGGCTGACGAATAGGTCACGTTTTTAAAAATTGAGTGAACCTCTCATTATTGACGAGGGCTCGAGCTTGAATGGAGACAGTGAGTACCTTAACTTTTTTTGTACATTCCGTACTGAGATAGGGCGTGGTAGCAATTATATCGTGTGAGGGCTAGATTGTTTTGTATGACAACGTTGGTGTGTACACGTTAGCAGGGATCTAGACACTTCGTAAATTGAATTTTGAATAAAAGGCGAAGGGGTTGAAGAGTTGCAAAAGAGGTCGGGAAAGCTATTTCCTATCTTCTCTTCTTTTGGGTGAACAGTTGGTTACTTTCCAATCTGAAAGTTGGTTGAAAACACTCTATTGAGAGTGTTCAGTAATTCATCCATTTTTCCACTAAAGAGCTCAAGAAATGATTTTTTCTGAGCGAACAAGATCTTGTCTGGAGTCGAATGAAATATTATCTTGGTGAAATTTATCGGGAGTAATTACACAAGTGCTTCAAAATTACCGATAATTTTCCACGAAAGCATGTTGTCTAAAAACTGCATGAGTTTATTTTCATATTTTGTCAAAAGAGCCTGACTCCGAAGGAGGAGGGCTCTTTCAGCAAAATATGAAAATAACCGAATGCAGTTTTTTTACTGATAACATGCTTGAATGGAAAATTATCAGGTTTATTTTTATGCACGAGTGTAATTCGGTAGAATATTTCCGGAGTTGAAACAACGACGTTTAAAATTCAGTATTTATGCCTGTCAAGATGACAAATGTACATTTCAACAATCGTTACTATAGATACACGGACCGAGCGGGTATTTACCAGCCCGAAAATGTCCCGCCGGGAATTTATCGCTGTAATTGATCGAAAATGTCCCGCTTCATATGGGATTTTCAACAAACGATGGAAATATTCTATTTCTCTATTTTTGCTTTATTGTGTAGAGATTTCCTTTGTGTGCTATCTATTTTATTCAATTTCCATATGCTCGGTACACAAATTGAGCAAGACAAAGTGATTCCCTTGTAACTCAATGCCTATCGTTCTATATACCTTTTTAGTTGGTTTTTTATTATCCCGAGACACATTACATGTTATTAATTAGGGAATAACTAAAAGCACGAAATCATGATAAGAAGTATTGGAATTGGAAAAAAACAGTAATATGTATAAACGAGCATACTGAAGAACAGTCAAAAATGCAATTACTTCAAGCAAAGTTCAATTGAGCGAAGAAAAAAAAATCATTAATGAAAAAAATATAAAAGAAAAAACAGTAAGTGTAGGAAATAGTATATTATGCAACGATCATGTAATGATGGTTATCAATACACGAGCAGCAACCGGGATACGAAACGAGCCGAAGGTTTCGTATGGTTGATGCGAGTGTATTAATAACCATTACATGAGAGTTGCATACGCTATTTGATCTACACCCGATAAATAGTGAAGAACTGCAAATATTATATTCATATTTGTATTGCACACAATAATACTAATTAAACGCATTTCTGTGAAAACTTTTACAAAATTGTAATTAATGGTATTACTTAGAGAAATAAAAAAATGAGAAATGAAGAGAAGATCAAAAATTAAAAAAAAAGATTACTCGAGGCCGGAATCGAACCCATATCTCTTCCAACTAGCTAACATAATCCCAGCGCCTTAGGCCGCTCGCCTACGGAGAGCTCAAGAAACTTAATTGAAAAAATAAAGATATAAATCATGCATTTGTCAAACGAAAAATTTAATCATTCTAAATGTATTTTTGCCGGTGAAGGTGTCGAAGTTTGGCTATATTCTTCGAAAATTCAATACCTTTACCGATTTTGACTTGACAAACGTCAAATGCAGAGCATGCACATCATGCTTGATTGAAAACTAATGGGTTTCTATTGGTTGAAAATCTGTATCGCAATGAAAAATCTGTATCGTAATGGATTTCATTATAAAACGGGTTCTGGGCATATAAGTGTATTATTAGAGTACGGGTGTAGATAAATCTAATTTTATTGCCGATCGATATTCTTTTATTTCATCTGGAATTGAATTATATATCATGACAACACTATGATATATCGATTTTCTGTCAATATCTGATTGAATTTTATTCGTAGCCAACAATTTTTTTTGTCGTGTAGAGTGATTGTGAATATGACAAATTTCGTTGAAAATAAGATTAGAATTTTCAGTGTTATTTCGAATAAAATGGATGAAACAGTTGATTTTGAGTTTATGTTTTAGGTGGCCTCTTTCTTTTTTTTTGTTAATGAATCAAACATCTTCGAATTTTATACTTGTACCTACCAACAGAGTGTTTGTAAATTTAATTTGATGTTTTTTTCATAGAAGTTGTAATTTCTAAATACTGTTTGAACGTCATTATTTTGTGGTAGATCAATAATTGTTCCGTAGTTTTATGGGTTTGTAACCCATCAAAATCTGAAAAAATAGAAATTAATATTGGAATCGATACAAATGTAGATGGGCAGATTTTTTATCTACCCCGAAAAGTTGCTGCGTCTATTAAAAAACAGTTCTTTCTGGATAGAACAAGTCCAGATAGTCAGCAACTTCTCGTATATCTCATGTTTTGCCTTTCAAAAAAATAATAAGAACCAAAATATATATGAAAATACTTATCTTTAACGATTCGGAAACTAAATCCGTTCCCATTCTTAAAACGTATACGCAAATTCCTGTTCAAATGCAAATCTCTTGTTGGCAATCTTCGAAATTGACATTTGTCAAATATTTCAAATATGACAAAATATAACATAATTTCTATTTTTTGATTTGGAGAAGAAAACCAAAAAATAATTCCCCAAATCTGTTTCCACTGGGTCTGTCTCTCAGTCCTTAATAACTCCAGCATGGGAGACAAAACGTTGAAAACTTAATATCTCGCCTACGGCTTATTTCTGATAAAACAATTTTCTACATTCCAACGTCAGTGAAAACATCCATTTCAACATCATACCTGAACGGGCAGTATTTCTTCAAGAGAGAAAAGGGACTTGATTGATTGATGCTGTTTGGCCGTTTGGAACTGTAATGGGTTTTGTGACGGATCGGGCTCAAATTGCGAGAAGATTATTTCATATAAAAGCAAGTCGAACACTGAACGGGCAATCGAGGTCAATAAATGTTCGATTAATAATTATAATACTGTATTGATCTGCTCATCAGTTCCTGATGATGATAACAGCATATCAGTCGAAACGTCGAGCACTGAAACATCTCGTACATGGATGAATTCCCGAAAGCACCAATCTCTATATCAGTGGATCTGTGTTTAGAAAATGAGATATTATTTTTTGGAGTTGACATAACCAATCTTTGGGAAAAAAACTATGATAATAGTCAGAGAAGAAAATTTCCCTTGAACACGCATTTCAGAACATGGTGATGCAGTTTCAGGTCGATTCTAAACTTGTACGAATACCTCTCATTAGTAACACTTTTCATCAACCTGCTTGAATGAATCGTTTGAATTATTCATGAGCCTCTGATATATATCCTTAATGAATGGTGCGACACACATTGTGTGAGTTTTCGAACAGATATCTTTTGAAAATTACACAAACACTTGGTTAAAAGGTAAAAGACATAATGATAGTGTGAGAATGCATTGTGTGCGATACAAGCATTATTGTAACTTTCCTTTTCAAATAACAATTCACATTTAATAGACATATTTATGTGCTTATGCTCATGCTAATTACAGTATCTGTTGATGTTCTCGTATTATAGGAGTTTTTGGTTATATCGACTGGAAAAAAATCAGAAACAGGATGATTATTTTCATAAACAAATCACAAAGTTTGGTCTATGTGATGTGTATATGTCCGTTAGAATAAAAAAATAACTCTAATATCATTTTCCTTCTACTCTCTCACTTGTGTGTTCACAAGGCAGAGCCTTGTGTGAGCAAGGAGTAGCTAATGGTGTTAGTTGCTGTAACGAATAACGTCTTGGAAAGCAAGGGACAATGTACATCTTCATTTGTATAAATGAAAATTTGCGAAACGTCGTGCAAAATGAGAAATGAAGAATAGGATGTTGTTTTTCCCTTCGCTATTTATGGAACCAAGAGAATAATGACCATGTTGATGTTCATTGGAGATAGAAAATGTGTCAACTTCTCTTTGGAAGAGAACGAGTTCATAAGCGAGGGGAGCTTGTATGCATAACTGATTTAGATATATATGATGGTTCAGAATTCGACGGTAGATTTCCCTAACGAAATGATACGAAATACTTTCTTGAATAACTGTTATTGTTGTAAACCAGCTGACGAACGTCAACCCTCACAAGTCGAAACTTGTGCAAGCAATGGATTAACGGGGCCTCATCTTTAAACGTGTGATTACGAAGCACGAAAGGCGGATGTGATAACCCCTACCCTACCGAGACCACGGTAGTGTAGTGTCATTTGAAAGGGATTCTTCTAGCAATTCAAAAAATCAGGAATGACAACTTCTATGAAAGAAGTAAACGTCGCCAAGGGAAATTATATGTATTTTCAATATATATTTTAATTTAACTGAAAAAAAGTCTGTAAATTTCGCAGTTTCATTATATTGCAGTTACACATCAGGATAAATCACCCTGAAAACAGATATAAGAACTTGAAGCTTTTTCCTTTCCAGGATGAAGAAAACAAAACATGGATTTCTCTGAAATATTCTACGACCCGGCGGCTCATTTTCGGAAATACATAGCATATTTCATGTAAACAATTGATTTTCGAATTGAATTGAACCATCAAGTATGTTGATTTATTCCTGGCGAACCGCAGATTGCTTATTTGGATCATAATAATTGAATAAACGTATGTTAACAATAGTTTCTACACCGGGTGATCCGGGACCAATTTACCTCCCTGTATCTTCGTTGTTATTTTATAGTTATATTTCAAAATTGGTAGTTCAATAATTTGATGACATCAATGTACAATTCAATTATCAAACCATATATGACACTTCCGGTTTGACGGAAAGCGCATCCAATTTCATATTTCGAATAGAAAGTATATTTTTTTTTTTTAAATAATGATTGTGTTTATGTTCACAATCATACTTTCAATTCAAGTGATAAAAAAAAAATTAAAAAAAATCATCATCCGGATAAGATATTTTCAAAATTTAATTTCTCATCATTTTTCAACATCAAGTCTTTCATGTCTTAAATGCTAACAAAGAGTTATTTTGATTTGGTGAGAAACTCCAATGCGAATACAAAACTTGAATTGTATTGGAGTTTATAACCAACTTTAAAAATTCCTTTGTGAGCATTTAAGAAATGATAGGATTCGATGTTGAAATATGAATGAAAATTCAATTTCAAAAGCAGCTAATCTGCATGAAAAATATTGAGTGAAAAGTTTGGCCATGAACTGTTGTTACTCACATGTTCAATAGTCCATAGCATACTTTAATGAAAATGTTCCGTTACAAGGGAAATATAAAAGTAATGATACCACCAGATTGTGAATTGGAAGTATGATTAGGATATATGTCATTGATACTTGATGAATTAAACACTCATGGCTTCAAATTGAAGTACCGAATATGAAATGTCAATATAAATAACAACGTATATACAGGGGGGTAAATTGGTTTTGGATCACCCGGTATATTAGTACCAATAATGTGAGCTGAATATTGAGGTAGTTTCCAAGATCAATAAAACAAAATATTCCCTATTTCAAAGTCACCGAAGTAAGATTTGTTTAAGGAAAAAAAATACAAAAAATCGTAATTCAATATCACTCTTATGAGAATGAGGGGCCGAGAGAAATAATACTTTGTGTGGTTCTCAATAATAATTATTTATGTATACAGTGATAAACAGTAATTGTTGATTTTCAGAAACAAATTCACATTATCACAACTGATATACGATTTTATTCATTTCTAATAATTGTACATGCAATTTTCTGGAGTTGCAGCGACAAATTGAGTCGTCGAAACAGGCTGATAGAAGGTTTCGTTTCAGTATCCTATTCAATCCTAGTTTGAACAAAATAAACGTCATCATCGACCTCGTTGGACGTTTACCCTGAGCTTCCATATTTTGCAGGGGGAAGGCGGCTGATACACTTCTTAATTTATTTCTGTGTTTTGTAATATACTGTTTCCAATGATCCAGGATGAGTTAAAACTTGCCAAAATGTATTACGAAAAATTGCAATGAAAACCAACTTTTCACAATCTGCCCATAACAACAATCGTGATATTGACGAAAATTTTTGTAGAATACTTTTTGGAAGTAGGCATACAGTGTGTTCCAACAAACTCAAAGTTAAAATATTACATGAAGAATCTCGCAGCGCGAATATTTTTTGCATATCACGATTTGTTTCACCATCAAGTAAAGGCAGACTGTGAAAAATTGGTCCAAAAAATTGGTCACCGTCGACTGGTTTATGACTTTTATTCATTTATTTTTCTCGTTCTTGCAAAAAATACAACTGTATTTATAGTAAACTGTTTCTTTATCGCGCTAATACAATACATTTTTCAGTATACTCGAAGTTTTTTTTCCTGAACATAGAAAAAATATTGTGTGAAATATCCTATATCATGTGAACAATTGCTTTGTGAATTGATATTCGATTATTTCATTGAGATATATTAAGTGAACCATCAAGTATTTTGATTTATACTCAGCGAAGAGCAGATTGTTTATATGGATCGTAACAGTTGAATAACTACATACGTTAACAATACTTTCTATATACTGCGTCTTGCATTATTGATATTAAGATGGATTTCTCATCTATAGTGTCATATAATGGTGTATCGTTTTGATCATCAAACATAAAAGTGAATGTGGTACTAAAAAAATCTAACATACTAAGTACTTCATAAATGCATTAGGTAATATCAAAAATTAATGAACTATTCTCAGTTTCCGAAGCAGATATTGATCTGTACAATTTGGCGTACATGGGGCAATATTCCATGTAAGGCATTCGCTTGTTAAATATTGTGTAACATCATTTTTAGAGTTGCAGGCCCATAAATCACGGGTAGTACTTTCTCAATTTATGAAGATTCCTCATTTCTCAAAGGAGTAATATAATTAATTAATCTTTCATATATTGCGAATGTTTATGCCACGATAGGAGTTGTTGAATTAGGTTTTATGCCGAAAATATTACGCAGATTAATTGAAAGATTTCACACTCGAATCATCATCACCGTAACAATTACAAGAAGAAAGTGATAAAATCTTGAACAAAGGTAGAATTCACGCTTGTTAGATCGTAATATTTCTGTAACTGGACGGAATTGGCAAAAAACCGGAAGCTCTCGAAATGCTCACCTACACATAAAGAGTGACATATATCCTCTGATTGAAACCATCAGTGTACTGTTTGAATCGTATACAGAACGTCCTATTTTTCATAAATCCTTCCCCATATCACACTTCTTGAAGATACAATTTCAATCAACTCAAATCGGATGTTGTAAATAGTCCACACTACTTGGTAAGATTGGAACCTTTTGTGTAAAAATGAACCCTTTTTCAATGAAAATCCTAACTTTGTTAAGAATCTCGCGTTGAGTGATGTGAGTTTATTGTTAGGAGAATTATATATATACAAATTCACATGAAAGGGAAGCCCTGTAATTTTCAAAGAACACTACGTGAATCAAGGGAGGAAAACCTATTAACGTTCAGTTTGAATTTTTGGAGTTTGTAAGCCTCAGGAAAAACCTCTTTCGGCAAGGAGTCCCAAAGTTATGCTTTCTATTGAAAACAGAACCCTGAGTGAAAGAGGTTCGACAGGTCTCCAAATTCACAACAAAGGTGCGGGAATTCTGTACTCGTCGGGTCATAAGTGTTGTTACTGCCAAGGGTGGAACGAATGACGACAATTCAGAAGAGCAACGGACATGAAAATATCTGTAGACGAGAGACAAGTCTCTGACCTTTCTACGATGCTCCAACGAAGTGAGCGAGTCTGTGAGTGAAGAATCTCTGATTAGAATGAAGAAATAAAAATCTTCTTCTGGGAAGCACCCTTAGCAATCGATCTGACATGTTTTTCCTATGAGAGATTTTTATTGATCATAATTTCTATCATCAAGATACTTGACTTTGTAGGAATAGTTTCTCCTGACATCTGAATAGTAGATAAAGATAGATCAGCCTTCTTTGAGAGAAGTTTTAGTAGTATAACTCAATTTGGTCACTGGTAAATATCTCGAATGCTTTGGTGTTTTATTTTCCAGGGCTTAAAGTTTATTGAGGAAGGATACAAGTGACAATAGTTTCTAGCTGCAGATACAGCATGCACAATGAAAATTTCTTTCGAAATTCTCAAAAAACATATCAAGCAAAAATAAGATGAAACTTTCGTTTTCTATATATAAAAATTGTTACAACTTGTAAACTGAGGATTCAAATAAGTTTCATCTTCATTTTAGTTTTGGAATTGAATTTCAACCTAAGGTGAAAACAGTAGTTTTTGGTACTCATATTGAATATGAATGGAAACCTACATCTACCCTAGTGAGGGTCAGTTTCAACTTTTTAATTCCGATATTAAATCGTAGTAGTATTTAATAGATGCAACAAGTGTGCCACTGAAAATATCACAAAACTCAATGTTTTCTTCACTCCCAGTGAAAAAAAGGAATTCAAAAGCATACACTTCAACGAGAAATATTCAGTTTGGGTGTTTCGAACATTTTCTGGTCTGGTCTTTCTTCTTCAATCACTTATAGAATCTTTGAGAAAATTATATGTACATGGAAAGGTTCAAGAAATACTGAATATAAATATTAAAATTATCTCCATTAATATCATACTCTAATATTCTTTAGGCCCTTTGTGAACTCTACTATCCTCCATAAAATGGGACGCCAATGAAAAATACATAATTTTCAATTGCCAAATCGAAAAATTTTTGCAAAATTTGTAGTAATCTCATGTTCATAAACTGCGAAATACACTCTCGAAAATATTCTCAAATAATTTTCAATAGAGGAAATTTTGCAATACTAAAAATCAACGACCTCTGATGAGTGGCAAATGATTCGAAACCGGTCTGTAAGTGGTATATCCCACTAGAGGATATTTACTCAAACCGTGGAAATAGTTCTCAGTGATAAAAATAAATCGTGATTGTGAAGCTCCTGAAAAACTCAAAAAAAGATGTACGTAATTGATGACACTTATTTGGAAGAGTAATCAATCCTTCACAAAACAATTGAAATATGACACAATCATCACAATGATTAAAATTATTAGAATACTAACACTGATAGATTGGTAATGACTAAGAGACATTGCATGATTCAAATCAATATTATTAACATTCTTTTCACAAACTACTTTAAGTGTTGACGGCACTGGAAGAACTTTTTCTGCCTGGACGATAAAAGTGATAGTTAATTGTGCTGTTAGGAGAAAAAATGGTGTTTTGTGTGGGGAATGTTGAGACTGATGGGCGATCTGTAAAGAATCCTCTCACTATGCAAGACACACTTTTTCCCCGAATTACACATGTTAGACAGAGTACCGGTCGCAGTGTATGTAGAAAATAATTGTAGTCATGGTGGTAATGATTTCTTTCATGGAAGAAACACGTCAACTTCAATACAGTAATGTTGAACTCTTCAGAAAGGTTGACAATATCTAAAGGAAAGATTTTTGATGAGAATTCAAGAAAAAATATCACATTTTCCTATACGATTCTTGCTGACAATGACTTCACAAAACCGCAACACATGTTTCACTATACCTTCCTCAAGCAAGAGGAGACTTACATATTCATGTAATCAAAAATTCAAAGATTCGAGCGCTCAAAATTTTTCCAAGTATATTTTTTTCAGAATTAGATCCGGTACTCAGATGATTTTCTCTGCCCGAGTAGGGAGAAATTAGTTTCGAAAACTGATTTTGTTTGTGTCTCTATGTTTTCTAAAAGTAAAAGCACGAAAAAATAATATGTGATCTCCGTTAGATTAGCTTGTTATATTATCCACAATAACTACATTTCCTGTTATCGTCAATAATAAATATCTTGAGGGCATTTTTCAAGTGGAAATCGAATTATCTTTGGTGCAAAAGAAAAAAAATCATAGAGACTAATTACTATAACAGCAAACTGATATCACTTGCACTCAACGAGTGTTTCGCTAACAAATTAAGCATATTCGTGGGGAAGAAAATTGATAAGGATTTTTATTTTCTTGTATCCATGTCAGTTTTTCAACTAATCACAATCTGAATTAATGTTGCAATCTATACAAGTGTATAAGGGCAGATTTCGAATCGAAAAGTTAAGGAGAGTTAAAATAGCAAATAAAATAAGGAACAAAATGAAACAAAACAAGAAAGTTAAACATCTAGATCTTTATGAAAGCGTTTATACCAGAAATTATATAAAATAAGAATTAGGAATAACAACACAAGATGTCATCTTTCACTATTTTGTTTAGAAACTGATAATGAGCATGATCAAAATAGTTTCTGTTCCTAAGGTTTCGAGTTTCAAATTATCCTAACTTCTAACCTTACAATAACAACCTAAAAATATAATCCATTGGTAATCTTTGTCACGTGTAATGGAATCAAAATTTGAAATATCAAAATCTCAACAATTATGAGTTTACTTTACTGTTGCCACTGTCAAAACGAAAATGTGATATTCACAGAACGCAAAAGTCATTGTCAATAAAGCAGCAACTTGATTGGTTCATTCTCATTTCTTGTTTTATTTTAGTCATATGTATGAAGACGTTTTTTGCCCTATAATGTTCTCCAACTAGTTCCTTATTTTATTCCTATTTTTTTTGTTTGCTGTTTAAACTCTCCTTACTTAACGCGTTGACCACGTTAACAGTTCCTTCCAGGGTGGGGCAGAATCTGATTTTTATTAAAAAAAATCAAAAATCATTGAATTTTTTTTAAATCACGATTTATTTGATATTTTGGATTTTTTAAATTTGAACATTTTGATTCTTTGAAATTATTTTTGATTATATTAATGTATAAGTATAAAAATTTCAATACAATATGCGGCTCAAAAACTTGTGACAACGCATTCGTCGCGCTTCTTGCAAGAAAATTCTTGTCGCGATTTGTTTTCTTTCGGTCCTATACACTCGCTATACAGTGTTGAGTGAGGCACGAACGCGTTTGTTGTGCTTTTTGCAAGAATATTCCTGTCGAGGTTTGTTTTCCTTCTCAACATATAAATTGACTTTGCCCAACAATTTCACGCATTTCGCTAGTTGTACACACTCGGATATTAGAAACAGATTAGGCATAGAAAAATGAGGAAATTTCGTGCTTTTGTTTCATTTGTATAACGAAAATGTGTAGACTGAAAATATACAGTAATAAAATTTAGGTGTTACGTTTAGTTTAAGAATTTGGAATTATGTACTTCTCTTTTGTTGTTTTTGCTAAATGCAGATACTCCTTTTGATCTTCGAGAAAACTTTTATATTATGTTGTTATCTGGTTCTGAATAAAAAAAACAAAAATTGATTTAAATCATGATTTTAATTTTAAAAATCAAGCGATTTAATTCATGATTTTAATCGTTATTTTAATCACTTGATTTTAATCAGCCCAACCCTGGTTCCTTCTGAATGGAACACGTTCTATTAGGCTGGATTCAAACAGATCCGAAATCCGATCGTACGACCATCAGAAAGCTATCTGATCGTCGTACGATCGAATTTAGGATCTGTCTGAATCCAGCCTTAGTCAGCAACTACTCGTATAACTCAATTTTGCCCTTCAAAAAAATACAAGAACTTATGATTATATCAAAATATTTACCGTTGTCAACACTCTTTTTGATTCATTTTCGGAAATCTTTCGAAGATTTGATATATGTAATATGCAGAATTCATTTTTATACATTAACAACGATAAGTATTTTGATGAACATCAATTCTCGTATTTTTTTAAAGACAAATTTTAGTCATACGAGAAGTTACTGAATAATAGAACATACTGTTTGAATGATATTTTGTGGTGGATGGATTCTTTCTTCTAGTTTTTTTGAGTTCTTAACCTACCATAATCTGAAGAAATAAGAATTAATATTGGAATCTCTGCGAGTGTAGGAAGTCAGATTCTCATCTAACCCGATAAGATGCTGCGATAATTAAAAAATCTGACATTTCCAAAAAACTAACATAAAAACGAAATAAAATTGAATATTTGTGGAAGTTTTGATAACGACAGCGGATTTGCTTTCCGAAACGTCACGGTTTTTGTATTTTTTGATTGGCAAATATGAGTTAAATAAAAAGTTGCCTAATTGAACGTGTTTCATTCAGAGAGAACTATTTTTAAATTATCGCAGAAATTTATCGGAGTAGACTGAAAATCTGCCTTCTACACTTGTATAGATTCCAATACTAATTCTCATTTTTTCAGCTTGTGGGAGCTTAAACCCAAAAAAACTAGAATAATAGAACGTGTTCTATTGTTTAAAGCAGCAACTTTTCGGGGTGAATTAGAAATCTGCGCTTCACACCTGTATAGATTCCAATTCTTTTTTTCGGAGACTGTGGTAGGGTGAGAACCTATAAACGTTACGAAAAAAAATTGTTTGACTTCAAAGAGGAGTCTGAAAATATTCACAGATATTTCACTGATATTTCCACAACACCATGTATAAAATCCGAAGCAACCCTCAAGTAAAACTATGCCAATCATTCTTTGCCATTTTAAAAAATGTCTTGTATCGAAACGTGTTTTTTCTCTCCTTCTGAATTATAATGAGCAACCCCCAGAACATTCCACCCGTTTTCTAATAATTTCCACCAGCAACCCCAAAATCAATCCACCCTCACTCACGTGTCACTGATCTGGGTCACTGTCACATCGACGATTCTTTCGGAAAAATCACACCTCACAGCACCGCTTACCTGGAAAATTGTGGGAAAATCCGATCGGACAGTAAGCACCAACTAACTAAAAACTAGCGGATTCCTCTCGAGATATCCTCTTTTATATGCAGACGCAGAGCATGGATGCGACTGCGGTCCCCCGAATGAGTTTTGAACTTTCTTCTGCGCGCATCCTATTGTCTAACGGACTGGTCTAGCGTAGTGGAGAGAGTGTGTGGGACGGGGGATAATTTTGGAAAAATGGATTTCGAGACTGTTGTGGCCAAAATGAGTGTGCGATTGAAGGAAATGGTCTTCTTCGAGGTGAGTAGGAGTAGAAGAAATGGTCGAGGAATATAAATATATATATATATATATATATATTTTGCTCATGTCAATCTCTTTCACCTTTTTTTGGATCATGACTAGTTGTTGCTATACGGTAGCTCATAATTTTCTGTTTTATATATATATATACATATATATATATATATAGGAAAGTAACTCGTGACTGATTAATAGATAGATAGTTCTTTATTTCCAACAGGTGAGTACACCCAATAACAGGAAATGTACAATATTTATATAATTATTACAAATAACTGATAACTAATCGAAAACAAAAAACAAAAATGAGGTATGTTATGGAAAAAAAAATATATCATAATTATTACAAGTTGAATGTAAGAGTCGTAATGCAATCTAGAATATCAGGCCAAGATGTTAAATTAATATCACATGAACTACAAATCAGGTTGAAATTGTTACAAATGATTGATATAGGTGCTCTTTTCATCATATCTGTTCTAGCATAATCGCAATAAAATGTACATGCATGCCTACTATTCAATCGTGGTACATTAAATGGAATTTTTGCCACAAGAAACTCACAGCTGATATTATTATGCAGTAAGTTATAGAGGAATTTTATCGTCAAAATAATGCGCCTTGTGTTCAATGAGATGGAGTTGGTTTCATTGAGTAATACTGAGTAGTCAATGTTACGTTCTGGGTATATGCCATGCTTTTTAAAATATATATATTTCAAGAATTTTCTCTGAACACGCTCTATGATATTTATTTGTGTTGAATATTGGGGATACCATATCAATACTCCATATTCCAATTTACTGCGCACATAACAGTTAAACAACAATATGAGAACAGACTTATCTGAAAATTCTCGACCATTTCTCAACACAAAACCCAGCATTTTATTAGCTGAAGACGTAGTGTTCTGAATATGGGAATTAAATGACATTTTCTGGTCAAAGAATATGCCGAGGTCGCGTATTTCTTTCGAACGACTGAGGACAATATTATTGATATTGTATGGAAACACTAGGTCTCTTTTTTCTTCGTGAAGGAAACAACGGAACATTTTTCAATGTTCAACTCGATATGGTTCAAAGTACACCACGTAGACACTGTGTTGATATCTTTTTGTAATGAATTGGAGTCACTCACTGAAAAAATACTTTCATAAATTTTTAGGTCATCTGCATACAATAGCTTAGAACATTGCAAATCTAGGGTAAGGTCATTAATAAATAATAAAAATAAAAGAGGACCAAGGTTGGAGCCCTGTGGCACTCCCGATGTTGGTGTTATGGTGACAGATCGATAGTCTTGGTATTCTACATATTGTTTTCTATCGAAGAGATATGACTCGAACAGTAATAATAATTTCTGAGAAAATCCGAAAAAGCAAAGCTTTCGCAACAAAATTTTCAAGTCGATTCTATCAAAAGCTTTTTGCATATCCATATAGACTACATCTACTTGACCTCTTTGATCCAATATCTCACAGATAAACTGATTTATACAAGAGAGGTTCGTAACACATGACTTCTCATCAATAAAACCGTGCTGATCAGTGGATAATATTCCCTTGGTAGCATTAAATATGACTGCATAGAGAATCATCTCGAAAAGTTTCGCAAAGTTACAGAGCACGGAAATAGGTCTATAATTTTTTAACTAAGTCGTATCCCCCTTTTTCAATATTGGAGAGACTCTGGCAAGTTTCCACGCATCAGGAAATATATTTGTTTCAATTATTAAATTGAAGATATATAATAAAGGTTGTGACAATGGAATTATGCAATTAACGAATATGTAGTGAATCTTTTGGTGTTGCGATCAGTTGTGTTGGGCTATATCACAAAGAAAACTCTTTGTTATTCGTATTCGTCAAGCTTTCGGCAATCTTTATTGCCTTCCTCAGGACGTCTATAATACATAACAATTTAACATTTGATAATATAATGGAATGGTTACTTACTAACCTGAGATTGAATAATGAAAAAGAGGCAGAAATTGAACATGAAAATATGAAGGTGACGTTTAGATGAATTTAGACATATGATATAATTTCACTTCTAGATTACGGTTGAAAGTCGAAATAGGGGGTGATTTTTTCTTATCCTTCTCATATTTCATCAAAAAGGTGTAAATTTTGCTAAGACCATTTAAATCTGTTTTTTTGTTCATGGAATGGTCATTATTATTTATATGTATCATTTCTGAAAATACACGCTTAGAAAGATTTATTTCACTATCCAAAATTTCAGATTGTCCGTAATTCATACGTTAATCTCTGTTATTGACATGTTCTGATAAAGCACAAGAATCAACATTTCTTCTACAGTCACTTTTATGAGAAATGATACATATAGATCTAGATGTTTGGCCAATGTATGATTCAGGACAATCCATACAAGGAATCTTATAAATGATATTTGATCTATTTTTAATCGAAATTGGAGTCTTTATTTCTATTATGTAATTTGGAAATTGTTACGACATTTCTCTTTGCTCTTTTAATATTGTCTTTTTGAAAAATATTTATCAATTTTGGGGTCTATTCTTGTATGTAAGGTAAAGATTTGTAAATTGTTATGCTATTTCCACCTTGTTCATTAATTTCAATGGGTATTATTGGAATTGATATTGTTCTTTCAGAAAATAGTATTTGGTTGACTAGATGTCTTGGATAAGAATTTTGAATCAGGATATCTCGTAATTTTGATAAGCTACGGTTCCTCAAACTTTGATGAGTGATTTTCTCAACTCTACTTTTGAGAGATTTAATCAGATTAATTTTGATTTCGTATGGATGGTAGGAATGATAGTTTATGAATCTGTTGCTGTTTTTCACCCCCTTTGGTGTGGAATTTCAGAAAATCCTTTCTATCGGATGCCTACGTCATACAAAGAACATATCCTCCAAGTTTCAGGTCTCTACGATCATCGGCTTAGGCTGTACGTTGATCCGTCAGTCAGTTACTCAGAGAACATAGCATTTTATATGTAAATATTAACGTAAAAACCTTTGTTGTGATTCAAGTTTAGAAGCTAGCTATATAATACCATGGACTTTTTTGTAGAAGTAATAGATACCAACATTTTTGATGAGCATTATGTTCGTCTACACCGAACCGTTTAGTCAGCGCACACCGTCTTCTCTTTCTATAGGATCAGAGACGTTTGATTCATTCAAAAAAAGGGAGGAAGTCCATCGAAAACAGCTACTCCCCTGCCTATATGGCACGACGGGCACATACGAATGACTTTTTCTTGTAATTTTTTTTAATTCGGAGAAGGAAGCCAAAGAATAATTCATCAAATAATATCAGTTTGGTGTTACAGTAATTAATCTCTACAAAAAGTTTCAACTTCTGCACCAAATATTCCAATTTATTTGTTAGATGAAAACAATGTTCAATCTCTTACACTTAGTCTTAGACCTTCAGTTCTACCAACGAAAGAACTGAGAAAGTTTCTAAAGTTTTTTGTTGCTCTCAATTCAGAGAAAAATTTCCAGTTCCTATAAAATGTTTCTTTATTTTCATGAATTTTGAACTGTTATATCTATTCATGTACCAGGATGTGTATGTCCTGAAGGCGCCGATCTTACAAAGCCAGGGGTTTCTGACCCGAGGGCCTATATATCAGTGTTGCATCAAAACCATTTGTCTTATTAATTCGTGGTTAGAAAATACAAACAAGAATTCAATTCACTTTATATTATTAACTATCATTGCTGATAATGATAAAATGCAAAAAAATGTTGTCTTTCGCGCAGGCACTAAAGTATGCTTTATGCTCGAACGGACATCGATCGGTGCCCCAGAATAGGTCTTACTAAGGCGAAATATGTTGGTGTTTCATTGACAGTTTTGGAAAAATATGCATTTACAGGAACACGTACTGACAACCGCATGCAAATGAATGATGCTGTGAACAAAGATTTTGTTATCACCCGGTATATTCTTATCTATAATGACTTTATACAATGATAATGATGATTCTCTTATGATAGTACTACTACCACTCTGATATTTAATATTAGCAGAAAATGTTTCTCCGACGATCTATTGATGAGCTACAAGAACTTTTTTAAATTTGAATTACTCACGCTTATTTTTCAAAATATCTTGGGAATATTCAAATAAACTTAAAAAAAAATTTCTTTTGATAGCGAATACAATAGTGCTGATGATTTGGATCGAGAAGAACTTCATTTTCGAAATTTCAGCAAATAACCGTTCACTTCAGCTACGTACCTAATCACAATCATTCTCTTCTGATTGTTGTACTTATCTTTCTTCAAGGAAACACCTAACCTACGAATAAGTCATCAACATATCTGATCCAGAACCGAGATAAGTAACTCAATTCTCTTCTAGCATCCGTACCAAATCTACCCAAGAACAGGTTAGCTATAAATGGAGGCAATTTTAGTTTTTTTTTTGTAAAATTGTTCGTTCTACTACTAACTAACGATGACAAATAATATCAGTCTCTTTTTGAACATTCAGCCATGAAAACCAGAAAAATTCAGTTCCAATTACACCGCGGGCATATCTGACAGACGACAGTAAATGACAGTTGTCAATCCAGCCTGCTGGACATACAAACCTGATTTACCTATGCTGAGTGTGTGTTTATGTCATATTTTAAAATCTTTTTTGTCAATAATGGCTCAATTTTGTGCGATTGTGAAATGTGGAAGTAATAGCGGCAGACATAATGTTTCATTCCATCGATTCCCTTCTATTTTCGACAATAGAAACAAGATCAATCTTCTTGCTGAAAATAGATGTGAATTGTGGATTCAGGCAACTAGAAGAGCAGATTTGACTTCTTATAAGTTGAAATGGGCAACGGTGTGTTCAAAACATTTTGTAGGAGATATTTTCAAAGAATCTAGGAAACATAGGCAACATAATTTTATTTTATTTTTTTTCATTTCAGACAAGCCAAGTGCACTCAAAGATGTTGACAATATAGACTGGGTACCGAATCAATTACTTGGCTACAAAACAAATATCAATGCAGTTCAAAGCATTCAGAGATTGTATCGTAGGGAACAGCGTGATAAAAATGACATCGCAAATATTCCAGTTGATATGGATAAAATTGATGATTCTTTGTGTGAATGACCCAGCTGTTCAAAACTTGAATATTATTGATGAGCAAATTCAAACTCTGAATCATATAAATTAACCAGTTGAAGGAGTGGAACATCCACAAAACTCTGGTGAACACCTATGTCCTGATATTGATTTCGAGTTGCAGAATTGTTATCGTGAAATCCATCATCTCCGGAAAACTTTGCAGACTTGATCATTCCCATTGGGAAGTTTAAAGCATAACTCATCTAAATGCCTTTTTTCATACAGGATTACCATATGAAAAGATGGTTGAGGTTTATAATTTTGTAGAGCCTTATATAACATATCCTAAATCTGTTCTTTCAAAATTATTATTTATTAAAGTACATTTTCAGTATTGTTTTCACAAGCTTCACTCCAATCCCTCAAATCTATTTAGATATGAACATATTGTATGAATCCAAACTTTTATAGCCTTCGAAGTCTTCTCCTGTGCATACACTTTTATATACAAAATAGTTTATAATGTCATACAACATGTCATGAAACTTTAGGAAAGTATTCCACAGCATTACTACAATCCCCAAATTTTAATAAATAAGGATCACATCCCTTACTTTCCTTTAGTTTCTCTAAATATCTCTTCTGGCTATCCATAGACAAAGTGTTGAAATAATCACTTTTATCAGTCATTTCACATACAATTTCCTTGCAAGCAGGAAGAATAATGAAAATAGATTGCAAAATTTAGACATTTATATAAATATGTCAGGTACGCTAAGAGTATACCCAAAATTAGGGTAAACCCGTAATTTTTTCATAATTACGATAATAATCTCATTAAATTACCATTGTTGCTTATGGAAATAGGGTTTGTTTGTCCAGCAGGCTGATTGACAGTTGTCTTGTGACGTCACATGCCCGCGGTGTGGTATGGGACCTATATACTAAGTCGAAACTACAACATTTTTTTTTGAAGAAACAAAATGACAGTCAGTCTATTTTCAATTCCTTTTGTAACGCCATGTACGTGATTTCAAGGGTAGCATTTTCTTTCAAGAAACAACACATTCAAATGCAAATACGGTCTCATCAAAGTCAGCGGTGTGATAATCAATTTGAAATTCACAGCTAGGTAATCAAACACAATCCGGTGAGCAGAAAACCTTTCGGAAGATTGATGATCCTCTGTATCCTCGTGCAATAAGTCAACTCTAATGATAATCTCCAGATGGGTATCAAAAGGTTGAGGAACTGGGCAATAAAGAACGGCTGAATGAATATACTTGATGAAAAAAGTGTAAACAAAGCCATTTTTCGTTGAATACAATGTAAGGTCAGTGTTTGATATGCCACATCCACGCGATTTGAAATATCATCCGAATCAATGATCACGAAGGACATCGTTTGATCATGAGATACCACTGAATCGGCGTTGGATTTGGGAAAAGCGTTCTGGTCGACGGGACAGAGAGAGGGCAAACTGAAGTGCGTGTAGCGAATGGTGGTATGGACAAAATTTAGAAAACGAACAATATTAAATGTTTCACATAGCGCAGTCAATTAGAGTATACCAGGGTTGGGTAAATTCACTATTTTCGTGAATTGAATTCACAAGTCACAATTCACGCGAAAAAATGAATTGAACTCATGAAATAAAAATTCATCGAAAAACAATTGAATTGAGGCCACAAGCATGCTTGTGAATTGTTAGCCTAATCAATTAACAATTCATTTTGTCTATTTCTAAACGAAACATCCAACGATTTCCTTGTCAGAGTTTAAAATTTGATTTTAAAATGGGTTATTGGTTGACCAGCTGTCCCCTTTACGAACGTTAACCCTCAATAATCTACAATGGATTAACGGGGCCTCAACTTTCAACGTGTAAATCTCAGCATGGTAGGTCCAAGGGGGGAATTGAACCCCGTTTTCCCCGATGACAGACAATGAAGGTTCATTGTGTGAAGTGTTTTTTTGTTGAAGAATAGTGTTTGGTGAGATCCATTTCATTTAAGATATTCATAACTTTCACCTTGAAACAAAATTGATCTGTATTGAATTACCTTTTGTTCGCAGCCAAAGAACTTGATCAAAAGCTTGACGTCTTCTTCAAATATTCTTCAGATAACACGATTTTGTTTATCAGAGAGAAATGCTGATACCTATGGAAATCAATGAAATTCTACTGGCATTCATAGAAAAAATAAAACAATAACGTTTTGGCAATTTGCCCTGTCGGTGGTACTCAACTCAAAGACACATTAACTTCTTTTTGATCACCATTGTTTTCCTCAAATAATATCATCAATCGTCCTTTCCTTGACATTTCCATTACAGTTGGTTGATCTTACTAGTACAGTTTTTCCATCCCTCTGTTGTGATCTTGCCAAACTACCAAATAGATGTTTCTTTCTCAGGGATCGTGTCCATATGAACTTAGAATTTTCAGAAAAACCAAGTTTTTTTATCGTGTAAACTTGATGATAAAAAATTAATTTGTTTGACAGCAAATTTAGTATCTGGAATCTTCGAAAAGTTTCGTTTCTCAAGTAGTAGTAGTAGTGAACACAAAAAAATGGCAACAGAGCCTTATATTATCATCAAGTGCGTTCAGTTCGGTGTTCGAGTGATTTGAACTCTCTTTGAATATTTCACTTTTATCCTAGAGGGTATTATAGATATCACAAAGAAGCCGCGTATTTTCGAAAACTCATTGAAAATGTATAATTATAATGTTCTTCGAATCTGGTGGAATATTAACATTAGCTTAGCGAAACAATTCATATCTCCTCTTCTACACGTACTCACTAACATATGATAAGAGTCATAATAGTATATTATGCAACGATCGTGTAATGATGGTTATTAATATATGAGCATAAACCGGGATACGAAACGAGCCGAAGGTGAGTTTCGTATGGTTTATGCGAGTGTATTAATAACCATTACATGAGAGTTGCATACGCTATTTTATCTACACCCAATAAATAATGAAGAACTAAAAATATTATAATATTAGGTATTTATATTGAACACAATAATGGTAGGTAATCAATCGTATTTCTTTGAAAAATTCTACAGAATTATAATTAACGGTATAACCACGGAAAATACAACAATGAGAAGAAAAAAAATGAAAAATAGTCTTTGCCGAGGTCTGGAATTGAACCCGGGACGTGTAAGATCACTGCCGCGCCGCTGACCACTCGACCATGAAAGCACAGTCAACATGAACGAAAATAACAACATATGTGTTGCATTTGTCAAATGAAAAATATAATCCTTTCGATTGTATTTTTTTCTTGTCTAAGACATCTGTGGAGGAGTCGCTGGTAATTCTTCTATATCACTGCTATAAGACATTTTCATTCGATTATCGAAAATTGATTGAATTCTTCAAAAATTCAATACCTACTGATTTTGACTTGACAAACGTCAAAATGCAAAGCTTGCACATCATGCTTGATTGAAAAATAATGGGTTTCTATTGGTTGAAAATCTGTATCGTAATGAAAATCTGTATCGTAATGGATTTCATTAAGATGCCTAGAAGTCCTGGTGACTCAACTGATTAGATTTTGTTTAGATTTTTGTGGCGAAAAAAACAATCGATGCTTTTGAAGGTTTCCCCTATTTTTTCGGCAGAGGGCGTTATATTCCCATTTTTCAAATTTGATGACAAGTGTCAGGTTAATTGTCATATTGTCATGTCAGTTTGAAATTTTGATGTTTACGATGTTTTTATCGTGTTTATTTGTTGATTCCATTGCTTTTAAATATCGAAACGTTGTTACTGGTATCTCATTGTGCACCCATTATCATTTAGGTTGCGATCTCTTCTCGCTAGCCAATCAAATAAAAGTAGAAAAACCTGACTGCACATTATTTTCACTTAGTGCAAATTAAGCTTCAGACAAGACTGGCAAGAGCGTGTTGGCGACATCTGTACATATTGTACGGAAACCTCCAAAAGCTCAATTATCCTCCAAAAATCAAGCAATCCAGATTTCGCCACTTTTATCCCAAACTTCTACAGGTATAAGTAAATACACCATGGTTTCCAGGCATCTTAGATTTCATTATAAAACGGGTTGTGGGCATATAAGTGTATTATTAGAGTACGGGTGTAGATAAAGAAATTTACGATCCTGAAATTCCAGACAGGAGCTTGTGAACGACAACGTGATACATATGATGTCATCTGCGCATTTGGGGTGCACAGAGATAACGAGAAGCAATAAACTGCTCTGCAGGAAATGACTTGTGAATCTGAATTGTGGCTTCAACTTCACTTTCGTGAATTGAACTCACAAAACGATTGAGAAGTCGCAATCCACTGAGAAAAAGATATACAGTTTTTGAGTTCAAAAATTGTCTGCGGACTATAAGATCCTTTCAATATAGGTAGTATGATGACCTTCTCTGCTGTGAGGCTTTGATTGAATGTGGTTCAACTGATAATTTGTTATTAATCAAATGAAGCGGTGTCAGACCGTCAATTGTCAGTCCTAATTCCCTTTTTGGAACGCTATCCTGTCACTGGAAGAGTTCGTGTGTTTTGAACTGCTCGCATACATGTTCTATGGATGTTGAAAATCCCTTCATTGCGATTGCAGTTGTTTCTATACTTATGAATATCTATGGCCACCTTATAGAGCCATGGGTAATAGCCCATAGTTCTAACGAGTACTTGCTTTCTGTCTAAGTCGATATCATGACCCTTCAATAGAGCCAGTGCCGATTTTTGTGTTTGGCCATGTCGACAACTTTTTTTGTGTTCTGTTAACCGCGTTTTGATGCTACTTTTTGTAGTTCCGATATAGACAGAACCGCCTTTGCATAATATTCGGTACAGTCCCAGAGTAAATAATGTTCAAAACTACTCAAAACCGAAGATTCGGGAGAGCTGTGGGTCTGATTGAATATTACAATTTTATCAGAAGATATTGAATGGAATATCAAGAACAGTGATACTTGTTGGCTAATCCTACTCCTCAATCATTTACCGATTAGTTATTTTATTTTTTGAAATAGCCACTTTTAGTGAAAAACAACAACAGTAGTTCATCACAAGCAAATGAATAAAATTCCTGAAGAATCTAAAATCATTAAAAGAAGTTGGCCCCTCATGAAAATTTTCAAAATTTTATGTTTCCCAACCCTCATTTCTGAATCACTGACTTCCTATCAACAAGATCTATCTCGTTAAATTAACGACATCATATGGCATAACAAATCAGCAATACAAAAATCTCCAACTTTCAACACCCCGCATATTCGTAGCTAAGGAGCTTTGAACCTATGTTCATAGGAACTCTATCTATCACGAGGAATCACCCTCCGAAATTAATGACGGTACTTGAGAAATGCCCTGTATGATAAGCGTGATTCAATTCAAGGAGAGGGGGAAGGAATTTTCAATAAGTAAGTGAAGTGATTAATATTCGACTTATGAAATGGTACTGGGTTATTAATGGACTTCTTCAGTACTGAACATACAACAATCTATTTATATCGGATGCAAAATGAGTCGTGCCAATTATATTTGGAGAATCCGTATACATCACAATTTGTATAAACAGAAAGTGGTAATAATCATAAAGAATGACGATGCACTTATTTCTATTCAAATATAATTTGTTTCAGCAATGACCTCCATTTCCATTCACACGCTATGGATAGGCAGATATCAGAGAGGATGTATTTTCGATTCTATGGTCATAAGAAAAAAAGCATCTTTATAACATCGAAAACAAGCAATATTCAAAAATTGCTTTGTAGCAACCCTTATATTCTTGGCGTCCTGTCACTTCTAGAATTTCTTTGTAAAGATGATTCTGTGATAGAATTTTGTATATCTTTCTCACAAAAACGCCTCTCGATTCAAAACAACTGTTACAAGTTATTCAATCCAGAGCTCATTTCACTCATTTGATGAGATCATGAACTCAAGTGTTTGAATTTTTCAATATCAGAGGACCTGCATTGATGAACGATAAAGGGTAGGACAACTCGCTAATGCCAGTACTAGTAGTAGTCAATCTCCTTTCTGTCAACTTATTTTTCTGTTATTTTGTACTTATATTATGAATGTGAAGAATTTTTTTTTTCTAGAACCTCACTCAAAAACACGCTTTTCTGCATAGTTTAAAATTCGCAAACATGATTATTTCCCACAATAAATGAAATTTGACATTAGTGTGCCGCAAAGTGACATTTATGTGCCACAATAGTATATTATGCAACGATCATGTAATGATGGTTATTAATACACGAGCATCAACCGGGATGGTTGATGCGAGTGTATTAATAACCATTACATGAGAGTTGCATACGCTATTTTATCTACACCCGATAAATAGTGAAGAACTACAAATATTATATTTATATTTGTATTGCACACAATAATAATAATTAAACGAATTTCTTTGAAAAATTCTACAAAATCGTAATTTATGTTATTACTTCGAGAAATAAAGCGATGAGAAATAGAGGATAAAAAATTAAAAAAAAAAACTCGAGGCTGGAATCGAACCCATCTCTCTTCCAACTAATCCAACTAAACTCTGCACCTCAGACCGCTCGCCTACAGAGAGCTCAGAAAATTCGGTTGAAAAAATAAAGAAATAAATCATGCATTTGTCAAATGAGAAATTTAATCATTCTAACTGTATTTGTGCCGGTGAAGGTGTCGAAGGCGATTCTCCCATATCGCTGGTATCAGACATTTTGTTATGATTATCGAAGTTTGGCTATATTCTTCAAAATTTAAATACCTCTACTGATTCTGACTTGACAAACGTCAAATGCAGAGCATGCATTTTTACGTATCGTGGTGTGTTTCTCAATTTCATCGCTAGTTGACGCTAATTGGAAGTGCATAGTCAACCAATAGATCGACAAACTATATTCTTTGATTCGAGCAGTCAACAAAATGAGCAAAATCTAATGTCATACTCATATAAAACCAAAATCGAATGAAAGGAACACAATTATAGGGAATTTGGCTAGTATTCTAAACAAATAATTAAGGTTGTTGATCAGTCAGCGTCAAAAAGTAAAAGTATAGCCAGCCGTCAGGTCGGCCGTCTATACATTTCCTAGGAAATTTGTAACTCTTCGTTGCAAACGCCATCTGAACTGATTTGATTTCGAAAAGCCTTGATGCTTATTATCATAGTTGGCATGTGTCGCCAAGTATACCCCAAACATGCCCAGGTATAACTCAGTACACCATCCTTCTAGACATCTTAATCGAATATAATCGAATCATTTGAATGTCAACAAACGTCAAGCATGAAATATTTGTGAAATATTCTTATCTCATAATTTTTCAAATGAGATTGAACTAAAATGAATAGCGACAGTTCTGAAATTGAAAATACTCAGCCATAACTAAGAGAACACCTTTAGTCATTGTCATTGTATTCACTACCTTCAACTTCAAGAGAAAAATATTAAACTGCCTACAAACAGTTTATGTATTGAAAGAAAAAATATAAAACTAAAAGTGTTTCTGAAAAAACAATTTTGGCTTATTGAAATCAAGAAAAACCCCCACCGTATGTTCAATATATTCAATGATAAAAACGACTATTTGCTTCTCTTGGCACCATAAAGCTAAGAAAGAGTGACTAACATTTAATTCCGTTTTATAGAATAGTATTCTATTTGGCAAATAGTGTATAGTATGTAACACGGGCAGAAATGCAATTTCTGAAATTAGCACTTTATACTTTTTTATTTCAGTTTATGGAATTTTAACGCGTTATGTATTTTGTGGAATTTGTGATAGAATAATTTTAATATGTACTGCTACAAATGTTCATAGTTAGTTAACGGTTATTGATCCAAGAAACATGTAATGTTTATAGAGGAACAATAAAAAAAATACATGAATGATATTATTAACATTATTAACAAATACTTATAATAGTTAAATCATGTAAATAGCGTGGCCAGTAAAGTTTTCTGTCTTTCTGTTCCAGAACACCCAGATCTGATTGTGCTGGGTAGTCGCACGTTAAAAGGTAAGGCCTCATCCTTCTGATGAGGATTAACGTTCGTAAGCTGGTTAACGGAACGAACAATTTTACAACAACAACAATGTCCAAAAGATTCTTATTCGACAAAGCACGGACTAACGACTATTATAGTACCATCTCAGTTCAAAAAAATTATGCTCTGGGAGATAACGAAGAAGTTGAAGAAGAAAAACTATCAGGCAAACTTGTGGAATTGATATTCTAGTCCTGAAGCTTGCTGGTTGAAGTCATCTCATCTTTTTCACCATAGTTAATTTGAATTAACTATAACAAAAGGAAAATAAATCCTGATAATTATATAAAATTCAAAGTTAGGAAGTTGATAGGTGAATCTCGTTCATGAAGATACAACCAGCAACTATTCACGAAAAGAATAAATCACATACTCAATCATACAAATCAAGATTACTCAATCAATCTGCCATCCTGCGCGTTTCACTTTCTAGAAACCCCTTTTTCTTGCGGCGCTATTGTGCTATTAGAATCGTAGGTACTCAAGACTATTGCTTTTCAATGGATATATCGCAACCTGTAGTGAAATTTACTATTAATTCTCACGCAGATCCTTCTGTGAGGTGGAATACTGATAAAGAAATGCGTAACCGAGAAGAAATGGCTATTAAAAATGAACACGAAAGAATTCTTCAGGTAGATGGTTGATTACTCATATCAAGCAATTCATCGACAAATAACTTGTTCTTTCACGTAACGCTAGGTCGTTAAGAATTAGCTATAGTCATTCAACTCCCAGATGTGTTTAAGTTATGCTCGACAGGTATTCGTTTTGCAAGGAAGCCTATAATACGTACTGTTTGAACGTCATTTTTTTGTGGTGGATCGATATTTGTTCCGTAGTTTTTTGGGTTTCTAACCTACCACAACCTGAAAAAATATTAATTAATATTGGAATCTATACAAGTGTAGAAGGGCAGATTTACAATCTACCCCGAAAAGTTGCTGCGTCTATCTATTGAAAAACATTTCTTTCTGGATAGAACAAGTCCAATTAGTCAGCAACTTCTCGTTAACTCAAATTTTGCCTTTCAAAAACATAATAAGAAGTAATATATATATATATATATATATATATATATATATATATATATATATATATATATATATATATATATATATTTAATTTTTGTGATAAATATATATATATATATATATATATATATATATATATATATATATATATATATATGATGAGTTATTTATTCGGGTTTCATTCCGTGTTCTGTGGTTTTGATCTTCTAAAGGATAATTGTCACAAAGTTTCGGCAGAGTCTCATTTGCCATCTTCTAGGTGATGATTGAGTTTCGACCTCCGAACTCGACTAATTGATTCGATTTCTGCTTCTCAATATATAGGGGTTTTCATTGATGGTATCATTGATCTGGGCCCCTCCTACTTTCTTCGTTGGTCCGACTGCATTTGTCATTATGTCCTTATGGACCTTACCACGTAATTACCCAGACATAATGACAAATGCAGTCGGACCAACGAAGAAAGTAGGAGGGGCCCAGATCAAAGATACCATTAAGATGTCTATATACTGGTGTTTCTAATGTTGCGATATTGTTTCAGACAAACCTGTGGACAAGGCGTGGTAGTTCATCAGTGGCCATGAGGGGCGCTGGTAATCAAAAATTTCTATTAATTTTCGTGATCACTCGATCCATGGAACACGCTGTTGCCAATTCTGATGTTTTTGTTAAAGGATAGAGAATTTATCGGGACTGGATATGTGAGGTTATTGAAAACACCTAAACGCGGCAAATTCGTGCTTAACTTTATGCGTTATTTATTCCATGTAGTTTGAAAATAATTTCTCAGTTGGAATAAATTTGCTTTGTGTTTCTACTGATCTGGACCAGAATTCGCAACGACATGGCCACTTGGTAACACAGGACTGTCATCTCCACTGCAAGAGTGCCGGTACCTGGCGGATTTTATGCAGTACTACTACGCCTACATCATCAAATTTTTCATCAAGTTGGCCATATCGGTCGTCTGATTTGCTGACAATCTTTTAAATGGAGTGAAAACACCAGTATATAGTCACCTTAGATACCATCAATGAAAACCCCTATATATTGAGCAGAACTCGAATTAATTAGTCGAGTTCGGAGGTCGAAACTCAATCGTCACCTAGGCAAATGAGACTTTGCCGAAACGTTGTGACAATTATCCTGCAATATTAAAAATTTCCCGACAATTTTAAGGAAATTCATTGCAGACCGATCCTCGTAGATATTGTTGGTACCTAGAAAACACTGCTTTGAATTCCGGATTTCAAAAAATTGACAAATTTCATAAGTGTTTTTGTCGGAAATCACTTGGTATATAAAGACGGTTGTTATCTCGAATTGTAGCGATTTATTTTTTGAATGGGTCAACTCAAAAAAATTAAAACTTGGGGTACTGAAATTGATCCGTGAATACTATATTTTGGAGTGAAATTGACACATAAAAACTACAAGATGGCGATTGAGTGCCATCTGAAAAAAAACATTGAATTGAAAGGGGGGTCTTGTGATACATCATTTTGAAGCTCCTGACGAATACTTTACAAACCTAGAATATGAAGTCAATATCTTCACCTACTACAAAATGGCGGAACATTGATTATTTACCTGAAAAAAAAACACATTAATACCGATATTTCTAGAAATAATCGTTTTTCTATGTCATATGACAATCCCAACAACCCGATGAGGTTTGATAGGTTATTTTTTGTTCATAAAAAAAGACAAAAATATCAGTACAACGAACATCATTGTTCAATTCAAATATTCTCATTTAGTTTCCGATATTATAAGTAGAAAGGTACCACGTAGACTATCTTCAAAATGATCAATTGAACAAAATTCAACAGGGGATTTGTATGTGAATATGCTGGCAACTACAGTTGATCCTCTAATCACCGAAATTGTCGAAGTGAATCCTAAGGAATTCGATATGGATATTATTATTCCAACAGGATGGAGCACTACGACATAATTCCAGACAAGAAAGAAACTATTTGGATAATACTTTCCGTGGTCGTTAGATTGGCCATCGAGGTACTACGGAATGGTCAGCCCGCTTGCCAGATTTGACACCTTCAGACTATTTGAAGCAGAAGGTGTACGAAATTGAACCTGCTTCAATATTAAATGAACGGCAGAGAATAATGAATATTCGTAGAAATATCGACGTTGCTGTATTCGAAAATGTTCGACGTGAAATATCGGATAGGCTATTGTTATGCCAAGACGTTTGAGGCAACCATTTCGAGCATTTTTTGAACTGAACTCAGCTTATTACCTCAAATTATGAAGTTAGAAGTCGATGTGTGCAGGCAATTATTGAATGTTCCACCATTTTGTAGTAGGTAGAGATATTGACTTCATATTCTAGGGTTGTGAAGTATTCGTCAGAAGCTTCAAATTGATGTATGTTTCTACTCCATATACTACTCGTGATAGCATTCATACCTTTAAACTTCCTATCCCGACTTCGAATCTAATTAGAGACTCTATATACTATAATGGTGGTAAATTGTTCAATCATTTACCATTAGAAATAAGATCTGCAAATCTGAGCAATATCCATTTCAAAAAGGCGGTAAAAGACCTACTTGTTGACAGACCCTATTATTGTTTGGATGAATATTTTAGTGAATCTTTTCAAGAATAATTTTTGATAATTTATTTTTTGACTGTTATTTTACATTAGAGTGTTTTTTATATATACATTTTTAATACTATTTTATATCTACATTTGTATTTCTTGGACTTTGTCAATAAGATGCAAATCTTCAGACAATAAAGTATATTTTGATTTGATTTGACACCCCTTTCCATTTAATTTTTTTTTCCGGATGGCGCCCAGACGCCATCTTGAAATTTTTATGTGTAAATTTCACTCCGAAAGATGATATTCATGCATCAATGTCAATAGCACAAGTTTCAATTTTTTTGAGTTGACCCGTTCAAAATATGAAAGAAATGTACTGTATCTATTCGTTTGATATTGGTAAAATTGCATAAGATTTTGAATCACTATATTAAAGAACCACTCGGATGGGACTCCCAAAAATCCCAAAGAGTATGACGGCAGGATCTTTGGTAGGATGTTTACTCTTTCCATTTGAACGAATGACAAGGAAACACCGATGACATTACTTTGGAAAAACTACACATGTTAAT
This sequence comes from Zygogramma bicolorata, assembly GCA_032362365.1. Taxonomy (NCBI): domain Eukaryota; kingdom Metazoa; phylum Arthropoda; class Insecta; order Coleoptera; family Chrysomelidae; genus Zygogramma; species Zygogramma bicolorata. The sequence continues at coordinate 897,510 of JAVJAQ010001811.1, read as the reverse complement.
TGCAACGAACAACTACAAATTGAAAATACCAATAACAACACCGAGCACCCGCAAACAATGAAATTAGTATTCGATTTCCGGTGTTGGTCGTGCCATTACGGTACCATTTCGAGAACTTTCAATAAAATCCAGCTCCTGTCGTTAACAATTCAAATGACAACAACGAAGATCGTCCAATAAATATACCCTTATTCGGGAAATTTCTTTATTTTTGCTTTATCGCCTTGCTCACATGAATCTGTAATTGAATTAAGTACACTTCATTGACGTACCTCGAGAAAATCTCACCAAACAAATAATATACAGTTGCCTGTAAGATTTTAACATATTAGGGTTCACTAAACCGCAACACGTGTTTCGCTATACAATAGCTACCTCAAGCAGGAACTTCAAACTAATTTTAACCCTGATACATTTCAAATTTATACAACATTATATCAGACGGTCAATGAGAATAAAGTCCGACAACTAATTAGTAAGATTAATGGTCCGACGTCACATCCTTATCAGAACAATTTGCTGGAAAGAACATATTCAACAGAGGCGAATTATCCAACTCCGTCTGATCATTCATCGGAACTGTGAATGTTTACACTTATTGAATACCAGAAGATTGAGTTTCAAACCTTTCCTTTGGAAATGAAGCATTTCAAATTCGTGGTTGAACTCATGTCCCTCTCTAATGAGGTGAGATGCATACGTTGAATTTGTCTTTCCATTTTGGAAACTACTTCTGTGTTCTTTTACGCGTGTATCAAATGCTCTTCCCGATTGACCGACATAAAACATAGGACATGAACTACACAATAATCTATAAACTCCTGATCTATCTGATACTGAACTTATATCTTTGTTGTTTTTGATAAAAGAGCTCAAATTATTCTTTATTTTATATGCAACCTTCATAGGAATTTTTTTACTCGGTTGACTGTATATTATTTGTTTAATATGGATTTTCATCAAGTAACGGCTACTTCCGTTCAAAATCTTATTAATTAGACGATATTGCTCGCTATTGTAGGGATGAGGAACAATCAGATTGGATATTTCGGTGTGGAATTTGAACTGATATGCCGTTTGTCACCACTAATACTAGTTTTACATTTTGCTATTTCTAGACTGTCGAAAATGCATCGAATATTCTAGTATCATACACATCCTTGATCAGCCTCAGATTGCTGTCACCAATTCTATGATCATATGCCCTTGAAGCGGGATTCTATAGCTCATCGGCTCTGGTCAATGTAATAATTGTTGCAATCTTGACAACTTATTTCGTGTGTTCCTGAATTTTCTGTGTTTTCTTATTCACCTCCTGGATTACCAAGGACCTGTTTTATTTTATAGATAGCGAGAGATTTTTTGGAAAAAAAATTTAGAGTCTGTCTTTGAAAGTGGAAATAATTGAAGCTAAAACAAACTGTAATCTGCAGAACAATTACTTCATGTGAAACGCAGAATTTGCATTTGTTGGAACACACTGTATGCTTCCAAACAGTGTGCCCGATGAACCTCAGGTTGAAACTAGTTAAAGTGGTATTGGGTACACTGTAAAAAGTTTTATTACGTTATTTCACACCATATTCATATGAGTTTCAAGTAACTTTGTATAATTTGAAACAGTACCTCGAAATACTGTAAGGAGCCTCAAGAAAAATTTGAACTCTTAAAATAAACAATTTTTCTACGCCTATGGTATCTGATAACAATTGACATTCCCTAGCCATTCTTATGCTCATATGCAGGTGGCTGTTGAAAGACCTAATAACAAATGACCGAATCCGATTTCAATTCAAAACAATAAGGAAAAGTTTATTCTGTGACACAAGGTTGGAGAATTAAATCTTGTACTAATGACTTGTTCAACATTTTCAAGATTTTTCAACAAGACGAATCATTAGAATCCGTTGCTGGTGAATGTATGAACGATGAGATAGGAACCTCATTTGGTGTAAAAGTTGAAACTTTTTGTAGAGACCACCAAACCGACATTAAATTATTCAAATTATCCTTTGCCTCATATGTAACCTACATAGAAATTTTCTTACTCGGTTGACTGTATATTATTTGTTTAATATGGATTTTCATCAAGTAACGGCTACTTCCATTCAAAATCTTTTTAATCGGATCAGATTGGATCCTTCGGTGTGAAATTTGGAGGGATAGGCCCTTTGTCACCACTAATACTGGTTTTACATTCTGCTATTTGTAGACTGTCAAAAATACATCGAACATTCTAGTATCATACACATCCTTGATCAGCCTCAGATTGCTCTCACCAATTCTATGATCATTGTCCTAAGTAACTCGTATTTCCCCTGAAGCGGGTTTCTATAGCTCATCGGCTCTGGCCAATGTAATAGTTGTTGCAATCTTGACAACTAATTTCGTGTGTTCCTGAATTTTCTGTGTTTTCTGATTCACTTCCTGGATTACCAAGGACCTGTTTCATTTCATAGATAGACCGGATGGCAGCGAGAGATTTTTTGGAAAAAACTTTTACAGTCTGTCTTTGAAAGAGGAAATAATTGAAGCTAAAACAAACTGTAATCTGCAAAACAATTACTTCATGTGAAACGCAGGATTTGCATTTGTTGGAACACACTGTATGCTTCCAAACAGTGTGCTCCATAAACCTCAGGTTGAAACTAGTTAAAGTGGTATTGGGCATACTGTAAAAAGTTCTATTACGTCATTTCACAACATATTCCTATGAGTTTTAAGTAACTTTGTATAATTTGAAACAGTACCTTCAAATTTTGTAAGGAGCCTGAAGAAAAACTTTAAATCCAAAATAAACAATTCTCCTACGCCTATGGTATCTGATAACATTTGACATTCCCTAGCCATTCTTGTGCTCATATGCAGGTGGCTGTTGAAAGACTACCTAATAACAATTGACCGATTCCGATTTCAATTCGAAACAATAAGGAAAAGTTTATTCTGTGACACAAGGTTGGAGAATTAAATCTTGTACTAATGACTTGTTCAACATTTTCGAGATTTTTCAACAAGACGAATCATTAGAATTCGTTGCTGGTGAATGTATGAACGATGAAATTTGAACCTCATTTGGTGTAAAAGTTGGAACTTTTTGTAGAGATCAGTTACCCTACCACCAAACCGACATAAAATTATTCAAATTATTCTTTGTTTCATACGCAACCTTCATATAAATTTTCTTACCTAGTTGACTGTATATTATTTGTTTAATATGGATTTTCATCAAGTAACGGCTACTTCCATTCAGAATCTTATTAATTAGACAATATTGGCCGCTATAGTAGAGATGAGGAACAATCAGATTGGATCTTTCAGTGTGAAATTTGAATGGATAGGCCCTTCGTCACCACTAATACTAGTTTTACATTTTGCTTTTTCTAGACTGTCGAAAATGCATCGGATATTCTAGTATTATACACATCCTTGATCAGCCTCAGATTGCTCTCACTGATTCTATGATCATATGTTCCTTGAAGCGGGATTCTATAGCTCATCGGCTCTGGCCAATGTAATAATTGTTACAAACTAATTCCGTGTGCTCCTGAATTGTCTGTGTTCTCTGATTCACCTCCTGGATTACCAAGGACCTGTTTTATTTCATAGATAGACCGGATGGCAGCGAGAGATTTTTTGGATGAAATTTTTACAGTCTGTCTTTGAAAGGGGAAATAATTGAAGCTAAAACAAACTGTAATCTGCAAAACAATTACTTCATGAGAAACGCAGGATTTGCATTTGTTGGAACACACTGTATGCTTCCAAACAGTGTGCACCATAATCCTCAAGATGAAACTATTTAAAGTGGTATTGGACATACTGTAACAAGTTTTATTACGTTATTTCACACCATATTCATATGAGTTTCAAGTAACTTTGTATAATTTGAAACAGTACCTCCAAATTTTGTAAGGAGCCTGAAGAAAAACTTGAAATCCAAAAATAAACAATTCTCCTACGCCTATGGTTTCTGGTAACATTTGACATTCCCTAGTCATTCTTATGCTCACATGCAGGTGGCTGTTGAACGACTACCTTATAACAATTGACCGATTTCAATTTCAATTCAAAACAATAAGGAAAAATTTATCCTGTGACACAAGGTTGGAGAGTTGAATCTTGTACTAATGACTTGTTCAACATTTTCGAGATTTTTTTAAAAAGACAAATCTTTAGAATTCGTTGCTGGTGAATGTATATGAACGATGAAATTGGAACGTTTGGTGTAAAAGAACTTTTTAGTTACCCTAACACCAAACCGATATTACTTCAGGAGAAGAAAACTGATAGAATCTGTTTCTTCTCTCTCAATCTCGAAAAAAAAACTACAAAGAAAACATTTATCCAGTACGAAATACTGACTTTCAAGCAGTACCTTCTGAACAAAGAACAACAGCAACAATAAAAGCTTCCTCAATCAGGAAAAATCAATACACCCCAATGTTTTTTTTATAAATAGTGGATGATTTTTGTTATGTTTAGAGGGTGAAGCATTCTCCACTTCATCAATCACTTAGATATCAAACACACAATCTAGTAAAACTGTGGAGAGGTCATGATGGTTTTTGTAATAATGAACAATCTCTGCTAATTACAATACTTTTGATCAATATTCTTGGCTGAGAGGTGATTCAATAGTTCTATTCATGACTTCAAGGATTACACACTTCTTAATCGAATTAAAAGGTAATTAGCACAAACATTATTTCACATTAGTCGATTTAATAACTGTTATCACTTTCAGGATTACAGTCATAATCATGGGTGTGATCCAAGACAATTGATGGAATCGAGATTATGCTATGGATATGGGTCAATCATCAATATATATGAATATTCTCGGTTTTTTTTTATACATCAAGTTTGGGCAATACAATCTGAACGAGTATGTATGTATATATAGTTGTGCGGACGACAGTACTCTTCATACTAGTTTCTCTTCCAGAGTCCCATACCAGCTCGAAAAACGAAGATTCAAATAAACATCCACTTGGTAAAAATAATTGAATGGGTCAACATGAACTGGAAAACCCAGGCATGTCTCTTCTTAAGGAAAGCCAATCTATCACCATCTAGTATTCAGATGTCAGGAGTAACTATTCCTACAAAGTCAAGTATCTCGATGCTAGGAATTACGATCAGTGATAATCTCTCATGGGAAAACCATGTGAGATCGATCGCTAAAGGTGCTTCCCAGAAACTTGGATTTCTATTTCGTGCGAAGGAATACTTCACTTCTCGTCAGCTTCTAATGATCTACAAGACTCAGATACGACCTGTCTCGAAATAAAGTTTTCATGTGTGGAGTTCGGCACCATATCATTCACTGAGGCTTCTCGATTCTATTCAGAGAACGGCAATCTGTCTTGTTGGTGATTCTTCGCTCACAGACTCGCTCACTTCATTGGAACATCGTAGAAGGGTCGGAGACTTGTCTCTCTTCTATAGATATTTCCACGGTCGGTGTTCTTCTGGATTGTTATCAATCGTTCCACCCTTGGCAATATCTACATGTATGACTCGACGAGTACAGAATTCCCACCCCTTTGTTGTGAATTTGGAAACCTGACGAGCCACTCTTGCTCAGGGATCTTTTTTCAATAGAAGATCTGAGCTCTGGAACTCTTTGACGAAAGAGGTTTTTCCTGAGGCTTACAAACTTCAAAAATTCAAAGTGAATGTTAATTCGTATCTCCTGTCCCTTGATTCACGCGGTGTTCTTTGAACATTTCAGGGCTTTCCTTTCGTGTGAATCTGCATAAAAAAAACATTTTTTCTCTGCAAGGTTCGGAAATAGGAATGCGTTGTTCATTTCATTTTGAGTTTTGTTCTTCCATCCGAATAACATCATTATAATCATTCTGTTTTCATTAGGTTTATTTGCAATGCATTGAATGCCTGATTTTTTATAAAATAAAAAACTCACGTTTTCCCTTTTCAATTGTGGTATTTATTATGGGAGTTAATTTAAAGACCATCAATAATTAATCAGCATCAACATCAATAGAATCATAGAATCAGCTTGTATATGAAATCATCGTTCTTCAGATAAACACACGATAACAGAGCCTATCAGAAGAAATGATCGATGCTCACATATTCATAAGATTGATCATCAGTACAGTCAATAAATGTTTACAAATAGTTTGTCATCGATCCATGAAGTAGACAAACCTTGAGAAATGTTTTTGTCCAAACCCGTCGTTAATAGAAAACAAAATCATTTTTATCACAAGATTATCATGAATGTCCCAAAAGCTTTCCATTTCTAACCAACGATTACTTCAGATCTTGAGTACTCTTTAATAAATCGATAGTTACTCAGATAGTATGACTTCATTGGGATCTGTGAGGGATTTTAAAAAACACATCCAGGGATATTTGCGGCCTTCCCAAACAGATCATCAAGACGTTACCGTTTTTCCACTTGGTAAGATGTTTACGATAGAAATTATAATTATATCTTTAGAATAAACTGCTCGTAAAATAGGCTCTGATTGGAATAAGTTCTGCATGAAGATGATATCCTGTGGACATCTCTCGAAATTCTCCATGGAAATAAGTCTCAAGTTGGATATTTTGATTATTGAAACCAAATTGCATCAACTTTTCAGGAATATATATGGCCCCTCATTTAACATTCAACACCATTTGTATGAATCTTAAGAAAAGTTTAAATATCGAATATTATCAAATCAGAGTTCTTAGAAAAGTTAAGAATGAACGAAGGCTATTGTTATTGTACTATGGTCAAAACCAATCCAGATTACTATTTTCAACTTTCAAAAGCGTTCCATACGCTATTCAAGATGTCTGGGGTCAGCTAGATCACCTGATCTCACACCGTTGGATTTTTTTCTGTAGGGACACAGAAGCTGTGACAGAGAAATGTTCAGGAATCTCGACTGCTGACTCCGGACATCTTGAAAAATATAAGGAATGCTTTCGGACGTCGACTGTATTATTGTATGGATTCAGGTGGAGGTTATTTTGAACACATTTATCATTGTTTTTTTTTTCCATTGATATTATTCATCTTGATTTCCTCATTAAGAGTAACCATAGCGGTTTTTTCTCAATTAACATGTTCAACATTTTACGAAAATCAATTAACAAATTTTGAAAATGCCTATAATAATAATCGAGGAATAAAAGACCTGCCAAATGATGTATAATTCTATCCTCATGCAATTGAAAATAATATAGGGGGTAGCTGCTGATTGCAAGGGGATGAAGTTTCGGATACGATTTTCATATCAAAATTAGTCCCTCTAGAAATAAAAATTGCCGTGTTTTTCGAAATTGTCTATCACACGTCCGTTTTGAATTACTGGGGGGTCAAGATTTCGTTGGAACGTCCTGTATAGTAGTTTGATATGGGGTAGCACATGTATGAAAGATGTGTCTGTTACACAAAAAAGAATTGTAAGATGAATAGCCAATCTCACTGCTAGGACAGAAAGTCGTCAGTTATTATAATTTCATCACAATTTATGGTTCATATATTATGAAGTTGTTAATATATCTGTGCAAAAATTAATGTGGATTCATAAAAAAGTAATCGATTCCTCATCATATCACCAGATATTCGTTCATCATGTGACATTTTGTAATCTTACAAAATACTCGGATCCCAGTTAAATGTAATGTTACCCATTGATTGTAGGCCAATCGAAATATTTTGTAGAGGTCAATTATTCTATTATTATTAATTTGTAATCGATCTCTACGAAAAATTTCAACTATCACACGATCTCATCGTTTATAAGCCAATGGATGAGATCCAGCATTTCAATGGAAAACTAAAAGTACTATGATTGGAAGTCGTAGGTAGAAGAGTTCACCAAAGTGACGTATTTTTATGAATATTTCAATCGTTTTTCTCCTTTATGTAAAGAATGTGATTTATGATAAATATAGCAAAAATTGTTTTTATATATGCATTTTGTGAGGTTTTGACGGGCCCTATAACCTGTATAAATTCTTATGTAACTCATTCACGTTGATGATAATTTTCAATGAAGATACCTTGAAATGTTGTAAATTTTTTCTCTGGAAGTATAGTGTGAAAAGTCCTGTTCTCACCAAATTTGCAGGAATGGCTCTCTTGATATTGAGGGTAATTCGCCAAATAACAGGCTGAAATGCTTTTGGAGACTTTCGAAATAAAGACTGGTAAAGTCAGGAATGAAAACTAACAAACTAAAAATGACTCAGTTATACAACTAGAAAGCACGAATCTATCTATATATATGTATATAAAAGAAAGTCGTGTTAGTTACACCATTTATATTTCAAGAATGGCTGAACCGATTCGGAAGAAAATTGGTGGGGAGGTAGCTTAGAACCTAGAACCATTAGACGGGCAAAGGAATTTTATTCCGTTTCACCTTGTTTTCGGAAATTCCAACCCAAAGAGGGGCGCCAAATTTGTATGGAACAACGGGAAGCCTTGGTCCAATCCACTTGAAATTTTGCAGAAAAATTATTTTACAGATTGATGGAAGACTTGTTTCGTATTTTATTGAAATTAAAAAGGGTAGTTATTGTTCTAAAAAATTGTTCGTTGAAAAAGGGTAGTTATTTTAGGGGTTAATCAACGCCCGCCCTTAACCACTGATCGTAGAGATCTGTAACTTAAAGGGTGTGTTCGTTGTATGACGCAGGCATCCGTTGAGAAAGAGTTTTCCGAAATTCCACTCCTTGGGGGATAAAAACGGGGTCTAAATTTGTATGGGACAACGTCCTTCAATCTACTACAGATTTTGCAGAAATATTCTTCAACAGAATTGATGGAAGACGTGTTTTATTGGAATTCATTGTCTAACAGGTTAAAAAAAGGGGTTTATAACATTTTCGACTTCTTTCAAACGCTCTTTCGGTTGCGTCCAGAAGGTAGAGCTGTGATGAACTCGATGAAAGTTAGTACTAAGATCTACACAATGTGATTGCATCACAAAACTAAATAACGCCCAACAAAGTGGGCACGGGTCAACTAGTCTTATATGTAATCTGGTGTAACCATATCCCTTATCGAGAACATGCGATGTCAAGCTACTAATTCCATTATCACGGCCAACTTGTTCAGTCCGAATCGACCGGTGATGTGAACGCCAATCAAGCCGCGAAATACATTCGGCCCATTCACGAATCACGATCCCATTATTCGTATCAAACAATGCACCGATAGAATGCAAAGTTGGCTGCGGAAAAAAGTGAACGTTTTCTTGCAGTGCGACGATGAGAAGCAGATGGTTGTCTGCATGCGGAGAAAGTGAATTTAGAGTTGTCGGGACCGTGCACGGCCGCCTATGACCTCAACGCACGGATTCTGGGAACATCTTCGGTGTTCGGCGTCTCCTACGCTAGTAACGCCATTTTAGGTTTCGTTAGCTTGTTCGAATAATTTATTACATTTTACAGCAAGAGTTATACAACGTCGATATGAGCGGAAAAATGCCGTTCTAAAACACTTCTATAAGTTTATAAACTTTCGAATATTTTTGTAGAAAGAATGGAGTTTTTGGCTTTCTCTTCTCCGAATGAAAAAATAAGGAAAGACAAAACTTCACAGATACGTTTATAACATTAATAGACGTTTGCTTTATTCAAAAAAACAAGAAAAATGGCTCGACGGACACTAAATCACACAGAAGAGTTTCTCTTGCTCAAATTGTATACCAAGCATACAAAGCTTGAATCAAATACACAGCATTTATAGGAAATCTCCACACTGATAAAGCAAAAAATCATTCTCATGACTACCAAACCCAGTAAATGGGTATTTTGATACTCAGAAACTTAAGTATGCTTATTATTAAAAAATTATCAAAAAATAGTATTAAAAATAGATGTGAATGAATCAAAAGAGTATGAAGGATATTCACGTACCTATCAATAGAATGTGTTTATGAAAAATTTGGATTTTCAAATCCACTATTTATGTTCGGGTTTGCAGGCTGTCATTTTTTGGAATTTCTTCCCGACGTTTCGCTGGCGCGGGTGGCTAGTTTCTTGAGAGGCTCATACATCTTGAGTTAAACTCCGATGACGTTAACTCAAGATGTATGAGCACCTGAAGAAGCTAGCCACTCGCGCCAGACAAACGTCTGGAAGAAATTCCAAAAAACGACGGTTTTCAAATCCGAACCAAATTAGTGATACTGAAAACCTTGGCCGCGAAAGCCTTAACAATTTTGTCAGTTTGGATTTTACTCCTTTCATTAAATTTCTGCATTCCTTTTTTTTTAGAGACAAGAAAGCCAACAAAATAGGTCCTCAAACTCATGTAAGGCTATTCTCCAGGTTGAACAGCTTCAAGAGGAACTGGGTTTGAAGGAAAGTTATCGGTAGTTACTGATTTTTGGGGCATGTTTTTTGAAGTTAGATTGTATTTTTTCTGTGCGAGGTCAAAAAGAAATACCCCCTGAGGTATGATTTATAAGTATGAAACCCCCTATATCACATAATAGTCCATGAATAATCACCGGGTTCGAATTTACAATTGAAAATTTAGTGAAAACTGGAGAATGAGATTAAGATCTTGATTTTTCGATCCAGGAATATCGTAAAATCTGAAGACAAACAACGAATGTCTCTTTCTTTACCTCTGAAGAAAAAACCATCATAAATACCTTCACAGAAATATTGTTTCCCTCATAAAAGAATACAATGGTAATTGACTCTGTATGAAACAATGAATAGGTACAATATATTGGTACTAATGCAGATTTCTTGTTTCCTTGCCAAAGACTTCAACACCCGGTAGACAAAGTACTGGAAATATTTAACTAGCAAGGGGCTTATTATAAATCAAACCCGACAGAAATCAGAATTCAGATATTCAAAATGATTGATATAATGGTATACAGCTAATTTCCGAAGGAATTGCAGCTTTTTCTGAAAATGTTTCCGTTTTTTCAGAAACCTCCAGCACTCAGTGTGCCAGGAATTTGAGTCTTTGGTCATAGAAATAAAACTGTATTAGAACCTTTTCTTAATGGATTCACATATAAGTATCAATCATTTCAACTCAGTATATCGATTTAGTTTATAATTTCACTTTAAAATTTTCATTACTTCTCACTAACAATGATTCACTCTGTATATTATCAATAAAAATATATAAAGTACATGAAGAATATATGTTCGAGATCAGTGTACCCTGGGAACAATCGTTTTGCTCAAAATTCTGCATTCTTATCTAATAATATGGATAAAAGTTAATAAAATAACATTTTTTCAACTTTGCTACCTGTACCTCAAAAAACGAAGGGTTTTTTGTACCCATAGTGAATTTTAATAGTTACTGGTGAGTACAACAGCATACCAAAAGTTCAAGCATATTGTCGGAAAAACAGTTTGCATCATCACAAAATAATAACATTGTTTCCTGTTGAAGGGGAACTATGACGAAAAAACGAATATTTGTATTTTTCCAAACTCTAGCTCTGCCGAATTCTCTAAAGAAACCAGATTAGCCAAACTTCATAGATATATTCTTTATCTGTTTTAAAACTGTCCCAAGATGGATCCTTTCGAAAGATCATTCAGAACTTCTGAAATTTAAAAATATTCAACAGATAGAATAGGTGCATGCCAGATATAATCAAACGACCTTAGTGGTATTTCCCAAGAGAGTAGTTATCTCCTGACGGATGCCTTTTGACGATGTTCTATCGGAAAAAATATTTCATGTTTCATTTGAATTGGTGGTTTTGGGGCAGTTTTGAGTATTGAGCTTTTCCGATGAGTTAACCTTGCTCCCAATATTGATGACTCGATGGTTCAATGTTTTAATGGTTATACCATTGAAAGAAAACCCTATCAGATTAGGATCTGCAGGTAAAAAGGAAAGACTTCGTTGGTCTCTGGATTTGAACTCCTGGAGGTTAGAAATGGAAGAGGATTTTTCACCAGAAAAATCCCTTTTATCAACCCATTTTTTATCACAGACCTATCAGATACTTACTAGATATTATAGGTTCTGTCAAAAACTACATACCAGCCGACGAATTCAAATCTCGGAACACCCTGTTTCGAAATATTGCCTCTAAGTCATGACTTTGTGGTCATGAATAAGTTCTTCTTTTGAAAGCCTCAAAAAATAATTCTGTTGCAATTTTTCAATAGATTTCGTTGGTCGATATTTCACGTGAACACTCTGTATGTTTCATAATAAAGAAATGCATCAGGAAAGTTCCCCAACAATAATAACGATTAATGTTGTGCAATCAATACACTTTATTACAGTTTTCGTGGATGGTCGCTTTATCGGAATCAAACAAGGGTTCTGTATTACAATGATTTCAATGCAACCTCGTCCGATTCAAGAATTTAAATTAGAATTTCGCAAATCATCTCTACATTCTCCATCTAGGACGCGGATGGTATTTATGTTTAAGATTTTAATGATAGCTTATCCAAATTACATCGGAGATTAATACATTTTCAACTATCGTTATAAAAAACCAATAGCCGCGTTCGCAATAGCTAATACAGATCACAACATGATGCTGTTTCTCGATTCGGGTCCATATTAATCATTGCACAATGTGAGGCATTCACTTTTTCAACGATGATCTTGTTTTACGGTTGCAAGTGTGAATTTATGAAATTAGGTAATTTTTTTCTGCTTCATTATAGTAAGTGTTCACATATTATTATTCGAGATTGTCTTGCCATTGTGTTTTTTTTATGGTGACAGGCTTATTGAGAGATTAATTAAAGATATACAATGATTTCGTCCGAGGCACGATGATTCATTTCGGTATCCCACTGGAAATTGTAATGAATAAAATAAAATTGGGATGTGAAAGGGACAGTTCATTATTATAATTCGGTTTTTTTCTTCTGATGGATCACTGAATGTTCAACTATATTCAGCTTGTAATTATAGACCAACTGCATTGCTTTCTATCATTTCCAAAGTCATAAAAAAGCAATAAATATAAAGCTCATCAAATATCTAGAGAAATCAGGAATAATTAATGATCGACAATACGGATTTCGCCATCAAAGATCAACCATGAATTATTGGCTTATGTTTCTCATATTTGGCAGTATTCAATCGAGTAATTCGGAGAAACGATAGCTGTTGCACTCGATATTTCAAAGGCGTTTAATCGAGTTTGGCATCGGGGTCTCCATTCTAAACTGCCATCTTATGGTTTGCCTCCTCAGTTGTGTGCTTTATGGAAGAGTTCCTTGTCTGATAGGTCTGAGTATGTGGTTGTTGATGGAATATCATCTGATATTCTCCCAATAAATGCAGGTGTTCCACAGGGTTCAGTTTTGGCGCCCACTTTGTTACTGCTTCATATCAATGATTTGCTCGAGAAAACATCTTGTTCAATACATAGTTTTGCGGACGACACTACTGCTTCATACCAGTTTCTCTTCAAGAGTCCCCATACCAGTTCGAGAAACAAAAATTAAGAGAAACATTCACGTCAATAAAGTTAACGACGACTTGGTAAAAATAATAGAATGGGGTAACATGAACTTGGTGGAATTTATTGCTACGAAAACCCAGGCATGTCTCTTCTCAAAAAAAGCCGATCTATCATCGTCTAATATTCAGATGTCATGAATAACTATTCCTACAAAATCAAATGTCTCGATGCTAGGAATTACCATCAGTGATAATCTCTCATGGGAAAACCATGTGAGAACGATCGCTAAAAGTGCTTCCCAGAAATTTGGATTTCTATTTCGCGCGAAGAAATACTTCACTTCTCGTCAGCTTCTAATGATCTACAAGGGTCAGATACGACCTGTCATGGAATACAGTTCTCATGTGTGGAGTTCGGTATCAAAACATTCTTTGAGGCTTCTCGATTCTATACAGAGAAAGGCAATTCGTCTCGTTGGTGATTCTTCGCTCACAGACTCGCTCACTTCATTGAAACATCGTAATGGGTCGGAGACTTGTCTCTCGTCTATAGATACTTTCACGGTCGGTGCTCTTCCCAATCGTTATCAATCGTTCCACCCTTGGCAATATCTACACGGAAGACTCGACGATTAGAGAATTCCCACCCCTTTGTTGTGAATTTGGAAACCTGTCGAACCTCTCTTGCTAAGGGATATATCTTCAATAGAACTGCTGAGCTTTGGAACTCCTTGCCAGAAGAGGTTTTTCCTGAGGCTTACAAACTTCAGAAATCCAAATTGAATGTTAATTCGTATCTCCTGTCCCTTGATTCACGCGGTGTTCTTTGAACATTACAGGGCTTTCCTTTCGTGTGAATCTACATATAAAAAAAAACAGCGACCCGCCCTGGTATCGCACCGATAAAAAATGGTTATTGTGGGTTTTCCCTAAGAGATAGACATATACCATTGCATACTTTTTTGTAGACCTTTTTAAGATGTATAATACTGCGATACAAAATTTTGATCTATCTCGTAGGCTTCAGCCAGCGTTTGCAATGTAAGCGCACAAAATGTGTTTATTTACGACATCATATTAGAAACCTCTGAAATTATCAGTGTTTCTCTACCATACTATGCATGTTTTATGCATATAAACCTTCCTCCTGAATCGCTCTATCTATACAAAGAAGGCATCAAAATCCGTTGCGTAGTTTCAAAGATCTAAGCAAAAATAAGGACAGACAGACAGCGAGAAGCGACTTTGTTTTACTAAGTAGTGATGAAAACTAATTCATATTTTTGTGCAATAGTCGTTATACTTTGAAATCATTCCAAGTAGCACTCATATTATGGATTGGATCAATATTACGGAAACAATTAAATTATATAAATAATATGTTGACAATAGAATAAATGTGACCTTGTTTTTTGCGATATTGGTTCAATATGTGAACAATATAAGAATATATCGTTATAGTTTTATTAGTGTAATATTTCAAACAATAAGAAAGTAACATTTGGTATCAAACAATTATTGTTTTTCGAATAATTGATCTAATATTTGAATAGAATATCCAAATAAGTACTTGGCAAAACTTAAAACACTATATAAAGATATTTCAGTCTTTAACATCAGAATACTTTCTTGTAGCAATTCATAATAAACATCTTACCAAAATTGATATATAAATTGAGAAAACGTCAGTCATAAATGTTTGATTTCAGATTTATGAAAGGGGAATGTGTATTGAATTAAAATTTGTCTCAAATATTTTTTTTCTTGAATCTTCATTATCGTCACTTATATAATCGAAAGGATTTTTTTATTATATTATGTTATTCAAACGCATTAAATATTTATTTATTTATTTATTTATAAACGGACATGCCATTTTACAAAAAACATACATGTTTGAGAGACAAGTTTTTCGCTACCTTATCTGTATGTACATAATCATAATCAACTAAAACTAAGTAACAACAAATCAATGTGCCTTATTTGATTTTTGAATGAATGTGTAGATGTATCGAATAGTTCAACGATTTCACTATTTTTATTTGCTAATCTAACTATCCTTGTGATCGACTCATTTTGGCCATAGTTTGTACTGTGATAAGGAACCATGAACAGTTCTGAAATTATTGTTCTTCTGGGATTTGCATTCAGATTGAAGAGTTCAATTAAATTAGGACAACTTATAGCTCCATTTATAATTTTATGGAGAAATCTCAAATCTATTTCAGCTCTTCGATGTTCCAAACTCGATAAATTTAAGATGCTCAAAATGTCAGAATATTCATAGTCACTCCTTCGACATCCAAGTTTGAATGCACATGATCTTAAGAATTTATTTTGAACTCTCTCAATTCTATTGATATCCACTTGATAAAATGGACACCATATTATACAATTATATTCAATAACTGATCGAACAAGGGAGCAGTATAATATTTTATAAGTGTATGGGGAAAAATTATCAGAAGATCTTATAATGAAGCCCAATAATTTAAATGATCTAGAAACAATATTATCGATGTGTGTCTCAAATGTCACTTTGGAATCAAATAATACGCCAAGATCTCGAACACTGTCGGCCACTGACAAATTAACATTTTTCACTTGGTAAGAGTATTGTTTTGGATTGATAATTCTCGAAAATGAAATCTGATAGCATTTGTTTATATTCAGATGAAGCATATTTATATCGCACCAACGGGACAAATTGCTCAAATCTATTTGCAACAGTTCAGCATCACGGACATTATCTATAAAGTTTAAAGTCATCAGCAAACATCAAACAGCAGCTGTGTTGTATTACTTCTGATAAATCATTGATGAATAACAAAAAGAGTAGTGGACCTATATGGGATCCCTGGGGGACTCCAGATGTTACAGAAATTTCTGATGACACAGAACCAGCATATTTGACAAATTGAGTTCTACCTCTCAAAAAGTTACTGTCAATACCTAATGCAGAGAGTTTTGCCATTAAAAGGTCATGATTGACTTTATCAAATGCTTTTGAAAAGTCAGTATATATAGGAGTCGACCTGGTACCTTTTCTCCAAGCTATTTAAAAGAAAGTGTTGATAACTAACTAAATTTGTGTTGGTAGATCTTCCTTATATCAAAGTAAAGGATAAGGAAGGAAAATTCAACCCTACAAAACGCTTCACATTTGGTCGAAATAAAATGTGATATCTCACTGTGTTTTTCGGAAAAATATTTTAATTCTGTAGTCCTGATTCTGTCCATACACAATCGGACTTTTCATCGAATTTACGTACGCAGGGATCAGAGGAGTGAAAGCTGCGAGGTAATCAATTTACTATATGATGTATTTTGAGTCCAAAATATAGATTGGTATTCATGAATGCCCACAGAAAAGACATATTTCATAATTTCGATATGTTTGTAAAATAGGTTGGGTTAGGTAAGTATAAAACCGAATTTTTCACTGCTAAATAGCTATAGACCGCGGGCATGTGACGTCACACGCATCAGCCTGCTGGACAAACAAATCGTATTTCCATAGATAACAATGGTAATTTAATGAGATTATAATTTCGATTCTGAGATACAAAATCCATGAATATACCGTTGCCAACTCATCAGTACTTAAATATGCTCTTCTAGTTGCTTGAATCCACAATTCACGTCTCTTAATATAGAGTAAGATCCCAGAGCAATCAGACATAACTTATTTTCACACGGATGAAACCTGAAGTTTTCAGTAGCGTCTCGTGTGCCTTGGATACCTACGCGCTTTGTGGAACTTGCCGAGTGACACCTGGGCAGGTACCAGGTGAGAAAGGTAACTAAAAATAAGAATTATTTTACTTAAATTCACATGGCTGATTTTTATATATGTCATGTAGAAAGTAAAGTAATATCATAAGTGTCAGACACTTTTGATGGACCAGAGCTTTTATCAGACGCTTTTAAGCTACCCAAAAAATAAATGAACTTTACTTATTTTTACATGTCTGATTTTTTAATATGTTATTGAAGTATTTATTTAAAAGTTATATTCAATCAGTAAGACAAATTAGAGTGACCAAACATCCCCTAAGACAAAAATTATTCAGCCAGAAGTATGAGGGCGAGAGTACTATGCATGCGCTTCAGAGTGAATGAGACGTCCATAATAACTCGGTTTCCCTTCTCAAACTCACCATCTGTTTCAATCTACTGTGTAGGTGCTGTTTGTGTGTAATATAACTTATAGTATACAGTATAGTCAGTGTTGTTTTTTAAGGCACAATTGTGCCAAAAGGGGCACTATGGTAAGCACTTTGAGAAATTGGTCGAAAACGGGCACAATTTTAAGATTCCGTATTTTCGTGGTTCCGTGGTCATTTTCACTTGTCTAAATTCTCACTTTTCATTTCATTTTCCTCAACAATCCTGTTTCCTGTTAGTATGAAATTTAAAAATTATGATTTCTATGCAATATATACATGATTTCTCAACGTTCAGATTGGTAAACATTAAAAAATGGAGCTTCATGTAGTATTTGATATGCAATTGATGGAATTCCGCAGGTTTCTGGGGCCAAAATTGCCTCCTTTGGGGCTTTGGACAAACCGTCTACTTTTTGCGAGGACAAACGCTAACTCGAATGTGACTCAAATGGCAATTTTTCATATTTATAATATATTATTGAATATATTTATATTTTTACGATGCAGAAAAACTCAAAGTCGTCTCCACAATTTAATATTTGAAAGATGTTCAGTACGGTGATTCAGTACATGTTTCGAACCTACATAGGTTCATCATCAGCTGAATTTACATTATATTTATGTCCTTTTGAACTTCACCATTTGAATTTGCTATTTTTTTCATCTCCATGTAAGTAAATTTTATACTCCATTCATCAACTAATATTATATTACTCTTCCTTTATTGTAGAATTCAATGTAAATTCAGCTGATGATGAACCTATGTAGGTTCGAAACATGTACTGAATCACCGTACTGAACACCTTTCAAATATTAAATTGTGGAGACGACTTTGAGTTTTTCTGCATCGTAAAAATATAAATATATTCAATAATATATTATGAATATGAAAAATTGCCACTTGAGTCACATTCGAGTTAGCGTTTGTCCTCGCAAAAAGTAGACGGTTTGTCCAAAGCCCCAAAGGAGGCAATTTTGGCCCCAGAAACCTGCGGAATTCCATCAATTGCATATCAAATACTACATGAAGCTCCATTTTTTAGTGTTTACCAATCTGAACGTTGAGAAATCATGTATATATTGCATAGAAATCATAATTTTTAAATTTCATACTAACAGGAAACAGGATTGTTGAGGAAAATGAAATGAAAAGTGAGAATTTAGACAAGTGAAAATGACCACGGAACCACGAAAATACGGAATCTTAAAATTGTGCCCGTTTTCGACCAATTTCTCAAAGTGCTTACCATAGTGCCCCTTTTGGCACAATTGTGCCTTAAAAAACAACACTGACTATACTGTATACTATAAGTTATATTACACACAAACAGCACCTACACAGTAGATTGAAACAGATGGTGAGTTTGAGAAGGGAAACCGAGTTATTATGGACGTCTCATTCACTCTGAAGCGCATGCATAGTACTCTCGCCCTCATACTTCTGGCTGAATAATTTTTGTCTTAGGGGATGTTTGGTCACTCTAATTTGTCTTACTGATTGAATATAACTTTTAAATAAATACTTCAATAACATATTAAAAAATCAGACATGTAAAAATAAGTAAAGTTCATTTATTTTTTGGGTAGCTTGAAAGCGTCTGATAAAAGCTCTGGTCCATCAAAAGTGTCTGACACTTATGATATTACTTTAAAATAATATTCTACATGACATATATAAAAATCAGCCATGTGAATTTAAGTAAAATAATTCTTATTTTTAGTTACCTTTCTCACCTGGTACCTGCCCAGGTGTCACTCGGCAAGTTCCACAAAGCGCGTAGGTATTCAAGGCACACAAGACGCTACTGAAAACTTCAGGTTTCATCCGTGTGAAAATAAGTTATGTCTGATTGCTCTGGGATCTTGGACTAATAGCAAAAGGATTAATATTCTTTCTATTGTCGAAAATAGAAAGGAATCGATGGATTGAAACTTCACAATCACTCAAAATTAAGTTATTACCGAGAGAAAATATTTTGAAATATGACACAAATGCACAAAAAGCCTCTTTAGATCGGTTTGTTTGTCCAGCAGGCTGGATTTACAACTGTCAGATTTACTGTCATCTGGCAGATATGGCCGCGGTCTATTGCAAAACTTCTTTCTGACTTATTCACCCTGAGCTGTATATGAATATACCAAACTTACTTTGAAATGATCTTCACATGAATATAAGCACAATTTAATTTACAATTCAATAAGCACGATAATTTCATAAATCGTGCTTCATAGAATCTTCTGCTAGATATAGAACGGTTTCTTACTCCGAATCGAATAATCCAATTCATCCATAGAACTATACATGAGGTTGTAACATACTTATTTTGGTAATTTGAATTATCGAAAACAATACACGTGACACCAATATCGCTCATACAAAAATTTTAGATGGCAAAGAAATAGCGATTAGATTCATGACCAGTATTTTAATGATAATTACAATTTGTATAAATAAAAGATTCAGTGCTTTGAATATTTCCATATTCACATAACTATTTCAATAAAAATGTATATTTTTTGAGAATAGCGAATTAGACGCAGTTGTAACGAAACGCATCAAATTTGAATTGGGCTTCCGCATGAACTTGTACATTTCTTGAAATCACTTTTATCGAAGAAGAAATTTATGTTCCATATCAGATGGACCTCGAATCCATCAGAGCATGTCGGATTACAGTATTAAAATTCCAAGAAGAAATTCTCGATTTCTTTTATCTATTGTAATCGAGTCTGTATGGGAGAAATATTGCATTTGCATATTATTCGGATGAAACAAATTTATACCGGGAATGGAAGTTATTCTTCATATTTTTTCTGTGTGTACTGCCAGGTTCAGTGGATGGAAAATTGCAATTTCAATATAAGCGATACGCCTTCTGGTTAAAACTATAATCAATGTCAAAGTGGTGCTTTCAGTTGTCGTCTTGGCCAAAGTCAGGCTCCAAGCAGAACCATCACCACCAGTGCTCTACTGAATATGACGGATGATATTGTTACGAAATTTCCTAGCGCCGGCCCTGTCGCTCGTAAACGTAAAATAATATGAGGGGTCGAAGAAGCAACGTGATCTTCCTGGGAATCCCGAGTCGCGTAGAAAATTCGATACACATCATCGAGATCTATCTGAAAGATTCTCCATAGGCGTATGCAAGTATAAATACGGAAGCGATTCATCGCTACGGCAGAGTTTATCAGATAATTTTAGTACAGTTTGAGTGATTGTAATGTGTTTTGATTAAGTGAAGTAGTTTGGTGTTTTTTAGAGTTTTAATGAACGAATCCAAGAAGCACGAACTTTTAAATGCAAAACTTCACTACATGGGTTTTGATGAGCTTGAATGAAAATTCATTGAATCGTTTCTCAGTGATAGAACTCAATGTGTTGAATTGAACGGTATAAATTCTATCTTCAAATCTCACATGATACACCACAAGGATCCATTTTATCTCCACTACTCTTCATTATATACACTTTCGATTTTGATAAAGCACTTAGAACTTTTGAAATGCACTCTTATGCAGACGATACAAACTTATGTTATTGAGCTGAAATAGAATACTTGTTGGCGCTAGAGTATTCTCTTAACGAAGAAATTCAAAATCTGGTGGATATGGCTAGGAATCATTGCCTCATTATTAAATGTTCCGCCATTTTGTAGTAGAGGTGAAGATATGAACTTCATTATTCAAGGTTTGTGAAGTATTCGTCAGAAACTTCAGAAGGATATATCACAAGACCCCCCTTTCCATTTAATTTTTTTTCCAGATGTCGCCCAGTCGCCATCTTGAAATTTTTATGTGTCAATTTTACTCTTACATATAGTATTCATGCATCAATTTCATTATTCCAAGTTTCAATTTTTGGGTTGACCCTTTAAAAAAATAAAACGGGGGGGGGGGCATTCAAGAAATGCACTGTATATTATTGGCCGCCCTAGTCCTATCTCAATAATCTCTACGTGTTTGGAAAGAGTCAGTAGATCCCTCAATATGTAATTAATGGTAACACTGGTAGATCTTCTACTGACGATTTCACCTGCATAATCAGCATCACTGTATATCTCCAATTCAACTCCCTGTTTTTGATAAAACAATCCGTAATCGAGAGTTCCGATCAAATACTTCATGATCCTTTTAACGGCTTTTCAATCATTTTTCGTGGGTTTTTCCATTGCCTGGGATACAACATTAACAGAAAAAGCAATATCTGGACGAGTTGCTATTGCTAAATACAAGAGACTGCCGACCGAAAAGGAACATTTTCTTCGAGTGAAGAATCACTTTGTTTCTCTGAAACGCTTTCTTTTTCAATTGGAGTGGAAACCACCGATCTTTAAATTAAGATCGGTGGTGGAAACTGCAACCGCATCAGACATCCTGAATTTTTCAAGTATACGTCTCGTGTATGGAGCCTGATTGATAAAAATCCCTCCATTTTCTGTTCTTTGGATTTGGATACCAAGAAAATTCAGACTTTCACTCGAAGTTATTTTGAATTTCGCTTCAAGCTTATCTTTGAAAGACTGTATTATTGTTACATTTTCTCCAGCAATGATTCCATCATCAACGAAAACGACTACCAGCAACTTCGAATGCTTCCTTATAAATGAGCATGGATCTGCAGTACTTTGTTGAAGATCATTTTCTGCCATGAAATTCGAAAGGCAACGATTCCAACACCTTGGAGACTGTTTGAGTCCGTACAGGCTTCTATTCAATTTGCACACTCGACCTGTACCATAAGAATAGCCTTCTAGTTGCTGCATGTAGATTTCTTCGTTCAAATGCACGTGCAAGAATATTTTTTTGACATCAAATTGAAGTAATTGCAAATTTTCTGTCACTGCGACAGCCAAGACCATCCTGATTGTTTCGAAACGTGCCACAGGAGTAAAAGTTTCACCAAAATCTTCACCGGGTGTTTGAGAAAAACCTTTAGCAACCAACCTTGTTTTGTATCTGAAAATACTTCCATCAGGATTCTCTTTCATCTTGAACACCCATCTATTCAGAATAACTTTTTTATCAGCTGGCAATATCACGATGGGATCCCATGTACCATTTTCAAGTAAAGAATTGATTTCTTCATCCATTGCTGTTTTCCACTGATGTGCATCATTCGATTTTATTGCTTCTTCGAATGAATTTGGTTCCATATTTTCAGCAATCATTGCAAACTCATGCAATCTTGTTGGTAGAGTGAGTTTTGATCTGTCGCGGAGTATTCTGGAGTCCCTCTCATTCGAACCTTTTGATTGATCCGAAACTTGGGGTTCTTCTGATGGTGAAATATCTACCTCTCCAATACTCTCTGGATTCTCTTCATGAATTTCAGTATCAGTCATTTTCAAAATAGCCACATTTTCGGAACTGACACTTTCTTCTTTGAAAATGACATCTCTACTCAATAAGACATCACTTCTTTCAGGAACTCAAACTCTGAAGCCATCCTTTTCATCGCAGTATCCAACAAGGTTTCCTTTCCATTTTTTCTGGGCCCATAACCTTTTAAGTTTTCTAGGTATGGATTGAAAACACACGAGACTAAGCCTTTCATATATTTTTGGTAAACTGACAAGAAGAATAATAACAACTTTTTTTTACATATCAACCCTTCATACACAACTTGATAATATAAAACAACATCAAATTGATTCATATACGGCGTGATCTTCAACAAAAAGGTTAATTACGTAAACACACATTTAAATTGACCCACCAATGAGATTCCTATTCCATATTTTCTCAGTTTCCAAATATGAGTGTTTCCAAACCAAGACAACGCCTATGCGCATGATTCATTCATTTACTTACTTCATCCGATTTTCGACCGAGGAATGAACTTTATCGTACCATAGAGGCAGCCCTTCGTACTCAACGCGCGATTCACGCGAACGCCAAGCCGGATAATAGGGAAGAATATCGACCGATGAGGGCGCTGGTGGTGGTTAAACTATATCCACCATTTTGAAATAGTTACCTTGTTTACATTTGTGAAATAACGCGCCAAACTGAAATCCAGTCATCAGTTGTCCTCGCTAGACAAGATTTTGGTGTTTTTTTTGCTATATTTACATTGTACGAAATTTTTCTCGTGAAGGTTGATATAACTGTGTTCATGATGCTTTGAATAGCCGCACAATACCATTCATTGGAGGTGAACATAGATGCATTGTGTTTTAAAATCTAATGATATTTGTTCCAGGACATTTTTTAGTTTTAGTGTAGTGTTAGTGAACCAAAGAGGCTTTTATTAGATGGATGATGAAATGCGCCATAACTTCGCCTAAAAATAGACAAACAGACTCACCAGGTAACAAGAAATCATCTCTCTTGAAATGCAAGTAACACACTGAAGCCGCTCTAGGTGGTGATTTATGCAGTTTCAGTTTAATTTTCCAAGCCTTGTACCTGTCTATTTTCTCTTTCAATCCACTTTCCGTAATGTTTCCCGCCAAAGATGTATTTCTCTTTGGAAACGTGTGGAAAGACAACTTTGGATTTCGGTTCCTAGAGTTGCGGCAACTTGGCACCAAACACTTTATACGGTTCACTGAGCGATCTGCACCCATGATTGTTTGTTATTATCAATCGAAAAAAATTACAACTTCAGATGAGATTTCCTAAATCAACACCAAAGAACTCAATAAATTCACACACATAAAATGGAAGCCGTTTGTTTGTGAAATTATAGCAGTGCGTTATATTTCCGCCAGACGTCGCATAAAATTATGAACTTCCCAATTGAAATCATACGGCCAGCCGACTCATTGCCAAGCTAGTATCCATATATCATACTTCGTTTAGACTCAAATATACTGCTGAATCATGTCTAGCCATATATAAGACAAAACCACAACTGAAATTCTCATACATCAGAATAAAACGCGCATAGGTGTGAAACTCATATGAATTTCCAGTATTACAATGCTCAAGTAAGTGAAAATATTGGATCTGCGACTTTACAACCAACTTCATCCTGTACATAATCTCATATGGAACAAATTCATAGATATTGATTTACTTCTCAAAAACTCATCATGAAACATCGGCAAAAAAATTAATGTGCAATTTCTCGAGGTTCAAAAATATAAACTGAAAATGCCAACGTTAAAACAAAGTGAACACTGATATCCAAAAACAACTCAATTTGTGAATTTGCTTCCATACTGTTCATACCTATAATGGTTAATAATATTGTCCCATTAATTGAATGCAAGTTATAGGTGGTACTTTCTCGGTGTTTTTATATATTTCAAATTTAATAACTAATCGTGAATTACAGCAATATGATTGATGTAATCAACCCATGATTGCTTATTTGTTCAATATATGTTTGTGTAATGTGATAGAAATTAATAATGTGAAAGTAGAATAGTATTTTATCTGTGCAGTCTGTTGTCTCCATTTCATTATTTGAGGAGAGAATCCAATCTGCTATAATTTTTTAGGGTGTGTTTGGAGGTAATCGATTAATAACCTGTCTTGCAACACGGAGCAAGTTTTGTCTTAGAAAAATATAATTCGCTTCTGTCGTCACTTTTCGTCAAAAATTACATCTCATCAGGTATGCCCTTGGCTTCCATTTCAATTTCTCAATAAAACGTCTATCAAAAACAGTGAAACAACTGTTTTCGTAATTTCAATAAACCATTGACGAGCAATTTTGTGTAAATACATTAAGTTTAATATCCCTCATTGTGAAACTCAATTTTTTAATGACATTTCATCGTATTCACTTGAACTATTGTAGTAGCATAATTAAAATTCAAGAATTGTTTCACATTTGCAGAATTCCATAACTTATTTCTATATACATTAAATGCTATTAAAGCTTTCAACGAGATGTAATCACTGTGAGAGCCTGCATGAAGGACTGGCACATTCATAACACTTATGGGATCCATTAGTATATACATGGTGGTTCGTTTGTGTGATATTCATATCGGAAGTTTCAAAAACTATAAATCCCCGTGAGTGAAAGAGTATTATGAGAAATTGTTCTGAAGGTATATCAGTGAACAATTTTTTCGTGTCACTTTCAGCCAATGAAAAGTTTAGTCGAAACCCAACGAGATATCTCAAGAATCAAATAGATAAAATTTATAGGAAATATGATACAACACAAAGAACTAGAGTAATTTGTACGCCTACTACTATCACAATTCAGACAAGTTTGTTTCACTCAGAAAAAAAAAATCCTCAAGCTCTTCATCCATTCTATGTGAGAAAAACGTTTTCAAAATCGACTTTTTGAAAAAGTTACAAGGTTAGGACCTGTTTCATAAAAGTACAAGTCTTGTAGCTACAAGAAAAAGACAATGTAGGTTCAGGTAGAAAAAGAGTAAAAAACAATTATTTACCATCGTGTTTCTTCGTGATTCTCTTGTAGCTACAAGACTACTACTTTCATGAAACAGGCCCCTGATAGCCTCCAGCTCGAACTAAAAAAACGGTTTATCGTGCAATTTTTTTCATATGCAGATTTACACGAAAGGGAAGCCCTCTAATGTTCAAAGAACACCGCCTAAATCAAGGGACAGGAGATACGAATTACCATTTACTTTGAATTTCTGAAGTTTGTAAGCCTCAGGAAAAACCTCTTTTGGCAAGGAATTCCAAAGCTCAGCTGTTCTATTGAAAAGAGATTCCTGAGCGAGAGAGGTTTGACAGGTTTCCAAATTCACAGCAAAGGGGTGGGAATTCTGTACTCGTCGAGTCATCCGTGTAGATATTGCCAAGGGGGCAGCGATTAATAACAATTCGGAAGAGCATCGACCGTGAAAGTATCTATAGAAGAAAGACAAGTCTCCGACCCTTCTACGATGTTCCAATGAAGTGAGCGAGTCTGTAAGCGAAGAATCACCAACAAGACGAATTGCCTTTCTTTGAATAGAATAGAAAAGCTACAATGAATGTTTTGGTGCCGAACTCCACACATGAAAACTGTATTCCATGACAGGTCATGTCTGAGCCTTGTAGATCATTAGAAGCTGACGAGAAGTGAAGTATTTCTTCGCACGAAATAGAAATCCAAATTTCTGGGAAGCACTTTTAGCGATCGATCTCACATGGTTTTCCCATGAGAGATTATCACTGATCGTAATTCCTAGCATCGAGATACTTGACTTTGTAGGAATAGTTACTCCTGACATCTGAATACTAGATGATAATAGATCAGCTTTTTTTTTACCAAGTCGTCGTTAATTTTATTGACGTGAATGTTTCTTTGAATTTTTTTTCTCGGGCTGGTATGGGGACTCTGCAAGAGAAATGGTATGAAGAGTACTGTCGTCCGCAAAACCATGTATTGAACAAGATGTTTTCTCGAGCAAATCATTGATATGAAGCAGAAAAAAGTGGGCGCCAGAACTGAACCCTCTGGAACACCTCATTGATTTGGAATAAGCTTCTGGGTTTCATATAAAATGATGTCATTTTATGTATTTCCTGTTGTTTCGAGGACAACAATGTAATCTATTCAGGCAATTGGTAATCGTGAGTACTGAAAGAGTATATTTCGCAATAGGACCTTGAAAAGATATTGACTTGCGAGCGCTATTGGTATAACGTTCGCTTATAACTCCCTAGGGCGTAATGACAGCCATTACGATTATCTGACGGATGTTGATTCACATATAAGTCACTTTGTCTTACCCAATTTGTTTATCAAGCGCACGTGACTTGAATGAAACTGATAACATTTTCAGAATTTTTCTGAAAAACATACAAGAGAAAGGAAAGTAGTTTGAAGCAGTCCACGCATTTGAAAACGGGCAATTTCGAAAAGTGGTGTATTATCGTTGCCGATTTGCCAGCTTTTTATCTGGACATCACGACTTTTGATTGTCATCCGATCGTGAGCTCTTTCGGAATAACGACAATCTTCAACAAATTATTTAGATAGAAAGTACGCCTGCAGTTCAGCAATTTTTTATGTGCGTTATGAAACTGTTGTCTCGGCTTGCTCTTCCGATGCTATGATCACGTTTCGCGGACTGTCGTTTGTCGTTCACTTTTGTTTCAAAGGCGACTTTATTTGTTCAGGTAACGCCGTCACTAACTTTCCTAGCGCTCGTGATGGAACGGAGAAATGTTCGCGAGATGAAATTAACGATTCATCACTTTTTATTGGGTGTAGCACTTTGAAAACGTTCGATGATGATGATATGAAAATTCACAAAGATTTTTTTCTCGTCTCCGGTGTCTAATAAATTGTTAGGTGTTTCCGGGTTTCCAAGCCGTGGTCTGCAGGTTTTTAGGCCTGTCGCTTCAACCAATGGAGCATCGCTTCAAAAATTTCTGCCGCAGATGCAGATGAAACGCCAGTCTCAAAGACCTGCAGACCACGGCTCAGAACCCGAAGAAACGTAACAATTCAATTCGATCGTGTTTCACGCATTTTTTCACAATTTTTAGAGAGAATGTTAATCAAATGTTGACACTGTCACCTTATCCCTTGTCAGTTTAACGTTGGCCAACTTTGACACGCTTTGCGTTTCTGAGTGGAAAAATCTAAAGTTCAGATTGACCAATTGAAATAAAAATAAGACTATTTCATAGAACTGATTTTTGCAGACGATATAGTGTTCATTCATAAAGTTTAAAATTGGTATGATCAGAAAATCAAAGTAGAAAATGTGTTGAAAATCTTAAAGAATTGGTTGGACAGTACACTAATGAATTGGGGAAAAACTCATTATCTTCCATTTAGTAGTCAAGAAACATTACTGCCCCACTCTGATGTGACCGACCATTCAATGATCTAATAACTGAACCAGTAAAAAATGAAATACCTGGGTTGGTATATAGATCCACACTTGAGATGGGATGACATGTCATATCTTGTGAAGAAGCTACATTGTCTTTCATTCGAAATCAAACAATTAATTACATATCTAGACTTCTCACAAAAAAATGGTTTACAAAAGTTTTGTGGAAACCCATCTTAACTATAGAATTATAGGGTGTGGGCAGTTGTATCAGGTGAGATCGATTCAGTTGTATCAGGAACTTTTATTCATCTCTCTAAGATGTATGCCACATATTTTGTAATTCTTCTACGCTGATGATGAGTTAATTATATTTCACGCCTTGCTCTCGATGATAAAATGATGAGTGAACATGCATTTTTTTAAAGCAACCGTGTCGCTCTCGGCTTGCCCCCATTCACTCATAGATATTGTTGAAAATTGACTGAACGATTAGTTTTTGAGACCTTTGAAATGCTTGGACTGGCATTCACGTGACTTTTCCATTCAACATGCATTCAACTCAGTGTGGAATACATTAAAATAAGAAGCACCGTGTAGGAAGTGTTTAGACTTCCGCTAAAGTCTAAAGATCTGAAAAGAGTACCGCTCGAAAACAAATTTTTGAATCGGATATGAGGTAAATTCAATCGTCAAAGCTGATCAAACCGAAACCGAACTGGTTCATCGCTTACCCATTCATTTTTAAAGCAGAAAAAGTAACGAAGGAAGCTTCAATTTATTAGATTTCACATGTATCCCTGTATGAGAAATAAGTGCACGTCTCGTTTCTGTTTTTAGAACTCTGATTGAAATCCAAGGAATAACGATATGAAAGCTGTTTTTCTTTTGCCCTTTTACTTGTGTAGATTCTGTTCTGTTCTTCAATTTTTTCGAATTGTGTAACCTATGTTCATATTCCACACGAACAAAAAAAAAGATTTTCTATTCCAAAAAATATATACAGAACTTGCAGGGCTCAATAAAAAAGGATTTAGAAAAGGGTAACAATAAGTAAAAATGACATAAGTGTCCCCATACATTTCTAAACAATATCGCATCAATTCCAACACCAGAGTTTTTAGACATCCCAGAAGAATCGAAGATCATCCGCTATTTTATTCTGAACAACATTACACTTGGCATTTCGCTACCTTGAACTGAAATTTTCAATAAAATGTTCGATGTGTTCGACTAGCCATCATGAATTTACTTTAAGGCAAACATTACCATTCGTCACCTATAAATGCAATGTGTACAGATTTTCTCCTCCATCGGTTTAAATGTCAAGATTTGAAGTGTTACCAAATATAGATACTGGCCTATAAAATGAAGATGTGAAACGTTTGCAAGGTTATAGTACAATCATTTATTTTTTCAGAACGAGAATGTATCCAATAAGCCGTCGATTTCTGATAAATAATTGAAATAACGCTTCTTGGAAGATATCACAAAACTTTTTGTTATATTGTTCAAGCAATTGTGGATAGTTATACTTTTCTATGGTTATGGTTTTTGGATAAACATTTCTCTATTAGCATATGAAAAGACACTTGTATGGTGTCGAAGCATTTGCTTGGGCGTTGACAACTTCATCCCAAGAAATGAGAATCGATTCCGGCACTTGTTTCACGAAATTTTGAAGGAATTTCTTTTGTGGAAAATTCTGCACTGGTACCTGTTTGTCAGTAGTTGGTTCTGACTAAGATGCCTAGGAAACCATGGTGTATCTACTTTACTTAGACCTGAATACGTTTGACTTTTGTTGAATGCGAAGAAATAATTCCAGATAGTTTTCATTGACAACAAATAACCTCAAAGTTACGTCAATCTGACAAAACCGACATTTGACAGATTTTTGAAAATACTCATATAACGTCCCCTATACAAGAACTAGAAAGCTTCCGTAATCTTCGATTGTTTTTCGCCAAGAAATTCTAAACAATATCGAATCACTAGATACACCAGGCATCTTGGTTCTGACTAATGACTTTAGGTCGCCTTCTATATATTCTTCTTCAGCACTTTCCAACAGAATTATAAGCATTTTTTCATTTTTCACTTCAAAACTCTAAAATGTAAATCGTCAAAAGAATTCGAGGTTAGCAAAATGTGTATATTGTGCTGATAGAAAGGAGTTTCGAGCGGAATTGGCTGAGAAACAAACATAGGTGTAAAACCTCCGAAACTAGTTGAGAGCCCCAAAAATTTCATTTGAATTGTTTGTTCAGGAGACCAAAATACGTAAGTTCCACCAAAAATTTTATATTTTTGAGGCGGAGCTGATTAACGGAATTTTACCGAGAATATTTATTTGAAATGGGCTCTCATTGAACCTATCTCAAAAAACTCTATTTACATGCCTTTAGCATAGCTCACCGATAGTGGGTTTCCTCCGGGCTCCTGCAGGGAATATGGAAATGAATGATCTACATTGACAAAAAATTCCACTTAAGTTTCTGAATTGATTGCCATCTTTTGGTATTATGTATAAGTAATCAAGAAAATGTGTGAATCAGGCTACGACGTCCGTTAGAAAAACGAAAGAAAAGACATGACTTGGAAACGAAAACAGTAGTGCCATCTACCCTTGGTATCCATCCCTTCAATGATATTTCCATTAGGTTGAATAATGTTAACTATTCTCTATAAACACTAAAAGAGATATAGTTGGTCAACCAGGTCAACCATATGGAAATATCATTTGAGGGGATCGACTACGGGTAGATGGCACTAGTGATTTCGTTTTCAAGTCATGTTTTTTCTTCACACACTTTCTTGATCACTTAACATATTGCCAAAAGATGGCAGTCAATCCAGAAATAGAAATGGAATTTTTTGTCAATGTCGTAGATCATTCAAGTTGTGAACATAATTTTAATACTGAAACTTTCATTTACTTCATAAAGTTCTATCGTCCACTCTATTTCGAAGCTTCATTATCTTTCCTTCAATATTGACTGACAGAACTCTGCACTATTTTTATCTTCAGACTAAGAAACTTTATAGTGCATTGCCAAGTAAACGGAGTTATAGCAAAGATGCCGAAAAAAAAACCTTCAAATCCTTTTTACAAAGGCATTGGCCACGTCAACAGCTTAGAGCGATTATAGCCGCTACACAAAATTTGACAGTTTTCCATGATGGAGTGTCAATTTCTGTGAAGCGGCTTTGAGCGCTGTAAGCTGTAGACGCGGCCATTGACTAATTATCTCTACAAACAATGGTTCTATAAGCAATGGTGCATTATCAAGATTATCAAGTGTATGAATTTATTGACATTATACTGTAGATGGCGTCACCAACACTTCGCAATTAAATTATGCGCAACCAATTCATGCAAAATATTGCAAAATACAGTCCATTAGCCATTTGAGGGTTGGGATTTTTAGTATTATTCTACCAAATTAAGTACTTTTCGATTCTTTTTAGTAGCCTAGTATTCTCATTGGAAATCTAGTATTCCCATACAATATGCCAATATGCGTCATTCTGTCACTGTCATTCGTCAGATATGTGCTCCTCCATGGAAAAAATAATTATCAGCTTTTTTGATTTCTTGCATTTTGAATTATATCAGTTTTTCAAATATCCCGCATTTTGTTTCATCACAAATATTCGAATTTACCGCGTTTTGTCGGTATAGAAAGAATTTAGTAGCCAACGAAATCAATTTTAGTACACCTGGCAACGGAGCCCAGCACAACACTTTGAAATCGTGAGATGTTACTATCAGTGATAGTATCCATTGGCTAAAGGAAAGTGTAGCCACAGTAACCTTTACTGTGTGTAGCGCACAGCGAACAGGAAATTTTTTAAGACGTCGGGGAATTTGGATGCTGGCAAAACTGCTTCAATGTCAATAAACGTCAAATTTTACATTCTGTGTTCTCGTTTCTCGTGTTCTGTGTTTTCCGTTTTCAAGTTGTTATTTGTGCCTCTTAAAAAAAGTTTTTTTGTTTTTTCCATAATTTGTTAGATTTGCTTTGGAAAAACCAAGTGTCAGTGGTCTTGCCTTACGTTTAAAATGTGGTAATAAATAAATGGCTCGTGTCCACAATTAGTGCAAGAAATTTCTTTGGCTTTCACTCGGTTATTATGAAATGGCAGATGATTGCACAGTAGTGCGATTTTCAAGGGAACCTTCCCTGGCAAAAATCGAGAATTTGAAACGAGGCGAGAATCTCGATAAATTTACAGATTGTGGACATTTCGGTGTATTTTATGCCATATGTATTGCATTATCGATCATAACCTACGTCCTAGATTTAATTTTAGCTTGTTTTCTGTTGTATTTTTATTCGGTTGATGGACATGGATTATATTTTGCCTTGACGCTCACTTTTGTGATCATCCCTGCTCTTTTTGTGACGACCTTCAGCTTTCGATGGTAAGTTGATATTTTTGGAATTTTCTCAATATTTGTTCCTTGCAAAAAATATTTTCCATGGGAAACACAAGTTCTTGACAAAATTGTGCTTATTTAGAGTTTGGCCTTGGTTGAAGGTAGTCATGCGGAATCTCTAGGTTATATTGAAATGAGTTTTTTATTTCAATATATCATTTTTGCAAAATTTGATAAAAAGTTAACTTAGTTGGTTATCAGAGATAACAACAATATTCTCATTGTTCTAGGAAAAACTAAGCTACCTGCCTATTGCTCAATTCTTATCAGATAATGATAGCTTTTACAATTATGGTGTAGTGGTGTTTGGCACTAAAAATTGTTGTAAATACCATATCCATCCTGTTACTGATCCACGATGTCATGAAATTAAAGTAGATCTTCAATAGGATGAAATAAACAAGTTCATATTGGATCAAAGCAGTTTCAACTATTCTACTCAACTATTTTGTTTCATCCTAACAGGAAACATTGATGAATCATAATGCAACCTTCAAGTTTTATGATATATTACATAGAGATTGAACAAACGCAGTATTTCAGTAATAGTGACATTTACTTTTGATTTTTGAGATATCCTACATCTCAATGAGAAGTATCATTCATTTTCTAGGTACATAGTCGATCATGATGACCCTTCCTTGGAACCCACATCAGTTACCCAGTGGATAATCAGGATAGTGTTTCTCTTGCTACAATTGACACCCCTCCTCAGATACCTGGACACCCTTATCTATGGTATTCGCAGTAAAATTGCTGCTGCTACTGATAACGATTCAAAGCAGGCAGTGTTGTATAGGCGAATGTTGGATGAAGACACAAACAGTGCCTTGCTGAGACTTTTCCACTGTTTTCTCCATGCTGCTCCCCAGGCTGTCTTACAGCTGGTGATATTGCTGTTTCACATCATCCATAGAGAGAAGCCGGCATTGAATATTAGTGAGTTGGATCTATAATTGGTTCTGATTGCATCATTTTTGAGGTCAGAAGTTGATTGGCTTTAATTGGAGATTGTTTTGGGTAGTTATTTGGTTTCATGGACAAAGCATTAACTGTATGTTAATGTTGAATAAGTTATGAATGCCAATTGACAAAATGTTGTATATTTCGCACATTTCAATGATTCAAACTGTTTTATAATGATGAGAGAATCTTTTATTTTTGTAATAATTCAGATGATGAATTAATATAAAACTATTTTTAGATGTTGCTGTGCTTCAAGCATGGACTGTGTTTGCAGCGTTGATGTCTATAGCATGGTCATTGACTTCTTACCATCGCTCAGTGAGATATGCAAGGGATGACAAAGATAAAATCAAATGGGGAGGTATCATTGTTGCTTTCTGTTGGCAACTAATGAGTGCATGTAAGTAAATAGGTTGTTATTTATATTTACTTTTCCAATTGTTCATCTAGAAAGTGTCAGGGAATTAACAAACCACAAAATTGAGGATGGAAAGAGAAGAGAGGTTGAAAAGAGGGAGTATGATGAACAAAAAAAGAGAGAGAAAGTAATAGGAAATAGGAGTTGGAGAAGAAATTGAAATTAATTTATTGGGAGGGAAGATAGGGGAGATGAAGAACTATTGTGTGTGAAAAGGTGAGAGTACAGAATAGAGGTGGAATAGAGAGAAAGAACAAAAAACGGAAACAACAGAAAAGAGAGAGGGAAAGTCCAAAGAAGTCATGGATTATAATCCTGGAAGTTATTTATGATATTTGATGAGAATCAAAAGTATTGCTCTCATAATGAGAGAGGAAGAGATGAAGGAAAGATAAGAAAAAACAGAGAAGAAGGAAGGGTGGAAAGGGGGATATAAATGATGAATAGTTGATAAAAAAATATTTATTTATGCTTCAAAACCCTAGTGTACATGTCCACATTTCAGAGAAATCAATTTATTGTACAATTCACTTCTATGCTGAGATTGACATCGATTTGTAGGAAATATCATAACACCCTGTGGCATCACAGTCGTCTCAATGCATTTGATATCATAGATTTAGGAAAAGTTCATGGATGACTTTTTTAGCAGAATTGCTATTAAAATGATCAGGATTTTCTTAAGGCACTTATTTCTGGCTCTTTCTTCATCATCATCATTAGTGTTTCTGAATGAAATGGACTTCCAACAAGAGAATATCGATAGCCATTCATTAGTCTCATCCTTTTTTGTTTTAATGAATTCCCTGAATTTCAATTTCATATGAATTCGGTCTTGAAGAAGTGATAATAAAAATATTTTTGGATGAGTGGAGATGAATGAGAGAAGAAATGAGGAGATGAAAGAAAACAAGAAACTGGAGAGACAGCAATTTATGCAGCGTTTATTGACAAAGTTCCGCTCTTCTCTTATTATTGAGAAATTATTCTTGTTAAGACAGTAAAACTTGAAAAGAATTGGTGGATGATATGAGGAGGAATAGTTCATTATGTAGCAGTTGTGATATTGAATTTTCTTCAACACCTGCTATAATGAATGTGTATTGTAATGCACACACTTAATTCAAATTCAAAATATATCTGGTCAAGATGAAAAATATTAATGGCATCTTAAAGAAACTGAACCATAAAATATATTATAATTAGTCAGACCTATATATAAATCAGAAGATATATAATAAATAAAGTAAATGAATCTGTATAAGTACATAAAAACAACAAACTTATTTTGGACAATTGATTAAATAAACCTTAAATTACTGGTTAATTACTCAGGCTGATTATTTTTAGGATTGGGCTAGATTTAATCAATTGAAGGGAGAGTTATTCAGTTCGATATGATCAATCAATGAATATTCCGAATTTATACCTCTGTTAATTTCCAAACTTTCAAGAAGGTTCCAACCTATCTCTTCTAAATCCCGTACTATGAGATCATAACCCATGACCCTCTGCAATGAGGTGGAATGCATAATATGAGTTCGATTTTTCATTTTTAAAACTGGCCTATGTTCTTTTATACGTGTTTTGAATGATCTTCCCGTTTGACCTATATAAAACATCGGACATGATATAAGTCCTTCTTTCAAGAACACTTTCGAAGGCCGAGTATCTTTCTGAAGACCGCGTTCCGTTCTTTCTTCCAGTGTCGCGCGTGCTGGCGCTCGGCCTGCTCGCCACCGTCTTCCCCGCGTGGATGGGGTGCGTGTGCGCCCTCCATTGGGGCGTCATGTCGACCTGGCTGGCGCTCGGCCAACACCAGACCGCCGCTTGCAGCAGCCGCTGCGAGGAGCTGCTGCTGTCCGCCGCCCTGGGTCTCGCCTACGTCACGGCGTTCATCTCGCCGCGCGACGGCCCCTCGCGCTACGCCTACCTCGCCTACTACCTGGTGTGCTTCATGGAGAACACGGCGGCGTTGGTGGTGTGGTGCGTCGCCAACAATTCGGCGGACAACCCGGCGCTGTACTACGGCGCGGCCGGGTCGCAGGTGGCCGCCTTCCTCATGGCTATCGCGTTCCTGCTCGTTTACTACAGGTGAGTGGCGCCGTTTTATAGAGAGTGAAGGATTCTGCATTTTTCAACATCATAAATATAAGCTCCATAATGTGCAAATCTGCCTTTACTCAACATTCTCTGTGACTTATTGCTGTCAAGATCCCTATGCACTCACTCGAACTTCATTCACCAAATATATACTTTTTTTTACTCATGTCCTAAAAATAAGATATCGAATTTGACCAATCACGTTACCACTAGTAGTATATTTTTTGGTGAAATGAGTGGTCACCCAAAAAGATGAAAGTCAATTGTGTGTCTTTATAGAACCAGAACTTGAAATGTCAGTATCAATTCAAAAATAAAAGTTATTGAAATGTACGTTAAAATGCCGTAAAATCAATGAATTCGAAATGTTTATATTTTTTCATTGTACTTACCAAATTCTGGTTCCCTAGAGGTACACATTCGACCTACCTCTATGTTGACAATGAGAATTCTACAATGAAAATATGGAGTTGCAAACTTTGAACCCTTTATTTTGTTTCTGCAAGTTCTGTACACGGGGATAGATCCTCGTAATTTTCACCATAAATGATTCATTTTCAACTTCCTTTCCCGACAACCCTCTGAGAAATGAGTTATTTATTGCACTTGAAAAATCCATGTTTTGAATCCAAAGGATTACCTTGATGAAGTTCAAAACATTGTCAAAAACTAATGAAATGACCCCTCTCCCTAGTGATCCAACGGTCAAAAAACTATTTTATCATTACAGGTATTGCCACCCGTCTCTGATGAACAGATCCAAGATTCCCAGCCTCGATTCCGACTATCTTGAATCTGAACGGCCAGGATACAGCAAGTCTTACAACGTCAGATCGAGATCTTGATCTTTGGTTTACGTCTGAAAAGGCGATGGAAACTGTAATGTTCGAGAAGTTGGAAATCTTAGGGCTTCTGCAAGTGACGTATATTTGAATCTCCTAGGTTGAACGGGCACAATAGAATTGAGGTAAAGAGAAAATATTTTTAGTTCGAAGTATCCCACTTCTGAAACTCAAAATAGTACCTCAATTCGATTAGGTCCCTGGATTTTTGAGAGTTCAATGTTGTTTGTTGATATGAGTGGTTATGTCCATTGAATTGAAACTTCAATGGACATGATATACTGGAGGTTTTCAGTTCAGCAAGAAGGAATTGACATGAAATATCATAGATTACTATTTTTCTGAAAATGAACTTTATCATCTAATAAACACATACAGGTATTTCAACTTTGGAGTGTGCAGATTGGTATAGTTTCATACATCAGGCTTCAAGTGCATTGCTAGATGGCGCTGTTTGGTTTCAGTGTAACACGTTATTTCATTGGCTAGTAGGGAATGTATAGCAGATATCCTCCAAAAGTCAAAATGGAACAGAAATTGTAAGCCTTGGTGGAAGGGCTGCCGTTTTGAGTACATTTTGCACGGATTAGGTACGCGAGTACATTTTCATGATTTTGGGTACCTTTTCACATTTTCATCATAAAAGATGAGGAGGATGGAATAAGTCGATGATACAATTCGTATTCTATGGGACCACCAAGCGTCAATATGTTCTGTGTTGTGTATGACAGATCAGCTTAATAGTATGACTTTTGACCTTCGTTGAAACAGTGACAGTTGTCACTTTGACGTCTTTGAGTTTTGACAGTGACAGCCGACATATTCAAACTATTCGAAGTATTTCGTTTCAAATTTGAAAGTTCAAATATTATAAATTGCAAATTCCAATTGGTTTCTCTCTTGCCTTATGTAAAAATTATCATTGTTATCGTCATTATCTTCTTTTTATGAGTTTTGTCATCTTCTTTTTATTGAGCATTAATAAGGCTTAATGAGAAGATCACAGAATTTATGCTGTGGGTACTTTTTGATTGAATTAGGTACTTTTTTTTTCAATTTGGGTACAATCTGACATTTCCAAAATGGCAGCCCTGCTTGGTGGAGAATACATCGAACTACCATCAATCACTTTGAAAACTCGATCTTCCTAATCGTCGATTGTTTTTCGTCTAAAATTCTAAATAAAATCGAATCGCTTGATGAGCCAGGTTTTTTAGACATCTCAATGCATCTGAATTCCCCATTTCATCTACAAAATTGGCATTTTCCACCTTCGTACCTTTTTATAGTTCATGCATCGGATGCTCCTCAATACATTTTCATCGACTGTCATGTTGCAGTGAATAATAATAATCATGCTGAATGTCGTCAGTTCCGATGCAAATTGTCTGATTATGAAGGTCAATTTTGAAAATTGCTTTTGGAAGCACAGTTGACCCTTACCAGATGTTCGTCAGTTGTATTGGGAAAGCCTTATTCCTGGCTGAAACAGTTGTAGAAGATTGCGATACTCAAATTATCACTCAATATCCATTTCATATTAACCTGTACTTGATGTCTGTGGTTTCTGTTGAATATGTTTAGACATGCAGATTTTACACATTACTTTTAGGTCTATCTGTGTTAGATGAGCAGTGGTACTATATTATAGGTGTAAAATATAAGTGAACTTACTGCTATACTGTGCAAAGAAAAATATCTTTCGCGAGTGCACTTAGTTGGCCTTATCCTCGAGTCGCGTCCTGCAATTTTTCTACTACCACCATTGACAACTGTAACGTAAAGGCTCACTTATTATATTCCACAAAACTGATTGATGTTCAAAGTGAAATTGTTCACTGCATTAAAGAGTTGGTGGCAATTGCCGTCTACACAAAGTGATTCCTATCTTTCACTTTGTTCAACGGAACACATGAAGATGATATTCAATTTCTGAGGCTATCGTCGGAGAGAGCAATGACTTATGAATTGCAGTAAGATTAACACTTCTATTGAAGTTGATTGTTTTTTCAAACTATACATCTACAAGTTTGGATAGAAAGACGTTTGAAACAAAAATATAGGGACTTCAAACTCGAAGAGATATGATTCACGAATTTGTTGAAATTAGAAAGTCTCGGGGCCCCAAGACTGTCAAGTGCCAACTCAACTTTCATGTCTACTATTGCCTTAACTGTGAGATTTAAAGAAAGGATATAAGTATTGTTGACGCTTTAAATTTTATGATTGTTCATTTGTTGTTAGAAGTATTGTTTCAGCTGAAGTGATATTGCAATTTGTTGCTTAAGAATTCCAAAAGTGACTTAGTTAGGTATATTAATGAAATAGTAGAGTTAAAATTTGTTTGATGAAGTAACTTTTCCTGATGCCTTGAATTTGAATGTTTTTTGAAACGATAGAAGTAATAATCTCTCTTTTCTTTTGAAACTTTTACATTCTTTGACACAGTGTGTCTTCTCAACATGTATTATAATGTACTTATGTTTTCAATGTTCAATTAATGTACAGAAAAAATCCCTCTTGTTTCTTTCTCAGATCCATTTAAGGATTTATCAAATTTTACAAGTTATAAAAATTCAAATAATGACAAGTATTCAATATTTTTCATTTTGAAGAGCTCTTATATGGTGGGATTCTAAAATGTTTCTGATTTTTCTCTCTAAGAATGAGGAATAATTCATAAAAAGTGTTTTATGAATATGTTGAAAAACCATTTGATGAAAAAATTTAATATTTTTTTTTGTGGTTTCTCCATCATAAGGCTATGTTACAAAAAATATCAATTAGCATTCTAGATATTACCCATTGATCACATTTTCTACCTTAATTAGGACCTAATCACACCAGAAAGATCATCAATATCCATGATGTAGGTATATAGGTACTTTGAAAATTTTTATATATTGATTTGGGGAAAGACAAAAAAATCAGAATGCATTATGCTTACATGGTTTAGTTTTGTTATTTAGGATCAGTAAAATTGCAGACATGTCACCATATCAGAGGTAATCTAGAACGTCGACCATTATCCAATAAATTTCAGGCAGTTTCAATGATCTTATTAAAATGTACTTTTTTATTACAAAGTTCTCACTCAGATAGTTTCACAAGTTATATTTTGCAGTGAGAAAACTTTCTTGATACTTATTGCCTAAAGAGATTTGAATTTATAAGGGAACAATATTCACTATACATGTAAAGCGTTTATATTTTGTATCATATTTGGAACTAGTGTAGATATGTTTTGATGAGAAAAAATAATATTGTAAATATTGTGTTGAGTTTTCTAATAAAATTATTGGAAAATTGTTCATCTTTATTGCACAGCATCTTTCCTTTAATTGGACCTAGAGTAAGTTTAGACTTTCAAGATGAAATCATATTTCAAAAACAATTTTAATGTAATACCTACCATATGCAGAGAAGCATTGAACGTACTGTAGTCTCTTCCATGTGACAAATGAACTATATTCAGTAAAATTCACATTTACACAGTACGATATGGATATTTTGAAAATTTCTTGTGCCATTGTGGACAAAGACACTGGAAACTCAGTGATACTCGACAAAAACTTGTTTCATATCAATACTGCTAGCTCTGTGCTGGGATAAAAATGATTTATGAATCACTTTTGAAATAATATAAATTACCTACATGAAGAGCTAAAAAATTGTAAACGTATGATTCTATTCAAGGTTGAAATCAAAAACTTCATTCTACTCAAGAATTAAAATTGATTGAATATGGGTATAGAATAAGGTTGCTTGAACAAGTTAATTTTACGTCTTTCATATTGCCTTAATTCATTATCTCATTGAAACCAGTTTTGTGAATCTTATTCCAGTACAAATAATCTGTTCACATTAGTCCACTACATTTTATATAAGAATATTGTATTTTGAATGTTATCTACATCATGCTTCGAAAAGTTTAGGTAAGGGTTTAAAACAAGGTAGTACTCTCAGTTGCAGCTCTTCCAAGATCGGGAAAAATACTTTTCTGGATGGAATTATAAGTTCCATTCATATTAGATAGTCGGGAAGACAAACATTTGAATAATAGAATATTAGGTTTTTTGTACTTTATTACTTTTACCTACAGGCTCGCCTGTTGAATCCAAAACTCTTTTTGGGCTTTTCTGTTCATCTTCAGAACTGTCGGAATCTTCGCAGACTAATTCATTATCTAAAATATGAGGTGAAACGTGAATATTCAATAAACTACTAACTCTAACCTCCTGCGCTGCTCTCATTATTCACCAAACTAGTAAGGTATTCATTAATATCTTTTTGGAATGTTTTCATAGAGGTTCGAAACATTTTCCAGTCATGTAAATTCGTTTCCATTTCAATCTCTTTAACTTTTTCGTCGTTCTGAAGCCGGAATTTCAAAGTTGACATTTTCTCAGTTGAACAGGTTGAACTTGATTCAACCACAAAGCACATATATATAGAGAAAACTCTCAAATGAGCGCTTTAAAAATGCATTTTAGTTCACGGAACTGATCCATGTAGCGATGGTGCACGGATTGAAACATATTGTTGCCAAAAGATGGCAGAGGCAAATTATCGTTTGACGTTTGAATTTGGCAATGACAATGCTATTAAGTTTTTCGTATAAGAATTATTGAAGCGCTAATTGTTTCAATATGGAGAATCGGAATCAGAAGTTCCCATCCAAAAAAATGTGTGCCAAAGTGTGAGGATTGGTTTAGTAAACGCCATCGATTTCCTAGACCAGATAAGGAACCAGAATTATTTAAAACGTGGATGCATAAAGTGAAGAACCCATTTTTCGCAAATAAAAGTCATGCACAAATTCACAAGAATTATCTTGTTTGTGATATTCACTTCAAAGATGAGTTCAAAGTGGAAAGCCATAGGGGTCTCTCCAAAATTGCATATCTTACAATACAATTAGGTAAGATTTATTTATTAGTGTTTTTGTTTCTGTAATTGAAATTTATATATTGTACTTTGTTCATTATTGACTTACTATACTCACAAAAAAGAAGGAACAGTCCATCTAAAACAACTACGCCCTTACCTATTTGGCACGACTGGTACTGAGTTGTCGATGAATGCATTCAAAATGTAGTCGTGTTTTATCCATGAATTCATTGATGGTGAACATGAATGTGTTGATGAGTTAATCGAAGAGAAAAGGCAACTTTTGAAATAAAGGATGAAATTGCAACCTCCGGTGTAAAAGTTGAAACATTTTTCAGAGATTAATTAGCTTACCAACAAACTGATATTATTTGCACTTGAAGCGCGTTCCGCTAACAAGGTTAGCATGTTCAGGAGAAGAAAATTGATATTCGTATCTCCCTATCAATTTTCTTCTCCTGAAGATGACAACCTTGCTAGCGGAATGCGCTTCAAGTGCAAATAATATCAGTTTCTTGGTAAGCTAATTAATCTCTGAAAAAAGTTTCAACTTTCAACATATTGCCACGCTTTTATAGTCTTTGTTGTCAAAAGATGTCGCTACTGAAGCCTCATGTTACCTCAAACGTCAACTGTTAGTCCGGCTCCAACAAGTTTGCCATCTGTTGGCAACAATATGTTTCAACCGTGCACCAGCGCTGCATGGATCAGTTCCGTGAACTAAAATGCATTTCCAGAGCTTCTCATGGCAGATGCCCTTCTATATATACTTGTTCTGTGGATTCAACAATCAACTGACAACTCATGCTGGAAACTTGGAAACAGCCCTCAGATTCTGTTTCACGAATTCGATTGTCGAGTAGCTCAGACTGTGACTGTAGCATGAGCTGTACCGAAAATGAACGCATATTCTAAACAATTCGATAATCGAATTCGTGAAATAGAATCTGGGCTCAGCTTTCAAGCTCAAGCTAGGTGCGTTTTGTTAAAAGTTCCGACTTCTGTGGCGTGGATTGACGTTCGTGTTCGTCAACTGGTTAAGGAAACGCGGAACGAACACAAAACACAGACTACAGAAACAGAAGTGACTGGCGGCGCACAACGATTATATACTACACTTGGGAGGCGCATACGTTAACTTGGCGTTCTTTAACTGCCCTTTCTTTAATTGCCGTTTGTTAGTCCGAGGGCAAGCACCCACTGTTCTTTTGCGAAGAGGATGAAAATAAAGTGAAATTGGTTTTGATGATGTGAAACGGCCGTTATCTTAAACAAATTTCGAGACGGTACTGCAACGTAACTTTTGATTTCCATTTGCAACGTCACACTGAATATGAAAAGCAAACTCAATTCGATATAACTGAAATAATACTTATTGATGAAAATAACATCATATTCCAAGAACAAAAGGTCAACTCACATACACGTCTCTCTCTAGGGAGTTCGTACAAAGTTTATTTGCTGAAGAACTTCAATCGAAGTTAGGGGCGCTTGATATCAAAATTCCACAAATTATATTAACTATTATCATTCAAAAAGTTCTATTTCTTTTATTTTGACAACCAAATTGATGCATATGGTTAAAATCATATATAATATAAATCAATAACGACTTCAACGATATCGCAAGTGAACTTCACAAACTAAGTATATACCTTCCACTGTCAAAGCATTAGTTACATCTCAATGCATACATATTAATTATGTAAGAAAAGTATTATTATAGTGTTACCCTGAGTGTTGCCTGTGACATCACAGGGATGTCATATCACAGATGACGTATTTGCTGGGTAGCCTCAAAATATGGGACAATTTATACAAGAAAAAGCAGCCCATTTTTCCATTTCTGTTATCAAATTCATCAGACATGGTAAGCGAATTGAAAAAACCTACCTATTTTGGAGTGATGGCGTTATATAGTTCTAAGGCTGGATTCAGACAGATCCGAAATCCGATCGTACGACGATCAGATAGCTTTCTGATTGGTCTAAATTTAATTTAATCCAGCCGAATTTGAAAACATGAGATAATGTAACTGTTTTTTAAGCGAATAAAATCGTACAACATTCCATTATCCATTGATGAATGTAGGTGAATTATTAATTGTTTCTACATCTTTTACTATTTTAGTATTTTTTTTTTACTTCCAGGTAGGTTATTGGTACTGTCCCCTAGTAACTTCCCTTTTCTACGCTGCGCTGGTAGTGATATGGAATACATGTCGTATACGTTTCAACTTAACCCTCCGTTAGTCGCGCATGGGACTGGCAGTTCCATGATTTACAATTTTCTCAATTATATTAAAACTATTATAGCTACAGCGTCGTAACTTTATGACATCTCACAGTAAATTTCTAGAAGCCAGTTGCCTGAGTTTCTTGCAAAGGGATAGTTTTATTTCTTAGAAAATTTGCAAAGAGTGCGTCAGGTACCTGCTTTGGGACTGATAGTCCCAGCGCGACTGCCTACGACTCATTTTTGTTGCGTACATTTAAGATGCCTAGGAAACCCTGGTGTATCTACTTATACCTGAATAATTTTGGGATAAACTCGGCGAAAAGCGACTGCTTGATTTCTGAGATCGCAAAAGCTCCAGATCGCTATTGTAGATGGCGATCAGTCATATACCATATGAAGCTTAATTTTCAGTAGAGAGGAATG
Organism: Zygogramma bicolorata; assembly: GCA_032362365.1. Lineage (NCBI taxonomy): Eukaryota > Metazoa > Arthropoda > Insecta > Coleoptera > Chrysomelidae > Zygogramma > Zygogramma bicolorata. The sequence goes on along the minus strand of JAVJAQ010001811.1, from coordinate 852,912 downwards.
TGCAACCAAATATTCTACCACTGTTCTGCCTACTGAGATTTTGACAGCCCTGACAGCCAATCAAATGCGTTTCAGAAAACGTGCATGTAACGTGGAAACCTACCGATAACAACCTGTCAATACTGTCACTGTCACCTGCTACCTCTACAAGTTTTTAGTGTTTTTATATCAGTTTGTAAGACTAGATTGATTCCGAGAAAATTTACTTTGCCCATTCGCCTGAGAATGTACGACAAAGTTCATGCTAGTGTATTGAAAGTGATAGACTGTCTTGGAATTGGGGATACACACATCAGTTATGCAACGGTTCAAAATACGTATCACATCGATATTTCCTTTATTTACTTTGTTTTCAATATCTCATTATTAAGAGCTACAGATGTTTCCTCCTCGATATAAGACTTTCGCTCAAGCTGAAACGAATAAAATTAGCTACTACGCTACATTCATGTTATTATTTTGGGGCGATTTGTTTTGTACTGACCTTAGGTACTGAATAAAGAAGAATATTTGGATCCCCGCAGATTTTGACTGACCACACAAAATACAAAATCTTCTACACATCGTGAAAAAGTACTTGTAATAACTTCAACACTTATTCTACTTATATAGACTTTTAAACACTGTTGAGTGCGAAGAAATAATTTCAGTTTTCATTGACAACAATAAACATCAAAGTTACGTCAATCTGACAAAACCGACATTTGACAGATTTTCGAAAATGCTCATATAACGCCCCCTATACAAAAATTAGAAAGCTTTTGTAATCGTCGATTGTTTTTCGCCAAGAAATTCTAAACAATATCGAATCACTAGATACACCAGGGTTTCCTAGGCATCTTACGTACATTGAACAAGCGTCTCAGTACAGTATTTGTAGGCTTCATTGTTTTTAGGTAATTTTTTCTTGTTCATTTTTTACTGTGCCGTGTATTTTTGAAACGAAGTGCATAATTATGGACACAAAGCGTTATAATTTTGATAACCCCGCTGACGTGGAAGAATTGAATCGTTTAGCTTTCAACCTGGGACGAGCCGAAGAGCGGTCAAGAGAAAACGTTGCGAACCTTGTTGTAACGAATCTAAAAAGGACGCCAGAACAACCTATACATGTCGAAAAGTGTGATACTTATATATGTTTGGAAAAACATGTCCAAGTAATATGTAAAAATTGCTTAGAAAATATAACTGAAGAGGAAACAGCTGGTGAATCTGAATAAATCAAACTACAATAAAATATGATGCCATTTATCACCTACTTGCTTTTCTGTTTCCTAAATATTTTCACGTGATTTGTGTAAAAGCGTATCCACAAATACTACTATAAGAGGTATAAATGTAAAAAATGATTCATAAACAATAAAAACACTAGTTATGAAACACAATAAAATTATAATGCAATTGCAAATGCAATTTAACTCGCTTTAGTAATAAACTAATTTACCAAAAACATTTTTAACTAAAATAATTCATATAACCAAAAATTAGGCTGCATTGTTGATATAGGACTGGCAGTCCCAGCGCGAATAACGACGTTACATATTGTGGCGCGCCTAACGGAGGGGTAAGGATACAACGCATATTATTGATTCTTAGCAGAAGTCTATAAACGTATTCGCCATAGCTACTACCTGCTGTACCCTTGTTATTTTCTAATAACCCAAATTACGACATACTTGTATTGCTAGTTGCAGGCAACTGATTGTTGTTGATCACCCGACACCCGATGTTTTTTCTTTTGACATATGACATGACGAACTGTCGAAATAACTGTCTGTTTCTGTTTGTACCGGATTTTCAAATGAAACTTCTGTGTTGTGTTCATAAAATGCAGCATAATAAAAATGACTGTTCAAATTAATTTATCAAGTCTAAATTGAATAAGTGCACCCACTAATTTAGATTTATTTATCATCGGCACAGAAGCCTGACTAGTGCTTACAGAAAACCGGGAAAACACTGGTAATTTTATCCTCGTACAAATTAACTAACCTAATCTATTTTGTTTGTCTGTTATCTTATCATAATGAAATTCATAGTTCGATACATGGAATAAAACGATTGATTATATATTGATTGTTATTTATACGAGGAACTCTGAGTCATGTAATAGGAAGAAACATGAATAGGACAATAAAAACGGTTCTCTTTGTTATACTGTTTTCAACTGCCCTAGGTAAGTTGAAATGAAGGAAAAACCTTTCAATACTCAGGTACTTTTTTTACCATAGGTGTCAGACAATGTAATTTTACCAACTTATTTGAAGAGGAGTGTTCACCCAATGAATTATGTGATGAGTCCAATACTTGCCAATGCCTTCCGGATTTTGAACTGAAAGAAAATATTTGTGTGCACAAAATCACCCCTGATGCCAATTCTGCCAATTACTCCGATCTAGTTGATAACCAAGGAAGTGGATCTGTAGCTGCTGGAATTTTAGTTCCACTGTTTTTAATAGTTTTTGTGATGTGTGGGGTATATCTGAGTAGAAAATACCACCTTGTTCCTTGGTTTAGGAACCGGTTTTTGAGAAGAAATCAGAACTATGATGAATTCATGATAGGTAATGATCTTGATGATGATGATGAACCTCTACAGTGAGTCTGGTTGTGAATCAAGGGTACCCATTCAAAGAAAGCCATTCCCGAAAAGTCATGTCTACTTCTAGTTATTCCCACCAAGTGGTAGATTATTATATATGTATATTGCCTGTACAGAATAGGTACGTTGATATTGCATGAATATTGATAGTTCAGTCTCCTATTGTTTGGTATCAGTTATCAATGCCTATGCAAATTTCACTCAGGCCAGGAGACAAATAATTCAACTGATTGTTTATTCATTCAAATATATTCTTCCTCAAAATTTCTATGGCTGTTCCACAGTTGAATGATTGTTTTTTCTCTCAAAAAATCATAATTATTTCTAGTGTTGGCAGGGAGGATAGATCTCATATTAAAACTTCTAATTATTTTTTTATGTTGTTCTGTGATGTGATAACTCACATTTTTATTTGTATGTTGACATACATTCTTGATTCAGGCATGAATTAAGTATATTCAAAAGAACAAAGACATTTACTAATTTGGTTGATTTTTTTCATAATCTCTAATGAAAAGTGAACATCTGATCTGGATTAACATCATGCTACACATGAAAATGCAATTTCTTTAATCATAATCTTATATTTGATTGATTTTAGTTCAAAAATAAACATGTTCCTTAAATGATTTTAATACTAGATACATTTCTTTTCTCTGATCTATTTCAGCAGTGCCATACAGTTCAAAGTCAAATTATGTGCAAACATTATTAATGCTGATAAGTTATCAAATAAATCTGTATCTTTATTGTTGTTAGATAGGTAGATAGTTTTTTGCTTCTACCTTTATAGTTCCAGACCTACTGCTTATAATCTTCTTAGCTATTTGATAATAGTTGATAGTCTAGCAGGAATCTTGATAGTACATGGCCACACCAAAACTTCTAAATGAAATATCGAAAGGCAGGTTCTAGTTGGAAAACTTCTCATACCTGGTTCCGAAGGCAAATTACGAATTATAAGCATGACATGAAGGGTGCTAATGATAGTTGAAACTGATGATAGAATTTTATTAACACCTCACAATTTGATGACTTTTATGAAACAATGTGTGCTTCTGCGACCTAAAAATGCCTTTGAAACTATTATAATGGCTTCTCACTCTCAGGGTGGAGGGAGGTACCCACCTACCTTTTTTCAGCCAGTATCTAATGTGATTTTTAATTTTTGCTCATCAAACAAATTAGTATTCAAAAGACTTGGTCATTTTTATTTTTAGATGTTATTGTAAATGTTTGAGAGTTTTTTTTGTATATTTGTTACTTTCTTGATTAAATGTATGTTGATAGGTACAATCCGAAAACCAAAGGATATTTTACTATGTATGTAATGAAATAAAAAGATAATTTATTACTCTGTAAATGTTTTTCATTTGTTGATAAGCTGGCATGATTATGAGAGTCAACAAAAGACTCATGGGTAATGTAAACTGGGTTTATTCAAATGTCGTACTAAAGGATAATATTTTTCATTGAAGATATAATATCTTGTGAGTTTAGTAGCCGAATTTTTCATCTGGAATATATTATTGGGTGCATTCTTAACTTGTAACGTGTAACTTCATGATAATTACCTATAAAATGAAACAACGAGCTTGGTGGAACAACCTCTCACTTTTGTAGTTATATTTTTGCTATGCTATAAATTAAATATCGCATCGCTAGCAGTTTTGCCTCGTTGCTAGATTACCGAACTTCACTAAGTGGGGGAAATGTGATGATCATTCATTGACAATATATCTCCTTGCTTAACAACCAATCAGTCTATTTCAAATTTTGAAATTCAGCCAATAGAATCCGAATTACAGTGAAAATATAGCTTGTCGCTGTATTTTCACGGTGATAAACCTGCTTAGTTTTTGTTTTACTAGCTGTCAAGTGAAAATAATGATTTAAATTATAAACGTCAAATCGTGTTTTGATTAGTTATATTTCTTAATCAATATGAGCGATCGTTGGGGACAAATGGCGATTGGTATCATAGATGAAGCAGTGGAAAAGAGTATTCCCTTGAATACGGCCAGAAATAAAGAATCAATTACCAGGCAATTCAACAATTTTTGCTCAAACAGGGGTTATATTGTCTGGGTTTATATTTTTTGGAATATCAATTCATTGGCAATCCCAATGCAAGAAAATACAACTCGTCCTGCGGACTCGTTGTATTTTCAGCTTTGGGATTGCAATTCATTAATATTCCAAAAAATTATCGGTAATAATCATACCACTTATTATATTACCCCTGAAAATATACTTTGAAGTTTAACATTTTATATATGAACGTCTTCATTGATTAGCATTGTGATAACTTTTTTCAAGTAGAAGTATGGTCTATGAACGAGCCATTATATAAAATATTTCGGTGTATCGCGAAAACTAGCACACCCAAAATCGCAATTGAAAAAAAAATTGGTGGATGAAAAGATTTTTCTGGAATTTGATTCTATTGTCACTGTTAGTTATTTATGCATAAAGCGTTATTTATCGCACGAGTTGCATAAATATGTGCTATTTTTCTGCGTTCATGAAAAATAAAAACTTCATCGAAACGGATGACCGACGAGTGCAGAATTCCCTCCCCTTTGTTGGAAGTTTGGAGACCAATCGGACCTCTCTCGCGCAGGGATCTTTTTTCACTAGAACAGCTGAGCTTTGTAACTCCTTGCCGAAAGAAGTATTTCCTGGGGCTTACAAACTTCCAAAATTCAAAGTGAATTTTAATTCGTATCTCCTGTCCCTTGATTCAAGCAGTGTTCTTTGAACATTACAGGGTAGGTATCTTTTTTTTTGTGAATCTGTATATATAAAGAAATGTTTATATTTGACCTGCTACTTCTGTGTTTGAATTCAAATATCAAAACATTATACATGCTTACTGCGTCGTTTGAAAAAGATGAAAATTTGTCGCCCGGACGATATTTATGAACGGCTAACCAAGATTCTAGGGTATGACGTCATGTTTCGCCTCGAGTTCTCGAAGGATATTCCCGGGCGCGCTGTGTGTAGTTTCTAAACGCACTCACATGAAAGGCAGGAGTGCAGGAGCGCGCAATGATTATATACTCCAAAGGATGGCTCATTTCCTATCTACGTACGTTGGCCAAATTTCAACTACACATACGCGGATTTGCATTGTCCTTTGACGTCACACGGCCTACATAACTGATGTTCTGCCATAAGAGCACGTAGGTCCGGTGACGCCACGGAAGACAGATAAAATCTCCGAACTGGGCCATACTTTGTAATATATATTCGTTGAGGAGCGCGAGCCAGAAAACACAAAACACCGTTCGAGTTGACGCCCGAAACGATCCGGGCGCGCTCTCAATAACCTTATCGCATTTCTTCTGAAACTCGGGGCGAGTTCGAGGTTTCTGTTCCATTGTTTTTAATGGCATTTGAAGCCAGGCTAATGCTGGATATGTTCCGTAAATCGTTTCGGTTAACCAGAGCGGTTGACAGCGGTTTTGGCCGGTTGACAGCGGTTACTGAAATTTTCGATATACGGAACGCTTGTCACTTGTCATACAGAATCATAATAATAAAAGGAAAAAGACTTTATTGAAGATTAGAAGAAGTAATTTTACCTACCTGATTCATTTGACCTCAATTAATTATTAATTGTATTCTTTGGCACTATATAAATCAAATGTCTTTCTCTCTATTTATATTGGGATGGTCTTTGCTTCCGAGTGGTCGACTGCGCCTGCTTGGAAGCAAAGACCATCCCAATCCCAATACAGAGAGAGAGAAAGACAATGTCTTTCTGTGCCTTATATCAGTTTTACTTGTGAGTTTTTCGTGTACAAAACTAGAATTATAAACTTGGTATTTGCTTAAATTTTTTTATATTTTCATAATTTTCGTTCCTTGCTCATTGAAATTGAAATGGATCACCATGAATGTGTATATAAATATGTGCAAGCTTACAGAGAACGTAAATAGAACTCCTGAGGGACCGTCAGGTACATACTGGGATAAGGAAAAACTTTAATATGTGAAAACCTAAATATATTTTTAATCGCAATATTCCAAAATAATTCACAGAAGAAACATTATATCCCTACAACTACCAGGAAAAATAATCCAAATCAACTTTACATAACATTTTAAATATCATTTATTTATCACAATAATAACAAAACAAAAACAGACTTAGTCGTGGTAACACTTATGTTAGTATGTTCAAAAAATAATTTTATATCCTATCTACGTCCTCACAACTAACCACATCCAAAATATCAGCGAAATACACCACAGACAGACCAACTTTGACCAACTCAAAGTACATATATAAGTGTCCTGTGATCAAATTACCACTGTAACCGATAAAATTCAGCGGTTGTTTGGGTTACAGATTTAATGACAACTTTGACAGACCACGCCTATTCTAATTAGGTATAAACATATTGGTTTCACCGGTTACAGCGATTTTGACAGGAACCGCGTTCCGTAAATATAAAATTTATAAAATTTTTGATTTACGGGACACTAAATTTGTAACCAGGTTAACCGAAACGATTTACGGAACATATCCGCTATTCGCTCGATCGGACATCAACTTTTCTGTTTTCCTGTCATTTGTCACCATTGTGAAAACGTCAAGTAGAATTTTTTTAATGATTTTCAATATTTCGTTTATTGTAAATGTAAAATATCTAAGAATTGAAGACAATCTGCAATATTCAAGTGCTGAAAATTTGTCATAAAATTATAATAAAAAGGGTGACTTGAAAAACTGACCATAAGAAAATGCCTAGGCGACGAATAGCCAAAAAAGATGGACCTGAGTCTGGGGAAGATTCAGATGAGTACAGAAAAAGGAGAGACAGGAACAATCAGGTAGGTGATCAAGAACATAATGTTAATTCATACCCTCACCTTGAACCATTTTCAAGGCTGTCAAGAGAAGCAGGGTTAAATCAAAACAGAAGACCCAAGAAACAGTCCACCGAGTAAACAAGTTGAAAGAAGAAAACACAATTCTTGAGGAAAAAGTCAAGACCCTCACCAAGGAGCTGGGCTTTTTGAAGGAACTCTTTCTTGCTCATGCATCGAATAGTGTGGACAAATCAAAGTTCAGTGATGTAGACTTACAAAAACTTGTGGAAGATAGTAGCACCCCTAGTGGAAGTAACACATAGGTTCAAGTTGAGACCAGTTCTCTAGAGCTGAGACGTGAGCAACAGTGACAGTGATATAATTTTGAAATGTTTTCAACACACCTGCAGGTTCGCAATACTTGGAAGCTAAAATGTGATCCTTATGAATGGTTTCTGAAAGTACAGCAAGTAAAGTTTTTTCAAATATCAAACATTGATTCTGCTTGCCAAATGTATGTAGTAGGATTTTTTGGCGAGATACTGCTTTACGAATGGTAACAAATTTTATAGCCCCATCATTTTCACTAATCAATGGTAATAGGGTAGGCATGAGTGACATAAAATGTTGTCATCATTTGTAAAATGGTAAAAGAATTTGAAAAAAACAACTATTAGCTTGTCTCACAAATGGTAATGAGCTGTTAATAGACGGAAGGTGAAACTAGTATCTAGAAACTGGTAGAGGGTATAACCACATGTTATGGACGGTTTTTAGTGGTAACATGCGAAAAATTCCTATATATTTGCACAATGTACGTAAGAACCTCATTGGGTAAAGTTTGGCATTTAAATGTTGAACTTATTTGTATTATCATGTTTCTGAATCTTAGCAAGTAGTAAACCACTTCTATTTGATTGTATTTCCTATTAAAACTACTGGGGCACTTCAAGTTGATGGCCTGATTTAGAAATACATCTTTTATGCTCTAAATTTTGCACCCAAGTGTGTAATTGTAAAAGCAGTTCTCATTTCCCAAAGTATCTCATTGAAGAGAATATAGTATCTAGAGAGATTCACTCTCTGCCATATTTTTTTCTTAAATACCATTACTGAAGGTATTGTTTATGAATCCTATTCTATCAATTGAAATTATATTCATTTCAATGCATAAATTGACTTTTAAAAGGGATTCTGTGTTACACATTCTTCCAAGTAACCCTGTATACTATTAATTTTATTTTGTGGAAAACTCATTTAAAACTAGAATAAGAGATTGTTGATAATTGAGAAATTTTATCGAATTGTTTTGAATTCTTTAAATTTGGTTTCAACCTTTTTGGATAATTGAAAAAAATTAGTATATATTGCTTGTTTATAACTGGTCAAATATCAGATGTATGTGCCAAATTGAAAAATCATTGGTTATTCTGCCATTACCAATTAGAATACTACTGGTATTCAAAAATTGCATCTAAACTGTTTCATCTTAAGTCAATTGAATAAAAATGTCAATAGTAATTTTATTTATACAGACGATTTTTTTATCAATTGTATTATTTTTGAAGTGATTAACAATTAATTAAATCATTTTCGATATGGTGCATACTATCAATTCTTGGGACATAGAGATATGATTTTGTACATATGTGAATGTATACTTTTTATTTTTAATAAATTTGTTTTTTAAAAAAATCAACATTTATTCTTAAAAATACAACTCGGCCATTTTCCCCAAAAAAAAATTAATATTCTGAGAATTTTCAGTTTGATCAATCGGTTTTCCTCAAGTTATTTTTTATGTACTGAAGTATTTGATGCAAATAGTCTCTTTTCCCAATATCTTCCAGAGTATCCAATTCCATCACTACAGAAGACTCAAGTAATCTCAAACTTGCTAAAAATTTGAAAAATACTGAGGTACCCTCTTCAGAAATTTTTAGCTTTTTCAGAAAAACTCCTTCAATTTGGTCTTCATTGGTCCTCTTAGATTGTTTCACCGCATATCCACTGTCCTCTATACTTTTAGGGCTTAATGAGTTTTCCTCTGATGATTCTTTTCCATTATTATTCTCTCCTACAGAATCCAAACTGTCCCTCACCTTCCTCAATTGTTCCCTTCTCTTCCTTCTCTGGTTGGACCAAGTATTCGAGAAGGCTGTAACAAAATAACGACGTACATTTTTTTTTCTTGTAACCTCTTCTATACCCATTTGAAGACTTTTGAACAGCTCCAAAAAAAGGTCATTCATTCTATTGAACTCAATTTCATTTATTTCTTTCATTTCTATCTCGTAAGTCAGCGGTGCACTGGGTTTTGTCTTTTTCTCAAGAAGTTTCGCAGGATCATAGCACCTCTTCAAGTCAATATCTTCACAGAAAGTCCAAGCCAGTCCCCATCTTGTAGTATTGCCTTGACAGAATTCAGTCTCTTTGAAACTAGAAACCTGCACTTCTCTTAATAGTTTCTTTAGCTGTGGTAATGTACGTTTATGCCCCATCATGGTTGTGTATATTCTAACTTTTTTGCCCAGTTCTCTGCTTTCATTAATTAGTTTAGTTAAAAAGTCCACTTCTCCCCCTTTTACAACTACTTCATTGATTGATCCGCAGAAACTGTTTTTTGGCTTGGGTCTTGATAAACTTCTAGAGTTAAAGCTTGGGTGTAGTTCCTGGGTGCTTCCAAAGAATGGTGGATTGCACATGCAGAAATCGTATTCTTCATCATCTATGACCCCCTTCAATAAAACATCTTTACCGACTTTGATGATTTTTATCAAATCTTGCAATTTGTTGTGTTCAACATTATTTTTGGCAAATGAAACACTATCTTCGTCTACCTCTGTTGCTGTCATGCTCCACTGATTTTTTTTAGCAGCCAGAAAAGGATAAATACAAGATGCTCCTGTTCCAATATCGACGCCCACTATCCCACTTTCTTTATTAGTTAAACTTAAGAGATCCTCCAACCATAAAATGTAGTTCAGTCGTAATGGTATTGTAGGAATAAGCTTATTTAATGGGATATTCACGTCAAGATCGAAATCTTTTTTCAATAAAGTACATGATAGGGCGCGTAACGATTTCAGATCCTTGAAATCCAAAGTAACTTTTCCGGTGATATCTTGTTTTACATGTTCTCTGAATTCTGGAAATTCCAGCGCAAGCTGTTTGAAGTCTGGAGGTGATTTGTATATATTTCGTGGATGCATATATTTACTCACAGCCATGTCTCAAAATTCTCAAATTTTAAATAAATTGAGGTTATGTGAATTTGTTTTTTCTGCTCATACAATGTTGCCAGGTTGTTACGTTCTAAGGGGGCAGAATGCAACGGTTATATTTAAACAAGGATTGCTAACTTTGAAGAAATGTACTGTATTATCTTTGGAACTTCTCAGCATGATAAGTGACGTCAAATATCTGTTGTATTCGCTCTTACATATAAATGAAGCCCTTAAAAATCTGACAAATTTTGTTGAAAACTTTTTTGTGCGACTGAACTTGTGGAAGTTACACACAAACCACATCAAACATCCACTTTTTTTTTTAAATGGCGTCGTTAACTTATCCTCCAAATGAAATTAACAGTTTGAGGTGACTCTTAAGCATCACCGAAAACAGAACAAATTTACGCAATTCAAAAATCTCCATTTTTCGGAATAAAAGTATGGAAAACGTGAAAACCCACTTCTGAACTAAAGAAACTTGATTTCCTACTGTAGCTTTCATTGACATTCGTGGGTAAGTCAGTGGCCATTAATTAATAATCTGAGCCGAGATTAACGTTATTTAAATCTCAGTCAATCAAATGCTTTGAAGACACAAAATTTGAGTAAAAACGATTGATATACATTTTACCAATAATTCATTTATTTCGCATCATCAGGGCATCTAACAAACGGATTCTGGGGAGTATTCCATTTCTTAACTTTCCAATCGTTTTTCTCATAGTCCCAGTTGGAAGTCAGCCCTCTGATGGGATCCGCTTGCATATCTATCATCCTCCTCATCTGAGCTCTGACGTGGGACGGTTTGAATGACTCCGGCAGGTCTGAATAGACGAACAGTTTGAGGAAAATAAACAGCCAAACCCCGAGCGAACACCCGACCAAAACTAGCCCCGTTATCCCCATCCATTCCCCGCTTCTCGGCGCTTGGAATTCGGCGAACGTTTGGCAATAATTGGCGCGATATATGGCCTTCTTCTCGTATTTCGTCAGGCGCTTCCAGTCCCCCTTCTGCTTCTCGTAGAGAGCCTTGATTTCGGGGGTGGTTTCCTTGTAGCGAATGGCTGGGAAGGGAAACATCGGGTGGTCCACATACATGGGCTGACCGTTCATTCCCCAGCACACCATTTCTCGATTTCCGATCCTTTCCAGCCAATACGGAGATCTATTTTGTATGTATCCCATGTTTCTCTGCGTTTTATAGAAGCTTGGAATCACTTTCAATAAAGACATTTTGTGAAATGTCATCATGGCGTAGGATATTTATTCATTTGTTACCGTAGTTGACATTCAACATCTCGGATTTGAATGACCAGTAGGCAGAACTCTGGAAGAATTAGGCATTCCAGATACTTGTCAAAAATGTCAAATTAATCTAAATGAACCAATACGGCGCCATCTGCCCCCCAGGAACTTTCGTTTTTTTCTTTTTTATAAGTTTGTGATTGGTTAAAACTGGTATTTGCCCCCCAGACATAACCTGATCTGGAATGCCTAATACCGTCAGTGCCGTCAGACGAAGAATCTGCCTGTGCTAGTGGATTATCAGCATTGGGGCATTGAAGAAGCTGCGGATTTCACTACAATATTATACTATAATTGTTTCATAACATATTCTGTTGACCCATTTTTTAACGGTGCCTATGAAAGAGGTAACGTAATAATGTCCCATTACTTTTCGTCATCCTCACGTTGAAACTAAAGTTTATACCCCGGTCCAAGATTCAGCGCACTGAAACCATGATTAAAGCCTAATATTCCCGTGGCTTGCTAGAATCTGCAATGGTATTGGTCAAACGATCATGAACGGCATTGCATTAATATTTTGTCCTCATTGTGGCCCAGGTGAAAAATCAAATTTGCGTATTAATGTGTGCATTTACTGAACCTTGGATTGGAATTTGCTTTTAGTCCAAGTTGTTATGGGCATTCTGTGAAAAGTTGGTTTACATTCCATTTTTTTGCAATAAACTCGGGCAAGTTGTAATAATAATATTGGAAAAAATTCCAAAAAACGACGGCCTTCAAACCCGAATAAAAGTAGTGATACTGAAAACCTCGGCCGCGAAAGCCTTAAGTATTTTGTCAATAATATTGATATTTATTCACCATTTCGGTACTTATGTATATATTATGGTAAGTCAATACAGGTACTACACAATATAAAGAAAATTGAGATCATACTTTGTCATATATAAATAAAACCATAACAGCACATGATATATGAGTATCACAGTTAGATAAGGCACAGATATTTAATTAGTATCTTAAAATTAGGATTTTTTTTCCTAAATAATCCTGGACGCTATAAAAACAATTTTCAATTAAGAATCTTTTGGTGCTATCCTTAAATATTACATAAGATTTAGACTCCTTACCTGATTTGGACAGTTTAATATAAAGTGTGACCGAATTATATAGTGGAGAATTTTTAAATTTTGTCGTTTTGTGAGAGGGTATTCTCAACATATCACCATGCGTGTACTATAATTATGAGTAGCCGCATTCACTTCAAACGATGCAAGATTGTTTTTTATATAGGTAACACATCTCAATATATATATATATATATATATATATATATATGTTAGCATGAAGATTCTCACGGACGAAGTATGATGAGTTGTTTTTTCGGGTTTCATTCCATGTTCTGTGGTTTTGATCCCCTGAAGGATAATTGTCACAACGTTTCGGCAAAGTCTCATTTGCCATCTTCTAGGTGATGATTGAGTTTCGTCCTCCGAACTCGACTAATTATTTCGAGTTCTACTTCTCAATATATAGGGGTGTTCATTGATGGTATCTTTGACCTGGGCCCCTCCCACTTTCTTCGTTGGTCCGACTGCATTTTTCATTATGTCTGTATGGTAATTACTTGATAAGGTCCGACCTTTTTCCTCTGGAGTGATCGGCTTGTTTTTGTTTTGTGATAGGATGGATTTCCACGTTCTTGGCAATCTTTGGGCATCATCTCTCTTATTCATACTACTCGGTCGTTTCTCAATTTCGATAGCCTCTCTGCGAGCGATGAAAACTTCTACTCTCGAACAATCAGAGAGGCTATCGAAATTGAGAAACGACCGAGTAGTATGAATAAGAGAGATGATGCCCAAAGATTGCCAAGAACGTGGAAATCCATCCTATCACAAAACAAAAACAAGCCGATAACTCCAGAGAAAAAAGGTCGGACCTTATCAAGTAATTACCATACAGACATAATGAAAAATGCAGTCGGACCAACGAAGAAAGTGGGAGGGGCCCAGGTCAAAGATACCATCAATGAACACCCCTATATATTGAGAAGTAGAACTCGAAATAATTAGTCGAGTTCGGAGGACGAAACTCAATCATCACCTAGAAGATGGCAAATGAGACTTTGCCGAAACGTTGTGACAATTATCCTTCAGGGGATCAAAACCACAGAACACGGAATGAAACCCGAAAAAACAACTCATCATATATATATATATATATATATATATATATATATATATATATATATAAAGCGAAGGGTAGTCTTGACTGACTAGTTAAGGAGAAATACGGAATGTTGTTGGGGATGCAGCTATTACGATATTCCATATCAAAAATTGAGCTTATGATTCGCTTTTGGGCAACAAATATTCTATTGAAATCTCTACCGCATTCCCATGACATAATATTTAAAGAAATATGTGGATATGCCATTGAAAAGTATATTGTTAACAGGCTTTGTGTATCTACGCACAGTTTCATATGTTTTATTGCAAAAAAAGCTGAGTTGAGTTTCTTGCAGACACCATCAATATGTAGATCCCAATTTAGAGATTCATCCAATATAGTTCCCAAAGTCTCCTTATACCATTCGATACAATACCTTTATGAATGTTGTACTTTATTGAGCGATGTTTTTTTGAGTGACAAATGCAGGGCAGCCTGAAAAATGGATCCTGTCCAAATTTACTGTTGAACTTAACGAACGCAAATTTTGGGTTTCACACGAAAGTACTACGCAGTGCCTACAGTTTTTAGCAATTACGACTAATGTTTCCTTGAATTTCAAAATACCCAGGCTAGACATGATTGATTTTCGGGTAGTGACATCTTGGTGGAAATAATAACGAGGCGTAAATGACAATACATATCTCACAGCAAAATGAGGACAACATATACAGTTCTAAATAATGAATACTTGAGGCAACCGTTAATTATTCATATGAGCATGTCACTAAAACCAATTCTCATTCACTTCGATTGAAATATAAACTTACATATAATTATAATTGAACTACTTGGCATCCTTATTTGGATAAAGAGGTTGTTGAAATCGAAAACATTTACGAATTGTGTTCATGTACAGCTTGTCCAATCCATCTTGGCACAAACTCAGATACTTTTCCAGTTGCACACTGGTGGTGTACACCATGTCGAGAGAAAAAACACCTTCTAGGAATAAATTTCAACAAAGTGAACACATATAATAGGTATTTTTTCATCTTAGAATATTTCGCAGATATTGCTGGGCATATAAGTTATTAGTTCTGTGCCAAGAAGGATTGGATGAGCTGTACCTTTAAAGCACCGTATTATCACAGAACACCCTAAGGGTGTTCTGTGGTATTATGCCGGCCGAGGGTAGTGGGCGTAGGTAGGTAATGACCGTGGCACTTTATGCCGGCAGTAGATGATAGAAGTGGGTAACAGGCGCGGGTAATGGCCGTGGGTAAAGTGTCATATTAACCATTCAAAATCATATCAATAATATATACATTTTTTGACGTCGTAAAAAATACAAATTTTCTTTTACTAGTTTTGGAAACTTCTTGTTTACCCTTTTGCAGTGTTGTCACACCTTCAATTACTTGCCCTTTCGAAGAAGGACTTCACCTTCAAAAGCGGTGATTTGGGGGTAACAATGGGAAATATTTGGTTCAGGAGGTATGAGTATTATAATATGAATAAAAAAACGCGAATTTTGACCTCTTTTGATTTCGTGATCTACTAAAATAATCGATTCTATTCAGGTATGAGTCTTTCATGTACCCTCTGTGCGTATGATAGTATAGACAGTATATTATTGAAACTATATTTATTTAGGATTGCAATATTTATTCAAATGATTTATAACTTATGAGTATTAAACAGTTCCCGTCATTATGTTTTTTATGCTCGTAGTGAAGGATCTGCAAAATGCAAAAATGAGTGAGAGTGTATAAAGAAATAAGTGAAGTCGACCAATTTCACTTTTGCTCTCAATCCACCGTGGATAAGTGGAACCACCTAGCGGTGCAAGATTTGATGAATAAATACATTCCTCATACACTTATCGATAAAAAAACAGTTATTTTTTATCGCATTCTCAGAATTAGATGTAGGAAATATATCTGAAAGTAAATTTTATATACTATATTTATATATAGTGTAAGTTTGTATGTCTGCTGTCTCGTTTATTGATAGTACGGCCTCTGTTCTTATTGTGCATCGAGAGTCGAAGTGATATTGGTCGATCTGTATATATATGTAGGTACTCACTTTGAACAAATTGTTTCTCCAGGAATGTAAAAAGGATTGCACACTATGTCTGCATATTCTGAATGAATTTTTCTAAACATCTGAAAATTTTAATTTTATAAATATATGTTTTTAGGTTTTATTATTTAAATGAGTTTTTATTCTATATTGGTATTTTTTGGCATAATAACAAGCTTATAATTATGTGTCCAGCAATGTTATATATACAATTTTCAATAATAATGATGATCAAAAATGAGTGCATTTATAAAAATACTTACTGATCTTATTTCATTATCCCTCAATGCCAAATTTGTAGAATCCACAATAATTATGATTTTTATTTTGGTATTTGTAACATATCCGTACCTAGTATGTTATGTTAAGAAAAAAAGCGAATTCTTTTTCAATATCATATTTTGACATTAATGAAAGTTAAAAAATGTAATTCCAAAAGACACAAATCTCAAAAGGATAAAGGATACATTTTGTGTGTTTCCAGTGAATACAACATTCCCAAATAAAGTTCTCTCAGATCTGTGCTAGCTTTGACACCAGATATGTTGAGTTTTTCTTCCACTACGTCAAGAGAAGATAAAACTTTATACTGAAAATTCAACTCTTCATCTGGATTGAGACAAGTGAAGAATTTTGGAGAATTCTGGAAAAAAAAATCATTCGTTACTACTCTATATAGATGAAGTCAAAATATATAAGAAACACGAGACGCCAGATTATTGTTTGATTGAAAGATAAATCATTATGAAACTTCATATTTTACACATTTAAGAAAATAATAATAAGGAGGTCTCATTCGGCAAATTTTTTGTGAAATATATCTTTAGGAATGAACAACTCAAAAATATTATAATTTTCCATGAAACACTTTTGGCTTTTTCATATCAGTATTCGATAGTCTGAGATGGTTTGTTATAAGAGGTTACGAAGATGACGATATCATAGATATAGACGTTATAAAAAAAAATTCATTACTACGCATCTCGAACCATGAATGGCATATATGTCCCCAAAACAGATATTTCAAATTGAGAATAAGAAGCTTTTTTCTTTTCATTACCAGGGGAGAGAAAAGTCGAAAAATGGATTCCAGAACATTTCTCATCCTCAACAAACATTCAATCAAGATTGGGTTGGTACCTGAAGTTTTTCAAATTAGCAAGTGCGTGGGATGGTATGAATCAAATGATATATATTTAATGAATGAGAACATAATTTATTGAATTGTATCAATCACAAACATTTCACGTTAAATTCAGTCTCTAGACAAGAGCGCCATCGAGATTTCAAATTGAGATCGCAGCGCCAGTTGGCGAAAACTCTAAATGAATTCGCACCATTTTGAACTATTCCTGAATCGTGTTTGATAAATATATTAGCTATATAATTTTAATCATATTCCAAAATAACATCGCAGCGCCATGACTTGAACCAAATTGCACCATTGACATTGAAACATTTGAGTTTTTTACAACTCAAAAAGTTTTCTGTAGTTCGAGAAAGACCCGCTGCAGGCAAGTGGGACATTGTTGTACTAAAATTATGTATTTAAATTTGTTAATCATAAAACACGTATATATATATATGTGCTTTGTGTTTGTTAATGTCATTCTAGAAAAGTATATGTTTCGTCATTCGTCAACATTGTCAAATGTCAATACTCAATATCATAATCATATGGATCTGAGGGTGTGGCAACATCGAGAAACTTTTTATTTATATATGAGTATGAGCTATAATCTATAATTTATTCATTTCAGTCTGCATCTTTTTTTGTTGAGTGTTGTGTCTTGCGACTGTTTTTATGGGTGAAGTTTGGGCATTGGTTCTTTACATTTTTCAAATCTTACTTACATCTTTGCCAATAATGGCCACACTAACCGCCATTCTGTCAATGGCTTGAACACAACTGCCCATGCCCATATCGATAAAGTCGTTCCCTAGTTCCAGAAGATATTTTTTTTTGAATATCAGTACAAAACTATTCTTAAGCTACAGCAGTCTGTTAAAAATGGCCAAAGGTCCACGATCATTAGTATGTGAAAAAAGAGCATACATCAGATTTGTCAACACACTGGACAACGACGTCGAATTGTTTTGGTTAGATTTTGTTGGAAGGAAAAAGATGTACCAATTGTTGAGAAGGGACCAGTTTGTTGATGTTAATACCTACCAAACGCATCCTTGGACCGCCGCAGACCGTCTTATGAAGAAGGAATTGTACATAGACGGGGAAATTTATTATTACCCTCAAACTAGTGCTGAATATCTCAGGAGGATATATCCCAACAGACTGTTTCCTGATAATGTTGAAGGTCGCATTACTGTGTATATCACAGAACCATTGCGCACTTTGAAATTCATAGCCATGAGAGTTGTACGAAAAGGGTTAACTCAACCATCAGATGCTGAAAAACTTGTAATACCAAGAACCCTCGTAAATGAATTAGAGAGAACTTTCTCTCCTGGGTGAATAAATCATGGATAACTCCTGGATTTTGTATTCCCTTCCAATGAAGGAAAACCAGGTAGTATATTTCAACTGGATGAATACACTTCATTATCCTTTCAAAACCATAAAGATATACAAAATCTCTTGAAGCATATGTATCTATCTCTACCAGAAAGAGAACCATTGAGATCAGAGAGCAACATTTGTAGCTTTGTATAGGATAAAGTTGTTGACAAGTAATATTTTTATATATTAGATGACTGTGATATGATATCTGCCAAAATATTCTAGAGGACATTGTGAATGTAGGTATAGATTTATAAATTGGGATTAAATATTTTTGTGAATTAATTTTTAACAATTATTTGTGCTATGAAATTTGTTGAATTGTATACTCTAGTCTGACTTGCAAGGAATTGACAAATGTGATATTTTTAGCTTAGTATTTTATATTGGGTACTATAAGTTTTTTAAATGAAAATTTTCCACTTTTTTGAAACAAGTTTTTTTGGGGTTAATATTTTTGGTCCTAGAAAAATCCTTCTAAGGAAGTTCATACATGGTAGGGTAACGAAAACTAAACGGTTGATTTCTCATAATTGGCATTTTGAGAAAACAAAACCAGTCTATGTTTACTTTGAATGGGAGAACCTTTCTCAACATATCCACAGCCTTGTTACTTCCATCCCCTCAGAGGAATTGTGTAGCTAATATGGTGTTAATCACGAATTGGTTAACTTAAAAACCTGGACATATTCGGTGCCCTACTTGAGTCTATGGATCAAATAATGTTTTGAACAATCAGTTCAGGACAGTCTCGATAAGTATTTATACAGTAGGTTTATCTGCTGACCCTTATCATCATGAAACAACTACTCCCCTGATTGATGTCACTAAAGGGGTTGTTTATTGATTTTCAACATGGGGGCTGTTTCGGACTTATTGGCCGGTCGTTAGTTCAAGATAGTTCTCACCAACAGCTGGAAAATCGTTGGCAAGAGCGCTTGTCCCAATAATATTGAACATCGATTCTGGCACTTTTGTATCACCAAAAGCATACTGGTCGGATATATTTCAATGCCGTGGTATTAGCCAGAGGAGGAGTTGTATTCTGTCAATGAACCCACTGTGTAGTTAGTTGAGAATGACATGAAACAAATTGTTCAAACATGTTTTAATTTATAGCTTGTCTTCCGAGTATGTTTGTAATGACTATGTCAAGCCAAAGCAAAATATTCAATTAATACTTCAAATAATTTTTCATAATATTTTTTGTATTTACTCCATCATAAATTCATAGAGGAATGAAAAGAGAAATTGATAACCTTTCAAATCGGGTATTGCTTGACCAGTATTCCCATTAAAAATTAAAGGGTTGGATCTCACTTTATTGGAGGGCAGTATGCCGCCCTTCAGAAAATGTCGTTACTAGCACCCTCTTCGATTTTATACAACTTACAAATAAATCTCGAAAAAAACCAGTAAACGTGGCAAAGTTCTCATTGGAAAAATAGGAAATGACGTTTGTGATGTGCAAGTACGTTTTATTGATTTTCCAACCATATTTATTTATTTATTTATGACATTGTCAATTTAACAAAATATTACAATTATAGTCACAGTACAAATCGCCCTACTTAATTGTACATAACAAAGATATAAATATTATAGAAAGAATAAGTTAAAATGTATTATAATGTTTTCACAACTCTTTTGAAGGAGGTTATTGGAATATCAAAGAAATCTATTCTGGAACTGTGCTTATTGGCATGATTCAGCATTTTAACAATCGACTCATTTTGTCCATAATTAGTGTGATGAAAGGGAATATTAAATATTCCCGCATTTCGTGTCCTTCTCTCATTGACATCAAATGTTACAAGCTCTAAGATTTCTGGCGAGTTTATATTTCCATTGATGATTTTATATAAAAATATGAGACTTGCTTCCAACCTTCTGTGTTCTAATGTGTTTAAATTATTATTTTCCATGATTGTATTATATTCATACTCTCCTCTATCATAACCCAACCTATATGCACAGTACCTTAGAAATCTCCTCTGAATCCCCTCAAGTAAGTCCCTATCCAAACTATAGTATGGGCTCTATACAGTGCGGAATTGTATTCAATAATTGATCTTACCAATGAGCAATATAGCAGTTTGATGATGGTCACATTGAATGGATTAGACTTCCTAAGAATAAATCCTAACATTTTTAAGGAGCGTGAAGCTACTTCATTTATGTGATTTTTAAGGGATATTTTGAATCAAATATAATTACCAGATCTTTGACATTATCTGTTTCGCTAAGAACTGTTGAACTGCTGAAAGTTATCTTAAGACATTTGTCAGTGTTCAACTGTAACATATTGATATCACACCAACGTGAAAAAATATTCAATTCATATTGCAATGATTCGGCTTCTTTCAAGCTGTTAATTGTATGGAACATCTTGAGGTCGTCAGCAAACAGAAGAAATTCACTTTGAAGGATACTACCACCTACATCATTGATAAATAAATTGAATAATATTGGTCCTAAATGTGATCCTTGTGGCACCCCTGAAGTTACTGCAATCGGCATTGAAATGCAGTTTCCATACTTGACATATTGTACTCTTTCAATGAGATAACTTCGAATCCATTCTGAAATTTGACCATTTATACCAATAGCATTAAGTTTTGCGATTAATAGATCATGATTCACACGATCAAATGCTTTCGCTAAATCTGTATGGATGGCATCTACCTGTTTCTTGTTTTCTAAAGCATTTATAATGTAATTTTGGTATAAAAAAAATTAGTAGATGTAGATTTACTCTGGCTAAAACCGTGTTGTTGATTGGAGATGATGCATCTGCAGACCCAAGAAAGCTTCTTTGTTATTAAGTTATCCAGCATTTTTGGAAGTTCAGACTGATTGCATATTGCCCATTGCATATTAGGCTTAGTTTTGCCCTTTTCAAATTTTGAACGAGTGTTAATGTGAACTTCTCATCGTTCCTACATAAGGGAGGCCAGGAGAAAATAGTTTGAAATTTTAGGTAAAAAAAGTCACAAAATATAAAAATATATTTCAAAAATTTCCATAAATGTTCTAGTGCGACTGCCATCCCTGAAATGGATTGTTATCAATAAACAAAGTGAACTCGGCACATTATTTGAGAGTTATATACTGAAACAGTAAAGTACTTGAAATTTTGTAAGAATCACCCTTCATACTAAACATGTTCTGTGCTGAAGTCAATCCATTTTGAACACTAGTTTCAAACATTAATATATAATTGTAAATAATTTAAAATATTTCCCAGTGGTCAGAGGTTTTTCATTTAATGAAACGTTGATTTTAAATTACAAGAAGTGAACTCTTCGTTGTAATTCTCAATTATTTGTTCACAGATTTGAAAAATCTCCAAGCAATAAACCTTCACACGACTAAAATTTTGTATTGATACACAATAACTTACAACTATGTACATATTATAAATAAACAATAAATATTTACTAGAATTCACTGGCAATAAAAATACAACAGTTCACTGGAAAAAAAAAACAACATTAATATATAGGTATCTGAACATCAAATTTTAGCGTCACATTTCCCAAAAATGACGTACCTAATACAACAAACGTTTTGTCAAATATTACTTGAATAACATGATCTTGATCACCATACTGATAAAAAAAATGTTTGATTTGATAATCACTTGGTTTGATGTTCTGGCGGAAGAGCATTTTTGTATTGCTAAAAATATCTAACAGAAAATACAGTATTGAAATTCGATTACAGCTGGAATACCAAAAACTGTTCGAGGTCAAATTTACAAACAATATCCAATTGTAGTACACAGGAATAGATATGGATAGATATATAAAGATATAGGATAGCTAGCCAAAATCCGTGCAAAAAGCACCTGACCAACTTTGTTGATAGAAGTTTTCTCGTTTACTGTTTTGTAAAAAAAAAGGTAACTATATCTTGCCATAGCAAGGAAATTTTTGAAAGTTCTAGAAGAAAAAAAAATTAGTACACAATTTTTGAGTAAAGCTTCAAAATATCAATGGAATGAATTCAACAAGACAGTCGAAGTTTGTTTAAAAAAAAGTTGACATTCAAAAAGGTATTTCCACCGTCATTAAATTCAATGAGGGGATTTTCCTGAAATTTGTCTCGCTAGGTTATATTGTAGTTTATGGAGTCTATCAGTCAATCATTCTATGAACTGATAACGGCCTTAAATTTATAGTCCGAACTAACAAAAATTGTTGTGTTGTACTACCACGATTTCTCGAATGAAACCCCTGAATTCTGTTTTTGCAGACAACTCTTCTGCACAACTATGGAGAAAGGCAGTTACCCCACAAATACCAAAATACGTTTGTCAGTATCATTGGATAGAAGTGATTATTTTGTACCTAAATTCGATGCCAAAAAGCAGTAATTTACGTTACTTCTCATGTATTTGGGACAAAACATTTACCATTTTTTGTAAAAATTTATACGTTTACTAGCAAAAAGGTGGTAAGTGCAAAACGCAATACAATAAAGCAGTATTAGTTATGCGGCATGTGAGATGCTTTCTTTTCGTGTTGCACAAGTTGAATGTTACTTAGAGTCACTGCCTTATCGCACTTATTTCATGAGAAACAATTTCACACCCCTTCTTATATTGGCTCATGTTGTTCATCTCAAGACCTTAGTTCACAATGTGATACTGCAAGAAATGGGAGTATATCACTCGTGCAAAAACTGCGCAGCGGTTATACCAACAACACGCAGCTAACCAAAAACTATTTGTTTCCACGGATTCGTAAAAAATCATAATGCTGCCTGGAATGGAAAACTTCAAGGATTTGTTCACACATAGATTTGTTTTATACAACGAAACATTTGTATCACTTGGGACAAAAAAAAGTTCTGCCGTTCGCGGTTATTTGGCATCAAGCTATTCGTTGCCGGAAGAAGGAGGGAATAATCTTCATAGATTATTGGCTCATGTTGTTCAGTTCAAGACCTCAGTCCACAATGTGACACTGCAAGAAATGGTTGGAGCTCGTGCAAAAACTGCGCAGCAGTTATATCAACAACACGCAGCTAACCAAAAACTATTTGTTTCCACGGATTCGTAAAAAATCTTAATGCTGCCTGGAATGAAAAACTTCGAGGATTTGTTCACACAAAGACTTGTTTTATACATCAAAACATTTGTATCCCTTGGGACAAAAAAAAGTTCTACCGTTCGCGGTTATTTGGCATCAAGCTATTCGTTGCCGGAAAAAGGAGGAAATAATCTTCATAGATTATTGGCTCATGTTGTTCAGTTCAAGACCTCAGTCCACAATGTGACACTGCAAGAAATGGTTGGAGCTCGTGCAAAAACTGCGCAGCAGTTATACCAAAAACACGCAGCTAACCAAAAACTATTTGTTTCCACGGATTCGTAAAAAATCATAATGCTGCCTGGAATGGAAAACTTCAAGGATTTGTTCACACTAAGACTTGTTTTATACAACGAAACATTTGTATCCCTTTGGACAAAAAAAAGTTCTGCCGTTCGCGGTTATTTGGCATCAAGCTATTCGTTGCCGAAAAAAAGAAGGAAATAATCTTCATAGATTATTGGCTCATGTTGTTCAGTTCAAGACCTCAGTCCACAATGTGACACTGCAAGAAATGGTTGGAGCTCGTGCAAAAACTGCGCAGCAGTTATACCAACAACACGCAGCTAACCAAAAACTATTTGTTTCCATGGATTCGTAAAAAATCATAATGCTGCCTGCTTCAAGGATTTGTTCACACAAAGACTTGTTTTATACAACAAAACATTTGTATCCCTTGGGACAAAAAAAAAATCTCCCGTTCGCGGTTATTTGGCATCAAGCTATTCGTTGCCGGGAAAAGGAGAAAATAATCTTCATAGATTATCAAGTATCAATTTTCTTCTCCTGAAGATGCTAACCTTGTTAACGAAACGCGTGTTGAGTGCAAAAATATCATTTTGGTGTTAGGGTAATTGATCTCTAGGAAAAGTTTCATGCACATGGCGTAACAAAAACTTACACAGGCATTGGCAAACTATCCTATTTCTTTATGAATAATGGTTCAATATTCATTCCTCCACAAACATCAGACAAAAACATATTGTGCCAGGATATCTCAACTTCATGATTTGAAAAAAATACCTCGTCGAATATTGTAATTGTTTGACCAGACGCCATATTTGTTCATTGTTTGATTACATGGACAGGAGAACATTTCTGAACGGTTAAAGCGTTTTAGTCGTATAATAAAATCCCTGAATCGAAATGAAATGTAGGAACTTAGTCGACTGCCGGGCTACTCCTTAAAAACTATTTTGCAACTTTCCCTTCTACTTTAATATCTCCAACGATGCAACTAGTGTTATTCTGGATGGAGCAACTGGCTGCAAAACGGTCCAGCTGAAAGAAAATACTCATAAATCAGTTGTTTTATTACAATTAGTGATAAAAACAGTTATTATTTTGACTACATTTATTTTTGATTATAAGTAATTATTATCATTATTTTCAATTTATTTTAGTATTATGGCTGAACAGATTGTTAATTTTGAATATTTGACTTTTCTAACATTTCTGGTATTCTTTTGAGAGTATTATATCCGCCGAGAATTTGGAAATGCATTTTTATATTATTATAATGATGATATATTTTTCAGTTTGAATATATTTTACAATGCTCTTTGTTATGGAAGGATGTAGCTCGAATTCTCATCATGAACAGTCAACAAATCTTCAACAAAACCAGAAAGAACAGTTGACCAATATGATTCTTACGTGTACTTTATACTTGATTTGTCAAGTTTGTATTCTAGAGGATTTCAACATGAACATCGTTGTTCGAACATCAAATTCCAAAAAATTCATTGAAATAACAGATTAGAATTGGAACAAAAAAGTTCACAAGAATTACAAATATTAGTAAAACTATAAAAATGAATAATATTAAAAAAAGTTCTTGGTTAGCATGCTCCTGAGAAATGGATAGTTTTGAAGAAAAATGGAATGCACAAAGGATGGTTTGATGAGAATATAAAAAATGCAATAATTCAACTTGACATTTTATATCAGAGAGCAAGTTTTTCTAAAAACGAAGATTTTGGAATCCTTTTAAGTCACAAAGGAATTCAGTAGTAAACATAAGAGAAAAAAACGAAATTATTATCATGAAAAAATTGATTAGGTTAAAGATAATTCTCAGAAAATGTGGAAAACTATCAAACAATTATTTGATGAAAGTAAATCTAATTTCAAAAATTCTATAAATTACTGTGATATTTTTTTGAAAGTATAGAAAATATATCTGAATCAATTCAAAACTTCGGATAGTCGATACATTTTAGATAATATTGACCAAAGCCCAACAAAATTTATTGAATTCAAATCTTTGGATTTATATAAATTAGAAATGATAGTAAAAAGTATGAAGAATAAAACAACAGGTATTCAAAGAATTACAACTTTTACTTTGAAATTGTTATTTGATATTATTGGGGATAAGTTTCTTCAAAAAATCACTGCTAGTCTTCAAGATCTCAAATTCTCAGAGTCAAACTTTAACAATGAATACAATGAAAATAATTTACAAAATTCTCAATAATTTATATCCAGCTTATTTTTCAAACAGTATTATTTTCAGGGTGGGGCAGAATCTGTTTTTTATTAAAAAAATATAAAATCATTGATTTTTTTTTAAATCATGAAAATTTACTTTGAAATTGTTATTTGATATTATTGAGGATAAGTTTCTTCAAAAAATCACTGCTAGTCTTCAAGATCTCAAATTCTCAGAGTCAAACTTTAACAATGAATACAATGAAAATAATTTACAAAATTCTCAATAATTTATGTCCACCTTATTTTTCAAACAGTATTATTTTCAGGGTGGGGCAGAATCTGTTTTTTATTAAAAAAATATAAAATCATTGTTTTTTTTAAATCATGATTTATTTGACTTTTTTGATTTTTTGAATTTGAATATAAAATTCGAACATTTTGATTCTTTGAAATTATTTTTGATTATTTTAATGTGTCAGAAAATTTTGATACAATTTGTGGCTCAAAAAATTGTGACAACGCATTTGTCGCGCTTCTTGCAAGAAAATTCTTGTCGCGATTTGTTTTCCTTCTGTCCTATACACTCGCAATACAGTGCCGAGTAAGGCACGAATACGAACGCGTTTGTTGTGCTTTTTGCAAGAATATTACTGTCGAGGCTTGTTTTCCTTCTCAACCTATAAATTGACGTTGCCCAACAATTTCACGCATTTCGCTAGTCATACACTCGAATATTAGAAACAGATTAGGCATAGAAATAGGAGGAAAACTCGTGTTTTTGTTTAAATTGTATAACGAAAATGAATACACTGAAAATATACAGTAATAAAACTTAGGTGTCACGTTTAGTTTAAGAATTTGGAATTATGTAGGTACTTCTTTTTTGTTGTTTTTGCTAAAAGCAGATACTCCTTTTGATCTTCGAGAAAACTTTTATATTATGTTATCTGGTTCTGAATAAAAAAAACAAAAATTGATTTAAATCATGATTTTAATCAGCCCAACCCTGATTATTTTCGTTAATTATATTCATACCTATTCTAGTAGGGGTTGTGAAAAAATTCCTATAGAAACAGTTAGGACAAATTTTCAACAAAATAGTATTTTTCTCAAAGGTCTTAGAATTTTTAATAATATTCCAAGAGAATCGAATCATACTAAAAATATAAATATTTTCAAAAGAAATTGCTACTATAATGTTCTCAAGCATATTTCGATTTGAAATAATGTATGTATATTTTTTAAGTGAATTATGTATTTGCTGAATGCAATGTAATCTAGCATATTTGCTAGTAATAAAATATTATTATTATATCATACACGATTTTTACCTCAAGTCCATGCAAATATTATATGAATGATGAAACCACACTATTTTCTAATAATGATAATAACCATCAGGGTTGGGCTGATTAAAATCACGATTAAAATCATGATTTAAATCGCTTGATAATTAAAATCATGATTCAAAACAATTTTTGTTTTTTTCATTCAGAACCAGATAACAACACAATATAAAAGTTTTCTCGAAGATCAGAAGGAGTACCTATCTGCTTTTAGCAAAAACAACAAAGAAGAAGTACATAATTCCAAATTCTCAAACTATTACTGTATACTTTCAGTCTATCCATTTTCGTTATACAATTTGAACAAAAATACGAGTTTTCCTCCTTTTTCTATGCCTAATCTGTTTCTAATATCCGAGTGTACAAATAGCGAAATGCGTGAAACTGTTGGGCAAAATTTATAGGTTGAGAAGGAAAACAAGCCTCGACAGGAATATTCTTGCAAAAACCACAACAAACGCGTTCGTGTTCGTGCCTCACTCGGCACTGTATAGCGAGTGTATAGGACAGAAGAAAAACAAATCGCGACAAGAATTCTCTCGCAAGAAGCGCGACAAATGCGTTGTCACAAGTTTTTGAGCAGCAAATTGTATTAAAATTTTTAGACATACATTAAAATAATCAACAATGATTTCAAAGAATAAAAATGTTCAAATTTTATATTCAAATTTAAAAAATCAAATAAATCCTGTTTTTTTTTTCAAAAAATCAATGATTTTTGATTTTTTTAATAAAAGTCAGATTTTGCCCCACCCTGATAACTATGTGACTTTTGCTCATGTACAGTTTTCATACAGAGGAATGGGGAGACAGCATTCAACATGGTTGCTCTTCCGTGCAACCTCCATCTCCATGAAACAACATTATTATTACTGCAACTAGCTAGCACCGGAAACATTCCGCGGCACCTTTCGAACTCACCCGCCAATTAGAAATCGCACACGACGACAGGAGGATTGCGAACCGGCCACCTCAAGAGCTCTGGAAACCTTTGGGATTCTTCTTCTGCCAGTTCCAAGTGTCTCTGCACATGGCGTGCACGTCCCTCGTGGCCGTCCAGCCGAGCTCCATCTTGGCCAACGTGGCGTCGGCGTAACACTCGGCGATGTCCCCCTCCCTCCGCTCGACCAGCTCGTACTTGATTTGCCTGCCGGACGCCTCGGAGAACGCCTTAACGATAATAACAATAATAAGTTATTCATCTCGAGAAACAATATTAATACTTTATATATCCCAAGGCAACAATGAAAATACTTGATTCATCCCAAAGAAACAAAATATAAGATTTTATTCATCCCATGAAATTAAAATAAAACTTTATTCATCCCAAGGAAACAATAATTATATACTTCAATGGTGGTATTGGTGGGATTGGGATCAATTTAATTAAAGAAAAACTATTTTTTCCTTGCCAACGTTTCGAATTTTAATAAATTCATCATCAGGGCTCAAAAATCAGTTTTTCCGAGTAAAAATATTAAAACTAGGTATAAAACAGACATTTTAGATACACACTCTAGGTACAAACAAAACCACATTGAGGACGGGACAAACGAATACTGGTGGGATTGGGATCAATTTAATTAAAGAAAAACTATTGTTTCCTTGCCAACGTTTCGAATTTTAATAAATTCATCATCAGGGCTCAAAAATCAATTTTTCCGAGTAAAAATATTAAAACTAGGTATAAAACAGACATTTTAGATACACACTCTAGGTACAAACAAAACCACATTGAGTACGGGACAAACGAATACTGTATTCGTTTGTCCCGTACTCAATGTGGTTTTGTTTGTACCTAGAGTGTGTATCTAAAATGTCTGTTTTATACCTAGTTTTAATATTTTTACTCGGAAAAACTGATTTTTGAGCCCTGATGATGAATTTATTAAAATTCGAAACGTTGGCAAGGAAACAATAGTTTTTCTTTAATTAAATTGATCCCAATCCCACCAATACCACCATTGAAGAATTTAACTCTGGATCACCAAACCTACCAAAATAATTATATAATCTTTTATTCATCCCATGGAAACAATAATAAAACTCCATTCATACCAAGAAACAATAAAAATACTTAACTCAAGAGAACAACATTAATACTTTTACTTTATATATCCTAAGGCAACAATGAAAATACTTGATTCGATTAATCCCAAGTAAACAATAACAAAACTTCATTCATTTCAAGGAAACAATGATAAAACTTCATTCATACCAAGAAACAATAAAAATACTCGACTCACCTCAAGAGAAGAATTTTAATATAATCTCTCATTCATTTCAAGTAAAAAATCTCAATAATTTTTTTTATTTATCACATGAAAAAAATAATAAAAATATTTTCATCCCAAGAAAATAATATTTATAATCTCTTATTTATCCCAAGGAAACAATCATGAAACATCATTCATGCCAAGAAACAATAAAAATGCTCAACTCACCTCAAGAGAACAATATTAATTTTATCTCTAATTCATTCCAAGGAAAAAATATCAATAAGCTTTTCTATTTATCCCATGAAAAAAATAACAGAAATATTTTTATCCCAAGGAAGCAATAATAATACTGTATTTATCCAAAGAAACAATAAAAAAACCTAATCCATCTTAAGAAAACAACATCAATAATCTCTTACTCATCCCAAGGAAACAATATCAATAAGATTTTATTCATTCCATGGAAACAATAATAAAATTTCATTCATTCCAAGAAACAGTAAAAATACTTGATTCATCCCAAGAAAACAATATTAATTTTATCTCTAATTCATTCCAAGGAAAAAATATCAATAAGCTTTTCTATTTATCCCATGAAAAAAATAACAAAAATATTTTTATTCCAAGGAAATAATAATAATACTGTATTCATTCAAAGAAACAATAAAATTACCTAATTCATCTTAAGAAAATAACATTAATAATCTCTTACTCATCCCAAGGAAACAATATCAATAGGATTTTATTCTTTCCTTGGAAACAATGACAAAACTTCATTCATACCAAGAAACAATAAAAATACTCAATTGATCCCAAGAGAACAATATTAATTATAATCTCCTCTATTCATTTCAAGGAAAAAATAAAAATAAGTTTTATATTTATCCCACGAAAAAATTTATAAAAATATATTTATCCTATGGAAACAATAATAATAGTTTATTCATGCTGAGGAAACAATAAGAATACTTAATTCATACCAAGAAAATAATATTTATAATCTCTTATTCATCTCAAGGAGACAATAATAATAATTTACTCATCTTAAGAAAACAATATTAATAAATTCTTACTCATCCCAAGGAAATGAGATTTTATTCAATCCATGGAAACAATAATAACACTTTAATCATCCCATAGAAATAATGATAAAACTAAACGAAACTAAAATAAAAATTTTTTCATCACAAAAAATTTTACATGTTTATAACAGGGATAATCAAACATTGAACACAAAAAAGGGAAAAAATCGTTAGAAAGCAGGCATATTTCAAATTTTGACCTTACATGAATGCCAACAAACCCTGAAATTACCTCATTTCACAGAGTAGTCCATAAATAATTCCTAAAATGAGATGATTCCAAGGTTTCTTGACAAAAAATGTCAAAATCTGAAATGTGATATCAACAATAAGTGACTAAGCTACTTCAAATTACAGTGTTGTCTGTTAACTCAGTGCAATATATGGGATATTTTTCATCAGTTGCATAATAAAATTCTCACTATCTCCAAAAAGTGATGCAGGTTTGGTTTGATAAGCATATTAGACGCACTGATAATGGTATCAAACAGCAAACGGCAGGTCAAAAAATATTAAATTCGTTCAAGGATAAAGTAAATTCATTTCGGAAAATACAATACATTGTTTAGGTAAGTTGTTAAGAATTGGAATATATGCTTAAATGCAGTCGTGGCCTTATATTGAAATATTTTCTCAGTATTGTGATTGTAAATTTTTAATTTCCATGTAACCCCAAAATCAATTTTTATTGCAACGAAATTTGACATAATTAAAAAGTTTTGCAAATATTTTTTTCAACAGAGCAATTCAAACTATATGTTTCCCAAGTGCTCATTTATTTTCTCCATAGTTATTCGGAATAGTTGTATATTCAAATGATATCTTGTCCTAGTTTGGAAGATTTCACAAAATATTTTCAATACAAATTTCAAATTTTATATATTCATTCAGAGCTATTTCAAATGAATATTATTATTGATGAATATATACCTCGTTGATTTTTTTCGTAAAATCCTAGAATTCTGCTGTAAGATGTTGAAGGTTACATATAAAAATATAAACCCTAGCAAATGCTACAGGCAAGTCTCGTTCTCTATTTATCAAAATAAAATTTTGTGGTTCGACTTGAATCCACTCCTTAGTGCATCCAATAACTTTTGATGGGATTTTAAATTCGTTTGTGCAACAGGTATAAAAAATTCCGATTTGTTGCATCCTCAATAGAATGCGAGATTATTCTGATACTGATGAAAATAAACTCCTCCTTGAATGACCTTTCTCAAGTTTTTTGAGGTGAGTGTTTTCAAATGCGGTCTTTCAGTGAGGTTCTTCAAGTGAAAAATTCTGAAAAAGAATCAGCACATATAACTTCTAACCAAGTAAACATTGAGGAAGGTCATTCAAGGTGAAGTTTGTTATCATCAGCGCTAGAATAATCTCGCCTTCCATTGACCACACTGTATAATCGGAAGCACGATATCTACACCTTACCTTGACCATCTCGAGCACAGAGTAGCCCCTTCCCGTGCCAAGATTGTACGCTTTCCACGACTTGAAACAGGACGAGTACATGCGTTCGAGGGCTTTGAGGTGCCCTATGGCGAGATCGGTGATGTGGATGTAATCCCGGACGCCGGTACCGTCGACTGTCGGGTAGTCGGAGCCGAAGACTTGGAGTTTATCGCGTCGACCTACCGCAACCTTGAATCGAATCCATAATTTATTAATAACAATAACTTCAAGATCCCAATGAACGTACATGTTTATACAAGGAGTTAAAAAAACACAAAAAATACATAATTATATCCAGTAGGTATATGAACAAATCAAGAAACAAATGAAATAAAATACTAATGAGTACTTTTTCAGTTACATATACATAAAAAGATATGGAGTAATGGAAATAAATGAATCAGTTGAATCAGGCAATTACCGGTACAATTACAAACATTATTTAGTGAATGATTAGTCATTGTTATTAATAGCTGTGAAATATCTTTTGATATCTATTTTGGATTTCGCAACAAGATTGACATTTTTCATGTGTGCAGGCAGATTGTTATGAATTTTGATTCCAGGAAAGTACAACAACTCTTTTCCAAAATTACTTATATAGTTCTCAAATTATTCCACTGTCCATTGAAATATTTGGTAAAATTCTATTTATCGGGCGCCACCTGTTTTTTGAAAAAAAATTTTTAACGTACGTATTTCGGTCTCCTGAACAAAAAATTCTTATGAAAATTTTGGCGGTCTCAACTGTTTCGGAGATACGGCCCCCCAAAGACAGGAAAGCGGGGTTGACGCTTATGTTTGTTTTTCAGCCAATTCCGCTCGAAATTCCTCCTTTATATCAGCACAATATACACATTCTGTTCCACCTTTTTCATCACTTTTCAACCGAATTAAAAGCATTTTTCGCTACAAGATTGAAAAATATATCCTGATAGGAAAGTGAGGTTAACAAAACAGTCGAACGCGCAGACATCGCCGATTCGAGTTATGTTAACCTCAATTTCAAGATTGCCAAAATTTTCATAAGAATTTTTTGTTCAGGAGACCGAAATACGTACGTTAAAAAAAAATTTCAAAAACCAGGTGTTGCCCGATAAATAGAATTTTACCAAATATTTATGTTTACTCTTAGTGAATAGATAAAAACACAAATTTTTGACTTGAAAAAAAAATCTATGATCAATAGATTAGTATAGTTTATTTGTTGGCTCTAGAAATGGTTATTAATAAAACATTTCAGGATTTCATTTTGTAAAGATTTCAATGGTTTCAATACAGATTTTGATGAAGTTCTCCAAACAGATATCAAATAATATTATTTTGAATAAATAAGACTGAAGTTAATCATTTTTAGATATTTACTGGACAAAAAAGATCCTATTCTATATAACACGCCAATGATTGAATATAGTCTCTTCTTATGATTTTGTATATTATGTGTTGTCCACGGTAAATTTGGGTTGATGTATAATACCAAGAATTTTGAGTTTTCTGTACTTTATAATTATTGATTCATTCATTGATGCTTTGACGATTAGCCAGCAAGTTTTTCCATAGATCGACAATTTGGATTTCAACTACGCAAATCAACTGAACTGAATCTACTCTTATAATGATTTCCTGAAAGAATTCTGTTCAGGGCCAATCTCAACAATTTTCTCCTAAAACTCCCCTGGATTGGTTGAGATATTTTTATTATAAGCATAAACAAATTTTTGAAATCTATGGATCTATTATGTAGATGTTCCATCCGGGGAAAGATTACTTAAAAGCCTGGTGTTGGGACTTATACCTGTAGTAGTTTGGAGTTTGGGGTAAAATTAGGGACACATGCCTACTATGATAATAGACACCGTGACCTCTTCTATTAAATCAGTTCAGATGGCGTTTGCAACGAAAAGAGTTACAAACTTTGACTTCTGGACGCTGACCGATTGTCGATCGATCGATCGGTTGACTATGCACTTCCAATTCCCAAATTACTAAAACGTCGAAAAGAATTCCAAAATGGAGTCTCTCCAAGAAAAATGGAAATATTTGTGGAAAGATTAGTTCGCAGCAAGTCCAAGAATGTTTGAAGGTGATGAGGAACGTGTGCTTCTTTGGTTTTATGATGCAGAAAAAATAAATAGGCCTGTCTTCCCAAATTCGAAAGGCGAGAACTCATTTGTAGTATACACATCGGAATCCAAGTTTTTGTGAGAACAGATCTCCAAATTCACAACAAAGGGGTGGGAATTCTGTACTCGTCGAGTCATCCGTGTAGATATTGCCAAGGGTGGAACGATTGATAACAATTCAGAAGATCACCGACCGTGAAAATATCTATAGAAGAGAGACAAATCACCGACCCTTCTACGATGTTTCAATGAAGTGAGCGAGTCTGTGAGCGAAGAATCACCAACAAGACAAATTGCCTTTCTATAAATTGTAATTCTAAACAATATCGCATCAATTCCAACACCAGAGTTTTTAGACATCTTAATCGGGGGTAAACTTCATCCTCATGAGTAAAAGTAACAATTTTCTCCATTGTTATACAAATAGCAATTTCGCGTTCAGAGAGAGAGATTATCACCGAGGCCGCTCTGGCCGAGGCAAGATAATCTCTAGGTCACGAAAACATTTTCAGCCATGGTATACACAAATTTTTTTGTGCAACCTTGAAAATTATATAACTCTAATAAACATTATGTCGTTCAAAAAAGACAGCGTTT
Organism: Zygogramma bicolorata; assembly: GCA_032362365.1. Taxonomy (NCBI): domain Eukaryota; kingdom Metazoa; phylum Arthropoda; class Insecta; order Coleoptera; family Chrysomelidae; genus Zygogramma; species Zygogramma bicolorata. The sequence continues at coordinate 817,882 of JAVJAQ010001811.1, read as the reverse complement.
CAACGCGAATATAGAACAGTAAACTGATGGCGTCAATACCACAGTGTTTCTATATTAATGAAATATTCATCAAAACAATTCGTCTTGTTGGTGATTCTTCGCTCACAGACTCGCTCACTTCATTGGATCATCGTAGAAGGGTCGGAGACTTGTCTCTCTTCTATAGATACTTTCACGGTCGATGCTCTTCCGAATTGTTATCAATCGTTCCACCCTTGGCAATATCTACACGGATGACTTGACGAGTACAGAATTCCCACCCCTTTGTTGTGAATTTGGAAACCTGTCGAGCCTCTTTTACTCAGGGATCTTTTTTCAATAGAACAGCTGAGCTTTGGATCTTCTTGCCAAAAGAAGTTATTCCTGAGGCTTACAAACTCCAGAAATTCAGAGTAAATGTAAATTCGTATCTCCTGTCCTTTGATTCACGCGGTGTTCTTTGAATATTACAGGGCTTCCCTTTCGTGTGAATCTGCATAAAAAAAAACTTTTGTCAGTTTGTAATTTTGCCGGTCGTCACCCTGGTTCGCGTCTGGTGGCACGAAAAATAAATTTTTTCTACACTCAAGTCTATTAGTCGCATTGCCTGTACTGATATGACCTTCGTTGATTACTTATCAAACAAAACAATTTGCACATGACTGTTTCTACATTTAAAGTATGTGAGCAAATATCATTGGCGCTGAATGATAAAAAAGTAACTAGATAAGACCACCGTCGCTGTTACAATACCATAACCATTCTAGTTATTTTTTATCTATTCTTAGATACATGATAGTGAAATTGGAATTTGAAAAATCACCTGCTCAATTGCCAATTCAACATTGTGACTTGGAATTGCTATCACAGAATGTATTTAAATCCTCAATCTTTTTTAGATAACTCAAAATCATACTAACCTGAGCAATATATGGCATTAAGTTATTGGGAATACCAGAAGGGTCTTCCCCAATAAGTCCCGATTCATGAGCTCCTACCGGATTGAAATACCTCAAAAGAACAACTTTCCATTCCTGTAATAAACAAATGTTAAAATCGAACATTTCAAGAAAAAAGATTAGGTATCTTAAACATTGAAAAGTGTACGGATTTTGAGAACCTTCCAAAAAATGGAAAGATATCTAAGTTCTTTAGATTTACTTGATTTAAACTGCCTTCCAATGGAAATAAAATAATTTTTGAAACGAATTGAAACAGTTTTCTTCAAGAAGTCAGTATTCATTGGATTCTATTAATAATTTGTTTGAAAAAATTGAACAGGAAACAAAACTATTCTGTATTTTTAAAGCACAAAAATCACTTCATGATATTTCAGAGGCTCAATCCCCGAATCAAAAATTTAAATAATGAAAACTGAATTTCAATTGAATATAACCTTTTTTTGTACCGCCACTGCATGCCACGATTGCGATCATTTGCTGAAGAATCACCTTGCAGTGCAATAACACAACGAACGACCTTCAATCGGATTGAATGAAAGCAAAATTTAAATCGAAAGAATTCGGACATAGGTTAATTACTTATTTAATGGTAGCTGACTCATCTTCAAAGAAAGAAATGAAAGGATTCGTGAAAAGGTCGTGTAATTACTAGCTGAACATTGATTCAAACATTAGAATGTCTGTTGCAGAGTTAATTCGTTAATTAAACCTTTTTTGTTGTGATTTATTGAATATATTCGAATTGTGGATTAGATGTTTGTTTTCTCATTCAATCTGGTAGTGAAGAAAAAAATCAGTTTGTGTATCAAATTCTGCACAGTCTAATGGAAATAAAATGAACTTGATATTCTGGAATCTGTCAGTAATTGAATTTCAAGCCTAATATACAGAATTCTTCTTTTAAAGAAAAAACTAATTGAAAAAGCTGATACCTACCAAATTTTTGGGAGGAAGCTATCCTCTTGCCAAGCTGTTATACTCTAAATAGACTATGATATTTTTGATTTCGAATTGTTACCTTGAAATGGTGGAATACATTTTTTATATCTATGTGCTTCTGTGCTGTGGAGGTTAACCCCTGTGCTGTGGAGGTGTACCCCTCTGCTTTTGTTGGTCAATAAATGTACTACAACACGTAACATGTACAATAGTTTCAGATGATGAATAAATGATGGATTGATTTTTACTAGAAATGATTTATTTATTTACGTTTTTTTTTGGTTATTATATACCAAGAGTAATTTTATTGCTTATTATATCGTTTTTTTTTTTAAATTTTGTAATGTTAGGTGTTCTTCAACAATTAATAGTTGTTTATTATTATCAAGAATATCTTTGTCAATCAAATCAAAAAAAAATATCAGTAGATATTAACTGACTGTTGAATATCAAATCGAAACACTTTCAAGTTCATTGGCAACAACAAATTTTCATAAAATTGTTGAAATCGGTGTTATAATGTAACAACTTACCGGATCAGAAGCACAAACATCCTTCAAAATCTCCTCAACAAAATATTTGGTTTTCCCATAAGGGTTTGAACAACCCTGGCCGGTGGGGTGCTTTTCGGTGATGGGCAAGAATTGAGGGTCACCATATACAGTAGCTGACGAAGAGAACACTATATTTTTCACTCCATTTTTTGCCATAACCTACAACATATGGTTTTCGAATATCACCCTGTAAAGCAACAAATCATTTATAGTTCCACAGCGATTATTACTTAAAGAAAAACAAATAGTTGTTTGCTCAAATTAATATAATACTGTAAACCTGTAAAAAAAGTTTGGATGTAGGTAGGAATTTCATTGGCTTTTCATGTTATATTGTTTCAGATCGCAAACAAAAAAATAATATTCTATAATTGACGATTTGTCAGTATTATGGCTTTATTTCGTCAGAAACTTGTTCAAGTTGTGTTTTAAATGAAACTAAATAGCACTACTTATTCGTGCCACAAGTGAGTAAGTTGTCAAGATGAATAATTTTTTTTTTATACGTTCATGAAAATCAATAACTATTGAACAGCGACGTATGAAAGACTGCAATGAATATTTTGTCATACTTATTAATTATTATACCACGCAGGCATAAAATTCACTTTATGGTCCAAAGGGGTGTTTTCTCAGAGTCATTTTCAACATGGTTTATGAAAATTCGTTTCATGAAATCCGAATATTGGTAGGTATGCATCAATATAAAATATTGTTTACAGTAAAATCCTCCATTATGTGAATATGGTTTTGCTGTAAGCAATTTAGAAATAAAAAGAAAATACTTATACACTTTTTTGAAAAAAATTCACCCCTACAAGTTATAGAATTTTTCTATATTGAAAAAGTAGAACGCACTTGCTTCTCAATTATTCGGGAATTTTGAAGTACCTAGAATATATTCTCTAAACAGAATAAATGTTAAAACTACTTTCTTTTATATTGATGCAGAATATACTCTTTCCCTTTCAGAAACATAAATTTGTTTCATAGCAAATTATAGTACTTTTGCAAACCTAGAAACTGCCCAGAGTTTGAGTCTTATCATTTATCCAAGATATGGAGGGACGCTATAAAAATCGGGACTAACGATACACAGCAAAATATGTTTAATGTCTTTGGAACTTTGAGGGTTGAGTGAATTCCTTGATGAAACAGGATGAATTATGGAGTGCTTGTTAAAGAAAATAATGTGATGGGTCGGACAAAACAGCAAATGCCTTGAATATGAACAATTAAAAATTTAATGTTTGTCAAGATAAACTTATCACCAGAGCATCCGTTTTTTGTGATAATTACACTTTCGATAATTACACTCAACTGTTAATCTCTTGAGATAATATCAGAGAGAATGTAGATACAAAGTTAAATCAAGTTATTTGATTGATATTTGGACTTCAGTATGAAAAAGATACCTATATTTATATTATAATCACAAGATATATTTTTCTAAACAATATTAAAATACATATTATATGAATAGATTATAATTAAAAAAAATTTTGTTCTCACCTCAAAAAGTGCACTGGAACCTCCAATATTATTCTGGTAATAAGTAAGCGGAATTCTAACAGATTCTCCCACTGCTTTAAGAGCAGCAAAGTGAATGACCGAATCAATTTTATGCTAAAAAATAAAATTGAGATGAGGTACAATGAAACTAATACATGAACATATCCCGAAGTCATGTTCAGTTGTTATATACCAATTTTATATTAGTTATTGACAATGTGATGTCATGATAGCAACATGTTAGGACGTACGTACAGTCTTGAATATTTTATCCAGAGCTTCCTTATCTCTGATATCTACATTATAAAAGATAACAGATTCCCCAGTTATTTTCTCTACCCTTTTTAAAGACTCTGGCTTGTCGTTTCCGTCGGCGTAACAGTTAACAAGATTATCTATGGCTATAACTGAGTAATTATTTTTTAGAAGCTCCACTACGGTGTGAGATCCTACGTATCCAGCACCCCCTGTCACCAAAATAGTGCTGTTACCCTTCATTTTTTCAATTGCAACCCACCACCTGAAAACCAGACACAAAATGTTGAATAAAACGAATATATATAATACACAATTTTTCTTAAGAAAATAAACGAAAAATGAACAGCGAACACAAATAAATAATGTTCTAATGAGGACACTTGAATTATTTAAAAACTTACCTCCAAATTACTTACTTCGTTAGGTAACCAAGCGGTATGATCGCATAGTAAAACAGTACAAATACGTAACTGGATTTATATAGCAAGTTAATCATTGTTATCAGTATTTTTGAATTTAATATTGATAAGCAAATCAGTCGTGAATACGTCACAACATACGAAAACTTTTTTACTGTTTTGTTTTGAAATTCGTTATTTGACATTTGAAAATTGCAATCTGACAACTTTGACATTTCAAGGAATATTCACAGACATCTTGGATGCTCGAAAATTTATCGCAGCGTTTCATCGGTTATTATTGAACGAACTTACCTGTGAAGTTCAATGGAAATGGCACCTCGTCCTTGATATAACATTGTGAACACTTTGAAAAAATATTTTGGGATAGTTCCCCTATTGTGAGTTTTCGTGATAATTATCTACAGTTCTCCAGTTCTTCAACATATATTTTTGGGGTGCGATATGGTATATCTATTGCTAAGGGCGGAGAAAATTATCTGTGATTGATACATGCACATGTCTGTATTGACATACTTGTCTATGGTACCTTGATGGCAACTGCATAGTTCAATCCACTTCAAGTTATGTATGAATAGAACAGAAGCCGTAGTTATAAAATTTCATGAGATGAAAGCAATGGAAAATATGATAAATGAACAGGCTGGATGAAAAGTGAGTGGATTTACTACTGTTTACTTCTATATGCTGCCTTTTTCCAGGGCATTAGCGTTTTGTTGCGTTCTTTCTCACATAGTACCGAATATTTCTCATTCAACTGGTGCAGGGCCACTGTTTTTGTTCACCTCGTTTATTGAGGATAAAAATCACTAGTCCTCTCAAGAATTTAACGGTCGCTAGGGATTAGTGAATCAGATTCCTTGTTCCTTAGCGAGAAGGCTTTGTTCGGTTTAAGCTCCAGGGGCGATTAAAAAGGAGAATTTTACAGAATTCGCACGCATTCTCTGTCAAATCCGAGTTTGAACTCCATACCAAATCTGAACTGAACTTATATACAACTGGCCTTAAACGGTGCAGTTGGCCCCGAGACAGTTGTTTCAGTGCAAAAAAATGAGCGGCGGCACTGATCAATAGCATACAGCTGCCAACCGAATATGACAAATGACATTTTCATTTTATATGATCTGTCAGTTCTGTCACGTCAATGGATCTTGGATCTGTCATGTGATGTTTTTCAGAGTTTTTGGAAACTGCCAATGCCAATTCATTTTTGAAATGACTTGAACCAATAATAGTGGTCTTGTGAAATTTGTTTTTTTGTGTAAAATTCTATAGCTAGTGTATCAGGGATGGAATCAACGATTATTACGAGAAAAAATGAAAGAAAGCCTGAAAATTTGAAAAAGTTGCCTTTGATAGATCTGAAAGAAATTTTGGAACGGCAGCAAAAACTACTTAGGAATAAACATTTAATGAACAAATTACCAGACAAAGGAGAATCAATCAAAGTGTACCTTACTCAAGTGGAAAGTGAAATTAAATATCGACAGAATTTGGAAGATATACAAGATTCATTGAGTAAAATAGATATTAATGACCATGATAAACACATTCGTAAACTTTGTGATATCGAGAAGCCTGAAAAGGACCGCTACAAACCTTTTGCAACTTTGAACAAAGTAAAGGAAGTACCAGCAAATAGCAAAATCTTCAAATTAATTGAGGATTGTACTGCTACTAATAAATCAACCAAGCTGATCCCTCTTCCAGAATCTTTGGAAATTCAGAAAAAACAAGATGACCGAGTAAAAGATGAACAAGTGAAGAACAGATATAATCGTCTGTTACTTGATGATGAGGAGGAAAGTGATGAAAGTGACTCAGAGCAGTGTTCAGATGTAGGGTAGCTGAAATTTTTTATGAACTAGATTAAGTGCTCTAGTATTACCGTCTCTTTATTATATTTATCTGTTGTAATGTACCAAGTTCAAGTTGAATATATTTCAAAGTTTTTATATGACCTGAATGCATTCAATTACCTAGTTTTACCCCATTTCCTAGTGGACTTCCTCAGATTAGTTGAGATATTGAATGAATTGGAATAATTTTTTTCATGTTTAGGAATATAAAAGGTGGTTATTCAAGACTAATAATTATACTTATTCAACTGTTATTAATCCACCACTGTAAAATCATCTAATTCTAGAAAGGTGAATGTAATGGAGGTTGAACTGTGTGTTTTTGATACTTAGACTGTCTGTTCCGCTTTCGATTTACTGGCATATATAATATCCCTTTCACAATTATGGTCAGGCCCACTGTCCGCAAAACCTTTGCGGTTTCATCGACCAAAAAGCATTGATCCATCAGGTCCATCCTCGCTCTTTGAACAATCCTGCCTGTTCAAGTATGATGTTGAAATGGATGTTTTCTTAGGAACATGCAGTTGAAGTCCAAGTTGTAGTTTGGTTGGTCGAATCATAAGGGATTTGTCTGATCAGAATTCTATATTGACACATCTTTTCATCAGTTCTCGATAATGACGAACACCAAAATATCTCTCTCACGAATTAATTTCTGAAAATACTATTTACGATGTTCTATAGCTTTCCCGAAATCATCCATTTCAAATTGTTTATATGTTCACAGAGAGGAGCCCCACTAACGGTAGATAATAGGTATCAATAGGATTTGCACTAATTGCACTAAACGAGCACATTATCTAAGAAAATGAATAAGAAAACACATACAAAAAAATTAAATTTGCCCCGAAAAACGAGCACATTATCTAAGAAAATGAATAAGAAAACACATACAAAAAAATTAAATTTGCAAAATATTCCCATTACCGTTAAAGGCGGTAAAAAAATGAACGTCAAATGTTATAAGATTTTTATTCGATTACCACCAATTCCACAAAATTCAGTTGTTACAATGAAAATGAATAAAAAAATTTGATGTTATAGAGAATTTGGGCTTACTTTCTTTTCAAATTCATTTTCAGTGTGACAATAATCAGAGCTTAAAACCAGCTAATTGACCAAATAAAATAGTTTCATCTACATTCACCTAACACCTATCCATTTTCAACTTAAATTTAATCTTACAGAAATGAGCTACATAGATATTAGCAATTTTTCAATGACAATTGTCTTCAAAACAGCCATTTTGACCCAGTATCTTTAAAATCAGAGCTAACAAATTCAATTTAAAGAGATAATAAATGTTTTCATATATTTTTCAAGATTTTTTCTCATTTGTCAGTGGCAATCTTTATAGCTGGAATCATACCTTCAATTCAGAACTTCCACAGTTCGAAGCATTATAGCAAACATGAATAAAAAAGTTGATGTAATTAGAGAATTTGGGCTTACTTTTACTTATTTTGTCCATTTCTACAATAATAATTCAGAACTGTTAGTTTCGATAATTCATCCATAAAGAAACAAGGAACCTAAACCACCAGTAAGAATTAGAAAGTTGAGCCAAACTTTAAAGATCCCAGAAAAGTACATGTTTGAAAGACAACTCTTAAAGGTGATTGCTTTACAGAGCCGAAGCTCCAGAGATAATTTCAATCAGTTCTCTAGTGATGACAGCCTGTCTGGTTCTATTGAAGGTCAGAGTAAGTTTGTCAATCATCTCTCCTGCGTTTTTACTGGCATTGTCCATAGCTGTCATTCTGGAGGACTGCTCGCTGCAAGCACCCTCTTTCATTGAGTAGAAGAGTAAAGAAGCAAGTGAGAATTCCAGATAGCTCTGGATTACTTCATCATCCAATGAGTCATATACAGAAAGCTTGGGAGCAGCCTGAAAGGAGTGTTCAGTAAAACATTGTTTGAATCTATAAATTCACTTCATCTTACCGTCACAGAGGCCAAGCTGAATACAGGCAGAGTCTGTGTGTTGTAAGACACAACAGATTTGAACCTGTTGAAGACAATCTCGCCTGAACTGAATTTGTAATTGGATTTCAAGATAGCATCTGCCAGCTTCGAGGCATCAATGAAGGTTGGGGGTAAACGTCCAATTTCATTGCAAGCCAGAATTATGTTGTTGCCATAGATACGTTGTAGTATGGCTCGAGATTTATCACCCACACATACTACTTTGATGTTTTCATTGTCCTTGGCAAGTTCCCCACGAATGTAACGAGCAACACTGGTATGGACAGCCCCACAAAGACCTTGAAAAACAACAAAACTGAATTCTAGTCATCGAAAATAAGAATATTGTTCACTTTACCTCTATCTGAGGTCATAGCAATGACCAACTTCTGAGGGATGTCAGCTACTGGAGCTACCTCAGCCTTCTCATAAAACTGCTTGGCACCATCGCCAATGGGCCTGACGGCCTTCAGTTCTCTTTCAGCTCTGGCGTATTTAGCTGCAGAGACCATCTTCATGGACTGAGTGATCTTCTGGATGTTCTTGACTGATTTCAAACGGATCGAGATTGCCTTGAGAGTGGCCATACCCCGCTGCTGTTGGGTTTGCGCATTTTGCGTTAACAGCGGTGCAACGTTACCGAAACTTCCAAATCTCACGAACATTTTCCAGCCTGAAAAAATTACGTGAAAGATAGGTATTATGTAAGCGCATCAGAAAATTCAAAATATTGGCAGTCAGCTGTGCTAATGTCTGGATTCTTACCTCAGCTCGTAGTATCAGATTTCTTGGTGTATGAAACTACTGAGGATTGACTGAAAAAATGAAAAGAAAATTGGAAAAAATACTAACCTTACCACCTTGTAGGCCGACCCCAGAGAAACGAGTGACACACCACGAATACGCGCCTGCCCAAAGGAATCAATTTAAGCATAGGAAAATGGATCTTATGGAAATCTACATCAAGGATTAAAATGAAAGTGCTAAGCCTCTTCAGTGCGCTTTATACTACTACCGAGCAATTTCTTCAAAAATGCAATTTGACACAAAATTGTACTGACAATTCAACAAAAAAACTAAAAGCATTTTTTGACTTTGACTGCAGAATCGGACAATGAACCAACATGGACAGGAAGCAAAAATATTGGATGACGTCACAAAATTAGTCTGGTCACGTCTGGTTTGGGCTCGTCCTGAACCGAGTTTTATTGAGAAATGAAAGCAGTAACAAATCTGATTTAACATAAGCACCTCTGAAAAATGAAGATTTGAAACGTTACTTCATCTAACTACAATCCATTTTTTTTGCAACATCTTGGAAAATTTGTTTACAAAACCGTTTGTTACAGAATCGCGTCTACCTACCGAAGTTGCCAAGGTAGCATACTTTGAGGATTCTCTTAAAACACACTGTATGTGTGTATTAAAAATTACCAGTATCAGGTAATAGTCATCACTTTTTTTATTATTTATTGTAATGGAATAACCTATTAGATATGTTGACTGCTGAACTGCATTCAAAATTCCAATATGAAATAAGTATGTGCTGGAGACTGAAATGCCGGCTCTGAAAATATTTTCCACAACAGGTCTGATTCCGAATCAAAAAGAGGTTTATATCTCCAATCCAATTCACAGTCGTTCAACAAAAAACCACCAAACAATAAAATATAAAAAAGTAGTGTTTGGATCGAACGAAAACCCTCTTGGATCGAACGAAAACCTTCTTGGATCGAACGAAAACCCTCTTCTGACACTAGACAGTTAAGCTGTTTTTCATCGTTGAACCGTATTCAATAATGTTTTGAAAACATATTCAACTTTACGTCATTGATTGGCTGATCGCAAAAACATAATACTTTTAAAATAGTGTCGTCATTCGTCAAGTGACAAAAAATAACAATCAACTTTGATTAGTACCTCAGAAATTATTTTTGTGTTTTCGGAATGAATTGTACCATACTTGCCCTCATAAATGAGGTGATACGAAACCGTAACACTTTCAATTTTGAACGAAAACAAGACAAAGTCAATAACACCAATAATGACAATATTGACAATTAACAGCTTTGAATCATTCAATTCTGTGGTTTCAAAACAATGCCAAGAGTTTTAAAATATTTTTTTCTACGACGTCACCGTTAAAATGTAAAGTTTTTAAAACGGGCCAAATATTTTTAAAGAAGTGGGACAATAAAAAACGGCTTTAGACACTAGTGAGTAGTGACGTGACTAGTGACAGTGACAGAACACAAAAGACAAAAGTCCAACCAGTTTGATGTTCCGTTGTTGGCAGTGGTGGAAACTGAAAGCAATCGGTTGTGATCGGATGAATTGGATTGTGGTTTGTCAATTCGTAATTATTTATTATTTATTTTCCTGTAAGTTTACTCATGACAGTTGTTGGTGTATGTGGTGTGATGATCAAAAATATTGCGTGAAATGCACCAATTATAAATAATAACAATATATTGTTGTGATTGGACAGTACTAAAAAATGGCAAAACGATTGACTGAAGAAATGGTCATAGCTAGGACAAAAATATCTGATCTTGGTAAAATCAAACGTCTGAACTGTTGGTAAGATATATTTCCTAATATTTATTTTGCAAATGATTCATAATCCAGTTTATGATTAGTATTGGTCAACTAATTATGTACTTTTTTAATGCATCCTATTTTTTATTCCAGGGGCAGTGAACTAGTAGATGTTTCTCTACTGCGAAAAATGCCCTCAGTTGAGGTTTTATCTCTGAGGTGAGTGAATATTTTCAATTTCAACTGCTTTTGGATTAATCTGCAAGAACTCCCAACATCTCATTCTCATGTCTAGGGATAATTGAATATTTTAGTCACCAATTCTTGAGTTACTTTTGGAAGCATGTTTGATTCAATTCCATATTGATAATGTTCAATTCAAACTGAAAAATTTTTTTTTGTTCTTCTATTTGGCGTGTAATAATACTACCAGGTAGTACTAAAACACGCCTGAAGGAGCTATTCCACAGTGAAACACTGTCTAGGAAGTGATAATCACTTACAATTATTTACTTTTTTGTGTTGATTTTTGTTTTATTATGACAACTGAAAAAATGTCAAGAAAACCGTCCTCTCAAAAATTTTTTATCTGTCACCATTTACCATTTTCATGTCAGGGGAGACCTGTTCCTGTGAAATCTCATCCATCTCTATGATAGGTATCATAATCAGATAATCAGTGACACCTGAATTCGACGGTCCAATTTGTTGCTGTAGCTTCTCGCAGCAACCGATCGTTGCGAGAATATGTATCAGTTTTTCATTTGCTGTAATTTCGAGAAGTTTCTTTCATTGTCAGCACGCGAAACCAACCCCAAATGTTGCATAGATAAAAACAGAAATTAGGTGTCTAATAATAGCTCACTGATTTAATAAATAACATGAACTTCAAATTTAATGCCATTCAAATTTTCTTTTGGGGAGCAATTGAACAAGTGAATAGAGCTGTCACTGCTTGGAATTTGACATCCTGGAGACCTGATTCATTGTGTAATAATAACTACAACTGTAACACAATGCGAAATCCGAGGCGGAATCATTGTTTATTGTTTTATCGGGTTGTGAAATGAAATTGAAGGCATAAGTATAATGTACCTCATTTTTATATCGCGAACAATTAATGTAGAGCATGTTTGTGTTATGGCAGTAGAAAAAACACTTTACCGACCTTTTGGCACATTCCTGAATCCGTTTTATTTTTTTATTCGAAACGCCATTCTGCCCATCGGAATCCATAAAATGCTTAGATCCTCTCGTAGATCCTATAATCCTCGTTGAACATAACAGAAATTAATGAGATATGATTATTAAATTGTATTGTGAAACTTTTCAACCTCTACCTGCAATGCCTGCTTGCAAAACCTCGGCAAATGATAAAATTTTTCTCTCGACAATATTTTTATCTCTAGAGAAATGATCTCCATATTCCGCCCTGGATAAGCAGACGATAGGACACATTTTTTTATTCGATAGATGTTGGGTTTTATTTTATAAAAAGGTACTCATCCAAACTCGACAAGTGATAACATTTTTCTCTCGACAATATTTTTATCTCTAGAGAAATGATCCCCTTTCCGCCCTGGATAGGCAGACGATAGGACACACGTTTTTATTTGTTAGATGTTGGGTTATAAATAGAAAGCTCGATAGAAAGGTACTCATACAAGCTCGGCAAATGATAGAATTTTTCTCTCGACTAAATTTTTAACTCTAGAGACTGCCTCAGCAAAAATAGTAGTTTTCACTTTTCATGCCATATCTCCGAAAATATCAATAATTTGACGAGTTTATCAGGAATCGAAAAGTTTTTCTTTTCATCTTGCGATTCGTGTTTAATTTTTTGAAGCCTCGGACGAGTGAAATGCATTCTAACTCTAATCGAGACTAATAAACTAGACTATCAAAGAAGAAGAATGCCATATACCTAATTAGTTGTATGGACAGGAGCTCGACAAAGTGTACTTCAAAACATCTAAAAAACATACTTAAGGGGAACTTCCTCAATTTTGTTTAATTAAGAAGAATATGACGCTAACCGGACCTCGGAACTCTAATTACTTATTAGTTACCAAAATAAAGTGGGTTGTACTTTTAGAATGAGTTGCGAGACAAAATCAAGCATTTCACATTGTTTTCGAACATTTTTACGTGGGGTGTTTCACTTCCGTAAAATTTGTACACCGATTGGGATTTCTGGATTTCAACAAGATTTCTACTGAATTTTGTACACCGGATTTCCTCGCATTTTGATTCAAAGTTCTATCTACTGTCTAAAAATCATAATCCCAATAATTTACTATTTTAGTATTGCTGTCTCCGGCAGAAAAAACAATTATACTTTCTGCCGGTCCGAATTTAGAAAAGGTAGGAGAGTATATCAGAGGTTAAACCTCACTTGTCTTCAGCAATAATGATAGGATCACTTTACATCGGCATATACCGAGGCATATACTATAATCCCAAAAAACATATTTTCGCTTACGACAGTTTCTCTTCAACTTGGTGGAATTTAATGCTGAAAAAACCAGGGTTGGGCTGATTAGAATCAAGTGATTAAAATCACGATTAAAATCATGATTTGAATCGCTTGATTTTTAAAATTGAAATCATGATTTAAATCAATTTTTGTTTTTTTTTTTATTCAGAACCAGATAATAACATAATAAAAAAGTTTTCTCGAAGATAAGAAGGAGTATCTGCTTTTAGAAAAAACAACAAACAAGAAGTACGTAATTCCAAATTCTTGAACTAAACATAACACCTAAATTTTCTTACTCTATATTTTCAGTCTATTCATTTTCGTTATACAATTTAAACAAAAACACGAGTTTTCCTCCTTTTTCTATGTTAATCTGTTTCTAATATCCGAGTGTACAACTAGCGAAATGCGTGAAATTGTTGAGCAGCGTCAATTTATAGGTTGAGAAGGAAAACAAGCCTCGACAGGAATTTTCTTGCAAAAAGCACAACAAACGCGTTCGTGTTCGTGCCTCACTCGTCACTGTATATCGAGTGTATAGGACAGAAGGAAAACAAATCGCGACAAGAATTTTCTTGCAAGAAGCGCTACGAATGCGTTGTCACAAGTTTTTGAGCCGCAAATTCTATTAAAATTTTTAGACTTATACATTAAAATAATCAACAATGATTTCAAAGAATCGAAATGTTCAAATTTTATAATCAAATTTAAAAAATCAAAAAAATCAAATAAACCGTGATTTTTTTTGAAAAATCAAAGATTTTTCATTCTTTTAATAAAAATCAGATTTTTCCCCACCCTGGAAAAAACCCAGGCACATCTCTTCTCGAAGAAAACCAATCTGTCAAACCAAACTACCTATTCCCAAGTAGACAGTCACTTATATACTACCTATATCATTTTTCCGAATATTTCTCGCTTCTCATAAACTCTGATGCCCCTGTAGGATTTCTCTTCTTCACCCATCTCCGCCATTATACCAGCCAGATGTTCGAAGTGCGGCTCGAAAAAATAAACAAGAGACCGAGAGCCACCGCCAGATGTGAAATTGAACTCATTAGACTAGATAATGATCTATGGAGTACATCGTGTGAAAATTCATTGTTGATGCGTCGATTATGTGCGACTATCGAGCGTAACGCTCTCTTCTTTTTTAATAAGTGAAACCTCTCGTATCCCGCATACGTCTAGCTGTGGGCCTGCTCGAATGCTGTTTTTGCGATCGTGTTGGAAACAGCAACCTAGATTTGAGAAAATTATTTCATTCATAAGTAATAATAAAAACAATGAACAAACGTTAGTTTGGTATCTTTGAATCTATTCAGGGCACATGCATTCCTGACCCAATGATCACTCACCCCATAGGTGAGATTCCACAAATAATGACATTGTTACGTTTTTTCTCTGGGTTCGAAAATGAGTGACAATTGGGACGGCAAAAACTAACTACTTTATTGCAATAATCTCCACAAATCACAAAACAGCTCAATAACAACCCAATAATTCACTCAATTAACAATATTTTTCGCCTAATTAGTCACTTGATCGTTGTCTGTAATCAACTTACTCAGTTCTGCTTTCCGTTCGCTATATAGAGGTCCATGTTTCTGGAACTTCCCGTATTCGAACAGGCATCGACATTTCTAGAACTTTTGTGATAGTTTCCTCCGCGTGTTATCAAATGCGTTTGGTATCTCTCTCGAACAGTGTCGACAAATCGCGATGACAGTCGATGGGCGTGGTCTTCTTCGAATTTCTTGCATAGGCGTAGAGGAAGGGTTTTATCGTTTCGCAGAATTGTTTGTGATAGTTGAATTCGAAACAATATTGATACGTCCTCAGTTATTGTAATACTCACTTGACCATTAAACTTTATATTCATGAAAAAATCGGGTTTCTAGGGAGTAGGAAAAGTCATAAATGAAATTACATGCTACACTCTGGATTCTTCCGATTTTCTCTTTCACCTGAACTGTGCTCTCCTTCTTGGTATTTGATCATTTCCCTAGCCAATCTTTCGATTTAATTTTTCTTGATAACAGGCTAATACTCAGGGAAATTATATTCGGGTCCGTTTCAGGAAAAAAAACTCCCTATGAGATATAATGTAAATGTCAAACTTGCTTGCGCCTCGACTTAGCAATTTCTACAGTCGTCCAGGAATGTTAAGCCTTTCCTACCTGGTAACCAACGAATAATGGAACGAATAATGTTCTTGAGTGTAGTAGCACCGTGGGGCGTAATACTAAATTTTCGGTAGTGCATGCGCTATTTCAATCGTAGGGAAACCCCTGAAAAACCAACATTGCTACGGAGTCGGTTTGTGTATTCGATCAAAAGGCCTAGCCTACTATAGATTGGAATCTAGGTAGCTAACTTTTGCCTATCGCAACAAAGCCAGCCAGAATTCCTATTGCCGTGGCCGGGGTTCGAACCCGAGCAAATCTCGAATTATATGTTATCGGAAGAAAAAGTTTGGTAGCTACAAACACCCTTTTTTCCCGAATTACACATGAATTTTGTTTGTTATATGGTGAATGTAAATCTCTGAGAAATATTGAATCAGTTTCGAAAGTTGTCACTTTTATAATATAGGTAGAGGAAGTATTTACTTTTTGTGTCGGCGGCAGTCAACAGTAGGATGTAATAATCTGTCAACTTCAGTATAATGCCAGTACAAAATATCGACATTTTTTTAAACTAGTGTACGTAATAGTCCACACTTCCGCACTAATTGAAAGTGTTGAAAGAGTCACTTTTCCGCACTAGTGCGGAAATAGTATATTAGATTATTAGTGTGTACACAATTTTTCCTACGACCACCTATTTTATTAAAGAATACGTAAATATCAGATCGTATATAAGTATCTGATATACGCTACAATATGAATCCACCTTAACAACAACCTGACAGCTGGTACTCCCCAGAGGGGTACTTGCAATTAACTATTGATGAATATAGATTTAATGACGTCGGCCTGAATCGTTTTTTTTTCAATGTAGTGATTTTTGTAATAAATAATTGAGAATTTATACTATAACTATTGAATGAACATTGTTGTGTGAACTGTGAATACACAATTAGTATATTGAGTTGCCTGACTAATCTCACGTTTTTTGTGTCAGTCTATGTTTGAATATTGTTTCTTTAAAAAGTGCACATGAATTCGCAATATTTTCAATAGTGAAATGAAGAAATAACGATAATTAACGTTTATTTGGCAATGTGACAATGAGAAAGTACTTATAATACAACCCTTCTTTTCTTTATTTTTCATGAATAATTATTAACCTATCAGTCCAATTTTTATATGAATAATAACAATAGGGAGGAGCAATTAATAATTGCGTTCATAAATCTTACAGGATTCACGGGTACGACGGTTTATTGACAGCCGTTTGGAAGGTACTTTCCGCACTAGTGCTAAAGCATTGGAAAACCGAAATCTGACTTCATTGGGAAACATTTCAGCCTCGGCAATCGATTTGCAGAATGCAACAAATTGCACGTTCAATATTAATAATAATAATAATTGATTTGTTGATATGTATTCAATAATGAATGTTTCTTTATATTAACTTTTGATTTATTCCGAATACCACATGCTTTTTTCTTCAAACTAAAAACAATTGAAGCCTTAAAATAATAAATCAAACTTGGTAATGGTCTCTTTTCATTCCTAAAAAGAAGAAGTAATGTCTTATGGTGTCGGTGAGTGAAAGTATAATGAATTAGACAAGATGATTAACTTCAACATTAATATAGAAATTTCAGCAATACACCGCGGGCATATCTGACAGACGACAGTAAATGACAGTTGTCAATCCAGCCTGCTGGACATACAAACCTGATTTACCTATGCTGAGTGTGTGTTTATGTCATATTTAAATATTTTTTTTCTCAATAAAGGCTCAATTTTGTGCGATTGTGAAATGTGGAAGTAATAGCGGCAGACATAATGTTTCATTCCATCGATTTCCTTCTATTTTCGACAATAGAAAAAAGATCAATCCTCTTGCTGAAAAGAGATGTGAACTGTGGATTCAGGCAACTAGAAGAGCAGATTTAACTTCTTATAAGTTGAAATGGGCAACGGTATGTTCAAAACATTTTGTAGCAGATATTTTCAAAGAATCTAGGAAACATAGACAACATAATTTTATTTTTATTTTTTTTATTTCAGACAAGCCAAGTGCACTCAAAGATGTTGACAATATAGACTGGGTACCGAATCAATTACTTGGCTACAAAACAAATATCAATGCAGTTCAAAACATATCCTAAATCTGTTCTTTCAAAATTATTATTTATTAAAGTACATTTTGAGTAATTTTTTCAGAAGCTTCACTCCAATCCCTCTAATCCATTTAGATATGAATATATTGTATGAATCCAAACTTTTATAGCCTTCGAAGTCATCTCCTGTGCATACACTTTTATATTCAAAATAATTTATAATGTCATACAACATGTCATGAAACTTTAGGAAAGTATTCCACAGCATTACTACAATCCCCAAATTTTAATAAATGAGAATCACATCCCTTACTTTCCTTCAGTTTCTCTAAATATCTCTTCTGGATATCCATAGACAAGGTGTTGAAATAATTAAGTACTTTTATCAGCCAAGCAGGAAGAATAATGAATATAGATTGCAAAATTTAGACATTTATATATGTCAGGTACACTATGGGTATACCCAAAATTAGTGTAAATCCGTAATTTCTCCATAATTACGATAATAATCTCATTGAATTACCATTGTTGCTTATGGAAGTAGGGTTTGTATGTCCAGCAGGCTGATTGACAGTTGTCTTGTGACGTCACATGCCCGCGGTGTATAGAACGTCAAACATTATTGGCCTTCGGACAAAAATAATTGTGGCGTTTCACTTCATTATTTTTCTGCACTCGAGAATAAAAAGGACATATTCTTGCAAAGAACTTTTTTTTCGACGTGTATCTATAACGACATGCCTCAAATTAATTTACTCTAGTAGCTACTCGCACACAAACAACTTTTGATATATATGCATAACAGCGGTATGTGACTGATTCGGAATGGAAATGAACAGCGCGCGACAATAATTTATGAGCGTTTCGAAGCCGGAGGGTATCGATTTGCGATTTGTCCTTGTCACGGAATAGTTCTTCGATTTTACTGTAACACATTCCTGCATGTGTTTATTTTCTTTCGAGCATATTTGTGAACGAAACTTTGGGTGGTTTTCTAGGCCCGAATTCTATATTCCCGGAAAAGAAACTGGAATCTGAATTTCAAGTGTGAATCCTGTCAGATTCTTCTTGAGCGCCACTTGGAGTTTTAACTCAAATTTCGTGTTGAATTTCATTATCAACATTTTTTTTTCTCATGAGCGTATTACTGAATATCAGCTGTTTTCTCTTACAACAGTTGTTAGTGAGATGCCTAAAACCCTGGTTTCGGAATTGGTGCGATATTGTTTAGAATTATATGGCGATATTTTATGTCATTTTTACGTATTGTAGAGTGTTTCTCAATTTCATCGCTAGTTGGCCAATTTTCAGCCATTACAAACGTCAAATGATTTGATGTTATTTCATTTTTTTTCTGAAAAATGGGTAGCACTTCCAGCTGATTTTGAGTACTCTTATTGTTCATTTTCGAAATTATTGATGTTATTGAGTAACACGAAAATTCCCCACAAAAAGAAAAGCGTTTTTCCTTGAGAAGGGCACACGCGCGGCTGCGAAACTTTTTGTAGAGATCGATTACCCTAACATCAGATATTTTTGCACTCGACGCACGTTTCGATAACAAAGTTAGCAGAAATCTGATACTTTGTCAAAGGATTGTTCATCGAAAGACCATGTTAGTCTATGGAAACATTTTGCTTGTTCACCTTTCCAAAATTATCGAAATCCCAAATTGAAAATGTGTGCTAACTTCACGTAAGCCCAAATTTTTTGAAATATCGATGAACGTATTTGTCCATGGTGAAAAAATTCCGTCAACTAGAAGGAAGAAATGTCAAAATTGCATTTTTGAGTTTTTGTTCATCTTCTACATTTCTGCTCATTATTTTCGTCTTCGTAGTTTCATTCTAAAAACATGAGATTCACTACGGTCCTTTGCACGGTTCGATTGCAATATCGTTCCGAAGACCGATTCGAAAAATTAATATTTCAGAGCGTGACATCCCCTTTTCTTCTTATATTCCAATCATAATGTAAGACGTTCCTATCACGTGACCAATTTTCATGGTGATGTCATGCTTTTCAGAAAAAATAAATGGGAAAAAAAGAACCATTGTGGCGATACATCCAGTTCAATTGTATCTGAGTATCGTTTCCTATCTGTTGCATGGCTTTTCGCGCATATCCGAATATCATGTCATGCTCCGTTAATATTTTATTTTCAAAGTGCCAACATCACGATTGGGCTCATTATTTTCGTCTTCGTAATATCATTCTAAAAACATGAGATTCACTACGGTCCTTTGCACGGTTCGATCGCAATATCGTTCCGAAGACCGAATCGAAAAATTAATATTTCAGAGCGTGACATCCCCTTTTCTTCTTATATTCCAATCATAATGTAAGGCGCTCGTATTACGTAACCTATTTTTACTGTGATGTCACGCCTTTGAAGAAAGAAAAAAAAATGATTACGGGTTGGCTTTGGTCGACTGCCCATGCATGTGCCAAGTACGAAACATGCACGACGCTTTTCTATGCCACGAATATACCTACTATATGCAGCATTCATCACATCTTCCAGCTGATCATATTTTTCTTACTACCTTTCGATGTTGTTTCGCAATGATTACGAGTTGACTATAAACGACAGCTAGAGGAACACTGCCCATGCATGTAACAGGCTCGGGACATTTTCTATGCCACGAATATACCTACCTATATGCAGCATTCATCACATCTTCCAGCTGATCATATGCATTCTTCATATCATTTCCATGAATAAACATGAACAAACGATAAACAATGGAATGCATCACACCCAATATTACTGTTTGTATCCATCCCTATAGGTTTTTGTAAAGTATGACGTGAGCCCAACATAATTTCCTATTTCTCAATAATTTCAAAATTATACGACGATTGAACTGGAGAGAAATGTGATCTGATGTCAAATGTGTTATAACATCGAATGAATATTTTCAGAAAGCGAAAAATTCTCATAATAAAGTCAATTTCATAATTTTTTTTCTGAGCCCTTATTTTTAATTTGGAATTTTTGTAATTTTGGTACGGTTGATGTTATGGTTTATTAAATTCAACTCGTATCCACATCCTGTATTTTTTACTTGTTGACATTTGAATGAAAATCCAGATACTCATATCTGTTGACAAAAATGATGAAAGAGATGCCAGACTTTTTCTGAAAGAGCTCAAAATTCGTATAACTACTTCTCTTCGGGCTTGAAGGCCGTCGTTCTTCGGAATTTCTTCCTCTTCAGGAAGAAATTCCGAAGAACGACGGCCTTCAAGCCCGAAGAGAAGTAGTTATACTAATAACCTCGGCCGCGAAAGCCTTAACCATTTTGTCAGCTCAAAATTCGTTCGTTCCGGATTAAAGCATAATTTGCAAGTAATATAAAATATGGACTTTCGAGACCGATAAAAGCATAATTTGTAAGAAATGTATGGTCCTTCGAGCCGGATAGAAGCGTAATTTGCAGGAAATGCAATAATAGTGCACAACCACGACTAACATGCTCATTCACGTGTAAATTCATTCATTTATATTTTTCAGGTTATCTTCACACACACCTAATGCGTTCGACGATAACAAACTACTCTTTTCTCGTTTTTACAACGGTCCCGCATGTTCCGACGCACTCCGACGGTAACAATAATAACGAAGCGATTATTTGCCGCAATCTGAAGAAATTCGCCGAATCCGTCGATTGTTGCGGTGTAACGAACAGTAAAAAATACACCTGTCGGCGCGGGTCGAAACAGGGACGTGGAAATCGGAACGGGAAACGGTAACGACACACGTACGAAATTACACGCGAAGAGATAAGGAAATTATGCTGTCCGTTGTTCTTTGTTTTCCGTGGGAATCCCCGACCGTTATTCACTGTGCGTTATAGAGGCTACGAGTTAGCGGGCGGGTGTCGGTGCGTTCGAATTGCGTATTATTCGTCTGAAATTCTGTCAATGTTTGACATTTTTATAAATGGTCTCACCTCTGAGCTTACGTGTGGCAACTCACTTTTTGCAGACGACTTGAAGATCTTTTCATCTATCTCATGTTTAGAGAGTTGCTCTTACCTTCAGTCTCGTACTGAATACACGTAATGCCAATTATATTGAGTTCTTTTATATATATTTGAAGATGTAATACTTCTTCGTGACAACACCGTCAAAGATCTAGGGGTCGTGTTCGACGGCAGGTTGACATTTGTGGCATCGGCTAGAAAAACCCTTGGATTTGTTAAGCGCAACTGTAAGTCATTCACCAATATTACCGCCTCAACCACACTTTATACATCTCTCGTTCGTTCTAAGTTAGAGTATGCTACCTTGGTTTGGTATCCTCTTCATAATGTACATTAAGAGACCTTAGAGAATGTGTAAAGGCGTTTTCTGAAGTTCCTTGCATTCAAATCTGATGGTGTGTATCCTGCGAGCGGAAGTGATCATTCCACATTACTCGTGAGATTCGGTTTACCTTCCTTAGAACAACGCAGAATAATTATAATTATATTAAACAAATTTTTGAATGGTCTTATTGATGCACCTTCGTTACTACAACTAATCAATTTCAATGTACCTCAAGCTAATACACGCAGTCATACTACTTTCTATACTCCTTTTACTAGATCCAACCTTGGAAAAGTGTCTCCTATAAATTTGATGTGTGAAAATTATAATACCCACTGCAATCAATGTGATATTAATTTCGATTCACTGAAGACTAAGTATATTATCCAAAGTTGAACAAGCAATAAATTCATCTCTTTCATTTGTTTTCTAAATCATTAAGATGTTAATCATACGTTTGCTTATGTAGTTAGTTTTGAGTAACCTTCATTCATACAGTATTATTTTCACTTTCATTTCAACTTAGACAATCACTCTTAAAAATAAAAGTGTTATTTGCTTCCACGAATACAAAAATTTAGCGAATTACCGAACGATTGACGATAGAACTCGAATTCTAAGGCCCACCAATAAAATTTTGAATCATTCCGCTTCTATTCAGTCACGTTAATGACTGATGCTCATACGTATTTTCTAAAGAATGTGCTGCATGGAATACCAATATTTTCTCAGTGGATATAAAGACAGGTAAAATCTTGTAGAAAATTCAATAAAGTACCACCAATTCGCAACAGCCCCAAAATCGTGGAAAATGAAATTTCATGAGATTTCGAGTGAGATTCGAAACCATTTTTGAAATGATTTGAAGCTGACGAACCCATCATTCCCCTTTTTATATGACACTCTTAGTCAAACGAATGTATGAAATCAACTTCGAGAATACTCGATATGATGTTTCTTTTGTATACCATATTTTACACAATCTTTCCAAATGTTGTAATGTTCCATAATTTAGCTTCTTTATTTTTAATAAATGCGTTTGGCATCCCGATCATATTTCATGAATTTTCGAAAGGATCAGCAACATTTGGATCACTTACTGAAATATTAAGGGCATATTCGACAATAGAAATGGACTGATATGAGTGACGAGAGCGCTGAATCCAGTATTTGAGAAAATGGCTAATAAAACCGTAACGTGCCATTTTTGGAAACTAGTGTGTAAGTTATTGAAGAGGTTTCTGGTTTTCATGGAAGAAACTGAGTGCCTTTATGTTTTCTGTACGTCTGGTATTGAGATAATATAATATAATAACTGTAACATCATGTCTGGAGTTTTGTGTAACTGGTAACTGCGTTGGTGGGTGCACAAGTGAAGCTGGATTCTGAGCACTTCGTGAATTCCGGTGGGGAGAATGACGTTTCGAATAAAAGAAGAAGGCGGAGTCAAAAAAGTGCCAGAAGGTCAGCAAAATGTTTTTCCGACTTTGTTTTCTTATGAGTGGTCACTTTTCAACCTGAAAGTTCGTTAAAAGTAAGTACATTTCAGATGAAAGGCTTATCGATCAATAAAAGAAAAGGGATATTCGATATTTAGGCAACATTGTCGAACTTGTTTGATGTAACCCAGTAAAGAAATGATTGCATTGAGCCCATCTGGTCCTGTGAGATAAATACATTTTTCATAACCAAATTTTATAGCTAGAAACAGAGAAACTTTCTTGAAACGCTCAAAGATTGATGAAGGCTGTGGAAGTACTATACCGGGTGACCCGGAACTAATTATCCCCCCTGTATTTTCGTTGTTATTTCGTAGTTATATTTCAAATTCGGTAGTTCAGTTCGATGTCATAAATGTATTATGGAAGTATCAAACCGTATATGACACTTCCGAACCGAAAGCGCATCCAGTTTTCATATTTTCATATATCTCATTTCATAATCTGCTGATATAGTTGGTATAGTAGTTTTCACAATAAATGGTATTGACTGAAGGATTATAATAACACCAATTAGACCCTTAAGTTGTAAAATCCGAGATGCACATCATAAATGTAAAAGGACCGGATTCAGGTAATTTGGTTTCTCAGAGAGGGATTGTAGGGGATTACAGCTTACACTTCTTGTTCATTTTAGTCTTTGTATTTCATTGAAAGTGTTCACTTGTGTTACGGCGTGCAATAATTTTATAGCATTTATTTGTTATTACAGATGTTAATAGCAAAGATTTTATACCCCAACGTAAAGAATAGGCAGTATGTGGCGTCCGTGGATAAAAAGTAATATGCTTCTTCCATGGTTCGTTAAAGAAGAATCACTTATCTTGTGACTCGAAAATCATTATAAAAAATGTGTATAGTTCCTTACTTCAGCAAGGATATAACGCGAGTGCTGCAGCAAAAGTAACCAGTAATTTGACGAAGGCCTCTTACTTCAGTTAGACGAATTGTTGAAAATTCCATGGAATCAAGAAAAAAGCGTAAAGATTTCCGGTGTCACAAAAAGTCTAGACGACTGAGAAAAAGATTTGATAAGGAAAAAAATCTACACTATGTACGATGAGCAGCGTGTCCCTACAATCAAAAGTCTGAAACAGCGGCTCATCAATGACGAAACTCACATCAACTGTGGCCTCACTACTCTTTGGCGAGCTCTGTCTGCAATGGGCTTTAAATATCGCAAAATTGACAAGAGACAAGGAATAATGGAATCCACACGTTTAATAAACTGGCGTTCTGAATATATAACGTCAATAAGAAGATATATATATATATATATATATATATATATATATATATATATATATATATATATATATATATATCCTACATTATGCAAAATTCAAATTTCTCAAGTTCGACCCTGTAGCACATTTGCATCTTTTACCAGATGATTTTCTACACAATGGGATTAAATCGGGTAATTTATTGCACTTAATAAGCCAATACCATTTACTGTGAAAAATACTATACCTAATAAATATTACGAGTACTCGTAACGAAACAACTTCATGAAAGTATCCTATTGAAAATTGAATAATATCATTGAGGTAACAAAGATTCATGGCCAATCTCCTCACAAAATCTTATTTATGCGAATTAGATATTTTCAAAATTAAATTTTCATTCATTTTTCAACTTCAAGTCTGTCATTTTCGAAACGCTAAGGCATTTTCAAATTTGGTGAAACTGCAATACCTACCTAATAAAATACAAAATATGGATTGTATTGGAGTTCATAGCGAACTTCAAAAATTCCTATGTCAGCATTGAAGAAATCATAGAGTTGATGTTGAAGTATAAAGGAAATTTCAATTTTAAAAATAGCCAATCTGCATAAAAAATATTATGTCAGAAGTTTGGCCATGAGTTGTTACATTATTTTCCTCAATATACCATAGCATACTTTTATGAAAATGTTTTATAAAATCTTGATTATACCAGCAGATTGTGAATTGGAATTATGATCACGATATCATTGGAAAGGTAATTTTATACCGAATCGTAATTTTCAAAGAAAAATTGTAGATTCCATTTGAAATATGAGAATTGGATGAGTTTTTGATCAAACCGGAAAGGTCATATATAGTTTGGTACTTGCTGAATTGTACACTCATGGCTTTGAATCGTGGTACTGAATATGAAATATCCATACAAAATAAAAACGTAGATACAGGGGGGTCAACAAGTTCTGAGTCACCCGACATACATGCTGATGAAATCTGCAAACAATTTTAAGAGTCCATTCATAAAGAAAAGAGTTATTGATTGTCTGAAGGGGGAATCTTTGAAAGGCAGATACTATGACGGTCGGTCAATTTACAAAGTCATATTTGTTACTTGGTGGCTACCCTTTGAGCAGTGCTTGTCTGCTCTTGGTGAGGATGTGCACAGTTTCTTTGTATTTCTTTTACCGCCATGTTCATTCCTGTGAGGTCGGAATATAGGTACTAGAAACATTTTTCAGTGCCCTTTCAATATTTAGGCTCACTCGTTTTTAATGATTGTAGATATCATGTTTTGTCAAATAATAATAAGAAAATTTCTATTGAATAGAATGAAGTCTACCTTAGTGAAAGAACATAGCAACAAAATTAATGAAAATTCAAGAAAACAGCAGGAACACTTTGCATGTAAAAAAATCGAAATGTCAAATCTTGATGAAATATTGTTCAAACATCATACATATCATTATTTTACAATGTAGAATCGTGCGCCAAATCTGCTCATTCCAACGACAAGACAGTTGCTCGTCGAGAATCAATAAAGCAACTCCATACAGGTAAATAATAAAATAATCGCGCCCTCCGCAGTCATTTTTTACTTTTCCAGCACGGCTAGCCGCGATCTCCTTAAACTCCGTCGATAGTTGCGATGCGTAAACAAGATAAACGCCTCCTAATAAGCGCAGGTGTCTTATTAGGAGTGAGTCACTCGTGGGCAAACTCGAGTGGGCGGGGGGAATGCCCTAAAAGGCTAGAGCTGGCGTGTGCATTTGTTTCGTTCTCTGGCAAGGACGATTCTTTGTCTGCCGATCCCACGCGTTTCGTTTATTTGGTCAGTTTCGTTATTTGGTAAACGAATATTTCGTCGATATTATTCACTTTCTACTACTCTCACTGACACGCTGATTATTGTTTATATTCGTTAATAGATTCAACCTGGAAGAGAGGATTTGTTGATCTACTGATCAATGAAATGATCAATATTAATTTATTATTTTGAGTTTTGTGGACCGATCCGTGTCGACTGTACGATCGCATATTTCGGTTCAGTTTTTAGTACTGGTCAAGGCAAAGGTGAAAACTTTTTTCGGAGATCAATTATTACCGCAACACCAAATTGAAATCGTTCGTTCTAATCAAGTTAGCGTCTTTAGAAATTGATACCTAGTTGTATCTTACTCGAAGTAATTTCACAAGTGTATCAGAATTACTAATAATTGTGCATGAACGTGTATTATACCTAACGGCAGTAGTTTACTTTCACATTTTCACGAAGGAGGATGATTTTTTTGCAATAACATGAACATTAACGTCATTTGATACATTCCTTACCAATGGATAATCATTTGAGCAATTTTCAATTTTGATGCATGAGTGTAATTTTGTGGAATATTTCCATTTTTTCTCCAACCCATTACGTTATAATTATTTTTTCTCATGTTAAAATACCTCCGTCAAACTTTTTATACAAGATGTTTTTGATTAGCTGAACCCACTTTTGCTATCTCTGAAATGAAGAGACTTACGAGACTGGTTAAATTGGACGAAAGATTCATATTAAAGTAGCAATAATAATCTCTTTCCACATCGTGAATATCAGTGGTTGATTCTGATATATTATTTTGAATCTAGAACTCAAAGATAAACGAGCATAAAGCAAATGTAATATTATAAGTAGCAAAAAGAAGAATATGTCAACATACTCCTCAACATCCAATTCGTTCACGATATCTCATTGAATGTTCGAATTGCCGTCCATCGTTTCTTGAACAGATATTCGCTCTTGCTTTTATGACAATTTTCCAACATTTGTGGAGTTATAATAGCCCTCCTCATTGTTTCTTTCAATTCGTCTATATTGCCAAAAGTGGATCCAAATACCTTGGCTTTAATAAAGCTCCACAATGAAAAGTCCAAAATAGTCAGGTCAGGTGAACGTGGTGGTCATTTGACAGTACCATTGTGTCCTTTCCATCGTCCTTGCATAGTCGTATTGGGGAAATCTCCGCAAATATTTCTGCGATGTGGCGGAGCTCCATAGTGTTAGAAAAAGTGATATTTTCTCGGAATATTCAGAGGCAAATCTTTCGACACTTCAACTAGAGACAATAATTTTAAATAAAATTTCCGTCTAAGATGTTCCAAAAAGAAGGGAACGGTAAAATTGGTTTCTACAACACCAAGCCAAACATTAACTCCAAATCTCTCTTTGAAATTTGTAGCTCTATGTAGGAAGGACTTGCCGCCAGTGATAATGAATATTTCTGTTCACATCACATCACACACATCACATATTTCATTATCCCGACGATGTTGAATAATAAACGTTGAGATTGAGTATCAATTTTCTTCTCCTGAAGATGCTAACGTTGTTAGCGAAACGCGCGTCGAGTGCAAAAAATATCAGTTTGCTGTTAGTTGTAATTGTTGTCTGAGTAGCCATCTATAAAATATTTTTCTCTTAAATGCGATGAGATGCGCATTCAACTGTTTTGTTAACCTCGAATTTGTATCGGTATTTATTTTTTCGAGTGTCGTAGTAAAAAATTCTTATAATTCAGTTGAAAAATAATGAAGAAGTATAATCTGTAGGATGGTCCAATTTTTTTCAAAAGGCTATGCTGGTAGGATAACAGACTTTTATTCTGTTAATTCATAGTTCATTTTGAAAAAAACAATTCATTTCAGTTCTCTCAGAATTCTCAAATATTTCCATTTGCCAGAAAACAGAAAGAAATATTTATGTGTCATAAACGGTGGCTTGTGAATACTTCTTCCATACTCATACAAAAACCCTGTTCAAGACTACCTCCAAATATTCGAAAAATTTGTAGAGTTAATATATCTCTTTAATTTCTAAGATTTTGGTTTCTCTTCTGACTACCCTAACGGTAATTGACCAAATATTGATGATGTTTTTTCGGAGGAAAAATTGGTAAAAAACTAGAGGCTCATATTTAAAAAAATTAAGTTGACAATGGAATTTAATGAACGGAACGTCGTATTGGAAATTGGTTCATAAACCATTGACATTTACGATCTGAAAAGAGATTATTTTTGCTCCCCAAAATAGACAACGTTTGTCCAATAAGACCGAGTTCGCAGGTCTTACCGTTTACGAGATAGCAACGGTGAGATCAACTAAAAAACCGGCCTGTATATATTTATATGTCCCACTTTTTCAAACTGTTCGTGTGCGCCCGAAACCGAAACCATGGATACCTAATACAATTTTCGATTTCAACAATGCCCTTATTCATTGTTACGTAAGTATCACATTTTTCAAGATTTTATGTCTAAGATTGGCACAACTAAAGGACAGGTTGATTTTTCACTCATTAATCTGATAGTGGTCATGGAAACGTGTTGAAATGCTAGCATAAGACGTGATAATATTCACAAGCATGAAATTCTGCACACCTATGACATTCTTTGTACGTGAGGAAAATATTCAGTAGTAATAGCCTATTGTCGCTGATAATAAGGAAATAATTTCATTAAAATTTCCAAAAGTCGATAGGAAAAATGCCTCATTTTGATCTCTGGACCTGTGGTCCTATTATGTCTGAACTTCTAATAAACTAAGATTTTTTTTGTTTCAGTATCAACAAAATCAACAGCCTGGTGGATTTTCAGCATTGCAATCGATTAGAGGAACTGTACATACGACAAAATGATATCAGGGACGTGAACGAAGTCGTCTATCTGCAGAATTTGCCGAATTTGAAGAACCTGTGGTTGGGCGAGAACCCCTGTGCGAGCACAGATGGGTAAGTGTATGAAATTAATATTGTATATTCCACAGAATAAGCCATAGAAATTCCCGAAAAAAAATTACCTTGCGACTTCAAGTCGCATTCTGATTTTTATATGAGAATTTCTGTGACACATTTAAGGACAACTTCTACCACGTTTAGTGATTGATTGGATCATGAATTATAACCATGCTGCCAGTGGCGGCGATTAAACTTTAGAAGTGGGGCTGGGCAAGGATAATTCATACATGCATATTGTCATATTTCATAAATTTCAATCGAGTTTTGTCATTAGAAGTAGGAATTTTTTCGGGAAACATATTGAAAATGGTAACATGATGGATAAATTAGACCTCTCTCTCAATTCAATTCAAAGAAAAGTATGCTTTCACCAATCCAACAGGTCTCATCAGTGGCATTCGATAGTGGTTGATGGTGTAAATATTTCTCTTTTTTGAATACGCAGCTTCTTCCAAATTTGACAGACGTTTTTCTTTTACAGTTCACGAGAGAGACCCGAATTCGAATAGAATTTAACATTCATTTTGAAATTAACGAAGCAATAATTAATTGTTGTCTGCAATGTAATAATTTTTCCTAGTTAATGTAGTTTCGGTTCGCAGTTTTAACCTTCATAAAGCTTCCGTGTTGAACAAAACTCCAACCTAACTGTAATGGTATAGAAGAATAAGGACCATTGGAAATGAAAGACCCTTTTCTAATTTTTTGTGAACCTCGCTTTTTGTCTGGATCCCACACTTTTCTCGGCTTCTCTATATTATATTGGCATTTTTTTTCTCTAGATGGCAAGAGAAAAGTTAGCATATCTGGAAATATTATGTTTTTCCTCTATATCTCGACTTTTTTTCGAGATCTCATTTTTTCTCAAAGTAAATCTTTTCTCGTTCGGGATTTTTTATCTTTTTTCCCGAAATTTTGCCGGTTTTCTCAGGATATTGTGTTCTTCATGAGATCTCGCATTTCTTTCTCAAGCCCTCATCCTTTTTATCTCAGCATCTCGCCTTTCATTCTTCGAAATCTCGAGAATAAATGTAAGATGTCTAATAACTCTGGTGTTGCAATTGATGCGATATTGTTTATAATTATATGGCGACACTATTTTCATTTTATTTTCTCAATTTTATCGCTATATGACACCAATTGTCGAACATTACAAATGTAATATTATTTGATGTTAATATAGTTTTTATTGAGAGATATCAGTTGACCTTCCGGCTACAATTGAGTTCTCGTATTGTTCGTAGTTCCGAGTAGTCGCGTCATTCCTAGTTGACTCACTTTTTTATTTAATGGAGTTGTAGATTCGAATCTTGTGAGATAGTAATACTGATGATATTTCTGCTTTTCTATTGTGGGTAAATAGTCTGAAGCCGCGTCCGACTGGTCGGCTGACTATACATTTCCTTGGAAATTTGATGAAAATTCTGTGACTCTTCTCATTGCAAGCGCCATATGAACTAATTTAATGACATGAAGCCTATTATCATGGTAGGCATGTGTCGGCAATTTTACCTCAAACTTTTATAGAAGTCCCAACACCAGGGTTTTGGGCATCTCAAATGTGATATTCTGATAAAAAAGCGAGCTCTCGAGAAAAAAGTTCCAAATTCCAATGTATTTCGAGGTCCAGCATTTTTTGGCGACACCTTGAGAATGACTTATTGAGACGGAAAATGTGATATTTTGCGTATCTACCAAGATCTGTCAAAAAAAGGACCGAATCTCGAGAAAAACGGCGTGGTTTGAAGAAAATACGATTGCGCCGTCTTTCCACGACTTGCTATGTTCAGGTCGCCAACTCATGAAGGTCTTTCGACATTTCAAGGTACCGCATGTCGGTGATCAAAGCCCTACCTCAACTCCACAAATTGGATAACGTCCAGGTGACTCCGGACGAGCTCAGGGAAGCCCAACGGAGAGGAAGGACCCTATACCATCCCGACGACGTTCAGGACGAAAGCGAAGAAGAGGAAGTGTACGTCCCGCCTGCGCCTCAAAGGCGTTCCGCGTCCAATTACCCCTCGCCGCCCGTCACGCCCGAGACGCAAACGAGTCCTACGCAGCACGAGGTGAGCAGTGCGGAAAAAGTAGTATACTTTTTCGACGAACACTTTTCAGGATCACGTTTTTCGGTTATTTCTCGAGAATGGTTCTGGGTTCAAATCCGTACGTTATTCAGTGTGTATCTACTATGAACTTGGTCGATTCTTGACTCTTGAGTGTTGGCTAGACTCAGACGACAGGCTTGAATATAGTATGTAGTTATAAGAACGGTATCCAGTCTTGCTACCCGTTGCTCATCTGTTTCAGACGAATCGGGTGCGAATAACAACTCACCAAAGGTTTATTCAGCTGGGGCATGGTTGGGGTTGAGTCGAATAACTGAAATAACTTTTATTCCGTTGCCGACGTTTCGACTTTTATGAAGTCATCCTCAGGACACTACAAGGTTACTGAGGATGACTTCATAAAAGTCGAAACGTCGGCAACGCAATGAAAGTGGTTTCAGTTATTCGACCTTACCCCAACCACCGATTAACCGAAGGTTTATCACAATAGTTTGTAGAAATTTCATATATGAAGATCATCATTATCATCCGTTTGCACACATCGGACATGTTGAATAATGTAAAGAATACTGAGTTATTGTATGGAATCAACTAGTCTCATAGAAATAAAAATTGACGTGTTTTTCGAAATTTTCGATCACACGTCCGTTTTTGACTTACAGGGGGTCTAGTTTTCGTTGGAACGCCCTGTATATGTTACCATCAGAACCGATATCAGATATGCAACGAGTTAATCAACGGGTCATTGAAAAAACACTTTATTGTGTTATATTCACAAGACACCTTACAAAACAGCTATATGTGTTTCACTATACGAAACCTTCTTCAGGCCTGCTATGGTACTGCAATGATACGAAACTGTGCATTTATATACCATCAACTAATTCTGGAAAGAACTGAATTCACAAATTGCTTGGGTTGACCTGCTGAACAGATCCCAATTACTCACATTTCGTCATGAAGAAACAGGTTGAGCAGGAAAAAATGATTCGAATCTATTTGGTTATTTAGAAACTATCACGACTTCTTGACTCTATTGATTTCTACAACAGATTGTCAGATCATAGTCATGATTGAGCCCAACATATTTCAGTCAATAACTGGTTTGAAAATGTTGAATTCGTCTTATCATTCAGAAAACCTTTATTCATTTGGTGACAGATCTTCCCGTTTGACCAATATACAGTTTGGAACAAAAACAGCACGTTCACTTATGCATTCCTGATTTTTCTAACACTGAAATTCAATACTTATTGTTTTTAGTGAATTTACTCAACCTGTTTTACTTTCTCTAGGTTATGTCTTGTTCTTTATTCCTCAAAAAACGAACAATATTGTAAGAGGGTTTGTTTACGTAGGTCAATATCTTATCACGTTTACTATCATTTCTTATGATAGATTGGATAGATCTGATTTATGTATTGTTTCTTTGATTTCTTAAACAGAATGGAGTCATTAATGTTCACATCGTAACCGTTATTGACCGCAATCTGCTTAACATATTTTAGTTTTTTTTTGAAAATTGACTCCTGAGAGTGGAATATTCGGTAACCTTTGAATTTGATCAACGGGTGTTGAACGGGCTTTAATTCTCTATTTTTGTTACAATAATTCAAAAATTCAGCGTATATGCAAATAGCACACCAAGTTTTATTGCAATCGGATGAGCGATTTAGGAATTCATATGAAAAGTATAAGGGACAAACGATATTTTCATCTTCACATACTCAGACGACAAATACGGTTCGAACCGATCAAGTTCATTGTAAAATATTTCGTGTATTGCGTACGCATAAAGATTCCGTTTTATTTTATCTAAGCTTCTGAACCATTCAAGTATATAACTGTAATAACGGCATATCACTTGTCACATTCGCACTGTTCATAACTTTCACTTTTAACTCATCGAACAATGTCATCTAATAATTCACGCAGACCACCGAATACGAAGACGCTGACGAGAGCGAGGAGAATTACCCGAGAGAAGACGTTTCAGAGGAGAGTAGGGAGTATTCTCCGCCGAGACAGGTAAGACTGAGTTTTACTAACCATCGATATGGTGCTCATAGTTATGTTCAGTGACGTCATGGGGCTCTAACATACCATAATTTAATTTTAGTGAATGCGGTTTCTAACAATATCGGTAAATATATTATTTTCATTCAAAAAAGCCGCGAAGGATCTAAAAAGAGCAGGCGATAGTTGCGTTTTACTTTTGTTTTAACAGAATTGTTTTTCAAATGAAAACGAAGAGGTCATTACAGTTTTTGATTGTCCTAAACCATTTTCTCTATTTTTTTTTGAAGAACAATCAACCCATTTTCCGAAGATTCACAATGAAACGTAGTTCCTGCTGATTCACTTTATCGATAACCCTTGAACTGTTTAGCCTCCTTAATCTATCAATTCGATTTAAAACAGTCATCAATACCACATGTTTTTTATTTTCATATTTCAGTTTGTCGTATCTTTTTGATTGTTGCCTGTACTACTCTTGCCTTCAATTGTAGCTCATCAACTAGAAATCTGATTATCAAACCAAAACAGGTTGATAAAGCTGTATTTATAATACCTCGTCTGCCTCTCCTGATGAGTTTTCGAATAAAAAAACATCGACATACTATTTTGCACCTGTTCTGCAGTTTCTTGTATTTTTTCAATCCTACCTACATCTTGAAAATGTTTTTTATCCTTCAATTGTTATTTATGCACCAAGGGTGTGAAGTAAATGTTATGCCCAAGGGTTTGTAAGTCACTAGATGGCACGTACCTTTAAACCCGTGGTGCATACAAACTTTTTTATTCACCCGTACTATAATAATAAACTTATATGCCCACAATCCATTACATAATGAGGTCCATTATGAAACGCATTGAAAATCTTTATCGTAATGCAAAATCTGTTTCGCAATGAGCTCATTATGATACAGATTTTTCATTGCGGTACAGATTTTTTGATCAATTGAAAATCAATTCGGAAGGCTGCATTGATCATTCGATTCAGAATAAAGTCATCAATTACCAATACAATATTGATCTCTATTCATACTAGCAATAATAAAATGGTACATAAAAATTTCTTCTGCTTCCAGATCAGTGGGACCCATAATACAAGTATAAATTTAATATTCATAGTTCTTCATCATTTATTGAGTGTAGATAAAATAGCGTATGCAATTTTCATGTAATGGTTGGTTGTAAACCATACGAATCTCCCAGTTGATGCTCGTGTATTAATAACCATCATCACATGATCGTTGCATAATATAAAGGTAAATGTGTAAAAAATGTCGGAAATTCCATTAGATTTCAATTATGATTGCTAGGGAAACACTGAAAAAATTGAAACCATACAAAAAAATGGGTTTTTATGGCTCGTGCGGGTCCTAAAGTGACATTACGCCTGCGCGGGTCGGAAGGAACTATGTAGTTGGAAACTGACCAATAAAATCATAATTGTGAACCCTAATGAAAAAACTTATATTGTGTTATTTTTCTGATGAAGACCAGTCCACCTCGAAGGAATGAACCAGTCAGACGAACGTATTCCCCTGAACCGGAATACGTAGAAAGGAGAAGAAGCAGTTTCGAGAGAGAATCGCCGAGACAAGTTCAGCAACAACAATATTACGAAGTAAGCAGTTTCATCAGTTTGTTTCATCGTGTTGATCGTTACAAGTGTTGTTCAATTTAACATTCGAGGTACTACGAGTTTTTATGTGATTTACTCATTACATTCCGAAACTCTATCGAATGTTCATCACATCCATTTTAGATCAGATCAGTTATAATCATGTGCCAACCTGCTAATTCATATTTTTTCTAACAGAAATCATCGACTAACAACTCATTCGACGACGTGCAATGCGAAACGACGACCTTTAGGGAAACTAAAATAGTTAACAGCCAATCGGCAAGCTGTATTAAGGTAGGTTTCACCTAGTTCACACGTCTAACACATACTCGGGCCGAAGTTTGTTTCTTGAAAAATGTCACACTTAAGCTGGCGCCCAACGTGGGGCCAAACATATATATACAAATATCTTCGTTTTCTCGTTCCTACACAATAACACACATTCATCTAGTTAGGTTACGCAGTAGTCTATACAGTTCTGTCAGTCAAACATTCTAATAATTATCATCAGTTTTAACATGGGTTATTGAGGGCATGGTCACGGTCCGAAACTAACGAAAATTTTGGTTGGGCTTCGTACAACTGCAGCCTCTACTGACATATTCATGATAATTGGTGGCATTCCGAACATGATTTCCGGATTATTCCAACTACTTCTTATTTTACTCAACAACCGCTGTCAAAAAAAACAAACCCATAAATTGAAACTTGAAAGGTTAGACTAGTTCATAGAATGTAACAAAAAGACAGCTCAACATTGACGGTCGCGCTATAATGGCGCTTTCAGAACAACTACTTATAGCTTCCTGCCATTAGTAAAAGTTATCGAATTTCTCTAGGAATACACGAATGGAGACAGATATGCCCCTTCCCATGGTGGAAGTGAGATATCTGTGACGAATGCTGAGAAACGGGATAGATACACCTGCCCTGCTGCTGCACACCGACCACCATTCAACAGGCGACCAGTGACGAGGGTGAGAAAAAAATTGTGGTTACACGTTTCTACGAATTTGATTGAAAATGATTTTTGTTGAATGAGCAGATTTTAACCGAAAAATAGTAATACAAATATATACATAGTTATACAAATAAACCTGCCTAAAAACTTAAATAAAAAATTATAAAACCACTATATACTTCATTTATTGTTTCGTCGTCATACTTGGCTGTTAGATAAGTTGGTTTCTACAAATTCACAACAAAACTTTTGATCCGAAGGTAGTTGCGGTCAAATTTTTTTCGGCAACCTGGCAATTAGGTTCAGTACTAGCACCGATTTAAAAATACATTATAATACATTTTGACAAGAGTTTTGAATAAACTCCAAGAGAACTTGGACTCGTTACGACAATGTCTTTGGTCGAGTTCAACTATAAATAAAGAACATTTATTTCAGAATTCCAATATTCTTTCTGCCGTACTTTGCCTGGTGAAGGAGTTGGATTATCCCAGCCTAGAAGTGGTAGAGATGGCGGTCAGATGTAGGATGGATGAGCTAGATGAATGACGAACAAAAAAACCCGAGGCCTTTACTTTGCACACACACAATAACGAACAGCTTTAACGGTTGGGTCTGAGTTATTAACTTACCGGTTGTAAGATTGAGATATTGTTGAGTTTAGAGTGGACTTTGGCTTCATAAATGAGTAAAAGCAGTACTATGGTTGGATCCTAGAGTTCCAATTGAATTTTCGTTCAACCTGTTTTTCTATGATTTAAAAATTTTTGCAGCCAAGCTCAAAATTGAAATTAGACTTGCTTCACTAATTTTACAAGTTAATTGGACTGAGCATTACAAAAATTTAAGTTGAAACAATTTGTTCTCTTAGATTACGACTCGAAAATCAAAACATTGTTGGATCCAATCAAACATTTGAAAATCCCTGTTACCAAGCTCAAATAATGTTTGGCTTTGCTTTATCGGTACTTCAGATTTTTAACCTCATCTGATAACATACACTTGAAACTGATGCTTCAGAATTTTTATTCACTCTCACCGACTTGCTGTTTGAAGACTTGATCATTTGATTCACAGAAAAAATTCCACTCACATTATTTGTAACACTACAAATTCGACTGTTGATTTGTACCTTAATTTTGTTTTATATTATTATTGTTGTATTTTAGGTAATGTTAAGTATTGAAACAAACTGATGAACTAGATGAAGCAGCTTAAAGTAGGTATTTGAAATTATTACTTAATAAGATTAGCGAGGAGAGAGTGATCAGTAGTGAACATTATGATTGAAAGTGGATTGAAATTCTGCTAACTTGAAAAATCACTTAAGAAATCCGTGATATTTTTGATAATTCGTTCAGATGAAGCTCAAATTGATTTTTTATTCAATTATTTTTAACGAATTTGTGCAATATAAAAAATATTTGAATATTTATAAGATAAATTGTTTTTTTTTGGAAATATGTATAGCAGAATTTTTTTAAATAATTGCATCCTATTTGAAATTTTGTAATACTATTCAAGATATGCAGATATATTGACTGATAATTTTAAAAAACATTGTTATATAAAGGACCAATCTGAGGTTGTATATTCCATTTGTTTATGAATAAATGTTTATTATAGTTATATATTCTGTTGTAAATCTTGCCAAAACTGATTTTGGATTATTTATTTTGCTATTTGTACATAAAATATGGATTCCCTCCAATATGCAGTTCTTGGTTGAGTAATGTTCTTTGTGTATTTTTGTAATATTAATCTAGTCTTTAATTGGTAATTTATTTTTGCCCTCGAAAAAGCCTTTACATATTTATAGTTCAATTGTTCTAATTCGTTTTTACAAATATATGGAACGTATTTATATACATTTCTTTCTTACCCATCCCCATTCATAGAGAAGTATTCCAATCATGAAAAAATACCGCAACATTCGTTCGTGCAAATAATTCTTTCATATTGCTCATTTTCCAATTTTGTGAAATGTGACTTATTTTCAAATAATTATAAAAAATAAAATTTTCTAGAATCTAAATATTGCTTTTCAAATATCCCGATTTGAATAAAAACCTTTGACCCAAAATTCTTATGGTCGAACATTTCCTAAACCATTAATATTGTGATTTTGAAATGAAGTATTGAAGATTAAATTGCAATGACATTTTAGGACTGTTCCTTGCTAGAATGTTCAATCTGACTCGAGGTATATAGTGTTTTTTACGAGATGTAATGGCATTCAGTTCATTAGAGTTGCATTTGAGAGAATGCAAAATTGGGAAGAAAAAAATAAGAAAAACACATTGCCATTCTACTATGATTTGATTCCAAATCATATAAAAATGATCAAGTCATTAGTATCTTTCAAACTACAGATTGAAAAATGGATTCAAGAATCGCGTCGAAATTTATTTCATGAAATCTCTCACTTCAATTAAGAAAATTAGTTGATTTTTCAATATTATTTTGTTGAATTCTACAAATTTATCAAATATATTATACATAAATGTAATTCGTATCTCTCGCAACAAGTTTTTAACTTCGCGGGTATAATTGAACTGTTTATTCACCATTTTACAAATTGATGTATATGCTCTTTTTTATGAATTTTGAATAAACTTTATTATTATTATTAACCGATTTTTGATAATCGAATTAAATACAACCTTCATATGACCATATATGAAGAGTATTATTTTCTGATAAATGACATGACCCTAAATATTTCTGTGAAACGAAGTAAGTTACTTCTATTTATTTCACCGTTGAATCATTATCCTACTGAATAAGCGGAACGCAAATGAGTTTTATTTTCTTATGCGAAAAATATTCGTCAAACGAAAAAGAGTGACTAGATTTACTCTGAAAAGGATTGGGATTTCAATTTATTTTACGAAAGTTTTCTTCTTCAAACTTATGTCTCATTCCTCAAAAGCTATATAATATTTGGAAATTAGGTGTATCTTCATAACAACCTCTTAATATTACCATGTCAGTAGGAAACACCCTGTGATGACTATTACTATTAGAAAAACGTATTTATTCTGCATTCATAATCGTGTTTGAACTTTAATGCCTCATTTTTGAGCTGTGAATTTGACGAAATAATATGGGAATTCAACAATTTTAATATAAAAATTCTGATATCTTTTGAATGAGTTTATTCTCTATTATATCCAAATTAGCAAAACGCGCGTCGACTTCAAAAAATATCAGTTGATAGTGGTCTCTAAAAAAAGCTTAAACTTTTACACCCAATCTCATCGTTTATATATGATCTGGCTATGCTCAGAAACCCTAGGGCATCTTAGTGAAGAGAAGAAAATCTGATACATCAATTTTAGTATTATTTGAAAAACTGATCAATGGAAGTACAACGTACACCACTGAAAAATGGGAAAGTATTGGAAAATGTCGCTCTTCTCAACATTCGACGAAATTGGCAATTTGAAAACAAAAATGAAAAAATTTTTCGAAAAACACTTGGTTTAAGAATTATAGGTACTTATATGTGAAAAAAAACGCAAAATCGTCCGCCATAATTTCAATTAGGCATTCCAGATACTTGTCAAAAATGTCAAATGAATCGAAATGAACCAATCGGCGGCATCTGCCCCCCAGGAACTTTCGTTTGTTTTCTTTTTTATAAGTGTGTGATTGGTTAAAACTGGTATTTGCCCCCCAGACATAACCTGATCTGGAATGCCTAATTCCGCGGTCTTAGCTGGCAGAATGGTGATTCTTTACTCTACTACAGTATTTGATTGATTCTACCTAGTTATGAATCTTGTACCTTTCAGTTGATTTGTCACACATCTGTCTTTTAGTCTGAAAACACACAAACTTGCGGCGTTTTCTGGCGCTCTTGTATTTAAAACGTATTCGTCTCTCCATCTCTCTCACTATATGTTTGGCCGTTAGTGAAAAAGAAGGAGAGATACGAATACGTTTTGAAGGTTTTGAATACACGAGCGCCAGAAAACGCCTTTGAATCGTGGTAGCCGCACCAAGGGCCTAAAGTGACATCTGACGTAGATGTGACACATGATGTAATTGACATTGACAATCAGCTGTGTTAATTATTTATTCTTCGATATCGAGAATAACGCTGGAAACTGTTTCGAATAATTTATAAGTGTGCTAAAATAGCTGATAATGTCCACGAAGCAACCCTATACCGATATATTCTACGAAGTTGCATCTATCTGAATTAAATTGTATCGTAACCTAAAAAATAGTGATGCCTTTATCGATTCAAAAAACCTTCTAACCGACTATCTCGAGATACATAACCATTCATTCCAACTAACAGAGAAATGAATCAGATCAAAAAACATGGTACTGAGCACAGAATGGTCTCAAGTCGAAGTGATTGATCTTGTCAATGATGGCTCCGGTCTGGGCTTTGGAATCGTCGGTGGTCGAAGCACTGGGGTCGTTATAAAGTCCATCCTTCCAGGTGGAATAGCAGACAAAGACGGACGCTTGCTGAGCGGAGACCACATCCTCCAAATCGGTGATGTCAATTTGAGGGGGCTCACTGCCGAGCAGGTTGCCACTGTACTGAGACAGGCGGGACAGCAGGTGGTTACCATTTTTATAAACTACACCAATATGTCAATATGTAAGAATTCACATCAGTATGTTGCACCTATGTGTTAGTGAATGTGTTTTTCTATATGGAAAAGGTCTTGTTTATCCTTTCGATTTGTCCTCTGCATCAGTTGGGCTTTCTCATTTAATTATCGTGTTCATTAAGTAATCCTAGCATGATAATTCTGATGTCACTGGCTAAATCCATAGAAAACAAGCATCGAGTTGGATAAAGGATTTGGTTGTTTTTGTTGTAGAAAATGAACTCCGAATACTGTATAATGTGGATTTCAACTTACATTACTAAGGGTGGTTTCAGCCCATGGTGTGTTATAGACCCTTGTGTCTTATACAGATCATACTCATCATCTTCATTTCCTCTTTGAAAGGCAAATTGTATCAACAATTTTACTTTCTATGTAATAATTCAAATACTGTACCAATAGGTACCAGTTCATATTTCAAAGTAATAGTGGAAAGTGGAAGTGAAGGTAATAGTTGATGTTGTATAAAGCCTGGTTTAGTGACGGCATAATGCTTAACTCGAATCATATATACCAGCTGAAAACTGTCACTACTGACATTTCATTATTGTTTCAGTTTATTGAATAGGTATTATTTTTTATATAGCTGATTGAATATTTTTCATCTGGTGGATGTAATTTTCTTTTATTCAAGTTATGTATTATGCAATGAATTATACACTATCCATTCAGTAAACCTGCCTTTAATCCACCTTTTGTTTCTTGAAATTCACCTAAGAATGTTTGAAAGATTGACCAAATCCCAATATTAGTGAATTTTGGATAATTCTGGGATATTTTCATTGATGATTCATGCTTTCGGTGTAATATTGTTTGTAAGAAATTTTCAATTATTTTGTTCACAACTTCGGGAATCCACATACATGATTATTTTTTGTGAATAGAAAGAAGTTTTAAGGAAGTGATTCTCGGCTTTTTCTCATCCAAGTCA
Organism: Zygogramma bicolorata; assembly: GCA_032362365.1. Lineage (NCBI taxonomy): Eukaryota > Metazoa > Arthropoda > Insecta > Coleoptera > Chrysomelidae > Zygogramma > Zygogramma bicolorata. The sequence continues at coordinate 776,135 of JAVJAQ010001811.1, read as the reverse complement.
ATGCAAAACTTTCATAAAAGAAGTAACATCAAATATTCAGCAAGCACTCTCTTTTTATATCTGTAAATCATTCATAGACGTATAAATGATTCACAAAAAGGAAGAAGGAGTCTATATAAAACAGTTACTCCCTTCCTATATGGCGCAATAGGCTCTGAATAACAGAAGCAACTTTTTTTTGCCTAATTTGTAGAGCGGTCACTTGAAAATTGGATCGAACAGATATTATTTATAGGATTTCTCTACACAAATAGAGAGAAGTTTCCAAAAAAATCATTCATCAGGATAACATTTAATTTTCAATTCCAGACAATAAGCTTGATCGCTAAATGTTTGAGGATTTGCGTTACTTTTTTCAGATATGTTTTGTATTATTTTTACATTGACTTAGGTAAGAAAAAGCCAAAAATGTCGTCAACACACCTCTTGTTTCAAACATTTAGATATTCAAATTGCCATATACATACCTATTATTCAAAATACGCCTCCCCCCAGGATGAAAAATCGTAAACGCCACTGGTTGCAAAAAATGCGACCATTTCTTTTCAATAAATGTGTCGAATTGAGTCATTCCATTTGCATCAAAAGTACTTAGTTACAACTGCTCCTCAAAAAAGTTCATGGAAGTTAAAAATTTTTAATGTATTCTAGAATATGTATTAGTGGTCTGAAGTCCTTTTTGCCAATGTTATAAAAGGTTTGATGAGTATTGATTGCGATAAATAATGTCAAATCTGAAGCTACTGTTCCCTAATTGCTGCAGACTAAAGTGCAATTTGTGTTCTTAGAATCTAGAAGCATGTTTTATTACACTTTGAGTTATTCATGTATAATTGAAGATGTTGGTGTAAAAAATATTTCTCAACAGAGCTCCATTCCTCAAACACTCACAAAGTTGGCAGATTCGGAAGGAATCTAATGAATGGAACTATCTGCTCAAATTCAATTCCACCAGTTTTTCAACGAAACCAATACTGACTGAGTGGAGTCGGCCTTTTCATACTCCTACCGAACCCCGCTATTTCCACACTTTAAATACATCGTTAAACCTATTTTCATGTAGACTTCTAATACATTTCAAATTCCTATACCTACCTTCTATGAAACGAGTTCTAAAAACTCGTCGATTTTGGTCCATGTACGTTTTGCTAGTGATGACAACTCATTCTGATTATCCCCACCAATCTTTCATTTTATCGATTTTTTTTCATTATCTATCAAAAGTTGTCAGTAATTTGGTGGAAGTTCTTCCATTATCTATCAAAAGTTGTCAGTAATTTAGCGGAAGTTTTATATGCAACTTTTTAGTTTACTTACCCAGTTCTCGTATGAACTGAGGTTCAAATGTAGTAGTACCACACACTTCAGGAGGATTCTCGTCTTTCTAAAATGTCGAAGATTTTCCAAGGTGTGCAAATTCTCCAAATGAACTTCAGTTCATACGAGGGTTAGATGATATTTTCCTGAAACCTTATTCGAGATGATATAAAAATAGTTAACTTGTATAAAAAATTGAAAAAATTCGTGCCCAACATGCTCTGGTACAGAAGTGGTTTGTATACCGGGCGCCCTGGAACCAATTCACTTCCTTGCATCTCAGTTGTTATTTTGTATGGATGTTTCGAATTCGGTACTTCGATTTAATATCTTGAATATACATTTAGGCAAGTATGAAGCTATATATGGCACTTCCTGTTTGACCGGAAGTGCATCCAATATTTATGCTTCAAATGGAAAGTATGATTTTTTTCTGAAAATTATGATTCAGTATGGAATAACCTTTCCAATGATATATCCTTCCCTAGAGGTGTACATCTTTAAATTGTCAATATTTCAGTACAGTTCTATTCAGATTCAGTACTTATTTCATTATTTCAATCTAATATTTCAGTAAGTAACTGTTTCTGTATTTCAGTCCCCGGTTCAGTTCGTGTTTATGTCTTACAGTACTTGATAGTTCAGTATGGTGAATAATTTTTACAAGAGTTGTAATCGGATATATCACAAACATAATTCCAATTCACAATGTACTTATATAACTGAAATTTCACAAGAAACATACTTTTTGTTTTTCCCTCGTAACGGAACATTTGCATGAAAATATTTTATTGAAAATTGTACAATATCATATAAGAATATGTTAAGGTCAAACTTCCTACACAATATCATGTTTTTGCAGGCTATTTCTATAATTTGATTTTCATGTCTGGAATTTCAATATATAAAAACAACTTTCAAAACTCCTTGATGTTGAAAAATGAAGAAAAGTCGAATCGTGGAAATACTAAGTCTGCATAAAGAATATTATGTGAGAAGTTTTGGCCATGAATTATCATTACTCACATGATCTTGTTCAATTTTCCATAGAATTGATTTAAATGTTCCTTTACGAGGGGAATACAAAAAGTCATTTTTAATAAAATCTCGATTATTTCAGCAGATTTTGAATTGAAAATGAAATTGTGATGTATCACTGGAAAGGTAATTCTATACCGAATCGAAATTATCAAAAAAAATACTTTCCATTTGAAATGAGAAAAATGAGGATATGTAAAAGTATACAATTTTTTTTTCTCCTGAAGATGCTAACTTCGTCAGCGAAAAGAAGATGAATTGAGCAAATTTTTTATGTTCTTAACGGGTCAGCCAATGGAGAATTCCAATGTAATGATATCTAATGAATAGTACTTGCTTCCTCCTGACTCTGCCAACATTTTTGTCGAAACTCGCGTGTTTTGAGTCCGGTGTTTGAGTAGTGGAGCTCTGGCGAGATTCCATTATTTGTTTTATTCAAAATAATTGTTCATAAAACGTGCAGCGTTTGCATTTCTACTACTCCATAATCTTGCTGCTCGAATTCCAGGTGAGAATGGTGGTGGCACGTTCCATAGAACCTAGTTCTGTAGACTTCAACACTTTCAATCGTTCAGCCCCCGTCGTTCCGACAAAAATACTCACGGATCCGGAGGAGCTCGATCGCCAGTTGATTCAGAACGGCTACAGCACCACCTTTTACCACTATACCAACGCTTTGGAGGTCGTCAAGGACGAGTTCCTACACGCCGAAGTCGAGAACCGAATAAACGCCTTGAACGCCTGCGAATCGGCCGTTTTCAACGATAAAAAGTGCGCGACGCCGAACGGGGTTTCCCCTATCGACAACAAGCAGCTGATCGTGAGTCCCGTTGCCGTCGACGTAGAGTACAATTCCGAGCCAGAGACGGAAAAGTTCACGGTTACCCTCACCAAGGATGACTACGGATTAGGTATGTGCGCATTATACAGAAAAGAATTTAAATGTAAGTCGCTTTCCCGCGTGAAACTTGGAAGCTTAGGGTCAACGGCCACCGAAGGCGCTGATGGCGGGACTTTCCTTCAGAGGAGTGTAAAGCTTCTGAATCGCAGAATTCTAAGAAGGCATTGTTCATAGATATGATAGTTCGCCAATTTCTGTGAAAAAAGGATTCGAAGTGTTTTTGTTGCACCATCTACACTGTAATGACGATATTTCTGTTCACTTGACAATGCACCAAAAAGTTTCCCTTTTCGAAAGATAAGGTGCAGATTTATATTCTTTATAGATAGGATAACCCGCCAGTGTCTGTGAGGAAAGGATTTGGAGCATTTTTGTTGCGCCATCTACACTGTGATGACGATATTTCCGTTCACTTGACAATGCACCAAAATTTTTCATTCTCTGAAAGGTAAAACAGGTGCATATTTATATTTGTCAGTTTGGCTGAAATATCGCAAGAAAGATAAGAAGCTTCAAAATAGAGTTGGTAATAAAAGTTTATACAAGAAATGGAAGTTGAGTCATCAAAATAATCTTCAAAATATGAGTGATCTACGACAATGACAAAAAATTCCACACAAAGATTTCGCTTGTTTCTGATTCTTTTGGTATTTGCATTGTTTATAGAAATATAGTCAGTGAATGCCTGTGTAAAAAGTATTTGAAGCATTATTGTTACGCCATCTACAGTATAATGTCGATATTGCCGTTTACTTAACAATACACGACAAAATTTCCTACTCTGAGGAGAAAAATGGGTGCAGAGTTCTGCCTGCCAATTCGACTGAAAATTCAAAAGAAAGATAATGAAGCCTCAAAATAGAGTTGACGATAGAAGTTTATGAAGAATATGAAGGTTTGAGCATAAAAATAATCGTCAACTCTTAAATAACTCACATCTTTCGTTGAAAATTCCAGGAAAGTTATGAATTCTTTTAAGATGCATCATATAATGTAAGTCGTATTAGGGTTCTGTGTTCTCTAAATAATATTTGTTGTGATTTTGGTAGCGAGATAAATTTTCATTATTGGTTGGTTTGTATCGATCGATCCAAGTATGAAAAGTCTCTGCCCTCTATTCGTCGATAATACAGAATTCTACATTTGTAGATTTTACAGTCTCCTTTATTGTTAGAGTTAACACCCGTGACAAGAATGTGGCGCAATAGTTTGAACTTCGATATATTATCATATCCTATTTCAAATTGCCATTTCCTTCAGATATGAAGTTCTCTGAATATTACAGGCTCTTCCATTTGTACTTCAGTTTTATGTAATACATGCTCGACAACTTGCCTGGATGTTCTGGAAGTCTGCTATCCGTTGTTTTTCTATTTGTTTTGTTTCATTCTTTTTTTATAGAATTTTCTGGAGTCCTCGTTTTTTTTTTTTCATTTTCTGGTTGTTCCTTTCTAACTTCTCTTTTTTTTATTCCCGAGACTTTTGGAATACTTCTCGTTCTTGTTTTTCGTCCTACTGTCGCTTTCCTTTTCATGATTTTTCTCTTGCCGTCGTCTTTCCAAATCCGTAAATTTATTTTGGATAAATTTTACAATGTTCTCCATCGTAACGTACGACGTACTCCTCGTATTCACCATTAAGATTTTATTTATCACCACTACTCCACTTCTGACACCACTGTTACGATGTTTCAGGGTTCGTTCATCTAAATAATACTCCGAACAACACTAAACTATTAACATTATCTTTACTATAAAATACAACTACTGCACTGGCTTATAATTCGCTTACAAAACGCTTAGACCTCTCAACTGACTAAAACATCCTACACTCTTTACCGAAAACATCGACTCTCTACTAGACTTCTTAACTAAGTTCCATTAAGTTTTAAATTCTCAATGCTCCTACTAAATATTGCCGTTACGTGATGACTTTTGTATACCACATCGGAACAGGGAAGATTTCTTCAGATCTTTCGTATTCCAGAATCGAAGTTCGAGGACGCTCTTAGTCACCCCAGAATCGACGAACTCGAAAATTTTCCGGTCGCCAGTCCGGATCGTAACGAGTTATGTTATGCTTAGTGGCGGCGTTAGGAGATTTCGTAATATTATTAATCGATGTTCCGATATGTTTTGTAATATAGTTAGTTCGAAACCGAATTTTCCACTGATAAATAGCTAATGCAAAACTTACTTCCGACTAATTCCCACTGAGCTAAATCTAAGTCATAAAGATGTAAATGATTAATTTACGACATGACAAAAAGTTGAATCATATTTCTTATTCCGTTCACTTGTCTACGATGATAACGGCGAACATTTTTCAGGAATAACTGTAGCGGGCTACGTTTGCGAACGAGAATCTCTCTGCGGCATTTTCGTGAAGAGCCTGAACGAGAAGTCGGAGGCCTACAGATGCGGCAAAATCAGCGTTAACGACAGAATCATCGAGGTCGACGGTCACTCGTTGGAAAACTGTTCGAACTACGAGGCCGTGAAGAAACTGAAGGATTCCGGCGACGAGGTCACCATCACTTTCGAGAGATATCTGAGCGGACCGAAGTTCGAACAGTTGCAAGAAGCGCTGGCTGATAGGGAGAGGAACTCGGGTTTGAGTCCTGCCTCTCCGTCGGTGACGACTCTGAGTTGGATACCCATACAGAATTCGGAGGTAAAACGGTTGTTACCACAATATTTTTGGCCTTTATATGGCAAGGAAGTTTAACATTACCACAGAGGATAGCCCGATTCTCCAATTTTATTATCCTTCCAGTAAGGTCAACGGGATGCCTTATACATAACCAAAAACATATATTCTTCGAACTAACGAATGTTTTAGTACAGATATTATTCGTCATCATTTACTATGAAGTATAACTCTCGTTATATATTGGGATTACACTGAGTTTTAAGTGAAAAGCTCAGGTACAACACAAAAATTAAATTTCACAAAACAAAACACATTAACGAAATGGGCAAGTGAAAAAGTAAGACTGAAATGAAGACGAATATAACCAAGCCTCGTTAAATTTAGTTCAAACTGCATCATATCTGTTCAACTTCATCACGAAATAGAAATATGAACTACCGAAGGTATCGCGGTGACAGGATTACATTGCAGTATAGGGAATGGCCAGCCATCCTCTGTAATAATGTTTGATGTCCTTGGTCATATAGCAGAAATACCTTGACCTGAGAAACTTTGGAAACTTTGTAAAGTCAGGTTGAAGAGTTTTGTAATCTTCTTCAGCCTGTACCTGATCCAGAAAGAGCCTCTATCACAAGCGTTGATAGCGCGGTGTATGAACAGAGTCCCGAAACCAAAGAGATATTCATTGAGGACAATTTCGAAGCTAACCCAGAAGATGATCTGGAAACTGCCATAAAGCGTAAATGGGAAGAGATCATAGGCGAAGGAGCGGATATAGTTGTTGCAAACTTGACCAAACTGACAGGTAAGACAGGGGCATACTTATTTTCCATAAAATCTTAAAAATCCAGATGTATACGGATTTTCATTTAGGCATACACGCTTTCAGTGTCCGCAGTGACGAAAGTTAAGCGTTTCGCCATCAAATCTGTTTCATCTTCAACCCCCAACTGTATTGATTTTGTGTAATGATATTCAACAGGTTTGGGAATTAGTCTCGAAGGTACTGTAGATGTGGAGAGGGGAGTGGAACTCCGCCCCCATCACTATATTCGGTCCATCCTGCCAGAAGGACCTGTTGGGCGGAACGGAAAACTGAGTCCTGGCGATGAGCTCCTAGAGGTATATTTTCTGTTTTCTTCTTTCTGTCTTTCGGGTGTTCTGTCAGTCGAGTTGGATAATTATTTGATAATACTCTTATAGGTCAATGGTCAGAAGCTGTTGGGAATCAAACACGTAGAGGTGGTTAAAATACTGAGAGAACTTCCAAGCACAGTGAGACTCGTCTGCTCCAGAGAACACAAGGTCAACAGGGTAATAAATACGTCGCAAGATAGAGAAGCTTTCGAGGCGAGGAATATTGTGGGCGGAAGTTTGAAGAATCTTCTTCCCCAGCCAGAACAGAAACTGATCAAGGCTCTAAGCGAAACTAGCCTGAATACATCGAGTTCTGTCACAGGTAATTGCTGTTTTGCGAATAATTTCGTAATCTAGGTTTGGAAACACAAGTGTGTGTCACATTTATATTACTTGAGCACAGAGATTACAGAGCATGACACTTCGAGAGCAACTTATAGATATAATGATGTGACTATTTTTATATATATATATATATATTTATGTATATATATATATATATATATATATATATATATATATATATATATATATAATCACAGTAGGTGCAGAAAGCATGCATTTCTTTCGATTGGCAGCAACTTGAATCGGTCAAATATGTTGAAAACCAATTTTGAATCTGCCATATGTTCATCGAAGGTACTAGATAGAATAATTGAATCATCTAGATAGCTGAGTACTAAAACTTTTGCGAGTCTACCTCTGAACTGATCCATAGGACGTTGTAATGTCGCTGGAGCTCCTTTAGAATAATCAAATCATCAAGATAGCTGAGTACTTAAACTTTTGCGAGTCCACCTCTGAACTTATCCATAAGACGTTGTAATGTCGCTGGAGCACCTTTGAGCCCAAAAGGCATGTTTTCGTAGCGGTAGGTCCCAAATGAAACGACTTTTACTTGATGATAGTTAGTAGACAAAATTATCTTTTCGCAGTGTGAAGGAGACCGTCCATGTGCGATAGAAGGTAGGAGTCACTTGATTTTGTGGCTTTTAACTTTCGATAGTCGACGCACAATCGAATTCCCCCATCCTTTTTTGATACAACTACAACTGGAGCTGTCCATGGACTTTCACATTCTTCTATAATTCCTACGCTGAACCAGTTCAACTTAGAGTCCATTCATTTTTGCTGGAGTCATTCAATAAGGGGTTAGAGATATCCAGTTTTGATCCAGTAATGATATAATGAGTATAGTAAGTTGGTTCCGCCCCCGGATTGAAGGTGGTCTCTTTAATTCAGGAATATATTCGAGCGACACCGTTGGTCGCTTGTGAGAACTGTTCCTTTATCAGAAAGCAACTTGTCCACTCTAGAAATGTCTATCGAAACTATAGGTGTCTGTTCAAATGACAGGGTAAAATCTTAATGAGGGATCATCCGAAAAACTCCACCGTTTATTTGGGATGTCCAAAATAATTCGCACATCTCGTATAAAATCGATACCGAGAAGCGTCTTATTCGGTGCATCGTGGAAAATAATAAATCTTGTTGGTACAGTTCCGTTCATGATAACGACATCATCCCGTGTGAGGAGAACATTTTACAATCTACCCTGACCATCTGCAAATTTGAGCAGAAGAGATTCCTCAGTGAAATATTGATCCCCTTGCTTCAGAAGTGTATACATGTTTTACCAGCCACGCTCTTTCCTGCAGTTGTATCCACAAGTCCTCGACCGTAATGTCCTAAAATATCAGGTTACATAATCGGTCGCGACCTAGGTGAAATCAAGGTGTCTGAACTATGAAATTCGGTGACGGTAGTTGCCTCTGCGCTACAGATCTCGAGAAGATTTTTCCAAAAGTTTCCTACACTCATCTTTTAAGTTACCCGAATTCCTGTAATATCGACATCGAATACGTTTATGACTGACTTTCGACGCAACGGTATCATTACGTTCAGAAGTTTCTTCTTCCTACCTTGTTTTTGATGAAAGTTCAGTAAATTTTTTAGTCTGCTCACCTTACGATGTATTTTAGTCCCACGTGGGGCGCCAATTGTAAAAGGATATTTCCGTGTCGTAGGACCGATCATGTTCTTGAATTTACTGGTAGAATTGAAACAACTTTCAACTCAAAATAAAGAATTGTCTTGTACTTTGATTATGTGTACCACAATTTGGAATTAAATCCAATATAGTGTCTATTTTCTGTAGCAGCTGATGAGCATAATCCAAGTTCGAAATGTTCCTTGATTTCTATAATTTATAGTAGGTTCTGGTCATCAAATATTAATTTTTTTTTACGTACTTTTTCGTTTTGAGAACCTTTCTGGTTTATCCTTTCTCAAATTCACACAAAAAATAGAGTAAACCCATATGCAGAGACACTATATACCAATATACGGTTTTTGGGATGAGTGTATATCATAATCAACTACAGATATCTACATTTCAATCATATTTACATCAACAAAATGAATGGCTCTGAAATGTTCTATATAGAGAACAGAAAACAAATGCATGAATGATTTTGAAATTATCAACCAATAAATGTGATAATTAAATCAGAATTGTATATAAAAAAAATAATACAAAAAACAGAAAATAAGTCAGTTGTTCAATATATATCTTTTCAGATCAATTTTGAATTTAGTCAAGGAATTAAATGATCTAATCTCATGAGGTGAATTATTGTGAATTGTTATTATAGTATTTTTCACAGTAAATGGTATTGGCTTATTAACTGCAATAAACTACCCGATTTAATCCCATTGTGTACAACTTAAGGGTCTAATTTGTTTTATTATAATCTCTCAGTCAATACCATTTATTGTGAAAACTGCAATACACGAGATTATTTCACGGGTTTATTTTCTTCCAAATGCAGTTCTAATTTTGTGCAGTTTTCAAATCGCTGGATTGCCTGTTATCATGATTATAAGTATTTGAATTCATCACGTAGAATAGGTATTGAGGAATGTTTGTCCTTTTTTTTAAATGGATAAAAATACAGATCTTTATCGTAAATGAAGAATCGAGGTCGAAGAGATTCCTTGGTTCATGTAAAATTATGGAGATGGTTCCGAAAACGGTAATTTGAGAATACACTTGATTGCCTCGTTTTACATAGATTTGAGAGCTTTCAAAATAGTTTTGTCAGCAGTTTACCAAACTGAATATTGAATATTTGAATGAATCAGACTGAAATCTATAATTGTTAAATATTTGATAGGTACAAACGTTCTCAATTTATTTACTCTTTATTTACACTTCGGACGTGCTGGGAACATGGGAGAATCTATCCACAAGCAGTCCCAGAAATGTAGTATAATTTCTCACTGATTTATTTAAACAGAGGTGATAGATCGAAATCTGACATTGTTTTTTTGATATGTACTTGAAAGTTTTTTCAAAATTTTGCGTTAAATTATGAATCGCCACCGTATTGAAATCAATTTGAGATGGTTATGCTTGTCGTAAATTGCTCTTCATACTTGATTGACCGAAACGCTTCATAGCAATTCGTTCCTTTTTGAAACCGAATTTTTCAGAAACGGATGAACCAAGTTTGCACAAGGCGAAATCCCGCTCTCTTGAAGTGACGAACGTCGCCATGTGGTCGGAAGAAATCGAGTACGTGGAACTGGTCAAGACGGATCGCGGCCTCGGCTTCTCCATACTGGACTACCAGGATCCGTTGGACTCGCAATCGAGCGTCATAGTCGTGAGGAGTCTCGTCCCGAAAGGCGCGGCCGAACAAAACGGTAAAATAACGCCGGGCGATCGACTCGTCAGCGTGAACGGTAAAGTAATCAAGAACGCTACGCTGGATCAGGCGGTGCAAGCTCTCAAAGGTACGCCTCCCGGTGTCGTGAAGCTGGGCATCTCGAAACCGTTGCCCAGTTCGAGGCATACGGAAAGCGTAAGTAGTCAGACCGTCGCGTCTTAAGTCGCCCACCAGATAGCACAAGGACATCTCGAAGGTATCCTAACCAAGACACTTATGATGTCTTACCGCCACTTGCACCGTACTCATTCAATCCCGATGATCCTCTTAATCCTGCCTAAATGAAATTTTTGTTATGCACTGGTTGATTTTTGACAGATTAAACTGGTTTAACTCGATCCTAGAATGACGAACGTTTAAGCGTGCGTTTTGGGGGTTTATATCCTATAAAAACAAGACCATAAAAATTATTTTTCATTTATTTGCTCTATTTGCTTGATTACCAATACAAGCCTTCGATCCAATAAAACATTATACTTTTCTGAGACATCTGAAGATGGTGAGGCTCTTACTCCAGTTTGAGGACGTCTTCTATCTGAACTTTTCGGCTTGGTTTTTGGTTATCTGTTGTTCTTGTAGCTGATAAATTCACCTCATATGAATCTAGATTTTCTTTATTCAATTAAGCTTCCAAATTCGTGAGGGTATTAGGAGATTGGAAAGATTCATTGATAACTGGTTGTGTATCCTAAAAGTAAATTCAATTATTTAATTGAGTCTTATTTGTTGAATATTGATCTGTACTTGTACTTACCATTGTTATAATTTCCCCATCAACATCATTTAATGTATAAACATTAAATGAGTGAGTGTTAATTCATATTTCCTGTCCCTCGATTCACGCGATGTTCTTTGAACATTACAGGGTTTCCCTTTCGTGTGAATCTGCATATAAAAAGAATTCATTTCACTATTATGAAGTGAAATAGCCGAGTCCATGTTCCGACAATCCGGAACTAGATTCACTGCTGCTTTCACTTGATTACAGCTGCATGGCTCTTGCGGTCTGCATATAGTATTTTTGTAAACCACTTCTTTCCATTTTCAACTTTATACTTGAACTACACTCCACGGAATACTATAATGAAATTTACCAGATGAAAACCAGGTAATAAATAAAACGTGTCCAGGCAAACCAAAACGGAAGTTAGGTTAGGTTATGTATACCAACAGAAACAGTTTGTATCGAGAGAGGGAGAGATTTATTCATTCCACTTGAAAACATTTATCAGTTATCCTATGTTGACGATTTGGTCTGATGAAGTATATTTTCAAGATATTTCGAAGGTGGGGTAAATGAGATATCTTTGAGATATATTCTAAACGTCCTAATACATTACGACACTATTCGGATACGAACAAAATATCTTTGAGATGTCCTGTGTTATATGGGCTTGTACAATTTCGCGTCACCGCATTGAAAAGTCGTAGTTTTACTTCTTGCGGGCTATCATTGGAAGTTTAGAAAGGTTTGAACCGTGAAATATGGGAAAAATGTTACTTCTTAGCTTCTCCGAGGTACAGTTACGTTATCTTCAATTATGGCAAGATGAATTAAAGAAAATCCGTACTAGATATGAAAGTACTTAGTCAACGGCATTCTTAGCTGGCTTATTTTTTCGAATCATGTTCTTTTTTACAGGTTCAGAATTTACGATTCACCCCACTTGATATAATTCACAATCATTACGATGAATATACGAATCTTGATTATGTGGTTATATCCCAGGTAATTTGAAAAAAAAACAGCTTTTATCCCCGATTACGGCCACTGTCACAGTAACTGTTATGTGGTAATGGCAGAGTAATCGGAGCAGTTCTTAAAACTGAAGTTCTCAAACAGCAATGAAAATCATGTACGTATTTTATCAGTCCCAAAAGTTCACTTTCACACTGAAGGTTCCAGTCTCACCTATTAGTAGATCTTTGAGTAAATGAGCGGACATGAAAGTATTTTCCTGTAAAACTTACCCATCTCTTTTCGTTTTCTATGGTTCCTCCTCCGATCCCCACAGTTATTTCGAGTTTTGGATCCTAATCGATCGAGAAAGATCAAGCCCATTTTAATATTATATTAACGTCTATGTGTCAATCCAACAGGTAACTTGGAAATTCTTGAGCATCTTGCTGAGTGTAACGAGTAAATGATTTGTCAATCTTTTAGGAATATTCGTTTTCATTTGCAATTGAGTCGGCTATATTTGATATTTTTTAGAATATTTGTTATTTTTATATTTTACTGGAGTGACTCAGGTTTCTTTTATTATTCATTTTTTTAGTTTCATGTGCAATAATTTTATTTCTTTTATCCTTCAATGAGGAGACTAAAACATTTATATTTCCGTTTTGTTTATTAGTATTTATAATTTTCATGCCAGCATACTTTATTATCAAGTATTCCAGCGTCTTGTCTTTGACTAATAACAAATAGCACTATTCCCACATTACACCCCGTTTCGACGATGCAATTTTGTCGCTGCAACTTCTCGCGGCGACTTATCGCTGCGTGATATGTCATCTAGCTGTCAATTGCATTGCCAGTATTAAAAAATAGCACTGAATGTTACCAAGATGATCTACATTATCACAACTAATATATATAATTTCATTCATTTATAATTATTGATATTGTGATTAAATCACCTTATTACTCAACTTGACTCCTCAAGTCTCGAAAAATAATTGAATTGATCAAAATCAATATTCTTCACAATGATGCCACCACATATTTGTGGTTTGCGGCAACAAATTCACCATAGAAAGAACTAAGTCGCTGCAACTCATCGCACCAAAAAAGATTCATGCAACTCGAAAAACTCGCATGAACACATGCAATTTTCTGGAGTTGCAGCGACAAACTTGCATCGTCGAAACAGGCTATAAGTTATAAATGAAATGGGAGTTTCGTCATCAACCTTCTGATAAATAAATGGACAAAGGAGGAAGCAAAGGAAGCAAAGGAGTAATCAGCCTCAGATCATATCTCTCAAGCAGAGCTTCGATATAAATTGACGTTTTCATTTAAAATTGAGCCGGTTGTATCCGATATTTTTTAGAATTTTCGTTATTTTCATATTTCAATAGAGTAAATTAGGTTTCTTTTATTATTCCTTCTGTTGGTTGCATGTGGATCAATTTTATTCATTTATTTTCATCTATTAACAAGGAGAGAAAGGTTACACAATAGTTCGAAAGACTGTGAATAGCAAATAAAACATGTCCTTTTTTTTTGTTCGTCGGTATTCATATATTTTCATGCCAGGATACTTTATTATCAGGTATCTCAGCGTCTCGTCTTCGACTTATAACATAAAACTATTTCCACGTAAGTTATGAATAAAATTTTAGTTTTTGTTCTCGACTTTTCGATGACGAAATGGATAAAGCAAAAGGAGCAATCATCTTCAATATAATGTCTCCTAAGCAGAACTTCGGTAGAAATTGTCGTTTTCAATGAAAATGGAGCCGGGTATATTTGATATTTTTTAGAATATCCGTTATTTTTATATCTTACACCCCCGACGATGCAATTTTGTCGCTGCAACTTCTCGCGGCGACTTGTCTCTGCGAGATATGTCATCTAGCTGTCAGTTTGCATTGCCAATATTAAAAAATAGCACTGAATGTTACCAAGATGAGCGTCTACATTATCACAACTGATATATAATTTCATTCATTTCTTATAATTGATATTGTGATTAAATCACCTTATTACTCAACTTGATTCCTCAAGTCTCGAAAAATAATTGAATTGATCAAAATCAATATTCTTCACAATGATGCCACCACATATTTGTGGTTTGCGGCAACAAATTCACCATAGAAATAACTAAGTCGCTGCAACTCATCGCACCAAAAAAGATTCATGCAACTCGAAAAACTCGCATGAACACATGCAATTTTCTGGAGTTGCAGAGACAAACTTGCATCGTCGAAACAGGCTATAAGTTATAAATGAAATGGGAGTATTTGTCACCAACCTTCTGGTAAAAAAATGGACAAAGCAAAGGAGTAATCAGCTTCAGATCATGTCTCTCAAGCAGAGCTTCGATATAAATTGACGTTTTCATTTGAAATTGAGCCGGTTGTATTTGATATTTTTTAGAATATCCGTTATTTTTATATCTCACTTGAGCAAATCAAGTTTCTTTTATTATTCATTTTGTTGGCAACATGTGAAATAAGTTTATTTATTTCCTGTTTTTTTTTCTCGTAATAAGGAGAGAAAGCCTCCAAAATGAATCAAAAAACCCTGAACAGCAACTAAAACATGTACATTTTCATCTTGTTTATTAGTTTTGGTAATTTTCGTGCCAGCGTATATTTTTTGAAACTTGTTCTTCAGAAAACGCGAAAATTTTAAAGTCGACTTCTGGATGGAATGGCTTCCACATTCAATGATCTCAAAATGATATATTTTGTTTTTAAAAAGATTTCATTCGAGTGCCAACTTCACTGATGGCAGCCATCTTGAATCACATTCCCACCAAACATTTTATCCATATTTCACTGAAAGTGAGGTGCTGAAATGAAATATCGATTGCTAGACTAAGCTACGGAAATTAATTAGCACAATCACTGCTGCCTTCTGCTTGTGGTAACGAGGAAGAGATTTTAGATCTATAGTTCTTTTATACTAAGAGATTCACTAAAGGCAGTATAGTTTTCCAAATAGTTGCAATAACGTTTCTTCCACTGTCTATGCGTTTCGCGGCGATTATATCTAGTTTATAAGGATTTTTGTGATAATTTGTAAATCGAGAAGTTCAGTTCCTACAACATAACCTCAATTTCTTGAGTATTGTTGATTTGAAAACAGTCTCCAATGAGAAGGTTTGCGTTTCCCATATAATTTCGTTAATGTGATTAGAAAACGATCCGGTTTCTGCTTCGGCTTTGAATTTGAGAACTATGATTGAGTTTTGAGGTTATGTTTTCGAATACTATTTTCTTAGGAATTGAATATCAATTGTGTGTAGTTAGGGAGGTTTTGGTTTGTTTTCTTTGAATTCGAATCGGGAAAATTGAATTTTTCATAACTGTCTTTTGTGACTTCACTAAGACCAAATGAAAAAATTTTGGCTGCGGTTCCTAAAAATATATTTCGATTCGGAACCATACGAGCTTCTTCAAGTGGATTTTTGTTCTTTTTATTTCTTCCAAGCCTTATTCCTGCAGGGACGATATTATTATTATTATTATTCAGTGAGTGTTTTCCCTTTCTCATACTCAAGAATAGTCCTTTCAGAAGAAGTATTTATATTTTGTCCATTTAATTTGCATTCTTGCCAATTACCAAAAAATCGGGTCAGGTTTTGGAAAAAATTGTGTTCAAAAACACTCCAGGATGGGTTCCTACTAAGAACGTCATCAATACTCATTTTAGAAATGATATTTTGTTGATTGCCTACTCTTGCCTTTCAGTACTAATATAGATTTTCACCAGAGAATAAATCATTGATATTTATTTTCATTGCCATAAAACGAAATATTCACAGAAAACAAGCCCTTTTTAGACAACAAGTTCTTTGACGTAAATGTTCATCACTCTATGTTAGTATCGCACAAAATATATTATATCAAAATAGAAGTTATTGTAAATTAAGTTATAATTCAGGCTAAAATTGGAATTGATCTTGTAAAATAGTGCTTGTATAGTTTTCGTGCCATATTTTGCCTCCTATTTATTATTTTCGTTATTGAGTTTTCAAGACTGATTTATTTTAGCTGCTTAAAGCAATATTCTGTAGATTTTCGTATAAAAATCTTCTTTGGAATCACTCACTACATGAATTAAGACAGTTCAAGACTCCGAACATTGTTCCCGTTTTTTTGGCATATTCTTGAGTGATTCCAAAATCGACTAGAAATGGTGCTTATATATTTTCCTATTATTCTCGCATTTTTGGTGTAAAAGAAACAAGGTAAAACGGAATTTCACCTAGTTGAGGTAGTTTTAACTCAGACAACAATTCAGAAGTCAATGTAATAAATAATTTATTATGAGAAAGTCAATAAATAATGTTTTATAAAATATTTGTTTTTCATTTCTTGTATAGTACAAAGTTTGTGCAACAACAAGCTGTTATCAATTTGTGCTCTTGGCAGCTGTTAGCATGAAGGAAACTACAGTCTGCAAATTTACATTGGGGTGGCACACGATCTGAAATAGAAAAAGGGATGATATAAAACATTGTTATTTACACATAATCAGAAGTATCTGGTGCCGATACACCAAGTAGAGGAGACCTTTAACCTCGAGCACATCTCACGGCAAAGCCATTACATATGACCCGACGCGAACGAGAATCGTGCTTGGTCTACTTGCAGAAAAAGCTGCCACCCCCGACAAAATTCAATCGCTGTCAGAGGTCTCCTCGGTGCAGTAGTTTGAGTCTTTGGTCCTCATCTAACAAATGGCGTTTCACACCATCTGCACCAGATTATTAATTTCTCATAAAACCTGTGTTGAGGAACTAATGAATTAGAAATGAAATTGACAAGCTTGACGACGAAAAAAAAGAGTATGTCGAAATTGTGAAAAAAACAAAATGAAATTAATTACCTGGCAAAGGAGGACAAGAAGAAAGATCAGTGAGTAAGTTATAAGAGATACAAAGAAATTCCTTAATATCCGAAAAAATACCAGGAAAACCAAATAAATTTGAGAAAAAACAACTCGACTATAACGAAATATGGAGACGGAGAAAGATAGGAAAATTGCTTTTCTGGACGTATGGGTGGTGAGGCGGGAAAATGGGAAACTAGGGCATAGGGTTTATTGAAGAAATGAGTCATTTAGAAAACGCCTTTTCAGATAATGGCTTCCGCAAGGACGAAATTCATCGAGCCTCGCGACCAAACTAGAGATGTTCAGTGAATGGTCCCGAACCAGCTGTTAATGGAAGGACTTTTCTGCCCTATATTAACGGTGTGACGGACCGCATTGAAAAACTGCTGGAAAAACATGGGGTGAGAGCAACTTTCAAGCCTACGGGAAATCTCCAAGAAAGCCCCAAATCTGCAAAGACCCACGAGACCCATTAACCACTCCGGGAGTGTACCGAATACCGTGCAGTTGTGGTTCTGTTTATATCGAAACCACGAAAAGGAGCATAAAAATGCGGTTAACCGAACACAAAAGAAGTTGTCGATATGGCCAAACACAAATATCGGCGGTGTCCGAACTCGCTCTGTTTGAGGTTCATGATATTGACTCCAACAGAACGCAAGTACATGTTAGCTATTACCCACGGCTCTATAGGGAGGCCATAGAAATTCATAAACATAAGAACAACTTCAACCGCAAAGAAGAGAGCCTCAATATCCACAGAACATAGATGCCAGCGGTTCAAAATACACGGACTCTCCCAACGAGAGAGGAGAGGGTTCCGAGAAATGCTTCATCATCTGAACCACATCTAATGGAAGCCTCGCAGCAGAGAAGTACACCTCGACCATTGCCTCATCGCCTTTGATGCAGACGAAACGTCAGGCACAAAAACCTGTAGACCACGACTCAGAAGCCCGGAAACATCTAACATTTTATCAGTTACCGGCCGGAAAAGGTTACAATCTTTGAACAAATTAGAAATAATTTTTTTCAAGAAAAAAACAAAATCTGAAAAATCCAGGAAAAATTACACAACGTAAGAATCAAAAATATAACAAAAGCCTGTATTGAATCGAGAGAAATATAGAGAGGCTCTGTAGAGCTCAATCAAATTGTCCTTATGAATGAATAATCTTCCTTTTCTCGATTCCATTTCATAAATTTTTTTTGGGGCTCATACCCAAATAGCACAAGTACGTCCAGTGGACGTACTGCATATGTACGGTGACGATCCATTGTATGTATTTGGGACGTACTTTAGTCTCCAACAGACGTACGTAAGACCTCCCTGCGACTAACCGTTTCCGCATAGTCGGTAATCCCAGATACGTAATTTTCTAGTCCACACAGGACCTGAATTGTACAGAAAGGGGAAGTGTTTGGGACATTCTGAAAACATACATTTTCCATCCTGTATGCGCTATCCCAAGTAGCACAAACATATTAGACCAATATTGGTTCAATTTTACGGGAATATTAACCTTATATTGTAGATATCATATTGACCATAAAAAATATTAGATCAATATTCGAAAACAATGTAAGGATATATCGTTTTAACTCTATTGGTATATTCGATTGATATCACTTAATAATTCTTAGTTTCCATATTCATTATGCATTCTTTTTAGTAAATAGTCAGCTAAGCTGGAAAAAACTCTGGCTGCTGCGGGGGTTGAACTCACGACCTTTAATACGGAAATATCATTGTCGACCACTTATAAGCTCTACGGCACGGAGAGACTTGTTTTTAAGTTGGAGTTGAGTGCTCTAGATGTGGCGACTTCAAGTTAGTTATGTTCGAGACGATAATAAAAAGTAAGAAAGTTCAGTAACAATGAAAATATATTTGAAAAAACACCGAAGAATCACAGTTTCATGTGATGGCGGTTTGGAATGTCAAAATTGCTGTGCAAAAAATTCTGGACGTAATTTTCTGGTATTGAAATTCACCACATGTAGATATTTCAATTTTTCCGAATTTTTTATATTATCAATACTGAACCTTACAAAATGCAATTATCGATATTGAACCGAATAGTCATATTGAAATGTCGTTTTTTCAATATTGATTTATATAAGTTCAACATCAATTTTTTCACTTACGATGTATCTATACTGGACCAATCTGAATTCGGGGTTCAGCCAATACGATGTGCTACTTGGGATAGCGCGTTGTGCCTACCTGATAGGGACGTAATGTACGTATGTGAGACGACGTTTCTAGTTCCTACTCTTTCGGTCCAGAGTGGACTTAAGAGGATATAGCTAGGATGCACAAAGTAGGTTTCTTGGCGTATGTCAATGAGACGTCCAAATACATACGATTCCTAAAAATTTACGTTATCACTATGGCCCTCAAACGTTTCAAAAAATACGAAACTGAAAGGGACCCTATATATACGCACCTGGAAGGCCCAAACAGTACGTGCATAGTCCTTCCAAACATTATGTCAATGATACGTCTGAGCAGTACTAAATGGGATTATCAAAAAAGTACATCATGGTATGTCCCTAACACATTCCGAAATGTACGTACCTGAAGAGGAGTTACTGTGTAGTACGTATCAGGAACATTTACTACAGTACGTACATAGTACTTCCAAGCATGTACGTTTTTATTACATTCCCATTGGAACGGGACCAAATATGGTATGGTATGGTATATTTATTTGACTACATTACAATAGATGTTTGTTTGTAGCATGTCATGAAAAAAAGAGACATTACGATAGAATAGTAATTGCTAAAAATATATAGGTATAATACATCACATACAGTGTAAAAATATTGTATTTTCTCATTTCGTAAAAATATTATCGAAACATGGATACAACAAAAAAAACATAGCAGGTAACATGAAAATGGAAAAATTGGGCGAGACAAATCTATTTCCTACAAGGTCTGAAATGTCCAATGTACTCCGCAGTGGAATAAAAGCAATGCGTCAAAAGCAAGTTTTTTATCTCTACTTTGAATGAATTCATACCTAATGATTTCAATTCTGGTGGTAGTATATTGTAAAAATGATAATTCAGTTAATTTTTCTTGGATTTGCTCAGGCGAAACCTGTCTGACCTCAGGTTATCTGCTTGTCTGGTAGCATAGCTATGAACGTCAAATTGCTTAATGAGCATCGAAGAGTTTTTGTGAATCTCCATTAGAACTTGGAAAATGTACATAGACGGCAAGGGCATTATTTAGTGTTTAATAAACAAAGGTTGGCAGTGCTCCAGATAGCTTACACCGGATAAGATCCTGACAGCTTTTTTCTGTAAACGAAAAATCAGGAGAGCATCCGAAGAACCACCCCAAAGAATAGTACCGTAACTTATGTGCGAATGGAATAATGAAAATTATGTTGTTCTGAGTGAACTTAAATTGATTATAGTTTGAAGTTGTCGTAGGACAAACAGAGCAGAGTTTACTTTTTAATTTGGTAATGTGAGGTTTCCAAGATAGATCACTATCCAGAGTTACTCCTAGTAAGCTTACAGAATGAGTTTCTAAGGCATTCGTAGACGAAAGATATAGAGACTGTGATTTATCGTTGTTAAGTTTGAATTTATTGGTTGCAAACCACTCCTCGGATTTATTAGCTAAATCTTCGTGAATTATGTTCAGATCTGATCTCAATTTATCAGAGTAGATAAACGTCGTGTCATCTGCAAATGATATAGTTTTTACCGGAACCATAAGGTTACTCAAGTCGTTAGTATAAATTATGAACAACAACGGTCCTAATATTGACCCTTGAGGGACGCCATGCTCATGCTATGTACCTACATGGGACGTCTATATAGTTCATACATGGAACATCCGGAAACGTACGTTCTTCGAATGTCTCCCACACGTCCCGGAACTCATCGACGTAACTGGGACATGAATGATTCGTCTTCAGGACGTCGTGTGCTATTTGGGTATATATTTTATTTTTCTCGTTGCTTTCTATCCTAGTGATATAACGAGTCCAGCCGAGTGTCACTGATGAGACATATCGGGTCGAAACAGCTCGTACGTGATGAAATGAAAAAATAAACAGTTACTCTTACCGTAGGGATTGTTGGGATTGTGGCAACAGCACGAATCATGGAACAGTTTATCTGAGCAATAACTGTAGACTGATGAATCACATTGGGGGCATCTTCTCCTCAAAGAGTTCGCAAAAACTGGTATGTTTGAGTATCCCATGGGATGGCTTATTGGGAGGTCGATGGCATTGCTGAATAGTGCTGTAGAAAAATAGTAACACTAAATTAGAACATATATTTGCTTGATATCCATTAAAAATATTCGAGTAGTCTTTAAATTGCTTTGATGTGAATTTACAGGTTTCAAAAATTTTATGAATTCTAATGTCATTCTAGCTATTTGGTCCACAACATATCACGGATGAATAACATTTTTGTGTGAACCAAAATATTTTAAAACGGCATAAAAAAAGTCACAGGATCTTCTGTAGGCATTATTGACGCTCTCCAATAATACAAATATTGTGAAAACCATGTTTTATCGTAAGTTTGAGTACGTATTTGTCGGGAAACAACTATTTCCCTGGATAGCCGGGGTAGTAGTAGTTTTCCTACGCTCAAACTTCCGCCCGCCATGGTGGAGATCTAACAGGGAAGTAAGTTTTCAGAATATTCCCTCATGAAACAGAGCATTTTGCAATACGACTGTTACTAGTTGAAGTTGAAATACTCGGTATCAAGTATTGGAGAACCACTACCAAGTACCACTAGTATCAGGCAAATTATCAGTAGTCATAAAAATTCTATTTCGCTCGTTGTTTTCGTTATTATCTTCTTACATACATGAATTTCTATCATATACGATTAGATTTCCATCTTTTATGCAAATCTGAAAATATTTCAATACTGCTTGTTGAAATAATATAGTCAACTTCTCAGTATACAGGTGTCCTAGAATATTCTGAATAAGCCATTTCCTCGTTATTGCAAGATACACCTTCCGTAAAATGCAGATGTGGGATTTTTTAGATTTCACCTCAAAGGTATTTTAAATCACAAGAAGGAAGATAAGAGCTCTATATTCTCTTTGAAAAAATCATATGATTCCTGATTCAGTTATGGAATATACACCTTCCAGAAAATGCAGATATGGGATTCTGCAAATTCCACCTCATAGGTTTTTTCAACATCAAGATGAAAAAAACACTGAATTATCCCGAAGCAATCACATGAATGTTTAGAAACATTCGCTTGATAAAGATACAGTGTATCGAAACATGTCGCGAAGACAATAAAAATTTTGTGGAAATTTAATCGTGTCTACCTTATAGCGTAAAAACAGAAGAATGATGTGTTTCAAATTTTGAAAACTCTAAACAATGCTTCAGAAGTATTCTGAAACTCACCAAATACAAATTCAAAAAGTTACGTTTTCGATTTTTATAATTGATTATTTTTCAATTCAGTTCCATACTGTGGAGCATTATAAATGAAATAAGCTTTTATTATAATTAAACATTCTGAAAACCACACCTTCCGAGATTCATCTCTCGATATCGCCTTTCAAAAATCAAATACTCACTTGTAGATTTCACTGAGCTTATACCCAAAATCACACAAACAACCACGAGACCAAATACTGGTAAGAATTTCATCTCGCTCACCACTGATCAGAAGTTAGAGCAAAACTGACAAGAAATTCAAAACTTGTGCCAAAGGCATTCGAATATAACTGTTCTCGTTTGGATTCTTATAGTTTTTTTATGAACTTGTCCATCGCCCATACATATAAAGTCGCATCTGTTTCACAATGGTTCATGTAAATTAGCTAACAGTAAAAGCTGATGGTCGTCTTTTTCCTCTTTTCGCGCTTTATTCGGACATCGCTGATTAAAAAAGAAGTACCTACGAGTTTTTGATTGGATTAGAATGATGCTGCAAAATTTTCACGGGATTATGAGAATCTTTCGTTGAACATTCAACGGCCACTGTTTGATCGAAGATAATGATTTGATATGGATTATAACATGATACAAAAAAAAAAGAGAAACAAAGCTCATTTTATTGTCATGAAAAATTGGCCTAAGTTATTGCAAATTAGTTTAGACTCACAAGTGAGTAACTTGGAAGAATTTGATTAATTTACTTGATTATCCCTAATAACGTTACTAGACGACAAGCCCCTTGAAGAAGAAAAGAAATTGAAGAAAAAGGATGGTACCGGAAGCTATGAAATTTTTTAATCTTTCTAAAAGAAAAATTTATAGCTGCCGATCCCATTATTTTTTCACGGCAATGGGTCCTTCGTGATTCGTTTTTCAGGATCTATCAACTTGATGAGAGCCGCATGAGAATATTTAGCCGTAACTTCCCCTTTTTCTAGGTGGAAAATGTATTATATTGTTACGAAATCTTCTAGCGCCGGCCCTATCGCTCGTAAACGCAAAATAATATGAGGGGTGGAAGAGAGACCGTCATTTTTCTAAGAACTCACACTCGAAAACATATCCGGAAATAATTCAAGCCCTAGGACAAAGGAAAACGTACCGTCAAGATGAAAAAAAGATGAAGGCCAGGTAGCTTTTATTTCGTTGTATTTGAAAATTCACGTAAAAAATAGGGTTGGACTTTTATTGATCTATATGTATGACCAATTGCAGTTTAGTCCAGATAATACAGTGAAGATGAGTGACGTGAGATGAGCAATTTGTGTGAAATTGTATTTTTTCTCGAGATATGCCTTGAACAGTTGAAAATGAATTTTTTTTGCAATATGTTATATTCTGTTTCAGGAATTATTCCCAACAAAAACAACACGCCCACATTTTATTCTAGATGAATGCCCTCGTGTTTCAATTGGTTGATGAGTAGAAATAAGAGTCTTAAAACCAGAACTAGTTTTCATTTATATATGCGTATTCTCCCCCCCTTGGTTCATAGTATATTGAAGAAAATCCAAGTTCCTCTCCGTATTAAAAAATCAAGATCTTTAGATATCTCTAAACAAAAATTAATCTGCCAATATTTACTTCATTTTCGATTATCAATACCCGTTATCTTGGAAGAAAATGTTACATGACATGAGAATTTTTGAACTGTTTCGTCAGTGTCTGGATTACTCATAGAAAACGTTACAAGGGTTTCTTGGAAAAGGGATCGACCCATTTCCATAGGCAAATATTAGAACAGCTGCTTATCAACGTATACAAATAAGAAATTCGCTGATAAACTCGACAGGAATTCAAAGAGTATTTCCTTCGGAAAAAGGGAGCGTTATAAAAATGAATAACCTCTGATAACCATTCAAAATACATGCTTCAAGGTAAGGTTAGGTTATCTGCATTTTTGAAACAGTTTTGTTGTTAACTTCCTTACAGAATCCAATACTCAAATAGGTAATTAAAAAACCTGGGGTACTAGAAACAAGGCCTTACCATTTGAAGTGCTATCTATCTTCAGCCCTGAGCTGCATGAAGAGTCTTAGACTTCCGGCAAAATCTACCAGGATTGGTTCATTCTTCCCTAAAATGTCACCAAACAATGAAATTATGAGACAACAGCAGGGATGAGCTACACTTTGTAACAGTTTTTTATCTCTATCGTTGACTAGGACTGTTGGGAGATCCGGCATGTCATCTTTGTTTGGAAGGTGATGAAACAGCCGAGCATATACTTTGTGCCTGCCCCGCCGCGGTCCGAATTTCAACTTCTACACCAAATATTCCAATCTCATTGTTTTTTCACTAACTTAACCTAACATAACCACAATTGGTCATTCAGAATTAATCATTTTGTTCGACTTATCCAAATAAATCCTCCAAGTCTGCAATGTATGATACACTACAAAAAATGCACCCCTGGTAAATGCAATCCTTCTGTATCTAATCTTAATGGTTT
Organism: Zygogramma bicolorata; assembly: GCA_032362365.1. Lineage (NCBI taxonomy): Eukaryota > Metazoa > Arthropoda > Insecta > Coleoptera > Chrysomelidae > Zygogramma > Zygogramma bicolorata. The sequence goes on along the minus strand of JAVJAQ010001811.1, from coordinate 750,878 downwards.
CTTAAGTTGTTTTCGTCTGTTTCTCAAATCACGTTCAACTCTAGATAAATAGTTTCCTTAAAAACAGGGGATGTCGGTAAAAATGTTATTCCAAAATGAAATCGTATGTGCTTTTGTTCCTGTGTTGTATTTTTCTCATCAAAATTCATGCTAATGTTGTTAAAAGATCTTTTACCAGAACAGGTGAGTTGGCAGATACAAAAATAATGCTGTTTGAGTATAACATAAAATTTCATTTAATTTTTTTTTGCTATTGGCAATCTATTTGATCAATAACAATTTGACAATGACCGGTTATGTTTTATTTTGCCAGGTGCTAATCAATTATGTTTTTATAATATTAATTTTCTTAGTTTCTCCAAAAGTTTACAGGAAAGGTTGCAATCTCTTTGCATGAACATCTATATTCCACAAGCAGGAAGAATAATCTTGTTATCTAAACAGTGCCATGCTAAATAATCTTTTTCCAAACGAAAAATAGAAAACAGTATCATCTTTAATATTTGCTCATTGCAATATTGATGATAGGAAAGACAAAAGTTCATCATTTGAAGGTGCAAGATTTTATAAACTGTCGTGTAGGTGGATCAAGCCCCAATTTTTTAATAGTTGAAACTTGAGGAACATTGCAAGAGAAAATACATGGCAATACAAGTAGGAAACAAACTGTCAATGATGCATTTCTTCATTATAGAACGCCAGCTAGAATATTTTCGGAGAAGTGTTTCCCAAAGTTCACAACAACAATGAACAAATTCAAATCGTTAATTATTCTTAATCTAACATTTGATTCGGAAATGAAAATATTATGAGAGGCTTGCAGTGCACCAGTTTCTTGATAGAAATACATAGTACACAACTATTATAACAATGAATGAGTTATCATCTTGAACAAATTATTGTTTATGATATTGATCCATTTCTTATTATTATATTAAAATTCCATCGAGACAATTATTATTCCTTCATATTTCTATGACGCAGAGTTAGTAGGAATTCTATTGTTTCTTTCCATTGAAACCACTTTGTATTCCATCGATAACTCCGGTGAATATCAAAAGTGATTTATATAACTGATTTTCCAGTGCATTTACCTTTTCTGGGACTAGGGCCTTATTGTACAGGATGCCCTCAGCATTTTTGTGATGATGACCCGGCTTTGATTCATGGATATTGTTGCGGATGTGCAAGATTTTACGGTAAGTGTTTTATATTTCTATAATACTATCACGAAAAAAAAATGAAAATCCTGAACCAACCCAATGGTAAAAAAATATCATTTGGAATAAGCACATATTTTGAAATTATTCGGCAACTTTACAGATTTTTCTTCCAGATATTTTTTCATCGCTGTACTCAAATTGCTCATTTGGCGTGTTACCATAGGAATGATCGGTATAGGTTTTCGGTTATAATTGCACGAGTGCATAAAAATTACCGATAATTTTGCAAGAAAGCGTGATATCTAAAAATTGCGAGAGTTTCTTTTCATATTTTGGCGAGAGTGCCCGAGTCCGAAGGACGAGGGCTCTTTTACAAAATATGAAAATAACCGAATGCAATTTGTATAAGATATCTGGTCATTTTTATGCACGAATGTAATTCATTGGAATATTTCACGAATAAAGAAATTCTCAAGGAAATGTTATTTTTTGTTCATTTATACTTTCCTCTATAGATTGTATGGAGCACTCACCAAAATGCGAAATGTTTTTCCATTTTTGAAGTCTATCTGACATTTTTTATTTGTGTTGTTTACTGACGTCTAGCGATACGGTTTCAAATGTGTTGTTATGGTGACTTGATACAATGCAATTACCGCTGTGAGTTTTCGAGAATTGCATTGCTCTTATGGGACATTTTATATATGAGGGAAACATTCAAAATGACATCCAGTGCATTGAATGCAAATTCAATCGTATCAAGAAAGAATTATTATTGTTTGTAGGAACAATTTTGAAGAAATACCTCTTTGGAATCAATGTAAAATAAATATGACTCCTTAAAAAAACAAGAAGTATTATATTTATTTGTTTTCTTCCAGATATGCTGCCTATAAAGTGTTCACCATTTCTACTGTGCCCCTTCAACTCATACGATCTATGCGAAAAGTACGAGTATATGCTGTATTGTTGTTGCAGCGGAAAATCATAAATACCATGGAGAACTCTGCTGGGCATTTTTGACGGATATTTTCTGTTTCAAATCATATCATTAATATTTCATTGCAATTACACTAATGCTGTCCGAGTGTCTCATTTATATGGAAAAAAATAGTATCAACATGTTGAATTGAACTGGTCGATACTACAAAATACTTTTTTCTTCAGATTGACACCAAATTTTGCTGACACATATCAATCAGCAAAGTATTACTTTCCCTGCCAAGGCAGCAAAGTAGGGACTTTCCCGTCTAGGCAGTAAAGTAAGTACTTTCCTACCTAGGCAGCAAGTGATTATTCTCAATGGGGATCGAAACTTCTCCTGCAACAAATTTATTTCAATATTTTTGCCACTTATCCCTTACTTCTGGAGTAAGTACTTCTGAGTAGCTATCACTGTCCATAAAAAAAAATATTCCGATATTTTGCAACAAAACTGTCAGAATTTCATAAGTTGTCAAACTATAATTACTATGACATATACATTTCCATAGCACCCAACTATTCCAACACTTGCGATTTCTGTTAAATTTTGATTTGATTCATCAATACAGGAAAAATAAAAAGCTTATGAAAAATGTAATAATTTGCGAATACAATATCCCACATATATGATTATAAACAATCGGAGGCAGAAAATTATATGTTTAACTCGGCAGTAAAGCAGATTGACTGTCTTGGCTGAATTCCTAGCCTCGCTACGCTCGGCTATGAACTATCAGCCGCGGCAGTAAGTCTACTACTTTGCTGCCTATTAAAAAAAATATAACTATTTCAGTGTTGATAAAGCCTATGGTCCAACAAGGAATTCAGATAATTTAGCAACTATGAAAATGAAAACAAATGTGGGTCAGCAATCATTTTATTTCAAAGGAATATCACATTATAATGAACTACCAAAATCATTTCAAACTTATGGTGAACTGAGATTTAAGGTAGAATTGAAATATCATTTATTATCATGATTTTTTTCAATATTGATATATTTCTGAGAAATGTTTTAAATACATTCGGTTCAGGATAATGAATTCGTTTAGTTTTATTAAAGGATTTATTGTTTTTTTCCCTATCATAAACTTATATGTTTCTTGGGAAATGAATAAATGTTAAATATCTTAAATACATTCTGGCCTGTCGAGTAACAGAACGGATTGTTTCTAAAAAAAGTTACTACTTACATCGCCATTGATGAAAATAATGCCATTGCAGAACTTGGGCAGCAGTTTTTTAAAAGACTTCTCAAAGAAAACTGTCTGCTCCAGCTTTTCAATCGGCAACATAGGTACCATGTGCGTTACATCTATATAAATAAAATACTAATACGGTTTGTCAATTTTAATCTTGGGAGTGCATGTACATCAAATAAACAAACATTTTTGCTGCAATTTCCGGTTGGGAAAAATGATGAAATATGGCATTTTTGAAACAGAAATGGGGGATGTAAGAGTAGAGGAAACCGCATTCTTCTGGCGTTAAGATATGCCCGTGTCTAGAACCACGCTAATGTGGATCTTGGTTCCAAATCCTCCACGCGAAATGTGTCATATGAAGAAAGTGACGTAAACGTTTCGTGTGGATCCGCGCCAATATTGTCTGGAGTATAGGTATCCTTGCAATCAATCCACTGTAGTTCCGAGCAGAGGTTCAATACACGCTAATATTGTACACCTAGTTGTGTTACAAAAAAAGTTTCTTCATGAAAAAGATATAGGTTATATAATGTATTTTTGGGATATTTATAAACGCTCCAAATGGAATATGAAATGATTAATCTTCATTATTTTGTACTTATGGTGAATTTATAACATATTTGAAATCGTACCGAGTGAGGCAGGAATCACACTGTATAATTTACTCTACCTTATTCTTCTACTGCTCCATATTAGTTAGAATTTCTTGATAGACAATATTTGAGTTATACGAAAAGTTGCTGACTAATTGGATTTGTTCTATCCAGAAAGAACTGTTGTTCAATAGACGCAGCAACTTTTCGGGGTAGATTGAAAATCTGCCCTTCTACACTTGTATACATTCCAATATTATTTTCATTCATTCAGATTGTGGTAGGTTACGAACCCAGAAAACTACGTAACAAATATTGATCCACCACAAAATAATGACGTTCAAACAGTACATATTATGCGGTAATTTCTTACGTGATGGATCCTGCACTGACACCTTCGTGGTACTAGCCAGGGAAGTAGAGTTGTTTCCTAACTAGTACGAGTTAGTTCATTAACCTACATTCGTTGATGCTTCTCGATTCTATTCAGAGAAAGGCGATCCGTCTTGTTGGTGATTTTCCGCTCACAGACTCGCTCACTTCATTGGAACATCGTAGAAGTGTCGGAGACTTTTTTCTCTCTTCTATAGATATTTTCACGGGTGATGCTCTTCTGAATTGTCATCAATCGTTCAATCCTTGCCAGTTTCAATACGGATGACGAGTTCGAAATGTTCACCCTTTTGTTATGAATTTGGAGACCAGTCGAACCTCTCTTGCTCAGGGATCTTTTTTCAATAGAACAACTGAGGTTTGGAACTCCTTGCCGAAAAGGGGCTTTCCTGAGGCTTACAAACTTCAAAAATTCAAAGTGAATGTTTGTATCTTCTGTCCCTTGATTCACGCGCTGTTCTTTGAACATTACAGGGCTTCCCTTACGTGTGAATCTGCATATAAATAAATAATAGTTTAAAAAACTGAAAAAACACGCTTTTATAGCTAACCGAACTAAAAAATAGAAAATAATTTTTAATTAGAAAGAGTTTATATTACGGTAGTAGAAGGCTAAACAATCATTCATAGTCAATCAGCTCAAAATAAAATTATAATAAAATTTAAGTAATTAACAGAATAAAGTAATTCAGAGTAAAATCGTGGGGTGCTTGATATATTATATATTACAATCATTCTATAGGTAATTATCTTTGAGAGGAGACCTATGAAATGTAGTGAAATGCACCCCACGCTTTTTACTCTGAATAACTTTATTCTGTTAATTAATTAAATTTTATTATAATTTTATTTTGAGCTGATTGACTATGAATGATTGTTTAGCCTTCTACTACCGTAATATAAACTCTTTCTAATTAAAAATTATTTTCTATTTTTTAGTTCGGTTAGCTATAAAAGCGTGTTTTTTTAGTTTTTCAAACTATTATTTATTTTTCATTTTTTGGTTCAATTTATCAATTAGTTTCTAATGGAAATGTGATATTTCTTACGAATCATTCCACAATCTCATCATTTCATTTAAAGCTTCACTACTGCATGGGGTACTTCCTGTTAACTTAGGGCAATCAAGTACTCAATCCGAATACCGTCTAAAGATCTTACACGACTAAGTGCTACATAGGCTTGTCCAGCAGCAAACAATCGCGAGCCTAGATAAATTACTGCATGATCAACTGTACAACCTTGCATCTTGTGAACGGTCGAAGCCTAACTCAGGATTATTGGCAACATTCGTCTTTCAGCAGTTCCGTGGCTGTATTTCGCTGGGAACTATATTATATATTACATGAATATCACATACAGTAATTTGCATGTATCAGACTCATGTACACCTACACATGTAAGATAAGGAATGAACATTGTGAGAACGCAACTACCCTGAAAACGTTTCTGGCTCCGTTGTACTGTGCCGAGTGCCCGAACGAAAGAGTAAGTCTGAAACTGCAGGCATGCGCAGAACGCGCGCTAGCTCTATCTTTTTACTCCACTAAAAAAAAATTGTTGTTCTAAAATTGTTCGTTACGTTAACCAGCTGACGAACGTCAACCCTCAGAAGTCGAAACTTGTGCGAGCAATGGATCAACGAGGCCTTACCTTTTAACGTGCGATTACCCAGCACGGTGGCCCGGCGAGGATTCGAACCCCGGCCTTCCGCTTGACAGGCAGAAATGCTAACCACTATACTACAGAGACCACATCACACTACAGAGGATCTATAAAAGAATTTATTAATCCTGGTGGTCCTTATAAGGATAATGGAAAACTATGATCAAATTATTGCATTGTCATCGGTCCTTGATACGTATGCAAAGTTTCAAATTAATCAGACCTCTGGAAATTGGTGAAAATTATGCTCAAAGATTCCGTTACATACATAGTTACAACCCAAGCTAATAAAAGCGTGTTAAATTAAAAAAAGGACAACACACATCAACAGAGGATGTTTGCTAAATATTTGATCCGCAAAAAATCGCTCCCTCCGCCGCACCATCAATCAAGTACATACCGAACGGAAGGGCTGGGCTCTTCCATCGCACAGGTGCAATCCGAACAATGGTCATGGTTTAGTTATGTAAGGAGTAGTGTGCCTGATCGGAATAAACAATTTGGACTCGTTTAATTTTTTCGACGTGCAAAACGCCGCGCACCAGGTTCATTAACTCGATGAAGTGATATGAATCAGTGGCTGACGTAACAGGGATTTCTTGGAGCCTCAGATATAATAGTTGAATGCTGCCTTCATGACACTCTATGATTATTATAATATTCAGGCTGAACTAAATTAAAAAAAAATAATAATGAAATATTAATCATGTATGTAGGTACATCACAAACATAAAAAAGTCAAGGATAATAAAATATTGAAATATTAACCAGCAATAAAATTAAAGATCATTTAGAAAATCCAATAAATTGTTTTCGAAACTAGCAACAGTATTGGACTCTTTTAAATGTATTTGTAGTCAATCAATTATTTTATTAGAAACTGTACAAAAAAACAGCCACATAAACACTAACAATACAGAAAACCTTATAAAACCACACTGAGTTTTAATAATATGGAATATTAAACAGTAATATCACACAGTCCATCTAGAAAAGGTAATAAACTTTTTTTCAAACCAACAACAGTCTTTAACTCCTTCAAATGTCTGGATAGTTTATTGAATTCATCCAAACCCTTGAAAAATAAGTTATTCATACATGCCGTCGTGTTTGCTCTATTTATGTGAAAATTGTCATATTGCCTTGTGTTATAATGATGTATGTCCCTTTTTTAAATCACAAAATCATTGAAGTACGCTAGTTGTAAACCTTTCACAATCTCTAAAATGAAAACCATCGTTGAAAAAAAGGGCCTCTTCTTGACTGACAATCACTGCAGTGAATTTAGCATATAAGAAATTGAAGTGAAGCGGCTGCGTTTTAGAATCATACGCATTCCGCGATTTTGAAGTTTTTGTAACAGGCACTTTATTTTGATTGAGTGAAAACAGTAAGGAGGCACACAGTAGTCGAAGTGAGGTTGGAAAATGCTATTGTACGTTGTTATTTTAGCGTATGTGCACAAGCAATTTGACACTCTAGAAAAGAAAAATAGCTTTTTTGATATTTTCCCAATAATAAACTCCTCATGTTTGTTTAATGTTAGAGAGCTGTCAATAATGAACCCAAGCTATTTCATCTCCGACACAATTTCTATTTTCACTGTCAAATGTTCAAAGAACACCGAGCGAATCAAAGGTCAGGACATACGAATTAGAATTAACTTCAAATTCTTGAAGTTTGTAAGCCTCAGGAAACTCCTGTGAGCAATCGATTAACGAGGCCTAACCTTTCACCGTGTGATTACACAGCACGGTGGCCTGGCGGTGGTCTTTCTTCTGAAAGGCGGACGTGCCAGTCTCTACACTACATAGAAGTTGCGTCATCTGTGTTGATATTGCCAAAAGAATTCACAAGAGCCCAATGCTTACACAATATAGGGATTTTTGTAAAAACGTGATCAGAATCAATGAAAAATATATATATTTTTTTCGATTAATTCATTGTTCTTTTTGTGTTGTAAGGATTTTCGAATTTCAGATCACGAGTGAAAAAATAGTGGAAGAGGGAGTTTGAAAAGAATCACATATTAAGTAAGTCGATGGCATAGAAAGCGGAAGAGAATGGACTCTATAGTAAATAAATATATAAAATACAAAACATCCTAGGAGAGTCTCAGCATTTCGAGGGAATCTGTGAGAACTCTGAAAACATCAGTGATAAGATTTCTAAATATTAAATGTATTGGTTCAATTCAAGAACTTGGGAACTATATATATATATATATATATATATATATATATATATATATATATATATATATATATATATATATATATATATATATATATATATATATATATATATATATATATATATATATATATATATATATATATACAACAAATAGAAAATATTGTGTTGAAATTTCATTGTCGAGGTGAAAAAAATTCAAATTGATTTTGACCCAGCATAGTACCAATATTCGCACGGAAAGAGTCAACTTTCGGTGCGATTTTTAGGCATGTATATATAGTGTCTTCAAATAGATACAATGAAAATATTGTTACGAAATCTCCTAGCGCCGGCCCTGTCGCTCGTAAACGCAAAATAATATGAGGAGTCGAAGAGAGAACATAATTTTTCCAGGATGTCTCGTCCGCATGCATTATTCGATCACCGAGATTTGACTCAAAGATTCTCTATTGGCTTACGCAAGTATAAAAGGAAACACTTCATCGTGGAGGGGATAGTTATTGGATAGGAAGCGGAGCAGTTTGATTGTATTGTTTATGATGAAGAGTTCTAATAGAAGTAGTGAGGTGTTGTTTGGAGTTTTAAGTAACGAACCCAAGGAAATATCGTAACAGTCTTGTTCCACAATTCGGCTCCATATTAGCAGTCCACTCTCTGCCAGCCCTCTAGCATCATGCACATCATTTGGAACAGCTGGTATAATACGATTTTCTAAAGGAACTCTATCCAATAATTCCCTTATTACTCTTGATGAATAGTATATTATGCAACGATCATGTAATGATGGTTATTAATACACGAGCATAAACCGGGATACGAAACGAGCCGAAGTGAGTTTCGTATGGTTTATGCGAGTGTATTAATAACAATTACATGAGAGTTGCATACGCTATTTTATCTACGCCCAATAAATAATGAAGAACTAAAAATATTATATTATTAGGTATTTATATTGAACACAATAATAGTAGGTAATAAATCCTTTTCTTTGAAGAATTCTACAAAATTATAATTAATGGTATAACCACGGATAATACAACAATGAGAAATGAAAAGAAGAAAAAATGAAAAAAAAATCTGCCGAGGTCAGGAATTGAACCCGGACGTAATTGATCACAGCCGGCGCCATTGACCACTCGGACATGAGAGCTGATATAAATTGGTTGAAAATAAAAACAAATGTGTTGCATTTGTCAAATGAAAAATATGATCCTTCCGATTGTATTTTTTTCTCGTCTGAGACCTCTGTGGAGGGTCGCTGGTAATTCTGTATCACTGCTATAAGACATTTTCATACGATTATCGAAAATTGACTGAATTCTTCAAAATTTCAATACCTACTGATTTTGACTTGACAAACGTCAAAATGCAAAGCTTGCACATCATGCTTGATTGAAAAATAATGGGTTTCTATTGGTTGGAAATCTGTATTGTAAAGAAAATCTGTATCGTAATGAATTTCATTATAAAACGGGTTGTGGGCATATAAGTGTATTATTAGAGTACGGGTGTAGATAGAATATTATACAACACAAGCTGAAATAAGCAATGAGTGAAAAGCAACATCAAAAGTGATACTTGAAAATTCCTATGACTCTATCAACTATCAAGGATCCTCCGTAATTCCCTGTTGAAGTGATCCTGTTGTTCATTTGAATTCACTTCCACAATTGTTACCACCAGCAATGGTTCTAACAGATAACAACTTGAGTGATTTTAAACTAGATAGACAGTTGTGCTCCAATGCTCCATATATCAGCATCCTGCACTGATATTCTGGATATCTCTGATTAATACCAAGTATTTTTATATCTACTCCGCAAATTATCTTCACTTCAAGACTATAAAAAAAGTTCTGTTTGAAAATAAAATCCCAGGAAAGATTTATCAAGTATATGTGGCTATATAGACTAGAGTAGAAGCCTGTAAAAATTATTAAAAGTGAAGAGAAAATAATAAAAGGACAGAACCCATTGGAGAAGGGTAAGAATATAATAATAATGAAAGGAAAAATAAATTAACGGTCGATTTGAGGTCGGGAAGTCTAAGGGGGTTAGTTTTCAAATGTATAAAATGGTTTTTCTTGATTTCCGCCAAAACTACAAGTCCTATGGAAAGTTGTATGTAGGTAATAAAAAAATATACATTTGTATCCACACTTTTTTCACATAACCTCAAAATTCATGTAAAAATTCAAAAAAATAACTTTTTGGTTTTTTATTTTTATTTTTTACAAAAAAAAATCTTGTTTCACTAAATTTACCTACCTTTTTATGTCCCAAATATACTGTAATTTATTGGATTTGGAATATCAATTTTTTCACCTTATTTTGACTTAATATCGAAAAAGCATCCTAATTTTCAATCGAAAATTTTCCCGTCAAAATATCATGGCAATCTGATTGCCATAGAACATATGTAGCCCAGACCAACAGACGTGTGACAAGTAGAGTATACGAACATCAACTTGCTGTCCGAAAATCAGACCCATCTTCAGTTCTGTCCAAACATCATCAAGAGACAGGACACAATATAGACTTTGAGAACACTAAGACCATCGCCACAGCAAAAAAACTACAAGCTCGTATAATTCACGAGGCCTTCGAAATCGAGAAGCGACCTTCCTGCTTAAATAAACGTGACGACGGTCAGAGACTTCCAACTGCATGGAAACCCCTAATTTCCAGGTCCAATTCCCACCAAGACACCCAACATCCCTCGATACCCCAGTTCGATCTAAGGAGTAGGCAGATTGAGACCTCAGCGTGAAGTCACATTTACCTCTTGAAAATGGCTCCAAAATCGGAGCCGAAACGTCGAGAACAAAACTCCAGACGCGGTTCAACCAGAACTCAACAACAACAACATATATATATATATATATATATATATATATATATATATATATATATATTCCGTTCTCAAAACTTTTCTCGGCACAGATTAAAAATCTGCCCTTCTACACTTGTATAGATTGAAATAATAATTTTTATTTTTTCAGATTGGGGTGGATTGGAAACCCAGAAAACAACGGAGAAAAGATGAAGCACTCATGCAGTTTCCTGCAAGTTTTGAAGAATTCATTTGTGGCCCTTTCTTCCCCATGTCAATGCAAAATAAATACAAGATTTCTATAAAAAAGTAACATTGAATATTTTGCAAACACTTTTTATTGCTCACTGTGTATATCTCGGTAGTCTAGATGTTAGCACAATCGCGTTTCAAGCGGAAGACCCGGGTTCGATTCCTCGCCAGGCCACCGTGCTGAATAATCGCACGTTAAAAGGTAAGCCCTCGTTCCTCCATTGTTCGTTTCGACTTCTGAGGTTTAAGGTTCGTCAGCTGGTTAACGGAAACGAACAATTTCAGAACAACAAAAAAACAACTCATATACAAATGGGTCCATCTAAAATAGCTACTCCCCTGCAACGGACGCTGAATCACACACAAGTCACATTTTCTTGATCAATTTGTATAGCGATCACTCACATCTTGAACCGAACTGATAACATTCACAGGACATTTCTATACGGATAGTTTGAAAATAATATCACTTATCAGGATTGCATTTCATTCTCAAACTCAGACAGCTTGTTCCGCACAAAGAAAATACTTCCTTTTCATCAGTGGGAATATGGCTGAATCCAGAACGTTCACACTTATATACACGAAAAATTTTCGGAAAACAATTTTGAAGCTAATCTGCCGAATGAATTGATATTTTGACTCATTCACACGATAACTAAACCATAATAGAATTTGGAGCGAAGGAAGTTTTCAGAAAGTGATTTTCAGCTATTTTTTTCCAAGTCAATGCTGAAAGAATAAATAACTTTTATGAATAAACCGGAGCGAGTTCAGCTTAAATTATTATATTGTTACGAAATCTCCAAGCGCCAGCCCTGTCGCTCGTAAACACAGAATAATATGAAGGGTCGAAGAGCGAACTTCATTTTTCCAGGAACTCTTAAATCGTTACACATCATCGAGACCTCTCTCGAAGATTCTCCATAGGCGTAGGCAAGTATGAAAGGGAAGCGATTCATCGCTACGGGAGATAGTTATTCAGATAGTTATCAGAGTTTCTAGCTTAGTGGAGAGGCAGAGATCGATTTCATTCAGAGTTTCTATCAGTTGTAATGAGAGTAGTGAAGTGTTGCGCTGTTGAAAAGTTTTAATAAACGAACCATAGGAAAAATCGTAACAATAATCATCAATTGTTTTAAGATTGTTGAACATTCAATGAAACAGCGAATGATTCCAGAAAAGTTGAAATACCTAAAACTGTCACGAGTGAGCCCAAAAGTTAGATTATTGTTGGGACAAGGGACAACTATATAATACTTCAATTTTGCCGTGGCGCTCTGAGACTAAACTGAATAACCTATTGAGCATGAATAACTGAAATTCATTGTAACAAAATTTCATTGCCACCCATTGTTTGCAAATCGTCGAAATATTCTTACGCAACTTGAGGCAGGTCGAAAATCGTGACGACCGTACGAAAAACCGCGTTTTCCGCGTACGTTCTTCTATTGTCATACGCGCATGATTCCGGCAGTTATTGTCGGCTCGCCCTGTATTCGCAATCGGTATCGTGTCTCCGCTGATCGACCGACTGTAATTCAGTGGTCGGTGTCGGTGCGAGCTGCCCTTGCTTTGCGTTGTAGTGTCCGTCAGCGCACATTTGAATACAGATAGCATGTTTTAACTCCGATGAGACATCACTTTTTCGAAGTATCCATGAAAAAGGGCCCGGAACACCAACAAGTGAGTATCTGTTTATCGAGCGAGAATGCAACCAGTTTTTTTGCTTCGAGATTTCGTATTCAAAATCATATTCACAAACCGTTCAGGTTCTTTCTTAGAATATTTGAAAATAAAAAAAATCTTACACTCATACTACATTACAAAACCTTTTGATGTCATAACAGAAGCAATGAAGTTGATGTTAAACCAATACAAGAACGAAAACGGATTGAAATTTAATGTCTCTACTTGAAAGAAATCGCACTTCCATTATATATGCAACAACATGCTATAACTATTGAAATATATAAAGCTCTTCCGATTGAAACTAAAAAAAAATCAGGAATTAATTCCTGAAAAATCGGAAAACATTGTTGATTGAAAAAATTGATTGTAAATATTGATGTTTATGTTATGCAAATATTGATGTGATTGAGCAATGAAAATATATGAAAATTGATTTTATACATTTTTATTTTATACTTACAAGGCCATTATGGTGCATTTATTCTGAACTGAGAGGGTGGTCCAAAATTAAGTTGTTCCAAAACCGTAATTGAGAACTTTCGTAATGGGATATACACGTTTCTATATATATATATATATATATATATATATATATATATATATATATATATATATATATATATATATACAGTTGCTAGCACCAAGTAGGAGCAGTAACATTCTTGAAAATGCCAACTGAGATGTTGGCGGAACGTCGAAAGTCATTACCGACAAATCAACGGATAAACTCCCCGAATACCAATTTCGCATACTCAAGTATCCGTGAAAACCTTCACTGTAACATATATATATATATATATATATATGAACTAATATTACTTTCATAAAATACAGCATACTCCTGACGTCATAAACAATCATAACTATACTCAAGATCAAGTCCTTTCAATAACTTCACAACTACAAAGAATTCGTTGGTAATTATATATAATCATCTACTGGCAAATATCAAAAATGTCTGTGATAACAAACAATTTAGGAAAGACCTGAAAAATATATGCTTGCTACTAAAGCTTCGAGTAAAGCGTACTATAATTTAAGAGATTTTTTTCGAAAAATTCATTTTCAAATTGTCCTTACTGACCTTCCTATGGTCTGATTCTATTCTAGTGTAGAATTTTGACTTTTTCTGTAATTAGTATCAAATTCCAATTTCAACAAATTTCAACCAACCTCAATTATTAGGGTTCATTCAATTTTAAATTTACTTAACTAGTGACGATTTGTGAAAATTATATGCTATAATTATTGAAATAAATAAATGTCTTTCGATTTAAACCAAAAAATATTTAGGAATTCGTTCTTAAAAAATCTAAAAACATAATCGATTGATAAAATTAATTCTAAATATTGAAGTTTATGTGAAGTTAGGCAAATATTGATGTGTTTGAGCAATGAAATTTTGAAATGACCTTCACACCGTAAAATGTGTTATTGTAGGCACCATATTAAAAAGAATTGATTTTATATTCCTCTTATACTTACATGCATTATGGTGCATTTATTCTGAACTGGGAGGGTGGTCTTAAATTGACTTCCAAAACCGTAATTGAGAACTTTGGTGATGGAATACTGAGTATAATTCTTTTCAGTAATTCAGTATATATATATATATTTATATATATATATATATATATATATATATATATATATATATATATATATATATATATATATATATATATAATATATATATAATCACCATCTCATGCGACCATCCTCACTAACAATGTAAGTAAGGAAAACATTTTTGTGTCATATTTTCATTCATTAACATTATTTTGTAGCTCCCTGATGATGACAACAATCGATTGTCGAAATATTGGAAATATATTGTTATAAGAGTACACTTTCGCTTTTGCTGCTGTCCCAAATATAATTCCCGAGTTTATATATATATATATATATATATATATATATATATATATATATATATATATATATATATATTATATTTGGGACAGCAGCAAAAGCGAAAGTGTACTCTTATAACAATATATTTCCAATATTTCGACAATCGATTGTTGTCATCATCAGGGAGCTACAAAATAGTGTTAATGAATGAAAATATGACACAAAAATGTTTATATATATATATATATATATATATATATATATATATATATATATATATTATATATAATTATTATTATTGGCTTTTCATAAAATAACATACTTACCCCCTGGCGTCATAAAAAAACATAACTATTCTCAAGATCAAGTCCTTTCAATAACTTCACAGCTACAAAGAATTCGTTGGTAATTATATATAATCACCTACCGGCAAATATCAAAAATGTCTGTGATAACAAACAGTTTAGGAAAGACTTGAAAATATATGCCTGCTACTGAAGCGTACTCTAATATAGGAGAATTTTACTGTTATCGCTCATAGCTTACGAATTATTCATTTTCAAATTGTCCTCGCTGACCATTTTATGTTCTGATTCTAGTATAGATTTTTGACTTTTTCTGTAATTAGTGTCAAATTCCAATTTTAACAAATTTTAAGTAACCATAATTATTAGGATTTATTTAATTTCAAATTGTCTTCAACATTGTGACGGTGTCTATATTATATACATGTTATTTTTCTACTTATTCTCTATTTTGTGAATTTTTTATCAATTTGATTGTGATTGTAATGGCTTATGCCGCCTTGTCTTTTCTTATTCACATATGTGTATATATAGATTTATATCAATTATTTACACTGATTTGCCAATTAGAATCATGTTTTTCGATAATAAAGCATATTTTGATTTGAATTATTTTTATGGGTTTCGATAATTTTTCTGTAAATATTCTTCACTGGATATGGAGCCCAATACCTTCATAGATCGCGAAGAATACTGTTATGATCCCAAAAACGTCTTGGGACAATTGTCCGACTCCAATAACTAATTTCCGATAATTGAGTATTTCCACAAATTACATCGAAATATACAAAATTCATATCATTTTAACTTTCCCCTCCTTACACAAATATTTTTTTATATCTATGATCCAAAATTGGTTGTAACCAATCTATATAAAGACCTAGGGCGTTATAACACCTGCAAATTAATCAATACAGAGTATGTATCAATACAGGATAGGTATCAACCAAAGGAACCCAGGCAGAATATTTCAACTACAAAGTACACTTGAGTACAATAAACGTACTACGTTTTTTTTACATGTGAAATAATGTATCCACATTTTTGTAGCTTCATTCGTTCTATAATATCTAGTGGTGGAGATCCTCGAATAGTTGCCCAAAAAAAACATGAATTACCCCTCTTTATACACCTCAATAATTTTTTCATAACAAAAGTTCGTTTATATGCCTCATTTTTCCCATCGGTAATATCAATGATAATGCCAGTCAATTACCTTATTATAACTATCACATGAATAACTATGCCAATGTCAGTAATTACTTGGTAGATATCAATGAAATAATAGAAATTGTTATCGGTGCTCTTGACAAATTAGCATTTAATTCTGATGTCAGAATCGTGCTCCACTTGTTGAAAATGTTCTTCCTCACCTTGAGGAGACAACCATTTGTCACCAATCCATAATTCAGATAAAATTTCAAAGAAATACCAATATATCTTCCTGAAGAAGAAGGAATTAGGAATTAACTATAACATTATGCTATGCAAGTTTGGTGATATGCAATGAATGTATTGCATATCTCTTGCAAAAATCTCTTGCCGCTCACATTAAATTTTGCCACTTTAGTGGAATTGTGATTTGTTTTGACATTCTAGCCAACATCACTTCATCAAATCAATTCAACTACATGAAATTATAATTGATTTCATCCCTTCTCTTATTTTGTCCCTTTTCTTATCATAATGAAAAAAACACTTAATAGAGATAGAGTCTGATCAACACAACACGATACAAGAAATATAAACACAAAGAAAATATTTAGAAGATAATATAATAGTGCTTTTGAAGTTGAGGTTGTTAAAGCTGTTACCACCATGAATATGACTGGAATTGCGTAAAACTTGCACGAAAACTACGAGTGGATTCTATTTTTTTTAAACTTCCATGGAAATTGCATAATGTATGCCTGGTTTTAGCCTTTTGCACCTATAGTAAAACGTGTTGCAGTTTTGTTATTCTTTCGGAAAAATATCAGCAATTTAAAACTCCTCTCCGTTAGTATGATTAGAAAATATATAATCCCTGATTAGACAAATTCACACGAACCATTTTCTGTTGAAGAAAATATCGATTTGAATCCCTTCACTGCTGAACAGAGTTCCACATTATCAAAGTGGAAATATGTAGGTAACGACTTTGGAATCTGGATGGTGAATAACTAATCTGAATGAATAGTGAGTGCATCTCATGAATAATTCATATAAAATGAAAATTAAATTAACATTCCGTTGGTTTTTGTGAGAAAAAATGGTATCACGTAAGAAACTGTTTAAACTTAAATTTTATTTTTGTTTATTCGATAATATCTCTTTCAGTACTGCGGTATCATACAAGATTATCGGAAAGCCAAGGAAATCGACCTGTTTTGTATATTTTCAATTCAGACTCTATAAGAAGTCATCAACAGATTACCGCATGGGCAGAACATTTTGATTATTAATAAAAATTTAAATATTCGTAATACTGAGCGTTTTCTCATCAAGACAGAACGGAAAAATATTTTTTCTGCTCAATTCTATTCTTCTCTAGTTTCTGTCCGTTTACGGTATATACCATTAGTAATGACATGACAAAACATTCAGTGGTTATTGATGGAAGTGTGTCACGACATATTTCCTTCTAATGGGGGCAAATAACCAGAAAAATGAGTGAAACAGAAAAAAGTTTCACGGTATTGAAAGAAGGAAATAACTCGATCAATAGCTTATTGAATGGTGCACATAATTCGAAGTAATAATTTGTATTTTTTTTGGGATATTTTCCGAGCATTACAGGTTCTTCTTCTTGTGAATTGAATTCGTTTCTGCTTGAAGAAACTTACAGCAAGATTTATACCTGAGTATTTTTTCCTCCATTGTTAAGATAGTATATCCCATGTGTCGTGTTATTAAGAAACCAGAATTCGAAATTTCAGTGGCATTAAAAAAATAAAAATATTTCAAATTCAATGATTTCATTTTCACGTTCATTTCATTCATTTCAATAATGTTACGATAGGTATTCCTGGGTTTTTTATCCAAATAATACTCCAAACAAAACTAAACTACTTTTATTAATTTCACGATGGAATACATCTACTGCACTGACTTATAATTGTCTTACAATACACTTAGACTTCTTAATTGATTACTCTTCATAGGTACTAAAAGCTGTCGGCTCTCGATGGAATTCATTCTTTTATACCACATCGGTACAGGAAAGATTTCTTGAGGTTTTTCGTATGTCAGAATCGATGTACGAGAAAGCTCTCAGTCGCCTCCACAATTATTGTTGAACTCAAAATCCTCCCGCCTTGTTGCAAACGAACGGTGTTTTATGGCCTTTTTTTTGATGCTCAGCGGCGGCGTTAGGGGATTTATTTTGGTTTCGTAACAATAATTCATACGAATTTTATAAAAAAATAAAGTAGTAGTGACGTAGTGTTTTTAGGACTTGAATGCAACAAGATAGGCCCACTTTTTATATACGGAGTCACAGGAAAGGGAAGCTACATAGAAGAGAAATCCATTGAAGTTTTTTCTGTTTTTCATTAAAATGAATATTGTCTTAATCATTCAGTATCAAACCCAAACTTCCACTTTTCTAGGCTTACATTCCTCCGACATCTCTCACAAAGGAGAAACCAACATGAAAAATGATGGTGGTGTTTTTCCGAAAAGCTCTTGTCATGCTTCTGCTGGTGAGATATGGTTCTTCTACACCAGTGATGGAGTACGATAAGGCTTCCAAATATGAAGAGTACGTCATCGAGCACGAAATATCCACGCTTCAAGCAACAAACTCAGTCATTAGTATGGATATTGAGTCAAGTAAGTGTAATCATAACCGATAATGAATCTATCGCCGCAAAAAAGAGTTCATTTCAAAACCTATTACTTGTGGCACTGAAATCTATCAGAATTCTTATAAGCATGAATTGAAGCTTGATAATAAGTTTCTGCATGATTGTAAGGTTTGATATCATATTAAATGAAAACTCTTAAATTATAAGACTTTTTGCTATTTTGACAACTGATGTTTAATTTTTTTGAAGGTATTATTCTCTCTCAAAGTTTTTAATTATTTGACCTCTTTTTTCATAAAAACAAAGAAACAAATACAAATTTATCTTCGTAGCTTTTTAGTTATCAACCTACCACAATCTGAAAAAATTGAGAATTAATATTGGAATCTATACTAGGGTAAAGGTCCGATTTCTACACTTGTATAGATTCCAATATTAATTCTTCATTTCTCATTACTTTTCGAAATACCAATAGAACATTCATCCACCACAAAATAATTACTTCCAGACAGTACTCAAATTCGAATTGTTTCGACTTAGAGTTTCATGAGAACAGCATATATCAAATCATTCATCTGGTACCCGACAACATCTTATCAAATTAATAACCAGTTTTTCCATAATTACCACATTTAATTAATTTTTCTTTAATGCATCTTCAATTTGATATTACTTTTGGTGATAGTACCATTATGGTATTCGATAATCCAATCTAAATTTTATATATTGTAGCCTGTCTTGTAAAAAAGTATATTATATACCTACGGTGAGGAGTGAGCTATTATATATCAAAAACTTTCATGCACGAGCTATATAAAAGCAATATTACCCGAGGTATGTATATTTTTTTCACTACAAATTTCAACATCTTTTATTAATTCAAATTATTATTTTCCCTGGAGGATCAATGCCATTTATCGCATTAACTAAGTATACCCTTAACTGAAATTTCTATATATCAAGTAGCCTAGGAGTCCAGTTGTCAAAAAAAACAAAACAAAATTCGACTTGCCTGTCAGAAAATAGACACTGTATTGAATGAATTGATGCAAGTAGCGATTTGTTGTTGAAGCGACTACACTATTGACTGTTTTGAAAAAGAAGGCATTCATACACCTACATTTAACAATGATCGAAGCTTGTGGGAAGGGGATCAACTTCAACCTTACATAAACTTTTGAGTAGCATTCTTTATTCATTTTTATATACCTTAGCTTCATCTGGAGAGTTGAAGATTGAAATTGGAAATGAAATATCATTGTTTTCCTGAGAAAGTCCACCAGAATCGCATATACAGTTTCAATTTCAACTCGCTCACATTTCATGAACAGAAAAACAATCGCGGAAAACAAATTATTTGGAAAAAAATTTGGTTATGATCATTTAATCCGTCATAACTTGCACATCAAAGACACATATATTTCACAATTTTGTTACTTGCTACTTGTTAATTGTACCTCGATAATTGAAGCTGCAAGAATTCACCTTTACCTAGATAAAATTTATTTTTCATCATTTGCCTGGGTTGAAAAAGATACTTGTCATTAGAGATGCTTGAATAATGGTGATTCCTCGGATTAGCTCAATCTATCAACAAATTTTCATTCACACTTGTGAGACATCTGCAAGAATCACGAAAATACTGTTTTTGCTGAAATACTGTATTCAACTTGTGAATTCTAAATAAAAAGAAAGAACCCAAGTTCATTTCAGTGTTCGCACTCAAGTGCAATCGTTCAAATATTTTCGTACTCTGCACTTGTTGGCACTTGCAGTTACAGTAATGATTCTTTTGATCAATTAAAAAGACTCTATCTTGTTCCAAATCAGTTGGTATAGAGATCCCCCAGCAGCACTCGTATGTCGCATAGACAAGCTGTAACATCCGAAAACTGCAATGTGGAATGACCGTTATTATTCCTGCAGCCTATATGCCAGCATCCTTAGTTAATATAAACTATTACAGGAATGTGCAATATCTACCAAGTACTGTTGACATGGGTTTTCATAATGAAAGACTCAGGACAAGTATGCTATGGAAGCTCAATTCATCACGAACTTGAAAGCAGACAATATCAAATCTGACTAAACAAGTTGATGGTTGTAGCAGTAACGGCATCTTGATCACGGAATATGCGTTAAGGCTGCAATTCATATCGACATATTCCATTCTCATCATGTAAGCATATTAGAATCCCAAAATGCTAGATAGTGATAAAAGCTTTTTGTACTCATGGCCTTCAATGATTGCAGTACATTGCTTGGGAATAGCCAGGGAATTAGACATTTTCACGCTTAAAAAGGGGAGAAAGATTCAGACTCTATAAAAAGTAATGAAAGAAACATTGAAAAATGGTGTATCATTAGTTTACTTGTGCATTTGATTTTTTGATACCCTTCACTTCACTCTTTCCCTGTATTCTCTTGAATATCTATTTTTCGCGTATGTCCTCGTATATCTATCTACATGTGCAAACTCCCATATTTCTCGGACCCCACTGAAAGTCAACCCTTTCTGATTTCCATAGCAAACGAGCTCTTTACAGCATAGTGAGTGAGTCCAACTCGTTTTTTACCGGAGTCAAGACACTCCGTGTATCAAAAATATCAGAACAACTTGCAGGGGGATTGCACACAAGGAAACGGTTGCGTGACAAGGTTCCTCAACCCTTGACATTCGAAGAGTGAATCATGAATAAAGTATTGATTATTTTCGTAGTTACTGGGAAACGCAAACTTTCTTGAAGGGAAAATTAATCGATATATACGGTTTTGTCAATTATTGTAGATAGAGACAGACAATGTTAATCACATATTTTCTAAAAAAAACTCTATTGACCAAATTTTAGTCGTATGATGGGGTGAGTTCAGCACAAACTTGCTTGAGGTGAAATAGTATATCACGTAACAAGGAGGATAAGTAGCCTATTATGCATTAGCGAAAATTGCGAGAACGAGGCATAGCCCAGTTAGCCTTATCCTCGAGGTGCGTACTGTACTTTTTCTACCTCAACCATGCTAGTAAAACAATTGCTTACTCCATAGATATAACTAGATACAGTACCAATTCAATTTTACGAAGAATTTGAAACGAAAATTGGGTTTTTGTGCCAATGAAACTAGTCATCAGATCGAATTTATCCGATCAAATGTTACATATCCCATTGTTTAAAAAAACGGAAGCGGCCACCATCAATATAGAATATATAGGCAATAAAATTATCATTTTGAATGGTTATCAACTTGATTTCTCAACAAACCCGATATCATTAAAAACAACCAGGGGCCTAGAAAGACGAAAGAAACGACAAGTTCACACTATTTCATATCGAGTAATTTTTTCCCTAGTCATTCTTTCCATCAATTTGCTGACCATTCTCACCCTACATCAAGCTCACTTATATAATTCAATGATTTGTGGCGATATGCAATTTGTTTCGCCTTGAAAATTATTCACAATTTTTCTTTATTCTCAAGTGATGATTCTGAAAAGTGAATATCGACTACTTTTCGACCTTCCCTGAACGAAGGTTCATCGAAGGTTCTTTGAATTTTGGGAAAATCGCTGTATGCTGTTATCGATAGTGCTACATTATTCCACACCCTACCTTTTCCAGAGTATATCCTGGTCAACCGAACACGCACGAACAAAGTGTAGAATATGAAATCTCACGTTATTACTAGGGATTTTGTTTCTGAAAGTCAAAGTTCTCCAAGAAGATGAAAGACAATTGAATGTCTGTGAATTACGGAAACCAAGGTATCGCATTGGTCTAATCACGTTACTACCATAGTGCATTCATATTAAGGGGCGGAAACAATGCATTTGTGCTTTTTTCTAGGAGATGAACGATAAAATATGTAAAACTAATTTTTTTGGTGGTTATTATCAGAAGATGATACTACAGAATGCAAATGAAATTTTTTTTCAAAAAATATTATACTTTGATGAAATGGTACCAACAATATGCAACTTCTACTCGCGTAGAATTGATGAGAGTTTAAGATTGTCATTGCAAAACTTGATTTGCACATCCTAGATCAACATGTTAACAGATGAACTATTCGAAAAGAAATCGATTGAAACTTAATTCAAGTCAGCAATTTGTTAGCACATTATTGTATACTTCTAGAAATCATCAACTGATCAGATGTAACCTGAGCCAGATTAAT
The DNA here is from genome assembly GCA_032362365.1 of Zygogramma bicolorata. NCBI lineage: Eukaryota > Metazoa > Arthropoda > Insecta > Coleoptera > Chrysomelidae > Zygogramma > Zygogramma bicolorata. The sequence goes on along the minus strand of JAVJAQ010001811.1, from coordinate 727,783 downwards.
TCTAGCACCGCCTTCATCTTCATATAAGTTTAGATCATATTCTTCTAGATACCACTCAAATGCCTTATCTTTATTCTTATTCGTGGACTATTAGTATTATCAGAAAAGTATCAATACCATTCAGTACTAGATTGTGACAGCCTGTAATACAACTCTGTGCGTTCCTCGATATCACAGCAAGCCACTCGAAACGCGGGAACTAGCTGTCCACGTGCTGATCACGCTAGATGAATTGTTTACGCACACTTTATCTCTAACGTGAATAGACTCTATTGAATTTTTTGGTAAAATACATGGTCAAACACTAAGACAAAAGTCGAACGCGCGTCTTTATAAAATCAGAATTTGAAAATCAGGTTCGACTGATAAAAATTCATTGGTTTTACGGCATTTTTACGATCATTTCAATAACTTATATTTTAATAACTTATGTTTTGTTTTATTGAGTATTTTACCACGAATTATGTTGTTATTCAGAATCCCATATCTCTTTGTCTTCTCACGATGTGTTTTCGTTGATTCCATAACTAGTCAATAGCAACTATTTTTCACTGGACAAGGAATGAAGAAATGACTAGTACCAAATTAGAAAGAATAAATCAGAACATCTCATAGAGGACACGAAATTAGCGTAGTTTGTCTAGTTAACATGTGCCTTTTGATTCGGAATAGCATTTAGATTATTCTTGAAAACAATAATAAAAGTGCCGCTAGCATCAGTGGCACAATTTATGGAAAACTGATTGAAAAAAAGGTGAGGTTTGGTTTTAGTAAATGTCTTAAAAATTATTGAGATTTTAGAAATTTGAAGGAGAAAGAGTACTGAAAAGTCTCCTGACGCGCGGAACTGTAGACCGAAATTCATAATCTTATAAGGGATGTGAAACACGGCCAAAAATTTGTACTAGCATAATATTCCAACAGATTTTTCTTCAACTAGTTATATATTCGACTTGAACATGAGTATTGCAAGTATGTTAACTTTTCATCTATAAATCTGAGATTTATGTTTCTTGAAGCTATTGTTGAATAAAAAAACTTTATTTTTCGATTTTTCATTAATGATTTGGCTATTTTCAAAATTAAAATCCTTAATTGAATGGGTGAAAGTAATTTTTTTTCAATGTTTTTAATAATGCTTTTTTCACTATCAGAAACTGCAAGAAAATATATTTATATTTTAAAAATTGTTATGAAAAAATATGCTGTTTATAAGATAATTGAAACTAATTTTTTAAATCTCAATATTCGACAGACATGATGATTAAAAATCGCTCCCTAATTCTCGTCATTGCTTATAAATGTAGGTATTTGTTGATTAATGATTTTTGTCTACTACTTGTAAATAATATTGAGGGACTTATTTTCAAATCACAAATGATCTTGCTCTTGAATATTAAAAAAATTGTTTGACTCAGTTTTTTACTGTTAACAATTCATACTGAACATATATATTTATACACGTTTTTTTATTTCACTCAATCTAACAAAAACTATCATAAATTGTTTTATCAGGAAAATTAATTGAGGAGACTTGTAGTTATAGAATTCAATAGAAAGTACAATAAAATGTTTTCCTCTCATGCTGACTCTTTTTTAGTAAATTTTCTCCTGTTGAATCTTTCTTCAGATATCGAGAAATCTACATTATTTATTGAGATATTGCTCAAAACCAATCCTTCATTTTTTCACTTCATTGTTTAAAACTTTAGCAATTATTGCGAGCAGCACCATATTTTTTTTTCAAGAATCATCTACATACTATTCCGAATCGAAAGACAACTCATTTGTTTTTTTTTTGTACTGCTGAAAAAGATGATCAAAAAGGCACTTGTTTACTAGAGCAGCTAAGCTTTTTTCTTGGGTGCACGAAACACGGACATACATTAATAATTCAATTATGAAGATTGGCAAAGAAAACTTCGAATCAGACTAATTTTCCATTTCCTGAAAATTTGATGTGCGAGTAGGTACTGATTTTTGCTACTTCCGAAGTGTTATGCTTTTTGTGTATCTACCGGAAAACTTTTTGAAAAAAAGTCGAAATCTTTATGATAAAAAAGTGAGGATATAAATAATACTCATAATTATTTCCTACACCGAATACCGTTGTCTTGCATTTCAATAGCATAAATCAAGTATTGCAGACTGAAATATTTCGAAACCGATATCGAGTTCTATATTTGTTGAAGTGTATCTCCTAAAAATAGGAGAAATTGCCATATGGCTTGTGCAGAACGTTCATTGAAGCAAAACTGTTTAAAAAAATTACGAATAATTGAAAATTGCATTGGAAAACAGTGTATTCCAGAGAGATTTTTTTCAGTCTCGTTTCATTATGAACTGAATGAAAACAAAGAATAACTGAAAAATACCCATTCTCATTCAACTCGAAAATAACGAATTTGTCTGCTTTCTTGTCCTCATTACCAGCATATATTCCCAAAGAGTGTTAGTTCAGGATTGATATTTGAAATTGTGGAAACGTGACAATTCAACTCCTCAGGATCACCATTTGCAAGTGAAAAAATGTTGAAAATATTGTCGTTTTTGGAAAAATTAATTAAGGGGTTATTCAACCATTTTTATTACTCAAATGAGAGCGGAGAATTTTTTATCTATTTTGTAACCTATGGAATACGTTTCTCAATGCATTCAAATCCTCAACAATCAATCGAAAATAAGCCATTTTCTTGTTCTTTCAGGATGGAAAATGACCAATTTTTCTGGCTCTGAAAGACAGAATTTGAGTTCATCAATTTGAAAGAAAACAAACATTTCCATAGGTATAACGTGAAATCGATTCTGTCTATTTTTCCAGCATAGAATTTGATCAGTATCTTTACACACTATGCGGTATTCTTGATAAATTTACGACTATCGACCCCAGAACTTACAGCCTTGGATTCATGACACGATAAAGACAATTTATTAGTACCAATTAGATGAAGGATCGTGAAAAACACTAATTTTCTGTTAATCTATTTTCGTCATAGAATTAATTTGATAACGGCTGAATGCTGGTTTTTGAGGTAGATCTAAAACATGAACCTTTTTGAAATTGTTTATTTTTCGAACCTCAAAAAAATATGATGTTTCATGCCTGGCTTTGAACATAAGGGTCCCTTTCCTATCAAATTTAAATCACTATGACTATGGTTACGTTTAACTTTTAATGCCGTCAGCACTAAAAGTAATTATTTTTTTTTCTCTAGGCTTTTCCAAGTTCGATTCGTTTATTCATTCAAGAAAAAACATATTTTCCGTTAAAAAAAAACAGAATGTGTAACATGGGAATATTTTTTGTAGCTTGCGGCGTGGTTGGCGAACGACACTTAGCTTGGCTATTTGAAAAAACAACTTCTGTATAAAATTCATTTCACAGGGTAATCAAGAAAATTGGTTATAGCAAGCCCTATTTTTGAATTCCAGAAGTTTATTTGAATTTTTTCAAAGTGAAAATATAAATTTCTACGCAGTTCCCGGGGTAATATAGATTAATTACATCCTTTGATATAATAATCTGTTTCTGATAACTGTGATTCTATAACTACCTGTGAGCTTTAAAAACGAGTTTTTCATATATCTCAGTGAAGTGTCATTTTTTGGTATTGCTATTTGTTTGCAACTCTTATATAAAAAGCTATTTTCTACGCCCATGAAAAATCAAAATTCCATTGTACTATATTGCACTAGTACAACAAATAATTGTACAACCATCTATCGTTGAAGGTTTGGCATTTTCATCAAATGCTGTAAGCAACTCTGACAATAGCATATATATATTATGCAACGATCATGTGATGATGGTTTTTAATACACAAGCATTAACCGAGATACGAAACGAGCTGAAGGTGAGTTTCGTATGGTTTATGCAAGTGTATCAATAACCATTACATGAGAGTTGCATACGCTATTTTTTCTACACCCAATAACTGATGAAGATACATAAATATTGAATTTGTATTGTGGGTCTCACTGATCTGGGAGTGGAAGGAACATTAACATTTATTTCATTATTACTAGTCTCAATAGGGTTGAATATTGTACTGGAAATGCTGATTTTATTATGAATCTAATTTTCAATATAGCCCTCTTCGAGGTTTCAATTTCTTCTCGAGTGGAGGTCAGAACAAATCCAAATCACCGTGAATTGCCATCTGATCTTGCAATAATTCCAAAATTAATGGAGCATCCTTATTTTAACGGAAACCGTTTTATTTCAGTTGTTACACCGCCAGGCTGTCACAAATGTACTGAAGAAGAAAAGCACTACTGCTTAGGCAGAGATCTCATAAATGATCACTGTTGTTGTGATAAACGGTACCATGGTGAGTATTCATAGTCCATATCGAATAAGTTTTGGAATACACAATAAGTGAAAATAGAAATTAAACTTTGTTCCGTAGTTTTCTGGGTTTGCAACCTACCACAATCTGAAAAAATAAGAATTAATATTGGAATCTATACAAATTTGAAATAATTTGAAAAATGTCAATTACGAAAATTGTCTACAAGAGATATTTGCATTTGAAGAGGAATTTGCCTTTAAGTTTTGGGAACGGAAGCGGATTTAGTTTCCGAAACGTTAACGATAAGTATATATATATATATATATATATATATATATATATATATATGTGACGTTAAAATAGTAAATAAAAATAGTACTTAGAAAATAAACTATTTTGAAAAATAGTAGAAACCGCGCTCCGTGCTCCTCAAACAACATATCCATATATTTCGTTTTCGAAAAGCCTCATTACCTGAAATGAAATCAAATATGTATCAACCTGAGGATGATTTCACAAAAATCGAAACGTAGCCAATGAACTAACGATGCGGTTTAATTTTTTTTACAAATTCCAACTATTTCCCTGCCCAATAATTTTCGCTTCTTTGGAATCAATTTCTCACTAACAACGCTTCAATCCGAACCGCAATTTTTCTGTATATTCCAGCTCGACTGTGACACGTGGGCGTTTACCAATTATCACGCTGGAATAAGTCCTTAGAATGTTTGTGCAGTTCTTAACTAATCTCGCACTTGATTAACCTTAATTGCCGAGGGCACTTGCGTCGTCGCTAATTAAATTTTTTGTTCGTTCGCTCCTATACGAGCAAGACTACAGCTAGGATATATCAGGGACGATTTACTTGTCGATATATCTCAGAAAGATATACACGGTTTGGCGAAAATAAGGAACTAGTTTGCGCTGAATCTAAAACACAATTTGAAAACACAATTTGAAAAATGCTCAATATCCGCCGTGGTTTCAGCTAGATTAGTAGTTGTCTAATAATATGGTAATCATGAATTATTATTTAATCGTAATATATATTTCCGAACATCCATTTTCATAAATACAGGAAGTGTTCAACTGGTACAATATAAGGTTGGAAGGTGAGAACTTGAAATGTGAGTTGTCACATGAAAACTAAAGAAAACGCCATCTTAGTCTCTGCTTGTGATCCTGATATGTTTCATAATTATAGAACTACCACAGTAGGTTGAATTTATTTCTCAAAGGATTTGATATTTTCATTCAAAAATATAATTTTTGGGAAGCAGAAGACAGCATTTTTAGTATTACCATTCTGACTTGTCTGAATTAATGAAGCTATGTGCTCAATTCTCAATTTTTTTCTTCATTACAAATGACCCCAGACCTCATGTTATTTGCGAATTCATAGAGGTCATAAGTCGAACCGTAAATGTTCTCAATTCATAGTAGAATAGCTTCGAAACATTGTTTTTCAAAAATTCAAAAGTGCATCTTACAGTTGAAAACTAGCAGTATGTTTTTCGATTATATCATTTTTGTATATTGTAAAACGAATTTGTCACGCAGAGGATTATATCATTAGGTCATAAGTGATTTTTGGTGCTCTAGTTTAGAAGACAAGATCTTGCACAAAAATGGTACTTCGTACGCTATTTCTGCTACGACATTTTTATATAATTTGAAGATTTTTCAAATATTTCAAAAGTACATTTTTCAAAACTAACCAATATTAAAATTTTATTTTTTTAAATGTTGGGATTACTCATATGTGCATATAGAAACTTTCCTACGTGGATTTTCAATGAAATTAGTCTATACAAAAAATATATCTTGTCGATCTTGAAGTTGTACAATTTCGAATCTGTTAGTTGTCATCAGAATAGTGTATATTTTTTTTAAATATTTCACGATTTCGTTGGTGTCATGAGTTTTTAGAGATTGGAAATTACCTGTGAATTGATAATTCCCCTAAAAATAAAATATATATTTTTTTCTATAAACCTAGTTGTTTGCAATTCTCGTTTAAATATAGAAATCTGAAATAAGATTTTATAAATGCTGAAAACATCATTTCTGGAACCGAAAATCAAATCTATTTGTCACTTTGACAAAAGCCGAAAGCAAAAGAGAAATTTTTTGGAAGGATGATAATCAAAAATTATTTACATTTGTTCTCCAAGAAAGCAAATGAATATATTGCTATACTCAAGTAACTCATCTGTTTGTCGTGTTTTTGGAAATGAAATCATTTTGAAAACTGTATGAATCCAATGAGTCATTGACAAATTTAAACGTTGCTTGATTTTTTTTTTAATTGGCATTGTTACTTTCTAGTAGAGACTGAACACAAAATTATATCGTATAGCAGAAGTAATAAATGAGAAACACTTTCGAAAACTAGTATCGTATTTGAAAACTTTCAAACTCTCTCCATTTGTTGCTTGCTGCTCCATCAAAAGAACGGCGTACCTCGTATATGGTATATGTGCAGTAACTCAAATGAAATATCAACATCATTATTACAAAAACCTAGAAAATGACCAGCAATATCCCAAACTGCAATAATTTATCACTTATTTGTTACACATGACAAGTTTTCGGTAATAACAAAAAATAAATTGCTTTAATCGGGTTTTTCGATTGTTTTCAAATGGGTTTCAGAATACGAAGAATTATCATAACATAACGATTTGAAAGTTGGAGCACGCAAAGTTATTATTACATAAACAAACAATTAGTTATTTTCATACTGGGTGAAATAGGAAAACTGTTCATCTATTCAGTTTCTATATGCACTAACTGTCCACTAATACATGCATTTTATGTTTTATGCTAAATTAAAAACGATTAAGTAATTGCAGTCGTATACACCTTGAAAATTCAAATATTGTTATTTGAATATTTGGAAAATACCGCAAACAAATCAAGGACCAAATCTAGATAAGGTGATGTTGTGGTAACAAGGAAAGGACAATAAAAGTAATGCTGCGAAATTGTTTATTTTTTCTCCTGTAAATTCCGAAAGGTCCACTTCTGCAAGGTATCTTTCCAGTTCTACTATACAAAAATAAAAAAGTGAATCGGAAACATCAATGATTCTACAATACAATTATTCAGATATTTCTCGTCATGTAGTAAAATGAACACGGTAGAATGTATTTTCATCAGAATGAAACAATATTCAAAATAGATCTTGAAAGTTATTTTTCGTTCCAGCAATCTGAAAAAAAAAGTCCTTTCCCTCGTCTGATTATACAGTTTGAAAAAAAAATAACTGTGCGAGCGCAAGTTACGAAGAACATGAAGATATTTCTTCTCCAAATCAAAAATATAAAATACAAAACTTCTATAAAAGAAGTGATAGCAAATAATTAACAACCTCTCTGTTGATATGCGTGTATCATTCATAGACATTCGATTCATTAGGAAAAAAGGAAGAAAGAGTCTATCTGAAACAGCTGCTTCCCTGCCTGTATGCCGCGACGGGCTCTGAATCACATAGTCATTTTTTCCTGTTCAGTGTGTATATCAAGCTCACAAAGCTTGTATCAAATAGATGCAGGTGGCATTCATATGATGATTTGAAATAAAATTTAACCAGGTTAACAATTCACTCTCGAAAGCTCAGAGAAGCTTGTTTTGTTCAGAGAAAACTATTCTTTTGGTACTGAATTGTTATCCAACTGGAATTATATTACAAACTACAATTTTTTTCTTTGTTGTGTAAAAATATACTATTTTTTGTTTGATTTCTTCGAAACTTCGTTCTCTCCTGAAAAATAATCATGTTCCTGAACGAAAACTTTTATTTTTCTCATTCTATCATTTTTCTGTTACTCATTTTGCTCTCTTTTTTTTCAGAAATGTTTCCCTTCATCCCACACACTTGCTACCTCGGAAGTCAGTTGTGCGCAACAGTTGTTGCCAACTGCGAAGAGTATTACAGGTTACGTACCTGTTGTTGCCAAAAATTGGCACTAATAAAATGTGAGTGAAGTTCAGACAACCATCCAAAAACTCAGTTTGGATGTCTCAAGATTAATACTTATTTTCTTATTGTTACCTAAGAAGTCTGGAAACCTTGGTGATTCCACTGATTAGATTTTGTTTAGATTTTTGTGACGAAAAAACAAACGACGCTTTTGGAGCGTCCCCCCTATTTTTTCGGTAGAGAAGGTTATATTTCCATTTATCGAATTTGATGTCAAGTGTTGAGTTATAGCCTGTTTCGACGATGCAAGTTTGTCGCTACAACTCCAGAAAATTGAAGGTGTTCATGCAAGTTTTTCGAGTTGCATGAATCTTTTTTGGTGCGATAAGTTGCAGCGACTTAGTTATTTCTATGGTGAATTTGTTGCCGAAAACCACAAATATGTGATGGCATCATTGTGAAGAATATTGATTTTGAACAGTTCAATTATTTTTCGAGACTTGAGGGATCAAGTTTAGTAATAAGGTAATTTAATCACAATATCAATTATTAGAAATGAATGAAATTATATATCAGTGTGATAATGTAGACGTTCATCTTGGTAACATTAGGTGCTATTTTTTAAAATTGGCAATGCAAACTGACAGCTAGATGACATATCTCGCAGCGACAAGTCGCCGCAAGATTGCAGCGACAAATTGCATCGTCGAAACGGGGTCTTAATTGTCACATTGTCATGTCATTTTGAAATTGTGATGTGTACGATATTTTAATCGTGTTTATTAATTGATTTCGTTGCTTTCTAAACATTGAAACGTTTTTACTGGTATTTGATTGGCCACCCATTATCCCATAGGTTGCGATCTCTTTTCACCAGCCAATCGAATAAAAGTAACTGCCCATTTTCACTTCAGGTGGATGCATGCAGCTTCAATTATTAAGGAACAATTAACAAATAGCAAGTAACAATTATCAATGATGAGTTGAACTGCCTAATTTACTGTAGATGATTCATGCAACCAAATTATCAACTATCAATTAACAATCAACAAGAAAGAGTTGGCCAACTTTTAACAATTGTAAAATATGTGTCTCTATTGTGCAGGTTATGACGGATTATGATCATCATTACTGAATTTTTCTTCAAATTATTCGTTTTTCGCGATTGTTTTTCTGTTCGTGGAATGTGAGCGAGTTGAAATTGAAACTTTAGATGCGATTCTGGTGGACTTCAGGAAAAAATGATATTTCATTTTCAATTTCAATCTTCAACTCTCCAAAACAAAGCTAGGGTATATAAAAATGAATAGAAAATACTACTCAAAAGTTTATGCAAGCTTCAATCATTGTTGAATTTAGGTGCATGCAATACCTTCTTTTTCAATAATTTCTAGTCGATTATTGAAGATGCATGAATCCACCTTTAGTGCAAATTTGGCCTCAGACAAGACTGACAAGAACGTGTCGACGACATATCTATACGTATTATACGAAAACCTCCGAAAGCTCAATTATCCACCAAAAATCAAACAATCCAGATTTCGCCACTTTATCCCAAACTTTCGCAGGTATAGGTTAATATACCAGGGTTTCTAGGCATCTTCTTTCTTCATTTCTTTTTCAAGAATACACCTTGTGTAAACTTTTAAAAACGCGCGTTTCAAAGTTACCATGGCAACATCAACAATCCGAGACACTTGAAGCTGACGTGAATTAGAATTTGATATTGTTTTTTTTTTCATTTCATCATCATCAAATCAGAGCAATATAATCGTCTCAAGAAATCGGTGAATGTTTTTTTCAGAATCGAGGCATTATTTGTAAAAAATCATATTTTTGTTCATTGCTCTCCTTCGAGTTTATATTTATTGTTAGTTTCCACATGTTAATTTCTAATAACGATCCATCCAGGAGTTTTGACCTCATTATTCATGACGTAGATAGGAATGAATAGAACATAATTATAATTTATTTTTATGTAAACCAGCGTTTTTTTATACTTCGAGAAATACCGTTACCGTTAACTATTTTACTATCTTCAAGGTCTTTTACTCGGCCGAAGGCATTGAAATAATACATTGTGATGATAAATAGAGTGAGATATACCGAGTATCGGCAAGAATTATTTTCTTGTGTGTATACTGATTGAAATAAAAAAAAATTGTAACTAGTTTGTGTTAACAATGGTATTTTTGGTTTCAAAATCGTATCGACCACTTTTGTTTTTTCCTGAGATGAACCCATTCTAGAAAAAGTTCATGGCTTTTGATATCTTGAGGATAATCCATTTGATTACAAGAATTGTCTCAGATCAGAAGTGTATTTGACCATCTACAATATATTTCCTGAGGGCAACTATCTTACAAATCGAGGGCTTCTGGCCTGAGGGTTTGTAATTTTCCCAAGGGCATATACATATAGTAGATGCTCATACTAGAATTCAAAACATTAAAATTAAGGAATGTTGTCAAACTATTGACAAAATTGTTTTTATCTGCACAGGCCCTAGTGTGAACTTTATACCTACATGGGCGTAAAGTACACTATGATGTAGTTGGTAACCAAGCAATTAAAACCCAGTTTTCCACTAGTATAATATGGAATGATATATTTTGTCCTCTGAGGGCCAGTTTTATAGCTTCAATATGGTGAGGAGTTTAAACTACGGATTTGATAGAAAATGCATGGGAATTCTGTAGAACTTTTCTTCTTAATCGCCACCTGGAGCTTATTAAACCGAACCTATAAAACTGGCCCTAAATAGAGCTGTAACTTGTTATTACTATTATTTTTTCCTAAGAATGTTGATCCCGATTTATTTACGAAAGGTTGTGGGAATCAATGTTTGGAATGTTATCCTTCAACGGTCATTTGGTGTGTCATAGTTTAACGCATTCATTTCTATCTTTCAGGGAAATCCAAGTCGAGTTCTACGAGTGTGATGAACAATGGAACCCTAATGGCACCGCTAATTATTTTAAATTATTTTATGTACAGATATTTTACGTAAACTGACCAAAGATACTGTAAATAATGAATCACCAAGAAATTGTTGTCAAGATGAAATCTTGAGTAAATGATAGTACTGTTAGAAAAATTTTAGTTTTTATGACAAGCCCTTTAAAAAATCATGCCCCTTTTTTTGAAATATATATTGCTGGAAATAAAAAATAAAATTCATGCGACTACCATAAAATAAATTAGCTATATCAACAGACTGATTCGTGTATTATGGAAGTTCTTTAGTTTTTTCCCGACAGTCTTCATATGAAAAGTTCCCTGGAAATGTGTTACTAGGTGAACTTTGTTTCTAGTTAAAAGCGGACAAAGGTAACTAAGTGGTTATTTCAGATAAAAAAGATTACTTTGAGAGAGTCGGCAACTTGATTGAAAGTGGTCCGTATCAGAATTTACCACGAAACCCGTTACCCAAGATGACAGCTAACGTAAAAAGCACATTGAAAAAATGTAAGACACTGATAACACCGATTTTGAACAGGAGGCTAGAACGTTCAAATCCTATACTCCCAAAGTTATATTGTTGACCAAAAATACATGAACCTGGAAAATCGATGCGACCAATCGTTTCAGCGTTGAATTGGCCTTCATATAATATTGCTAGATGGTTGACGAAACAATTTGAAACCTTCCCTATGTCCTACCGATGCGAGTGTTAAAATTTCACAAGAACTCATAGAAAAAATAAAAGACATCAAATTAGAAGAGGGCGAAGTATTAGTATCATTCGATGTAAATTTATTCCCAAAGCGTACCGTTACCACAAGCTTTTAAGTGTTTGCAGGATCTTCTAAAATCGGATAACTTGGCATGACACTTTTGGAGAAGACATTCAACTCACTAAGCTTTACATGATCAAAATTGTTTTCAACATAGTGGCTCCTATTATGCAAAGCACTAAGGAAAAGACATGGGTACCCCATTGTCTCCATTTATAGCGAACCTGTTCATGGTTAGGTTTAAGACTTAAGACAGATGCTAGAAAAGAACTCAGTTAATTCCCTATGGTAATTTGTAATTGATGTATGTTGATGACATATTTGCTGTGGTGGATACAAGGATAACCGACATTGAAAATGTCCTTTCAGCACTGAGCAACAGGTGTAAAAGTATAAAATTCACGTACGAAGTAGAAAAAAAACAGCAGTTGCCATTTTTAGGTGTATTGGTAATAAGGAACGAATAAAATGAAATAAAATTTGACATTTACGGTAGAGACACGAACACGTTCAGATAAATTCCTAGCGACTCGAATCATTATCCACAACATAAAATGGCAGCATTTCAATTCATTGCTCATAGGCTAATAACTTTGCTCTTTGAAGAAAGATAAGTACGACAATGAAAAGACAGTGATTAGGTACGTAGCTGAAGTGAACTGTTTCAACCCAGAGATAGTTGAGAAGATAATTAGAAAATGTAAATTCAGAGAAACACTTCGTGAATCTTGAACTTTTCCAAAAGATAAATTAGAAATAACAGAAAGGTCGGGAATTTACGAAATCGCAACAACAAATACATCGGCCAGAACCCGTTTCAAGGAGAATTTAGCACACATGAAATACGGAAGGGTATAAAAGTCCAGTGTCGCCCAACATGATCTAGACATTGACCACAAAATTGGTGAAAGCAATCTTAAACTGATTGAGCATGACACAAGGATACTCGATGCATGTGAGAGTCTAGAAATAGCACAATGTAAAAACAGCATGAATGGTTTTAATCTTTTGTTGGGAAATAGATCAGTAATAACAGACGAAGTTCATATCGAACCAGAATACTTGGCAGGTAGTAGCTGCACTAGTTGCTTATCGAGAAATTAATTAGAATAATCAGCAGTATTAAACAAAGTCCTTATCGGACAAAAAAAACTTTAGGTATATAAACAGCTAACCCTACTCTTCAGATTTAGTATCAGTTTTATTCTCCTGAAGATGCTAACCTTGATAGCGAAACGCGCGTCGAGTGCGAAAATATCATCTTGCTGTTAAAGTAATCCATCTCTACGAAAAGTTTCCGGTGATTTTCATTTATTATTCTCACCCAATTCTCTATGCAATTCCGTACACTGACCCGGGTGAGTTTGAAAAATGACTACATCAAGTGTTATTCGAGTAACAAAGAAGCTATACTATTGCAAGGCAAAGAACCAACATGGGCCGGAAACTTTTTGAGGTCCTCCAAAAATCCACATGGAATGGAATTCAGTTGCTTGTTCTGAGACGCCATTGGAATCAAGTACCAGAACAGAAACAAACCAAATTTATCTCGGTAGTGTAGTGGTTAGCATATCTGCCTGAAACGCGAAAGGCCGGGGTTCGAATCCTCGCCGGGCCACCATGCTGGGTAATCGCACGTTGAAAGGTAAGGCCTCGTTAATCCATTGCTCGCACTAGTTTCGACTTTTGAGGGTTGACGTGCGTCAGCTGGTTAACGGAACGAACAGTTTTTTTAGTTTTTTTTATTTTCGTGCGACCGGACGCAAAACAAGCATTTTACAGCCGTAGGGTGACAGCCGGCAAACTAAACGATTGTAATGCTGAATATTTCATTTCGCCATCAGTTTACTTTTATATATTCGCGTTCAATCGCTTTTTGAAACGACATATTGTTTATTGGAATCATTAATTCCAAACCGAATGAAATTCAGAAGAAAAAAAGAATTACCATATACAACTTTTAAATTGGGAAAATTCAAAAACCTATGAAAAAGACATGGCAAAAACCAGCAGAGAAAGTATTTTCTGAAAACCCAAATTAAACTGAGTAACCAATGAAGATGAAGTATTATTAGTAAATCTATGCCCTGCCTCAACTCATTTAAGAATTGCACTATCAGTTTCTACTGAATTAAATCAAAACCAGCTCTGTAAAACAATCCATCACATGAATTGTGACAACATATTAACGTCACACGTCACTGTCTGTAAGGCTTCAACTCACATGTGAAAGAAACAATACTCGAGAGCACATAGATGCTGAAAATCTTCCGTTATGGATTCTGCGAGTCCCGACCAACCATCCGAACCCCCTGCGCAACCCCCACCACCAGACGACGAAGTTAGCTCCGAAGATGAAGAAGACAGCCAAAAGATTGTCGGACAAGACGAATGCGACAGCGCCTACTTGCTATCCAAGAGAACCAGCTCCTTCAGATGCCTGGCGCAGGAACTCTTATCCAGCAGCTCCTTGATGAAGCAGAGGCTTTACCTGTTTCCGCCGCCGGAAGATCCCGGAATCGACGAGGTCTTCAACTTTATCGGTTTGCCGAATTCTCGACGAGAGTTTTTGCGATTTATATTGCTTTATTTCAGAGCCTAGTCCGAGAGTGGATGATATCGGCGTGGATAAGTACGTGAATCTGTGCAAAGAGCTTCAAATTGTCCCTATTAGAAGGATAAAGAGGTGTCTGGAAGGGTCCACAATGAATTTGAAGGTATTAGGTATAATATCACTACTTTTATTCGGGTTTGAAGGCCGTCGTTTTTTGGAATTTCTTCCTGACGTTTCGCTGGCTCGAGTGGCTAGCTTCTTCAGAGGCTCATTCATCTTGAAATTCACTCCGATGACTGAAGATTTTTTCTTCGCAAGGTGTATTTATGCCGATTCAGGTAGTTTTCGGTGCTAATTATTTAATTCGGATTAGGGGAATTGTCATTAATATTGATTACCTTGTTTACCTCATCTGGGTTCGGAGAATAATCATCATTATCTGAAGAACTACCTGCAGTTATTATCGATTTTCTTAAAATGGGATTCCATATTCGGTTGAGGTTGACAACTTCTTCTTTTCTGTTGAAATTATCCGTGTGTTTGTGGATTTCTATTGCCTCCCGTACCAGTCGGCTATGGTATCCCTGGTTGGGTGCAATCAGTTTTGCATTTTCAAACAGAATCCTGTGGTTACCCTCACTAAGTGCGTGTTCCGCCACAGCCGACTTGTCAGTTTGCCCTAGTCTGCAGTTTCTCTCATGTTCCTTTAGCCTTGTTCCCATGGATCTTTTTGTGGTACCGATGTATACCTTCCCACAGGTGCATGGTATGCGATAAACCCCTGCTGCAGACAGTGGATCTCTTTTGTCTTTAGCCGAGCTGAGGCTCTGTTGAATCTTCTTTGTGGGTTTGAATACAGTTTTTATGTTGTATTTACCCAGGAGTTTTCCAATTCTGTCTGTGACCCTCGGGATGTATGGCAAATATGCATGTGCAACTATCTGAACGTCCTCCCTGTTTCGAACAGTGGAATTCTTCGGTTTCATGGCACTGTTGATCTCGGGTACACTGTATCCATTCGACCTCAAGGTCACTTGAAGGTGCTCCAGTTCTTCCCCCAGATGTTGTGGTTCGCATATTCTTCGAGCACGTTCCGTTAGAGTAGAAATGATTCCTCTCTTTTGGCTGGGATGGTGGTTCGATAGTGCGTGCAGGTACCTATCCGTGTGTGTGGGTTTTCGGTATACTTTGTGGGTTAGTCTAGCCCCACATCGTTCGATCAGTACATCCAGGAATGCTGTTCAGTCTCCATGGTGAACTTAATATTGGGCTGTTGAGCGTTCAAGTGGTCAAGAAAGAGTTTTAGAGCGTCCCTACCATGTTTCCAGATGACGAATGTGTCATCCACGTAGCGTAGCCACAACGTCGGCTTCAATTCGAAGGCGTCGATTGCTTTCTTCTCAAACCGTTCCATGAAGAAGTTGGCTACTACTGGGCTAAGTGGACTTCCCATTGCCACGCCATCCAATTGCTCATAGAAGTTTCCCCGTGAGATATGCTCGAAAAAGTCCAACGATATCATTAGGGAACAAGTAGGCTAGCTCCTTCAGGGAGTATTCCAGTGGGACGTTGGTAAACAAGGACACAACATCGAAGCTGACCATAATATCTGTCGGTTCCAAAGTTAAGCCTCTAATTTTACCCACGAAGTCTGTCGAATCCTTGACGTAGGAGTTTGTTCTTCCTACATGAGGCTGGAGGAGCGAGGCCAGATGTTTTGCCAAGTGATAGGAAGGTGAGCCTGGGGCACTGACTATTGGTCTCAGTGGCATGCTGGGTTTGTGCACATTCGGAAGACCATAGAGCCTGGGTGGAACGGCTTCAGTTCTGAGAATGGTTTCCGTCAGTGAGGACGACCTGATGAGTTTGTATACATTCCTCAACTTTGACTGTGTTGGGTCCCTTACGAGTTTACGGTAGTTAGAATTTTCTAGAAGTTCTTCAATTTTGCTATTATATTCTTCCGTTTTGAGAAGAACCGTGGCATTTTCCTTGTCCGCTGGTAGAATCGTGATCCCCTCATCAGAATCCAAGCTTCTTGAGGCTGCAATCTCTCTTTTTGGGATATTGCATTTTGGACGCCGTGCCTTGCTCAGGATATTCGCTGTCACAATCCTGATTTCTTCAGCTTTTTCATCCGGTAAATTCCTGATTGCTGCTTCCGTATTGGCGATGATTTCCTCATTTGATACTTGCCGCGGAATGATTGCGAAATTACCGCCTCGTGCTAACACTGACATCTCGTCTTCAGTGAGATCCCGGTCTGTTCGGTTTATGACCACTCTGGACGAGTCTAAGCGTGGGGCGGCCGAACTTCTAGTCTTGTGTAACTTGTCAAACTTTACTTTGTGGTTGTTATTCACTCTGTCCCGTTCATTTCTCACTTTTGAGTACGATATGCCATCTAATTTATCCCAGTCTTCAGATTTCATTCGGTTGCTGAGCTCTAGGTGTAGTTTCAGCAATGCATTGTCTATCTCTGCTAGCTGGCTTCGTGTATGATGGATTCGTTCTCGTAGAAAGGCTTTTTCACTTCTCGAATAGATTCGATTTGCCTGAGCTGATTTGAGAGTTCGTTTCAGCTTCAAAAAGTTTGGTATGATGTTGGAGTCCCGACAGCGGCATAAGAATGTCAACGTTTCCAATAAGTGTACTTTCCGTTTCCTACCTTTATCGGTACCACAAAAAAATCCATGGGAACAAGGCTTAAGGAACATGAGAGAAACTGCAGACTAGGGCAAACTGACAAGTCGGCTGTGGCGGAACACGCACTTAGTGAGGGTAACCACAGGAAAATGTAAAACTGATTGCACCCAACCAGGGATACCATAGCCGACTGGTACGGGGGGCAATAGAAATCCACAAACACACGGATAATTTCAACAGAAAAGAAGAAGCTGTCAACCTCAACCGAATATGGAATCCCATTTTAAGAAAATCGATAATAACTGCAGGTAGTTCTTCAGATAATGATGATTATTCTCCGAACCCAGATGAGGTAAACAAGGTAATCAATATTAATGACAATTCCCCTAATCCGAATGGAATAATTAGCACCGAAAACTACCTGAATCGGCATAAATACACCTTGCGAAGAAAAAATCTCCAGTCATCAGAGTGAATTTCAAGATGAATGAGCCTCTGAAGAAGCTAGCCACTCGAGCCAGTGAAACGTCAGGAAGAAATTCCAAAAAACGACGGCCTTCAAACCCGAATAAAAGTAGTGATACTGAAAACCTCGGCCGCGAAAGCCTTAACTATCTTGTCATTAGGTATAATAGATTGAACTTTGTTTATAAAAGTCGAGAAGGATTCATGTCCTTACAATACAAATGATAGAAAGATTTTGATCATCCAATTCAAAGCTATCATTGAGGCTGAATTGTCGTCACTACTGATTGAGGTTTCTGCCCTGATCACAAAAATTTGAGAGTTTTATTTTTATTGGCTCAAATTCATTCAAAGCCCTCTTATGTTAATACTTGTGAAATTGATTCAGTTTTCTGGCGATGAGGTTCATTATTGTCAGATGGAATTAGTTTTTTTTTCTCACTCCTTTCTTTTTCGACTTAGGGAGCATGTTAGCTTCGTTTATCAATCCAGTGACTCCTTTGCTAATATCTCGATCTCGGAATTCATCTTCCATATGGCATATGGCTTTCCGGAAGTTCATAGAAAGGATTTGGGATCGCATTCACTTGCTAGTTGTATTTGATCACCTTGTGTTAGACTACACTTTCTATCAGTTCAAGGATCGGTTGAAGTAATGTATCAGTTAAGACTGTCCATTGTTGCTTGGATGTCTGATAAGATCAAGATCTTTGAACGGCAAAGGATTCTTTCGATTTGGGAGAACCTCTCCTGACCATATCCCGAGTTTAGGTGGCTAAGATCAAGCCTTTTCACTCACAAGATAGTGAAGGTGGTTCAAAAGGGTTTGAAAGAGCTCAACTTTTCGCTATTCTTGTCCTCACACAGATTTGTATCGATGCTAAAGCACTCTAATAGCCGAAACAAAAGATTTGCAAACATCTGTGATCTTAGTATATATGAATATCTTTTAGATATGTCTAAACCCCAAAAGAGCTAGAATACTTGATGAAATTCTGGTGATTGTTTTGTTGGAAGATACACTTCCAAATGAAGACCAGTTCATAAAATTATCTTAACGAAATAGACATAAAAGGAAAAAATGACACATCAGAATAAGAATCCACTACGAAAAACTTTCAATAATTTTCAGTATTATGGTTTGACAGCCAAACAGATCCGTGCTCTAACTGAAACTCTGAAAATCAACAGCTACGTCCAAACTTTAATATTACAAGATAACTGGCTGGACCCAGATATGACTGAATTGGTCTGCAGTATGTTGGAAGAGAATAGTGCTCTGCGTGTTTTGAACTTGAGAGAGTGCAGGATAGGCGAAAAGGGTAAGAGTATTTTTGAAAAATTTGAGCGGCTTCACACATTGAAAAATATAGTCTCTTTTTATAAAGAACTGAAAAGTTCGTTTCCTTAGTCATAACACAAAATACAATTTTAAATATAATCACACCTATTCTACCAAAATTAATGGATTATTCTGCTGTTATTGCTTACTGTTACTAACAGATATTTTCCACTAGTTTTAGTCCAGGAGGGATATTTTGACAGTCAACATTGAGGTCAACATCCACTATTTTACTCGTTGAATTGAAATGGATATATTTTGTATTTTCTTGTATAGAATACTCATCCCATTCAAGTTTTGAGATAACTCGTGTATTTCACCTATATGTAGCGTTGGAGGCGAAAAATTGATTGACTCTGCCAAGATGAATAAAATCCTGGCGTGTTGACTTATACCTAATAGATTGTAAGCAAATTTTCTCGACTTTTCGCTATCTTGATTTTGATCAATTGTCACTGAAGAGATGCCTTCGAGAGTTTGCCAGCAGAGGCGCACCTCACGTGATTTTAATTTAATCTGTGATGCATTGATATCCGTCTGCTCGACGGCCATTCGATTATTTATAGATTTATAGGTTATGTTTATTTCGTGGTTTCATGTTTTGCATGCAATTTCTTGCTTTCCCGCGAAATGCTAGAAATTATGTAGTCATCATATTTTGACTGATTATAAGGTATTCCTTTTGCTTTAAATTTGATGAAAAATAAATCAAAAACTCACGTGCTTGTGATGTGATTTTAAATCTTCCGAAACAATAGTTAGTGAAATTGGAAAGTATTGATATCTTATCTTTCTACTTTCTGAGGAACCGAAGATAGGTAAGTACTTTTTTTTTCATAGTGTTGAAAGAATGCAATTACCTACACGTTACACGAGCGTTTTATTTCGAGCTTTGTAAATCGGTTCATAATAAATCTAACTATCACTATGAAAGCAAACAAATACAAGAACAGCAACGATAGACACTTAAAAATAATATAAATAAGAAAAACGTGAAAAGAAACAAGAACTAGGTACAAGATTTTGAATATTCAAATCGAACTGTCAAACATTTCAATTTATTAGACGAACTTGACCTTACGTATTTTGTATACTGATAATTCTTTCTATTGGTGAACGAAAGATCCCGCAAGAGTTTATCCAATGAGACCGCCGGTACCGAAAATCACTCGTAAGCTGCCGCCTCAATGAAAATGTACCCTTAGAAAATCGCATTTGTATCACCACCTCAATATCACCTACCGTCAAAAAATGTAACTTTACTCTTCGATTTCTCAGGTCGAGAGGAATTGGCTAAACGAAAGCATATCGGTCAACGCACCAGGGTTTTTACTCATCTTGGACTCTGCACTTGTTCGTCCAAAAATATTCGGTATTAATAAGATATCTCAGGTGCGAAACTGATGCGTTATTGTTTGGAATTTTTGAACGGAAAACAATATAGAGCTATATTTTCTCGGTTGATGATTTTGAAATTATTTCAACCATGATTTTGAAATACTTTCAATGATTGACAGATGTGACGTTATTGTATATGCAATTATTTCAACGCAAAAATAATATGATTTCAAAGTATTTCAAATACTTTACCGAGAAAATATGGCTTGGAATTCATTCGTAGCGGGCGACGGGGTCGAATTCCCCGGAAAATCGATGTCACGTTCGCCTAGGTAACTTTGACATTCTGTCGATATCCTTTATTCAGTCTGATAGCCAATGAAATAACATATTTCTTCAAAAAGAATACAGCGCCATCTGGCAGTGCAGTTCGAAGCCGTTCTCTTCTCAAAAGCAAACATATTTTGCCAAGCTCATCCCAAATTTTTACAGATATGGGTTGAAGTTAGAAAATGATTGAAAGTGGTATACCCATCAATACTATGATTAAAACTGAAAGGTACTTATGCGGATCAAAAAGCTTTCTGGAATTATTTTTGACGATGTCGCAGTTTCGGAAATAATTTGGAGAGTTATTTTTTGGAATTCTTCATTTGGAGGGCAAAAAATAAACTCCACTACTTTCGAGGTATAGATTAACATGCTTCGATAATTAGGTATCGAAATGTATCTCAAAGAACATACCACTCACGTGAATGGAGAGTGAAGAATTATTGCAAATGGTATACATTAGCCTTTTCAAAAAGCTATGCTCAAAAATGGTATTATATTGAAATGTGAAATCTCCACAAGGTTTTCAGGACATTCCTTCTCTTTCTCAGCAAAAAATTGTAACAAATAAATATATTGGATGGTGGAGAGCACAGTACACTAATAATTCAAGGGGCAAGAAGGAAAGTAAGAGGAACAAGTGTATGAAAGTAATAAATAATTCCTGATATTTCTGTTATATCTTTCCAGAAAATAAACGCCGCTTTTGGGTGAAAAAGTGGCATGTATCGAATTAAAGAATCTAGCACACAGCAACTTTAGTTTTATTGTAAGAAGAAGATGTACGGAATGCTGTTAGGAATGATGGAAGAAAAACACATTCTCTGCGTCAAAATACATACATATATCCAAAAATCCCTGAATAATCATCCTATCCAATCCATCTTGGCACAAACTCAGATACTTTTCCATTTGCACTGGTAGTGTAGACCATGACGAAAGAAAAACCACCTTCTAGGAAAAAATTTCAACACAGTGAACACATATATATATAATAAGTGTTTGTTAATTTTAGTGTACTTCACACAGATTGCTGGGCATCATTGACGTACTATAACATGGACTGATGGAGGATTGATCCCCACGCCTAAAACGGCATGAACATATTAAACTAAGGGCAACTGCGTCACCACTTACGAGTGACGTCACAATGTATCATTTGTTGCATATTTGCATAGCCAAAAATCCGTTTTACAGTGAGGGAGTTGTTGATCTGTTGATTTGTTTGCGATTTTTTGAAGCTATTCGAAGTGTTCAATAGTGTATTGTTTTATGTTTATGGATATTCAAGACTCTTTTCAATTAACTTTTTAGTGTTTATGCGTTTGTGTAGAGTAGAGTCATAAGAACAATTTTCATTTCACATACTGAAAACTATATGAATTGAACATTTCATTACAGTGAAGGTCGTGAAAAAATGACCAATATCGAAAAATTCATATATGAGGAACAAGGAATTCTATGTATATGAGTCATAAGCTATCCTAGTGAATCTTCAATAACACTGAATATTGGTTATTGAAAATTACTGTTATAGAAGAATATTATGAGGCACCACTGATATTTCTGAAATATGTTGTAGGTACCTAGTGGTTTATTGAAATACCTATATTATTCAATACCCAAAAATATTTACAATTGAACATTTTCAATATGCACCATAATTTCATTTGGTCCCATTCTTGAATATCATTCAATAATCTAGTGAATATTTAATAATCAATAGGATACCAGAAAAGAACTGATTACCTACGGAATCTAAGTATGCAACACATATCACTGATGACGTAACACATTATGACGATGACGACTATGACGCAGATGCCCTTTGTTGGTTCGGGCCGCAAAAGCTTGTATTTGAGGGTTGAGCGACACCCAGTCCATGTTATATTACGTCAATGCTGGGCATATACGTTATTAGTTCTGTGCCAAGCGATGGATTGGATAAGCTGTAATTACTTCTATCTGGAATTTGGGAGTTCTTCCTGGTTCTTCTACATAGAATGTTGGAATTTGGCGATTTTCCTTCCACCACAGCACTGCTGAGTATTTGTAATTGTAAAATCACTTACCTTATTGTATCAGTCCAACACAAGTTCAGTATTCAAAAGGGCTTATTGTAACGAATTTTCGTAAATTTTATTTTAAATTTTAAACAACTGGAGAAACTACTTTCAGCTTCAGCACATACCGGGTTCTTCTGTTTTATGAACCACAGAACACTGAACAAAACGTTTTAAGGTGAATACAGATTAAGTACATCGCCTCGTACACCGCTTTGTGCTTGGCTGGAAAGGATGATAATAATAATCATCTGTATATATTTACCATACATCCGATTCGGATGAAATTGTATAGAGTTGCTGTTAGCATAACTTCAAAGGTATTCGTGCGAAAAATATTCATTAGCGTGATGCTACATTATTTTTGTATGCATTATTATGATAATACATAAAAAAATCGTAAACGTTGAGTAGTGAAGATCGACAGATCAAATTTCTGTTGTTTGAACACAAAAAATTCGTCCTTCTGATCAAACACCACGCACTCTCTTATTTTTCAACATTATTAAGCAGAAAAACCCATTAGTTTTTCAAAAATACATTTATTTTCAAACCATAACCAATTTGTCGTGATGTCATAGTTCAATGATAGTCAAAAGTGATGTATTTGCAGTGTTGTGAATAGTGAGGATACCTGAAGTTCCCAACTCGACTCATTGTAAAAATCCACAACATAGTTCACCCAAAACCAAACTCGTTTTCCCTTCATATGAATGCGTTTCACAAATTTTTACTAACTTCTTCATTCATTTTCAAGGTGCAGAAAAACTGAATGAAGCTCTATCAGGTTCCCAGTTTTTAACTGAGCTCGACTTGAGTTACAATGATTTAGGTGACGTTGGGTTGAAGAATATTCAACAAGGATTGTGTGAAACTCCATCTCTACGAAAACTGAACATTGGTCACAACAACTTGACCGAAGATTCAGCCGAAACACTCGAAAAGATCTTGATCGAAAATAAAACTATAACGGATATTGATTTGTCGTGGAACGGTTTCTTCACTGGACCAGGTAGATGGTAGAAACAAACTCCACTGTGAAGTGTATGAAGTAACTTATTCATTCGTGAATTTTCCAAGGCAACAAGAAGTTGTTCAATGGCTTCCTGCAAAGCGACAGGATAAGAGTACTGAATCTAGCATGGAACGGGATTGGCACCAAACCAGCTGTTGCTCCGTTGGTTAAATACGTTAAGAAATCGCTGGCTTTGGAATATTTGGATTTGAGTTCCAACAGGTTTGAGTTGAATCGGAATTGCATTGTGTGAAATGGTTGTATTTCTATTTAATTTTTTTCACAGATTAGCCGGGACAACTTTGAGAATGGTTAGAGCGGCCATTTTGAAAAATCATTCCTTGGTGATTGCGCGTGTCGGAAGCAATCCCTACCCACCAGATGAAGCTTACTTCATGGCATCTGTGATGACGGGAAAGGCGAAAGATCCTTTGAAACACTTGGATATGGAATATATTTACCTGACCAAAGAAGTTGTACCCGTAAGTATATTTATGCTTACGTTTTGTAGGATATCGTATCACGCGCGAATGTAAATCGTATAATGTACTGGGAACTGTGTGAGTAGCAGAGTAGGTACCAAGGAAATGAAGAAAACTACCAGCAAAGGCATCAAAAATTTTACTGAATGATGAAAGAACGGGTTATTTTATATGTATAGATTCACAAAAAAATCTCGGTTGTAATTCAAATATTAAAGCTATCTGAATAGTACCACAGACTTTTTTGTAGAACTGATAGAGACCAACATTATGTTCGTATACACCGAACCGTTTAGTACATTTTGAATTGATTTTGCGGATAACCGGCGACGGTTGTCGAGGCACAACGCTTCATAGGAAAATGTCAAACGTCAAACTGTCATCATTCATTTTGAAGATTTGAAGTTCGTCTGACAGTTCACAGTTGACTGTTTTTTAAATCCATGTAAACATAACCTCAACTAAGAAGCGGTAAATCGTATTTGTTAAATTATTGCAATATTTTCGTAAATTCACTCCTGATCCACCCTCCAAGAAGGTAAAACTGCTCAAGCAACATTTGTGACACTGTGAAAAATATGTTTATTTACAGATTTTCCTCAACTCTGAAAAATGTCCGATTTTTCCGAGCTTCTTCAAGAAGCTGAAAAGCTGACCAATGAATTAGAGGGCACAATCGAGCTTCCTAAAGTTGAACGCTCACTCAGACAAGTGTTGGAAGCGTCCAATGACTTGTACACCAGAGTAGCTCAGACCGGAGCTAAAGACATACAAGCAAATTTGCTGCTGGGGTCCAAGGGAGTTGACCTGCCGAAAATAGCTCAGAAACTCGAATCGATCAGCACGAAGCGCACCTTTGAGCCTATCCAACCCGTGGAAGACTTGGACATACACAGCATTCTAGAAAACGAGAAGAGAAATAAAATATTGGCCACTTTCGATTCAGGTTACAATGCCATGCTAGCCTTCACCTATGACACAGCTTGGGAGCACCAGAATGCCGAGTGGAAGCAAGAGAAACGCAAAATATTGGGTGCTATGGGCACCAGTTCTGGAGTTGCATTAGAAGCCAACAAACAACTCAGCATCACTTCTATTCGACCTGCGTTTGCTTTAGGAAATTTGGGTCCTATTGAGACAATCTACGTTTCCAAAATCATGGACTACAACAACACCGTGAACAAGGGAGTACAGAAGCCAAACCTCGTGAATATATTTGCGGGCATGTCCAACGAATTCAAGGACGCTAAGATCACAGACATGTGGGAAATCGTGAGATACATGGTGCAGCTACCCCCCTTCCCACAGGGCGATGATCCCATCAAAACGAGAAACAGTAAAATTCTGATAGAGGGCTTGGTGAAACAGGGAAAGAAATATTTAGAAGACAGATATAAAACTTACATGAACAACATCATCAATGAGAACTTGCTTCAAGCAGTTCGTGGTGGTATTCCTGGTACGTATCACCTAGTACGCAGCTTTGTGGGGCTCCGACTGCAAGGGGAGTACTTGGGGTTACAAAATGGTCTTATAGATGATCGCCCCTTATGGCCAATGGTGTACTATTGTTTGAGATCAGGGGATCTTCCTGCAGCTATTTTTTGTTTGAGGAAGAGCGGTCTACAAGAATTTGAGGAAATAATTTCTCTATTGGAGGCTAAATTGAATAACAATCCCCGCTCTGAATTAGTCAAGTTGGAGGATGCAATGAAATTTTCTTACAGGCGTGTCGTCAGGAACGATACAGATCCATTCAAAAGAATAATTTGGGCCGTACTAGGCTGCTGTGATGTCTCAGATGAACATTCCGAAGTGGCACGTACTGCTGACGACTACTTATGGCTGAAACTCAGCTTAGTTAGAATTGACTCAAACAAAGATGACCATGTCAAGTACAATGACCTACAGAGACTCATTCTGGAAGAGTATGGAGAAACGCACTACGATGCTTTCAACCAACCTCACTTATATTTCCAAGTTCTAGCCCTCACTGGTCAGTTCGAGGCTGCTTTTGAGTTCCTTTCCCGCACTGAGAAGTTCCGAGTTCACGCGGTGCACATGGCCATAGCTTTGAACGAGTTGTATATGCTTGGAGGGCCCAGTGATACAAATTCACCGCTGCTAAGCATCGACCCTATGGATGACAAGCCTGCTTGTCGCCTAAACCTAGCTCGCCTCATCATGATCTATGTCAGGAAGTTTGAACTGACTTCTCTCAATGAAACGCTACACTACTTCTACTTCCTTAGGAATTACAACGATTTTGAGGGTCACAATTTGTTCAAGGTTTCTGTGTCTTATTTGGCTATTGAAACGAAGCAGTATGAGACGATTTTGGGAAAAGTACAGCGAAATGGAATTAGAACAAAAGGACTCATCGATCAGTTCACGTATACAAATATCACAGCGGAAAGTATAGCCCAGCTAATAGGAGAAAACTTGGTGAGGAAAGGGCTGTACGAAGAGGCCATTGATTTGTTCAGTATCGCAAATAACCAGGAAGAAGTTCTCAAGCTTATTTGCGGTATCTTGTCTAGGACAGCTCATCTGGAAGGTGAGCCAGAATCACTGAGAAACAGGATGCATGAAAAGGCTGTAGCATTTGCTGAGCGCTTTTCTCGAGAAGGCTACAAAACCAGTCCCAGTATCGTCAACACTTTCCTCAAACTCAAAGACCTGATCTTCTTCTTCGACCAATATCACGCCAAGCAGTATACGCAAGCTTTGAAGACTCTTAATGATCTGCAGCTCGTTCCTCTCAGGCTTGAGGATATTGACGACAGAGTCAAAAACTTCAAGAATCTGCAGTCTGATGTCTGCAAGGTTATTCCAGATGTTCTCTTGGCCTCAATGAATATGCTCTTTGCCCAGTACCAGAAAATCAAGGCCAACAATGAGTATATCCCGCGGTTTCATGATGAAACCACAGGAAAACAGCTGAGTCTTTTGAGAGAGCAAGCGAAATGCCTGACAAATTTCACAGGAATGCTGCCTTATAGGATGCCAGGGGATACCAACAGTAGGCTAGTGCAAATGGAGATACTTATGCATTAGTTTTTATTACTTCTAAAAAGATTTTGTACCATGTTTCAGTGATTGTTTCATGAAATCAGTCATGCAACTGACTGATTTCATGGATACCCACTGTTTTTTTGTCTGAATAAAGCTGTTCTTTTTTTAAAATGGTCTCATTGTAGTGATAGATAAAATAATGATGGATGTAGAGACGATTAAATAACCATCGAGTGAAAGGAGGCAAATCTGATAATTTATAAATACATTTTTTGAGTGATATTTTGCCTTAATACAATCCCAAATAAGTTATGGAATATTAGGCTGGGGCGGGGTGTCTGAAATATATAAACATAAACTGGAAATAATACAAAAAAGATTTCTGAAAATAATTTACAATAAGGACTGGAAATATTCAACTGAATTATTATTCAAAGAAAGTGAAAAAATGGATATAAATCAATTATATATTTATAGAATGATGATTTATATTCATAAAAATAAAAAAAATATACCTAAATTATAATGAACATAAATATGAAACTCGAAATGAAACTGTAATTACATCTAAAAAGAAAATTGCACAAAGAAACTACAAGTTTATGATACCATGACATAATACCACATGAAATCAAAAAGATTAAATCATTATCATCATTTAAACAAAAAAGTAAAATATGGATTATCAAGACCTCTCGAATTTATTTTGACACATTTTTGAATAGTTTATGAAATTTGTCTCTTTAAATTGATGATTATCTAGGTATGTATAACTTCAAATGTATTGATTGTAAATTGTTATTACCTTCATCAGTTAACCTTACAAGTTCTCTTCATAAGGTTTGTTTTTCAGTTTATTCATAATAATGTATATTCATTAAATTTTCGAATTATAATTATTATTATCTATTCATGAATAAACTTATATTATATTAGGTGTATTTTGAAAATTGAACATTTTAGGCTCAATTTTTTACCACATATCCTGAAAAAACCCTACCCCGAATTCAAATGAACTGAACCTATGTGAAAAATCAATCTGTTCTGCTAGCCATATCTCACAAACTCGTTCACATATTGCGAAACAAAAAAAAATACTGACAGTTTGTTCTGAAGATATTCATTTATTTGCTGCTTTTCTGAAATATTATTAACCGTCTTTTATTTAATAGTTACAATTCAATCGACCCGACGAGTACAATCTTACAACCCTTCTGTCCTGATGAAACCTTTAGGTCAGCCGGAGAAATAGAAATTTTCTTTCCAGTGGAGCCAGTTTTTTTAATAAACGTAATTTTTTCAAGTTACTGGCGAAGATTGGAAAAATGGGAAAAACCATAACCATTGGTGGAATACTAGGAAATTATGATATCTTAGGACCAAATATCAATAAACTCCTGTTCGAAAGATGCAGATATCTGCTTATGAAACCGAAGAAGAAAAAAGCTAAGAAGGACTTCGGGTGAGTTAAGATTTTTTACGATCGTACAAGGCTAAGTATAAGTGTTGTCCCTTGCAAAAAATGTTCATTGTACGACATGCATTCAATATTTTTTTACGTTCATATAAAAACCAGATCTTTTAGTTTTAACAGCGATATACAAAAAAAAATCATTGCATCAGTACAATGCCATGTTTATTGCACTAGATTTTATTATTTTATTGGTGTAGAAGTTGAGTACAATAAAATTTTGACTAGTTTTCCATTGAATACCTGTCATTCATCCAAGGGATATTCTGTTATTATCCTGAAAATATCCCATAAATAACCCCGGGACTTGCTATTGTGTAGCCGCTGAAAAGATAGAATGATCACGTGAACGGCACGCACTCATTGAATGTTCCTCTCCCCAATGTTACAAGTCCGATTTACACCACTCAACAAAAACGTCGCCTCAGCAGTGAATTCAACAGCATTTCCCTGTTCTCCCATAAACTCTTGGGATGCTTTTTTATAAGTGTTCTTATTGCACCTTTTTCCTCTACAGTTAAATGTCTTTTTTTTATCTTTTCTTGGAGGTGAAAGAGTGTTTCCATCCATATTATTTAATTAACGTTACACACGTAAATACAAAGCACAAACGAGTACAGTACAGTGTAAACAGTTCTTCATTTATTTCAGTTTAGAAGGCGTGGCTACTCCGCGCAGGCTATATATATATAGATGCAGGCATTCACTGTTCACGCGTCCTTGAATCCTATCTTTTGAACGGCCCGACTATAATACAAATGAGTACGCCAAGGGCTATTTTCAGGGCATACGGTATACCTGAAATCTTATTTCCCATGTCCCAGCAAAGTGAATGCTGGAGTTATCTTGTAGCTACTAATAAATATTCTTCAACTCAACTACAATAATTATAATTATAATAATTATTGATTTGGTAATGCCGTATTTTTTAATGTTTTAATGTTATCTACTGAGAAAAAAAACTGCATTACTGGGATTACGGAAAAATTTCAAATCATGATCACACTTCTATCTTATTATTTTTCAGTCATTTCATTCTCTTCCTACCGGAAGCCCCGATACTTCGCCCAGATTTCGATACTCTCCTGAAGAAAAAGAAGATCAAAAAATTGGACAAGGATTTGGTGAACGAACTCACGAACAAGTTTACCGTGAAAAAGAAAATAGATTGCGCTGGAATGACAAAAGCCTACATGGAACTGTACCCTGACACGTGTCTGCCTGTGGTTCAGAAGAAACCCAAGAAAAAGAAAGGGAAGCACAAATCGAAAAAGAAGAAGGTGGTAGACGAAGAAAAAGAGATTGGCGTCGTTGATTTGGAAAATGCCCCCGAGGCGACTACCGTGGAAAAAAGTCCATCAGGATTGAATAAAGGCAGCCAGGCGAGGTTGGATAAGGAAAGTCGTTCAAATTTGAACAAGGAGAGTCAGCTAAGGTTCAACAAAGAGAGTCAGTTGAAGTTCAATAAAGAGAGTCAACCAACGGTGAACAGGGTTAGTCAGTCTATTTTGACTACGGAAAGTCGGGCGTTGTCCAGAAGCGAATCGAAAAAAATTGCCTTTGAAGTACTTGAATAAATGCTCGAAAATAACTTGCCTTTTCCTTTCACTTCCGAAAAAAGATTTTGATATGAGTGTTGGGTCATATCGATTAAAAGTTTTCAATCAATTCATCGTTCGAGCGTAGAATAAAAAAATCCAATTACATTATATGTACTTAGTTACAAAAACGAGATGATTATGTTTAGAAATAATACCAAAAATATTGATGGTAGGAGGTATTTGAACATTCATAATTTTTTCTCCTCGACTTGTTATTTTTTTAATAAAAAATCAGCCGTTTCCTCTTTTACTTCTAATTGAACTTATTGCATTGCTATATGCTTCAATTCGAATATTGGAACAAAAAAATAATCAGTGTGCCTCCAAAAAATGCATTCGAACCTGTAGTATACTGGGTGAGTAAAATTCAAGTCAATACATGCGTGGATTTCGAAAACAGTATGCTAAACCTTCTAGCCAACTCTTAATGTTGATCGGCAGCAATAACGTACTGACATTTCAATATTCCACTATTTATTTTGGTGTGTATAGTTCAAAAGAACAATAAATTAAACATCAAACAACAGTTGATAAAATTTATTGAATCATCTTAAAATGTCACTCGTCGAATAGAAGCCCGTAAGCCCCCATAGCTAATGCGACCTCCGTCTGATCCCAAAAGCGATGGTACGTGAACTTCGGAGCGGGTCCACCATTCAAGCGCTGTTCTATCTTGTACCACTGCGGATCCTTCTTATAGAAAGATCTGATGCTCAGGAAAGTGGACGAAGAGTTCAAAACGTCCCCGTTGGGGTAAACGCCGCTCCAGCCGGGAGGCACGTAGACTTTTTCGTTGAAGTGGTCGTAGTCCGGCTGTTCCTCTGCCGCTACTCCTTTATCCGTTCGGAACAGTGCCCACATTCCATCCAACAACTTCTTGGCGACGAGCTTGGCTGTCTCGTTGTTGGACTTGGCCGCGTAGTAACTCAAAGTCCTAGCCGTAGCAGCCGCTGGACCCACCGAGTTCCCATACTCGCTAACCTTCACGTGGACATTCGGAGGAACGCCTTCCCAACCCAGCACGCTGGGGAGCTTATAGTTCGCACCGTCGAAAGTGATTTCCGAGATGATCCAAGACACCCACTTGTCCAGAGTCTTTTTGGCGTTCTGGTCACCGGTCACGTAGTAGTACTGTGCCAGGCGATCGGTGGACCAAGGCTGCATACCGAACCAGTTGTTGGAGGGCGGGTCATGACCACCAGGTTGCCAGTCGTAAAACATCCCGTGGAAAGTGTTGGCAGCAATATCGTCGGGCGGAGCAGCGTATCTTCCCTTCCAAGAGTTGGTAGCTCCTCCAGCGAAAGCTCCTTCCGCCGATTGGAGGTATCTGTAGAACTCCAGCTGCCTTTCCAGAGACAGGGCCCAGTCTCGAACAGCTGTCGGGCTTTTCGGCTTCAGAGCGGGCTCGTTAGCGAGAGCGTATGCCGCCAGGGGATTCTGGTAACCGACGTGGACGGTTCCTTCCCCGATACGCCAGGCATAACCGCCGTTCCGGGAGAGCGAACCTCCCCAGCCGACGTGCCAAGACAGCAAGTAGTGCGCGCTCTCTCTCCCGTGTCCCCCAGGACATTTGTACGGGTCGACGCAGTTTCCCACTCGCTTGAAGTACTTGTCGAAGAAAGAGTATCGCAGGTAGTCGCCCAGTTTGCTCGCCTTGGCCAGGGTGTCGGCTATCTTGGGCAGCACTCCTCTCTCGGAGGCCCAGCGGGAGGCCCAGAAGGCTCCCAGGATGGCCCTAGCGTCCGCGTCAGGCGCGACGGAGTACTTCCAGTCTTGGGCAGGGTTGGTGCTGGTCGAGTAAATGCCGGTGAATCCCTTTTCCGCGCCGTATTTGAAGGACTCGCACGTTGCCGTGGGTATGGCCTTCCATACGTTCTCCTCGGGCCCCCTTCCGTAGTTGTTGATGAGCGACGGTAGGTTGTTACTCGGCCCGCCCTCACAGACCCCTTGGCTGTTGCCGAAGCCCAGGACGTTGTCCACATCCAGCAACCAGTGCAAGCCGTATATATCGTAGGTGCCGTATGTGTTCACCAGCTCCTGGAACAACGGATCTTCACCTACGGGCACGTCGTCCTGCAGGGGTATAGGCCACTGGTCGGGAGTGTCCTTATCACCGGCGAAGGTGGCTGGGTTGTTGGGGTGATACAAATCGGCGTTCGGTTGCCCCTCGTGGATGGGGACGATGAACCGCTCCATGTTCTTCCAGGCTTCGTTGAAGGAGGTGAAGTCTCCGTCGATGGCGCCTCGCATGGCTTCCAGCCACACGTAGAAGCTGTAGGCTTCTGAGGTGGTTTGGTGACCGTGATCGCACGCCTCGACTATTAGGGTTTCAACGGCGTGGTAGGGAACTCCGTCCTTGGAGAAGTATCCGTTCGTTTTGTTGTGGATCTTGTTGTACTGGTCGAGGAACCTCTGCTTGTATACGCCTGCGCAGTTGACGTGGGTCGCGCTTGCGAAGGCCAGGGCTATCAGCAAGAACTTCATGTTGAACCTGTAAGGGAATGGGAGATTTAGTAGAGGTTATAGTTCAGGAATGCCTCCTCTTAGAAGAGCTATTTCTGATTTTTATATAGTCTTCCAACTACCACCTCCACTGCTCATATGAAACTTTGTTTGAAACCTATAATCCCCCCATATATACAATTCTGGCTACGCCCTTGTATCTTCTTCCCTTATTCACACGATGTTCTGAATTCTAAACATCACAGCAAAAGTTAATTTGTCTGGCATGTTTAAGTATCATTAACGATTTTTAATAATATCCATTGCATACTTGCCAGATCCAGTCATGGGAAGAGTATTCTATAGAATAGGTCTAATTTTTCTTTATTAGAGCATGATATTTACTAACTGTAATGGAAAAAGATATTGTCTGATCCCTCGAATATTAACGAATGAAATGGTAAAAATGCACAATTGATCACGTTTGTATCAAATCAACAAAAAAATTAGGCAAATGACGGCTGACAACCTCCATCCTATTTAGCACTATCTGCTTCGAACTTACCAGAATACATGCCATTCCTATCGTTCACAATGTCCAGACTTTTGGTTTCACGAGTAGATATAGGTCCCCAAAAAAAATAATACGGTATACAAGGTGTTCTCAAAGTTGGGTCATGTATTTTAACACCTTGTTGAACCCGTCACAGAAATTGGTGAATGAGAAATACATACACATATAAAAGTTGCATAATGAAAGTTTATAAGTTCAAATAAACTCTCATTAGAGATTTTTTATATTCCCGACCATTGTCCTGTGAAAACTCGTCAATAGTACACGAAAAAAAATTATCTTGAATTTCCACCCTCTTATTATGCAACTTATATCAATGTTTTTTGGTATATAAACTTCCTTTGACGAGTTCTACAAGCACTTAGAATAAATGGCTCAACTTTTAAAATACCCTGTATGAAAGAAGTAGTACTATGGACTCCAAAACTATGCACTGAACAAGTATTCTCTGCCAGAAGCAAGCTACCAGGTCACCAGTTATCCTCTGACGACGAACACCAATGTTCAAATCTCATCAGGTAAGTGGTTGTTCAATTCCGACCCAGACCAAAAATTTTACGGACTTATAGAGGACGATAGACTGTCACAATACACACATCTAAGTGGATTTGGGTAGTGTTGCTTATTTAGATACCAAAATCCTAGCGCGCGAGGTCTGTCTAATAAACCAATCGTCGTAGTACTGTTGGTTTTTCGGGTTCCCTGCCGTTGAAAATAAATTGTAAATCAGTAAGGCGCCTAAGTGCTACGTTAGTCAAAAACGTTAACCATGCCTAGTCTGCATAGGATTTGCCTTTCTGAGCGCATTCGAAAGGGAAATATAAAATAAAAAAAAAGGAGAGACCAACAAACAGCTTGACCTATGGCTACTATTCAGGTCAAAGAACATACCACCAAGTTATAGGAAAAACTGAATAAGTTTGAGTTCATATATTTTGTAAAAATTACAGTATATGCCATTCGAACAAACTATAACGAATAAGGCATATATATATGGGCGGCAACAATACTAGTTGCCCAAGAGTAGCTGTGATAAAGATTTTTTTTCATTATCGTATTCCTACTCAAACTGTTTCCTAATAACCGGATTATGAAAATTAATGCGAAGAATCGAAACAAACTTATCGTAAGAACAAAATACGTCCATTCAGTGCTTTATGTACATCAAAATTTGAAAATGTGATAAATAAAACTAAAAACCTTGATGGTTTCCACCAGTGTTCAAGTAGGCTCATCGACTAAATCGGCAAGTGAAAATAAAATATTCCTTTACCTTACTATATTCAAGTTTGTTCTACTTTCGAGGTCAACCTATCTCATTTTCACCGTGAACTCTAACGAAGATTTGACTAGTTTCATAATCTTAGCGGTTACTTAATACATGGTTCCATGAATAATTTAGATAAAGAGGTAATTTTATCAGCTGAAAGATACCATCTGGAAATATGTATCAAAAATACTCCATAACATGCCAATATCGAAAGATGTGTGATTACTATTATCAAAAAACATGTTACAAACACTCGAAACGATGTGAAGTGGCCGTACTTATATTTTTTTGTAATGCAAAAGCGATATATTTTTCACCCGTTGTCAAGCAGGAAAATATTTGCTACAGCTAGTGATCTAGAAAACCAACCCATGCCAATATCTGGTTACGAATGAATTGAATTGAACTGCCTGATGAAATCCAAATTAACAAAAATATCGCATATCCTATACGATTTTCACTAACAATAGGTTTACAAATCCTGCACACCCAGTGTCAGTGAGAATCGTATAGAAAACCCTAATATTTTTGTTACTCAAATGAATGTTTTCAAAACGAATTTCAATTAGCATTATATACTAACTTTCACTGTACTAACATCTACGCAATGCGTAGCATATGATGAGACCTCATCAATAGAGCAGGCGAGATTGATTTTTCAACATCTCTTTTATACAGTCTGCCTTCAAAAAAGTAAATATTTGGAGCTGAAACTGTAAGGTATTTTTTACACAATTAAGATGTATGTTATATATCCCTTGAGATACAACATGTATGTATGTTTCACTCATCTGTTTGAAAAATATTTACTCGAGTATTTACTGTTTCGTTCACCATCTGGTGTTCTACTTTACAAAGAACTCTGAAGACACTGGAAAGACAGCAGAACAGAGGTGTTAATAGTATATTACGTAACGAGAAAGATAAGTAGCCTATTACGCACGAGCGAAAATTGTGAGCACGAGGCTTTAGCAGAGTGTGGCAATTCGCGAGTGCCCGTAATTGGCCCTATTCTCGAGTTGCGTACTGTTATTTTTCTACTCTCGCCACGCTTGTGTGGTAATTTCTGCTGGTGCAGCACAAAGTTCTTCGTTATCCCTCGTTTTCAATGATCGAGACACTGGATGACAGCATGACAGCAAATAGACAGAACAAATGCTTGCTTCATGGATATAACTAGATACAGTACCAATCCACAAAACTGTTAACCAAAAGGCACATTTCCTAAAAATGACATATTAACCAATTGAAGAGACGGCTTGAACAACGTAAATTGTATGAAATCGAGTTAATCATGGAATAACGTTGTATGGCACCTAAAGCAACTGTCTGATAGACTGATATCCCTCTCTTTTCAAATATCCCGCTTAAACAAAATATTTTATTTTGTCATTTTTCCGACTTTCGCGGAACAACGTTACGAGATTATTTGGGCGTATGTTGCTTTTTTGCATCATGTCAGTGCTCAATTTATCGGCTTCGTTACAGAATACATTAAATCGTGGTAAAAAGGCAAATCTAATATTGCTCAGTGGCAAAACAATAAGTCAAATTAGCTGGAGCCAAAGGAGAAGAATATCTAAGTAAAAGAAAGAAGATTATGCCGCCAGAAGAGGTAAGTCGAGAAACGTTGTTATTGCTTTATTTTGGCGCGGAAATTTCACTTATACTTCAAGTATTAGGATTATTGATGTATTTTTATTGCATTCCTGAAAACAGTTCCTTCTTTCATTTGTTCTACATTAAAAAAAAAAAAAATTAGGATACAGTATAGAGTCAGTTCTTATTCTTCCAGTGAGTTTTGTTGATTTTCAGAGAGGTTCTTATATAACAGTTAGTTTTGTTGGTTTTTGCGTAAGGCAGACTGAAAAATAAAAATATATCATTTCGCCACGTTTTTTATTTTATATCCCAGACTCCATAATATTTTGAAAAATGTGCAAGTTATGGAAAAACGTTGTAAGTTACAGAGCAGTTACAACGTTATTCCAAATTTTTCATGTATAAAAGACTTTATAGCCCAAACTATGGATATATCGTGTATAATTATGTCTAACAGCAGGAAACACCGTTGTTACTGTCATGATTATACAACGCTTTTCCATTTTGAAGTTCTAAAGAAACGAATATACGCTGAATTTGGTTATTGGAAAATTGAATGTAGTCATGAGATCAAATTTATCATGTCGAATGTTACATATCCCATCATTTAAAAAAAAATCCAGAAGTGGCCGCCATCAATTTAGAATACACGTGTATTGTAAATGAGACATAACCTATAACAGTTGTCAAATGCGTAATAAACGGTTTGAAATAGTGGGAGTAGAAAAAATATTTGATTTTTCGTTCACCATCTGGGGTTCTAATTCACGAAGAACTCTGAAACCACTAGAAAGACAGCTGAACATAGTTATTAAATGTATTTATAATAATCTCTCCCGTCTAGAACCTACTTCGAACTTACATCGACCAGGAAAACTCGATATTAAAACTCTTCACGAAATGAACTTTGAAAATTTCACACCGACAGTTTTCGACCAATGAAATGGTTATTTTGTTTCGCGTTACCATGGCAACTCAGGTATTTTCGAGGATATTATCGGTTATAATTGCAGGAGTGCATAAAAATTACCGATAATTTTGCAAGAAAGCGTGATATCTAAAAATTGAAAGAGTTTATTTTCATATTTTGGCGAAAGTGCCCGAGTCCGAAGGACGAGGTCTCTTTTACAAAATATGAAAATGACCGAATGCAATTTGTATAAGATATCACGCTTGAATGCAAAATTATCTGTTCATTTTTATGCACGAATGTAATTGATTGAAATATTTCACGAATAAAGAAATGTTATTTTTTGTTCATTTATACTTTCCTCTATAGATTGTATGGAGTACTCACCTAAACGCGAAATGTTTTTCTATTTTTGAAGTCTATCTGACATTTAATAATAATAATAATAATATTTTTATTACCCACTATGTAATACAGTTGAATGTGTACATATTAATAATAATTTTAATAACAGTTAACACAAAAATTTACCGACACACATAATATCGGAGCATGAGGATAGTACAGTGAGTAAAAGGCACATTGATTCAGATAACAGCTGATACTGTTTCTGTTCTTCCATCACGGCCAATAGAAATAAAGAAAAAATGATTTGACAGCGTAATGAATTATTATGATTTCAATGTTTTTTATTGAGAAGAGATACAAATAGAAGAAGAAGAAATAAGAAAAAAGAGGAAAACAAATAGAGGAGAAAGATAAATAAATAAAAAGGAGAAAAACGATAGAGAGAAAGATTTATAATTTATTTATAAGTTCACTGGGCATCGAATAAATATTGTTTGAACTTGAAACGGAATGCTTGTCGAGATAATTCTAGAAATGTACTATCTAGTTTGTGGATATTATTGATACAAACTGCGACATTGTAGGAGAAAGAACGTCTATATATTTCTTTGTTGTGTTTGGGAACAGTAAGCAATGTTCGACGGCGAATGTTTAGATTATGGACGTATGGCCTGAATTTTAGTTTTTTATGAAGATAGGGTGGTGTTTTCGATTTGAGTATGTTGTGGAACATACACGCCATATGGTGACGTCGCCTATTGTACATATTGAGCCATTTTAACTGTTTGAGCTTCTCTGAAATAGATATTCGACTAAATTTACGTATGCCATAAATAAGACGAACACAAGAGTTTTGCACTTTCTGTATTCGACGAACATCAGCTCCATTCAAACAAACACCGTACACTGCATCGCAATGGTTGAAGTGTGAGAGTACCAAGGAGTCACATAGCAATTTTTTGACCTCCACTGACAGAAACTGTCTTTGCGTGTAAATCAGCTTAAGTGAAGAATATGCATTTTTCAGTTTATTTGTGATATGTTCTTTGAAACGAATAGATGTATCTATTGTCAAGCCCAAATTTTTATGTGACGATTTAATAGGTATATCCGAGCCACCTATTTTCAAAGCTACTTGATTATTCGGGGAAACTGAGATATTTTCTCTACCAAAAATCATAGCCACGGATTTTTTTGGATTTATTTTTAGAGCGTGATCGGTTGATAATTTTTCTAGGGAGTCTAGATCAGTGTCAATACAATTTACGGCTGTACCCAAATCCGAGAAATTGAAGGAGAAATATATCTGGGTATCATCAGCGTAAAAATGATAGTCACAGTATTTCAGAGCATTAATAAAATTCGAAGTATACAATGTAAATAAAAGAGGACCAAGAATACTCCCCTGAGGTACTCCACAAAGCAGTTTCATAGGAGTGGATTTCTCCTCATTAATTTTTACAATTTGTGTTCTATTATGCAAATATGAAGCCATTAGAGAGCATGCTGACTTGCTGAATCCAAAATAATGCAAGATTGATAAAAGTATATCATGGTCTATTAAATCAAATGCCTTTGAGTAGTCAAGTAGAATCAATATACTCATTTTATTTTTATCAATCGCCTCTAAGATGTCGTCCATTACATCAGAAAGGGCCGTTGCACAACTATACCCTTTTCTGAATCCCGATTGTTTTGTTGGTAATATACTACTAGTTGTCAAAAAGTTACGAATTTGTGTTTCCATTATTCTTTCAATAATTTTAGAACAGGTTGGCAGAATACTTATAGAACGAAGATCATTGTATTCTACTGGTTGACTTATTTTTGGTAGCGGAGTGACCTTAGCAAACTTCCAAGTATTGGGAAAATAGTTTTTTGAGAGACATTCATTTATTATATGGGTGATAATGGGTATTATAAGAGGACAGCATAGTTGTATGATTGTTATATTTATGTCGTCATTGCCATATGCTTGCGATTTAATATTTACTATAATATCTCGAATAGTTTCTTCAGAAATTTGGGTAAATACAAACTTACTTTCCAGACCTGTTTTAATATTGTGGTTATAATAGTCAGTCAATTCTCTATTTATTGGATTGCGATTTTTCGTAGAATCGACAAAGTATTTATTAATATTTTCTACATTATTTAAAAAATTTGGGATTTCATAGTTTTTACTTTTTGTGACATTCAATTTTTTAAGTTCATGCCATTTTTCTTTTACTGTACATTTACTGAACCTTGAATTCAAGTATGCTTTTTTTCAGCTTTAATTGCATTTGTTGTATAATTTCTCAGTTGTTTATAGTAAGACCAGTGGTGTGGTAGTTGACTTTTTTGAAATTTATGAAAGGCTTTATCCCTGATTTTCTGCATGGTTTTGATGGTATCTGTGATCCAAGGTGCATATTTTTTGTTTCTAGAAGTGAACGTTTTTTTGGGAGCATGAATATTGATAAGATCAATTATGTTTTTATTTAGTATGTCAACTTTTGTGTCAATGTCATCAGTTTCAAAGATAAGATACCAGGGAAGGTCCTGGAGATGTCTCTGAAATATTTCTTTATTTATACTTTTCAGGTCTCTGTACATGATTTTTTTCGCAACCTTTTGATGTTGGTAATTAATTTTGAACTCACAGTATACGCTGTTGTGGTCTGATACTTGGCTGTTCTCTACCCAAGAGTGATAGTCATAAGATCCGAAATTTGTGATAACCAAATCGATGAGAGTTAGAGTTGAATTTGTTAATCTAGTAGGTTCGTTGATGACTTGAGAAAAGCTGAAAGACTCCAGGATGGAGCTAAACTGTTGGGTGACATTGGAAGACATATCCAGCATATTTATGTTGAAATCACCGACACAAATGACATTATTAAAATTTGAAAATATATTAGAAAACATGTCCTCAATGCGGTCCATGAATTCAACAGTACCAGAATTTGGAGGTCTATAAATATTTCCCATAGCTATCGTGAATTTATCTAATACAATTTTTACCCAAATGTATTCCATGTAATCATTGCATTCGCTAAATAGATAATGAAATTTCAAGTTATTTTTAATATATAAACCTACACCTCCGCCCCTGGTGGGACGATTTTGATGAATGAATGTATATTGGTTGAGATTAATGGTATTCCTCGAAATGCCTGAGTGTAACCACGTTTCGGATACCCCTACAATATCACAATCTGCACCCATAACTTCATTTTTAAATTCCGAAAAGTTTGCCACTAGTGACCTAGTATTGAAGTGAGATATTTTTAGTTTCATTTTGTTCCAATTAACTACTTATTGCTGAATGATGTAGTTGAGGAGAAGAAAAAGTGAGGAAGAATGAAGTAAAGATAGTGAAGATAGATAAAAACTGAACTCAACTTTAAACTTTGCTTGAATAGACACATTTGTATTGTTTACTGACGTCTAGCGATACGGTTTCAAATGTGTTGTTATGGTGACTTGATACAATGCAATTACCGCTGTAAGTTTTCGATAATTGCATTGCTCTTATGGGACATTTTTTATATGAGGGAAA
Organism: Zygogramma bicolorata; assembly: GCA_032362365.1. Classification (NCBI taxonomy): domain Eukaryota; kingdom Metazoa; phylum Arthropoda; class Insecta; order Coleoptera; family Chrysomelidae; genus Zygogramma; species Zygogramma bicolorata. The sequence continues at coordinate 686,817 of JAVJAQ010001811.1, read as the reverse complement.
TAATCGGAAATGTTATTCCGCATGGGTAACCTACAGCGAATTATGGTGGAAATTTTTTGAGCATATCTTGTTTGACATAACAGGTCACTTACCCAATTACCGACTTTGAGCAGAAGAAACAAGACGTTCAAATAGGGCACCATAGAAAAATTTGGCAGACTTATGAAAATACAATACTAATCCAAATTTTTATTTACATTTTTAATACACGAGCCACTGACACGGTAGTTTCTTTACTGAATCGATTAATTTTGTGGAAGCTCACACAATAACCTAAACCTATAAATTAAATGTGACAGAACAATAAGGCAATTTCGATTCAATTGTTCAATCTGTGATGTATTCCAAAGCCTATCTTGGCGAACTTTCAAACGCTAAACCATGAATTTCAAATAATTCGTTAAAGTTAAATATGGAGTGAAATTTTCTTACCGAATACCACTCGTATAGTATTTTTCATAGTAAATGGTATTGGCTTATTAACTGCAATAAACTACCTGATTTAATCCCATTGTGTAGAAAAACATCTGGTAAAAGATGCAAATGTGCTACAGGGTCGAACTTAAAAAAATTTGAATTTTGCATAATGTAGGAGATATACAAGTAATTTATTTAAATGTTACAATTCTATTCTATATTTAGTTCAGTGTCGCTATCGCTATCCGAGATCTTTACGCTTTTTTCTTGATTCCATGGAATTTTCAACAATTCATCTGAAGTAAGAGGCACCTTCGTCAAATTACTGGTTACTTTTGCTGCAGCACCCGCGTTATATCCTTGCTGAAGTAAGGAACTATACACATTTTTTATAATGATTTTCGCGTCACTAGATGAGTGATTCTTCTTTAACGAACCACTGGAAGAAGCACTATTACTTTTTAACCACGGACGCCACATACTGCCTATTCTGTACGTTGGGGTATAAAATCTTTGCTATTAATGTCTGTAATAACAAATAAATGTTATAAAATTATTGCACGCCGTAACACAAGTGAACACTTCCAATGAAATACAAAGACTAAAATGAACAAGAAGTGTAAGCTGTAATCCTCTACAATCCCTCTCTGAGAAACAAAATTACCTGAATCCGGTCCTTTTACATTTAAGATGTGCATCTCGGATTTTACAACTTAAGGGTCTAATTGGTTTTATTATAATCCTTCAGTCAATACCATTTATTGTGAAAACTACTATACTTGAATTATTCTTGGGAATTTTTCTTGCTCACGAATATTTCAAGAAAATCATCCCTTGCCTTCTGCTCGAGATAGTTTTCATAATAATCGTGAGCTCGAAAAAATTTCCGGAAATAATTCAAGATCTATTGGTATTACAAATGAAAATTTACCTCTGAATTTATTACCTCTTGTGTGGCCCACAGTACCTATTTCTAAGGGCTTGATTACAATCCATGGAATTCTCTGGTCAATCATAGAAATAATTTGCATATATATATTTCAACCAGGGAAAATTTCATGCTTCTTGTGGTGAAGTAGGTTATGTGAATCAACTGAAATTGAATATTCCAAATAATAAGAGTTTAGTCAGCAAAATACAAGCTCACTCCTAAAATAGGAAGGAATTCTCTCAACCGTTATACGACATAATATTCAATTGAATAAATGTTTGAATTTTATTCGTGGAGGTTAATGTAAGTATTGCAGTTACGTATTGGGGCGGATATAACAATTTGCCTTATAAACAGATAGATTTTAAGAATCTAAAACTTTTTCATTTTCAGGGGGAAGAAAACCCACAAAATTGAATTTCAATGATAAATTGAATCTAACTCTGAATTATTGGGTAATAATTACCAATGTTAAAAAAATCTCTTCCCTATTAAAAAAAAAAAAGAATCAAAAAAAAAAAAATAAGAATCAATTTGGAGAATTTGAATATGTGTTAGTAACACGATTTTGAACTGATTCTTCCACAATAAGTCATTGAGACTTCCCAAAAAAAATTGACCAAAATTTACTCTACAAATTGCCCGAAATATCATATTCATCAATTTAGTTACCGTAATGTAGGCATAATGTCCTTGACAAAAATACTACCTGGAAGCAGCCTGTTCCATCCCGTGCAGGATACTCTGTACTCTGTAGTTTAGTCCCACCATGTCCTCTAATCGAAAATGTCATTTTTTAATTTGTTATAAACAATAAACAACAACAAATCCGGCGTTTTTTTAGTTTTCTAATTGTAAAATGGAAACTATTGAATGACGAGTCTAACGTTCCGATCGAATAATATGAACCGGAAAAAGCGGTAAAAACCGGATAATTGTGTTTTTTTTAATTCATAACTCAACAATTTTTTTCAATATTGAGAGCTGAACCTATGCCCAATACTTAGTAGCTAGCTAATCACGTGCACTTGATGCGTGCAAAATTTGCTTCAATAGTTTCCATTTTACAATAAAAAACTTCAAAGAACGCGATTTTTTGTTGTTTATCGTTTATAACAAATTAAAAAATGGCATTTTCGAAGAGGTCATGGTGGGAATATACTACGGACTGTCCTGCACGCTGCACGGTATGGCACAGGCGGCTTCCAAGTAGTATTTTTGACCAAGAAGCGATCATTTATGGCTTTACTGCTTGGCATAATGTATTAATGAATAGCCTGTCCTACTATATACAGTGTGGTCGCAAAAATAAGTCCTTCCCTAACTTAACTCATAGACTTGCCCAGTACTTTTCGTTTGAATGTAATAATGTATTAATAATTTACCCCTGAACATAAGAAAGAAAAGGGTTTTAAATTCTCATATATCATCTCTGTTTTTAGGGCAAACTGGTATATTGCAGTAACGTATCAGGGCATAAAAGTAGATAAGGCGAGAATTTAAAGTTCTTCCTTTTCATTTTCAGGTGAGAAAAAAACCAAAAGATAAATGTCATGACATTGCACAGTAAAGTCTCTGTAGTACCGTAAATTGAGTTGACGTTTCGCACTTATTAAAATATCTCTAAAACTGTTGCTTCTTTGAAACATCACCGATAGGTCCGCCTTTTTCGGTTCCAACGCACTTGACCCGACGAGTGCAATCTTCCCATTCTTTCGCTGTCAGTCTAGAGACTCGTCGAACCTAAATCTATCTCTCTTCAAGTAAGAGTAGGTAGGTATATTGACTTAATTTGAGAGATTTGGAAAATCAGAATTAAAGTTTTATTTTGATTCGGGTTTCATTTTGGAATGACCCCCAAGCCCCCTTCCCTCATAACCAGGTCTGTTGTCTTGGTCTGTACGTGTTTATATGAGGTTATGACGTGCGATTATGTTTGAATTCAGGGAAAGCATGCAAATCATCGGGAAAACTCATGAATAACAACCAGATAAAACATCAGATAGTGTAAACACCGTAATAACAAATCGGATTAAGTAATAGGTATTGACGTAGTAAATGTTGACCTTCTCTCCGCTGGTATTATCGAGAGAAAGGATAAGGCCGATAAGGGATGAACCCCTAAAATCGGGTACCTGCTATCTATACGACATTGTTGTAATTTTGGGACTGTTAACGCACACACCATCCTGCTTGCATCTACTCAACTCTGTACTCTGCTCGGTTAGTTTAGTCAGGTACGACGTTTACAACTATTGCAACACGAAAAATGGGAGACCCGGAAAATAAGTACATACGCGCCGTATTTTTGGACATGGACAACACCGTTATCCAAACCAGAATAGCGGATTGGCACGCCATCGACGAGGTGAGATTTTTATTTGGATTTTTTTTATAGAACTTTCGAATTTCGCGATTTGAAAACGGCACACGTTGCATCAGTCCTAACCGTGGTGGAATTAGGAATTGGGAAAAGAACCTTCACATCATGTGTGCCGATCGCGATCAGCTGTTGGCTTACACGAGCGCGTTGGCCGCGAAAACAAAAGAGTTGTGCGATGTTGTCGGAGTGACATAAATATTTTATACTTGAGAGAAATTTTAAAATTGAAACATTTCGCGAGGACATTTTTCTACTGGTATAATATAGATTTCCGACTGGCAAAAATTTAACTTTGACTATTCTACACATTTAATATTTTTTATCTGAAAGATACTAATCATCTAATATGCGGTTTCTATAAGTAGAGAAAATATGTCACCAACGCATGAACATTGGATGTATAGTAATATTTATAAAATTGCTGGATAACACAGACGAGCCTTTACTAGTACCTGATGTTGAATTTTGCTCTGTTTAGCTGAAATTATCAATGATCTTGACATTCTTAGAATTATCCCTATTCAAGTTGCACCCGAGCTTTTTCCTATCACAACGTTTTTCAAACTTTATGGATCTACTATCATCATATTTATTTCCAGATCTACTTTCATATTTTCAGACGTATTAGGTATTTGCCCGAGGACTCTTTTTTTGGTTTAGTATAGTATTATTGTTTTTACTATTGTTCTTTTCAACTCTATGTAAAGAGTTATTTCTAATTATTAGTTTGTTATTCTTCCTCTTTATAGATTGTTTTTATCATTCATTTCTCCCATTTTTCCTATTTTCTAGTTCTATTCCAACATATCATGCATTGTTCATTATTCGATCTGTTATTTATTGTTTCCAAATATACATAGGTATATGGATATTTAATCGCGAATATCCGACTAGAGCACGAAATTTTCTTTTTAAAAAGCGACAAATATTGGGAAGTTCATCATCTAGATACGCCTCTATCGGAAAATATCTGAACTATTTCATCACGTAAAACAAAAACAAACTTCTTGTGAAATTATGGTACACTTCTCTAACACATTCACACACTGATTAGTCTACACATTTGAACTTTCACTTCAATTCATCTTTCACTTCTTCTTCGAGGAACTTGTCACAATGCCAATCAATGGAAGCATATACACGACTCTTTTTCATCATTCATTAGCAAGCAATATGAGAAATTTCTTGAAGTGAAAAATGGTGTGGAAGTAAAAGTGTGGTCTATGAACCAGGCATTATTCATATTCCTCGACTAGGAGCCATGTTTTTGAGTTATCGAGATACACTTCATATAAATATATACGTGTAAACAGATGCTCATATTTCATTGTCACGTTTGTGAATTTCAATTCACAATTTTCATGACTCGCTTAAGATGAATACACCTCTGTATTCGAGTGATTTTCGAAAGTAGAGATTTTATTTTTGGTACAGGCGTAGACCTTTAAACCAGCCCAAGTGACAGCCTTAAACCCAACCTACTGATGCGATCCTGCGAAAAGGGCGAATTCTTGATATTTTGCTTCTCGATGGAGATACCGGAATTAGTTTTTTTTAAACTCGATTGAAAATCGATTTTGACCAAACGTAACAAATTTTAACCCAAAATTCGAAAGTTGAATTTTTTATGAATACTATAGTGAGGCAGCGTAAAAACTGAAATGAAGAAGAAAAAGCTTCTTATTCTTGTAATATATGTTTTTAGAGCAAATTGGTATATTTGCCCCGACACGTAACTGCAATACTATAAAGAAGCTAATAACTATTTTGTCTGTTACGTATCGTATTTTTTCTGAATTCGAGATTCTTCGCTGATGTACTTTTTGAATCCATAGTTCATAGAAGCCATTCATCTGATCTCAAACAGTTATGGCAACATTGCCCGCGAACCCGCGAACTGTCATTTGTCACGTGTCAGTTGCGCGTGTCGAGGCGCAAAAGTTGAAAATGTCAAGTCAACGACTGAGAAAAATCTAAAAATAAGTAAGTCGATACGCAGACTGAGAAATTACCGTATTTAGAAACTCGCAACGCCCGATACCAAAAATATCTCTCGAGACAAATGCAAGCGGCGCGCCTCAGTCTATCGATGTTCACGCTCAAACCCGCAAGAAAAACGGAGTCTGTGCCCAGGGTCGTATCAACGGTATTTTCGCCATGGGGGAAGTCTCTGACGCCGTAAAAAAGTGCTGCAACATCCTCAAGAACTCGTCAAGTGACACGGAAAAGTTCGCCGCACTGTTTATGGTGACAAAATTGGTGAAGGGAAAGCATGCCACTCCGAACGCGAAGAAAGCCATCTTCGAGGCTATCGGCTTCGATTTCCTGCGGAGACTTCTGCAGACCACCGATGTCCCTGTGGACTGTCCTCCTTCCATCTACAAATCCGTGGCACTCTCGATCATCACAGTATTCTGCAATGAAGAAGAACTGGCCACGAAGAAAGAGATGTTGGAGTTTGTGCCAATATTCTTGGAATTCGTGAAATCAGCCGATGATTCTGAAAACGATGACAGCCTCATGGCCATCGGAGAGGCCTACAACTGCCTCAAAGGCATAGCTGCCTATCCACCAGGTCAGAAAGCCCTAGCTGAAGCAAATGCGATTGACAAGCTCAGCGAAATATACTCTCAAGGAAGCTTCCAATCAGACGAAGCGCTGAACATCATGGCCGTCCTCGTAGCCAAGCAAGGCACCTCTTGGAAGGACAAGGACCCCAAGGCCTACCACGCTTTGATGAACAAAATAGCTGTAGACTTTGAAACCGACCAAGACAAACGAAAATTCGAAATTTGTGAGGCTCTCAATGCTCTTGTTTACAACTGCCCATCGAGGAAATTTCTGGCAGAATCTGCAGCTAACGAAACGTGGCCCCAGAGTGTTTACAAAGGCCTCTGCGATATCTTGCAGAGCAAAATAGGTGCTGCCCAGCGAAATCCAGCTCTCATACTAACGTCTAGTATGTTAGATTTGCTTGGTGTTGACTGGATTTTTTCTGATGAAGAAAAAGGAAAGCAAATATTCCTCATACTCATTCAGCTAGCTGCAATTGAGGTCCGCATGCAGCTAGATGGAAAGAGTCTGAAAGCTCTTGCTCCCCAGCAAAACCTTATCACAGCTTGCTACTTGATTCTGGAATTGTCTGTAGCTTTCATTGCTAATGATCAAATCGACCTGGACCAGAAAGAGAAGCAAACTCTGTACACGGGTCTCAAAGGAGCTTTCACTGCTATTGTGAATTTACTTTTGAAAGTTTCCAAGGAGAAAAACAAACCTTCAGGCGAAGATAAGCTGTTCATTTGTGCCAGTATCAGGGTGTTGGTTGCCTGGCTTGCTCAAGAGACCACAGCCATGCGTACCCAAGTCTATCAACTCTTACCCTTCATGTTAGAACTGGCAAACGAAACCTTTTACGCTGACCGAGCGAGAAGAATTGCTGAAAAAGCAGGTACTCCACATGAAAATGACCCTCTGAGCAATGTAAATGTTCTCAGGGTAATGCTACCAGCAATGTGTCACTTGGCTGTTGAGGACGAAGCTAGAGCCATCATGCTGAAAAACCACGAGGATCAGGTATTGCTGGATGTGCTCGAGTACCATTGGACCATCGTACACTATAAGAGACCTCCTGTGCCAAGATCTGAACGTTTGAAGGTGCTCAACCAACCGATACCAGAGCTTACACCTGAACAACTGGAAGAAATGAAAGACTCCAGGACAGCAATGATTAGTACCTGCAACGTATTGATGAATCTCACAGTTCTAGAACCAAAGTATGTTGAGGAATCTGAAGTTTTCAACAACCTACTTAAGTTCATTTTTGAAAACTTACCTGAGCTGAAAGACATACCAGAGAATCTGGTACTGCACGGGAACTTGGCTGTCCTTGGTTTACTGCTCTTGAAACAGCTCTCAAAGAAAGTGAAGAAGAATGATTTCTCCATTTGCCGTTACATTCAGGCGACTATTCGTTTCTTGTGGGATGCTTACACCATAGACGAATCAAATGATCCAACTGCTTTGGTTGTGGCCATGTCTTACAAGGAGCACTGGATGGACATTATGGAGCTCTGGTTCCTTGGCATGCAAACTCTGGCTTCTGTGATTTCACAGATACCTTGGATTTCAGAATTCGCCATAGAAAGTGGATGGGCTGAAGGCATAGTCCAACTGCTGAAAAAAGTCAAGATTGGCACACTACCACCTAATATAAAGTCTGCTTTTGAGGACTTCCTGTGCCATCTAGTCGATGCCAATGAAAGTGTTATAGATGTTTTGAAGAAGGCGGAAGCCTTGAGGGTGTGTAGAAATCACAGACTTATGGACTTGGGCAAGAAATTGTTTGGTGATTAGATTTTAGGCAGTCGCTCAAATCTATGCTTTTTTATTTGGATCTCTGATCAAATTCAACTGACTGTAAGCTTAGCTTAGGAAGAAATGTACAGTGGTATTAAGCTATCAAGATTTTTTTGTTTCAATTTAGTGAGACTACTGAAGGCATTTGTTTTGGTGTGCACTGGAAGTTTCATACTGTTTTTTATACAAGCTAATATTTGTTAGGAACATGTTTTGATTAAAATATTTGTTATTCTTTTTCTGTTTGTTGTTGCTCCTGTATCAAATATCATGCTGCCTACAATTGTTTCTCAATCTCCCAAAATAAATCTTGAGGTGAATCTATAAACATTTGGTCAACACCTACTCATCAAGAGGGTATTTTTAGAAATAATTTGAAGTAAAGTGAACAGCTGTTGAGATTTTATATTCTTGGCCTCTTGTGTTCAGATTTTTCACAATTTTGTGAGGTGGGCAGAATCATAAATGTTCATGAAATTATTCCACGAACTATATTCACACCAGATTTACAGTTTACAGCATTCATAAGTAATAAACTATAAGAGGTTCAACCTTCACTTCTCACTATGAAGGTTTGTTTACTGCTGCATAAATCCGTTGCTACCCTTTTCCAATTATATTCATTATCAAGATGAAATGACCATTTTTTCAGTTCAATTCTTATGGTCCCGTTTTGTTTGGAAAGTAAACATAATATAAATTTGAATAGGTAGGATCATTCCTAATATAATCAATTTTGTTGATTAAATTCTAGTACTATTCTTGACATTTTTGTTTTGTAATCCCTACAGACTCGTAAGGTATATAGATGTTATCAATAATAGTATATACTCACAACTCACCTTTTCTTAAGGCAATACAAAAAATATTTTTTAAATTTCGGAATATGATGCGACATCTGACGGTGGTCCGATGAACAAGGTGCCCAACTGATAAGTACGTTCCGAAAGTTCGCATATTTCACAAACAGGTTCAGAACTTAATCTTTCAATGCGTGATGTTGTATGTATATGATACACCTCTCCATTTGTTGTTGAATAGTTTTTCGAAATACCCTGTGTTATTTGATTCCAATTGAATATTCAGAAATTTACCCGCAAAAATGCAGCTTTTGAAATGAAGAAGGCCGCACAAAAATTGAGGTATCAGATCTGCCAAGTGAGAAGACAAATAGTAGTTTCGTGACACATAAATCAAAAAGACACATTTTTTTTCATGTTAATTGAATGTAACCAGTGAACAATTGTGTACTAAAAAAAATGTATATGAATGGAATGATAAAGTGTGAACCAACTTATGAAATTGTAGTTATAATTTTGAATATTACTTATACATACAATTTGGAAAACATGATACACATATACTACAATGAACTTTCTTGGAATTTTGGAATGATGCAAATATACTACATATATCACTAATAGGTGTTTTTTTACATTTTGAAGGGCCGTGGATAAACAACATTTTTTAATAAAAATAAAAATTCTCTCAACATTTTTTATAAAATTCAAATATTCATTGAACAATAACTGGATAGGTATGAATTATTAACAATTTCTGCTCTTCTGATCCGTGGTACGCAGGTTTTTGGGCTTGACGTTTCGTCTGCATCTGCAGCATACATTCTCTAAGGCGATGCGGCAATGGTCGAAGTATCCCTCTTTGCTGCGAGGCTTTGAAAGCATTGTAAAAAAAAACTTTTGGTTTCTTTTATTGCGACATATTGTTTTTATATACAGTATAATTCTTGAATTGCATGTCTGATCATCTATAAGTAGTGTTGAATATGCGGATATCATACATTTTTTTTTTCAAAAGTCTTCTCATTATATACCAATACCAGCAAATAGACATTTATATACGGAAGTTAACTACATGAACCTCAAAGAATTAACTAACATTAGAAATAAATAACAATGAAATTTTTATTATTTTAATTCTGTCTTGATGCCATCTTTGAGAAGTATACTAAAAATATCTACTATTATCATTCAAATACATACTATAGATATATTACATATTATTTTAACTGCCTTATCCAAATCAGTTTATATACACTCGATAATATAATAATGTATCGAAACAATAGTAGTGTCCAGGGAACATTTCAAAAATTATATACCCCAGACATTGCTAATGTTGAATTCCAATGTAACATAGGTAACAAAATAATATCGCAGTGCTACCTAATTGTGACATCGTATTGATATCATGTTACAGACGTCTTTGCTGGGGATGCAGTGTTACCTGCTTATATCGATGGAGTTCTACTAAATTACTAATCCTAATTAATCTAAGTCTCCAAAATCCATATAACTTCCACACTATATAAATGAAAATGTTTTAGTTTGAATTCAAAATAATTCCTTAAAAAAAAACTAATGATACTTTCATTTTTCAGCTGATCGGTATTTTGTATACGAAATATAAAGTACCTCTGCAAACAGGAGAACCCATGTGCGTGAGCTATCTAGAAAATTTTCGGAAATGTCCAGATAATCCACAATTGGATTTAGATACATGGAGAAAGTCTTTATGGGCACAAGCTTTAGGTGAAGAGTATAAATACCTAATAGGTGAGTCGAATAAAAGTAATCACTTCCGTTACAAAACGAAACAATTTTGAAAAATTATACGAAAGATAATTCCCCATAACTTGGTTCCCTAGTACCCCAAGTACCACCATGATCCATGATATTATTTGTGTTCTGTGTCATAGCGGTTAAGGCGCATTATTACGCATTCAAATTTCGTACATTTTCGCGATAAGTTTTCACCGGTTATTCTTATTTCTTAAATTATGTCAGTTCAGAAAGGTTTGAAGCTTTCGATTTGCATTCTCAACTAAGGTACCGTTGCTGATTCAAAAAGCGCTTTTCGCTGCATAATCAGTCATGGTCAGTTCTGTGCTTTTTCGGTTTTTTAACAGACAGTGACAGAGTGACAGATGTCCTAAGCTAAGCACCAAGAAAAATTCTGTGATGTTAACCTAACTTCTTTTTCTTCTTCAATTTCAACATTTTAACCTCTTTCTGAATATTTCGATTTTTCTGAGGTGGTCAACAAAGTTTAGAAAATGGGTCGAGTTTCCAGAGACAAACGTGATATATACTATAGAAAAGCAAAAGAGCAAGGTTGGCGAGCCAGAAGCGCTTTCAAACTCATGCAAATCGACGAGAAATTCAATATTTTCGAAGGAGTAACCAAGGCTGTGGACTTGTGTGCAGCACCTGGTTCCTGGAGTCAAGTGCTATCCAGAAAGCTCTATCTAGGCGAAACCACTGTTATCAGGGATAAGTGCTGCCTGTTTTACAATGAAATTGAGCTCGATCAAAGACTAGAAGGATTTGAAAAATACGAATCTCAAAAAAACGAAAATGTGAAGATTGTGGCAGTAGATTTACAGCCAATGTCACCTCTTCCGGGCGTTATTCAAATACAGGGCGACATCACAAAATTCTCCACAGCCCAAGAAATCATGAGCCATTTTGAAGGGGATAAGGCTGATTTAGTGGTTTGTGATGGAGCACCAGATGTCACTGGCTTGCACAGCATGGATATCTACATTCAAGCACAGCTGCTTTTGGGAGCCCTACACATCTGTTGCAATGTCTTGAGGCCTGGTGGAACGTTTGTAGCCAAAATATTCAGGGGTAAAGACAACGATTTGCTCACCAATCAGTTGTTATCATTGTTCAAAGAAGTACACGTCGCCAAGCCGAGTAGCTCAAGAAATTCCAGTATTGAGGCCTTTGTTGTTTGTCGGAACTACTCACCACCTGAGGGGTTCGATCCCAAACTTATGACTCCCTATTTGGATGTCACGAATAAGGATTTCAGCTCACTCACAGGAATCAATAGAGTTATCATACCGTTTGTGGTTTGTGGGGATGTCAGTGCTTATGATGCTGATACCACTTATCCCCTAGTTTTGCCTGGTGAAGATTCTTACCAGTTCAGACCTCCGGTACAACCACCTATTGCACCTCCGTATTCCTTCCAAAATAACATTGAACAGGACGAGCTGGATGAGTATCTGAAAAAGATGGATGAAGCTGTTAAGCGAGTTGGGTTGGGAACTGTTATGTACCCCAGTGATGTTCAAACTCTAGGTGGATCCAGCTTAGATGGGGAGGCTTCAAGTTCCAATCGTTCTTCTGTGGGAGAGGAAGAACCTCAGTTTGATGAAGATGAACTGACCAAAGTAGAGAGTAACCTGAATCATGGGCCATATTTCGATTTGCTGCAGAGGACGACCAAACTAAAGAAGGAGGCTAATAAAAAAGCAGAGGCAGAAGCTGCCCAAGGAGATAGCGGGCTTCAGTTTTTGTATGAAGACGAATTTACAGACCCTGAGCTGATCAGAGAGTGCCTGGAAAGGATGAAGGGTGCTGGAAACTCATCTACTTGTACTTGTAATTATTTTGATTGAGGACAAACAATTTTAATTTGTGATTATTTTGTGTCTAGTTCTGACTAGTATTTCAATTTATTCCTTGGCTTACATTATAAGATTTTAAACTTTGAGTTCAATTTTTTTAGATATTACACATAGAGGTATTTAACTTTATAAATTTCAGTTCTATTAAGACAACTGCTTGATAAAAACCCTACTGTTCGAACTCACAAGAAATTGTGGGATTTACTCGTCGGATCCGTCTCGAACTATCTTCATATTTTTCATTTTCATCTTATATTTCCCTCGCTGATCTCTTTCACTGATTTCTAGAGGAAGGGGCTTTGCTCAGACAAGGGTCGGCCAATTATGTTGCCTTCAATTTGATTAGAATTTCATCTAGTTTTTTTTTTCATTACAGAATAGTTACTAATAAATCCAATTCACCTTTTTTGAACATACATCATAGCTTACTGCGATGAAAATTCAATACAATTTCTCGAATAATATCTATTATCAGAAATTGTACAGAATGAATCTTCTACTTTGACCACCACTTTATCTTTTTGTTTGATGTTTTTTTTTTAAATACTCCTTCAGTTATTAATGTAGGAGTTCAAAAGAAGTCTTCGCTTATAAAACTGAGAATGGGATGAAAATAAACCTGATTTCGGAATTAACATATTAGGCACTTAATTCATCGAAAAAATATCTGAAAAAGTGGTTCAAATCTTCCCTACCAACATTCCTGACCCACCTTAACACCATTCACCCCAACATACAATTCACATTGGAAATAGAAAAGGACGACTCCCTCCCATTCTTGGATGTTCTCATCAGGAAGTCCAACAATTCTTTCACTCACACCGTCTATCGCAAACCGACCCATACAAACCGGTACCTCAATGCCAAGTCTCATCATCACCCAGCACAATTGAATTCGGTTCTGAATTCTCTCATACATAGGTCCTTCAAACTCACCCATAACCACAATAGATCCAATGAAATGGAAAAACTCAAATCCGCACTTACCCAAAACGATTTTTCCGATTCCCAAATCCACAAGTGTATTAAACTCCAGCAAACCCGAGATCTTCACCCTAGACCCCCGAAGGACGAACCTGAACGACAAAAGGCTTTCCTTCCATATATTCATGGTGTTACTGATAAAATAAGTCGAATTCTGACACGACATGACATCAAAACCATTTTCACAGCTAACAACCAAATATCCATACCTACCTTCGAACACCCAAAGACACAATCCCCAATGACACCCAAGGAATATTTGAAATACCATGCTCTAACTGTCCCAGAACATACATCGGCCAGACCAACCGACGAGTGTCCTGTAGAGCATATGAACACGAACTAGCAGTCCGTAATTCTGACACAAACTCAGCATTATTTCAACATCATTCAGAAACTGGCCACAAAATAGATTTCAAAAACACCAAAACCGTTGCCACAGCCAAAACCCTCCAAACCAGAGTTACCCGTGAAGCCATTGAAATCGAAAAACGTCCCAACTGTCTCAATAAACGCGACGATTCTCAAAGACTGCCCAATACCTGGAAACCACTCTTGGTCCGACATACTTCTATTCACTCCGACTTGAGAACTATATATTTATATATATATACTCGAAGTCGAGTTCGGAGGTCGAAACTCAATCATCACCTAGAAGATGGCAAATGAGACTTTGCCGAAACGTTGTGACAATTATCCTTCAGAGGATCAAAACCACAGAACACGGAATGAATCCCGAAAACACAATTCATCATATATATATATATATATACATATATCGATATTATACGAATTGGATATAATATATTAATTAATTAATTATTTATTATTTATCACTTTAGCTCCATCACTACCCTGTACCTATATTGAATATCTTTGGATAGTTCAGTTTATTTTACTGACTTTGGTAGTGCCGTCGGTAATAAAAGTGATAACTTTTTTGCCTAGTAAGGCAGTAAGAGTGACATTTTTCATCTTGATAAATTTTGCCCTTTCAACATTAGAAAAAAAATTGCATGTTTAAATCGGAGAAAAAGTGCTTTGTGTGGACCGCATGCTATTTATGGACATCCATATTTATATGGGTAGTCCGTCAATCTCCATGCTCACCACAAAAAGGATGATTTTTTCTCCTAATAACACATACTTATTTGAACAAGATGAATTTCATGACTGTCACGGAAAAAAATATACGCTGTAACTTGATTGGATCCAGTTGAAGTTTTCTCTCAATACATGACACTTGAATGACAGGTAACTTTTTTTCATCTCACTGCACTATCTGTCAAATTCACAGTACATAAATCATCAATTCAAATTCAAAATTCCAGTGCAATAAACCAATAATCTCAATTATTTCCGAATGAAGCTCAAAATAAAACCTCCAGATGGAGAAGAAAAAGTGATAGAAGTCGAAGACACCGAAACACTTCTGGACGTGAAGAAAAAAATCGAAGCTGAGCTTGAAAATTTCCCTACCAGTCAGCAGAGGCTGAAGTATCGCGGGGTGTTTTTGAGAAATAATAATAGAACTATCGCCTACTACAGACTCAAAAATGGCTGTACTTTGGAGCTTGTTAAAGCACTTCGTAGTGCTTGAAGAAAAACGATGCACACTTGAAGAAAAATGGACATCCTTTGGGTGTATATATTCATATTATATATCTGGTACTTCATTTTCAAGCGAAACAAAGATTTAGAACTAGATGATTAGGTACATACCTTGAAATAATACATGTAACTTTCAATCCTAAATGTTCATATGAGACCAAAATAAAAATATCTCAAATTCGATTATTTCTGGATGCCAGAAAAATTAGGCGAGGTTTTAAAGAGAAGAACAAAGCACTCTCAAGAGTTTCATAAAAGATTGGAGTTTCTAGGATCAGCTTTTTCTATTAAAAAAATGATGTTAAAAAAACTATACATTTTCGAAAAATTCTAGCAGCATGGGGTGGTGAGTGATAGCTCACTATTTGATAGGGGGTTTTATTATCTATTCAACTGTGCAAACGATTTGAAACTAGCTACATCAATTCAAGAGTTATGACTGATGTTTTTACATTTCGCTATTCCTAGACTCTCACATGCATCGAGTAGTCTTGTGTCATGCACATGCTTGATCAGTTTGAGATTGCTTTCACCAATTTTGTGGTCATTGCCTAGGGCGTATTGGGCGACACTGGAAGTTTCTACCCTTTCGTATTTCATGTATGCAAAATTCTCTTTGAAACGGGTTTCAATAGCTCGTCGGCTCTGGCCGATGTATTTGTTGTTGCAATCTTGACAACTGATTTCGTTAATTCCCGCCTTCTCTGAGTTTTCTAATTTATCTTTTGGGTTACCAAAAAGCTGTTGTGATTTGTAAGAAGTTTCATATTCACTTTATCAAATATCCCTTGAAGTATTGAGGCTCATACGGGATTACTATAAACTTTGAATTTTTCTCATCTTTTTCAGAAGTGGAAGTTTTAGGAAGTGTTTCCCTAAAATTACATTTTCTAATTATCTTATCAACAACTATCTCTGGGTAAAACCGATCACTCCAGCTACGTACCTAATCATTCTCATTTCTATGTCGTATTTATCTTTTTCAAAAGAAAAGTTATCAACCTATGGAGAAGGAATTGCAGTGCCGCCATTGTATGTTGTGGACAATGATTCAAGTAATTTGGAATGTATCTGAATGTGTTCGTGTCTTTCCTGTAAACTAACCTAAGCTTTATATTTAGTATCAATTTTCTTCTCCTGAAAATGCCTTGTTAGCAAAATGCGTGTCGAGTGCAAAAAAAATATCAGTTTGGTGTTTGGGTAATATATTTTAGTACAATGAATTAATATATCATTGTTCCAACTCACTTAAAACTGTTTTTATTTTGTATTTACTGAAGTGCGCAGCATGATCGTTTTTTTTTCATGTCGGCGATCGTCAAGGAATTTTGATTCGATTTTTTCGGTGGAAAAAACAGAAGTTGAGAGAGCGCTTGATGAATGATGTATCCATCATTGATATCACACAAAAAGAATGCAAAATATGCCCTTTTCTGACCTTTGAAAGTCCACAGATTCTGAAAGAAGGGAGAGTGCTTTGTTTTGACTTCGGAAAAAAGTTGCGTAACTCAATATGCGTGAATTGCCTCAGAACTTTTTGAAAAAGTAGGAAAACAGTGTGAAAGAATATTTACCAGTTTTCATACCTTTGATAGCAATTGACTCAACACCTTCATTTCTGTTAATTTTCATTGACCTTCCTCTACTTTTGTAGGAACCACAACCTTGGTGCTTTGATAATTTATATCCATTTATCCTCAACTTCGATTGCTCTCTTGCAGGGTGAAAAGACACAAAAGTGAATGGTTGCAGATAATTTTATTCATCTTCGCTCAGATTCATGCATAGTTTCTCATTCATTTTGCAACCCTCCTCTCAAGGCTACCACCAAATGCAGCACAGTGCCTCCTTTCAGTTTGTAGCTGTTCACCGTTTTGTCGTCCTTCAGCTGCTTCCCTTGGAAAATTAGCCTCTGTTGTTCGGGCGGGATGCCTTCCTTCTCCTCCAACTTCTCCTTGATCAACAGTATTCGGTCGGACGGCTCGACATCGATCATACGTTCTTCTCCGGTTAGAGTCACCACTTTCACTAACATTGATTGGGAAAAAACACGGGGAATTTGGAATTTCGTCGGGAGCCGAGATGATGCTATGAAAATGTCATTGTGATGGCGATGGATCGTGTGACGGACAGTTGTCAAACGGTTTGATTGAAAATTGAGAATTTTCTGCTGCTGATATACAGCGTGAACCACTGTTCATGAACCGACTTCATATCTCAGTTGATGGATATGAGATTTCGACCAAATTTGCATCAGCTCCTTTCGAAAAGTTATGAATCTTTGGAGTTCGCTTCTTTTGCATGAAAAACTATCGAAACAAATACGTTTTTATTCGTCAGGTGTCCGGTGAACATCATTCCACTTTCTTCTAACTCTTCTCGAATTGTTGTCATATAGGCAGATAAATGTAAATGACATTAATATAATGATTGAGAACGAGCCAAAAAGTATAGTTTTTTCGAAATTTTCTCAGTAATATACATTTTTTGGATTGAGGTGGCCATTACTTGATGGAAATCCATAGTTATTACGCTATAAGGTGGAACACGATTAAATTTCCACAGAATTTATTTTTCAAGCGAATGTATTATGAACACTGTGTTTATAATACATTCGCTTGAAAAAGATACAGTGTATCGAAACATGTCGCGAAGACAATAAATTCTGTGGAAATTTAATCGTGTTCTAACTTATAGCGTAATAACTATGGATTTCCATCAAGTAAAGGCCACCTCAATCCAAAAAATGTATATTACTGAGAAAATTTCGAAAAAACTATACTTTTCTCAAGAATCGTGAAGCATTTATTTATTGATAGAAAAACCACAGTGTACCGGTCAATTTTACTACCCCATTTTGACTATTGTGCAACTTTATTATACCAGTTTAATTTGACAGAATGATGTTGAATACATTGCATTGGCTATCAGGTTCGAAACGACTCTACTTCCTAGTAATGTTATTTATTTACAAAATAGTACATGATGAAGCACCTTCTTACTTTCGTCATTATGTTGATTTGAAACATCAGATTCACCAACATTTTACCCGTAATTTGAACAACATTCACGTGCCAAGAGTCAACACGAAAAATTCTTTGTTTTTTAAAGGTATGATAGAGTACAATAAGTTACCCCAGTACGTCAAATCTAGTCAAACTTGTAAAAACTTCAGACACAGATTATTGACACATATAAGAAAACCAGATTAGAACTATTTTTATTTGTAATATGATGATCCTTATGCCCTCGAATTAATAACCAACTTTACTACTCAATCATAAAGGATGATCAACACATTGTTATACTTTTTATCATTTGTGATATTATGGGTATTTTTAATTGAAATAATTTTATTCTTCCATGAGATTAATATTCTACGTTACCGTTCAATGTTCAATCATGTAAGATAAATCAATACATTGTTATACGTTTTTCATTGTTATATATGTATAGGTAGTAGATATTGTATATTAGGGAAACCTACTTAAATAAATATTCTTCTCCTTCTTCCATTTTTCAATATGACTATAAGAAAAAATCCCAATTCAATTTGAAGGATATATTAAAAAATTAACACCGCGATGCGCGTTAATTTTTTAATATATCCCCCAAATCGTATTGGGAGTTTTATTAGTGGTTGGAATAAACAAACGGTTATAGTTCAAAAAAAGGTGTTGGAGAAGGTGGAATAAGTTGTGAAGGACGCGTAACATATGATAACACGTGTGGTCTGATCATAACCTATGTGCAAAAAAGTAGACAGAATATGCTTCCTATTTTCGAACTTCAAAAAGACCTAACTTCCAAACGATGGGAGGGCTCGGCATCTCGACTTCAGATTCATGTTCAGCGGCTCAAAATACGTGAGATCCATTGTTTTTCGAAACTAGTTGATATAGCTCAAATATAGATATATCATCTTAAAACCTAATTAAAAAATTGATTGAGCTGTAACGTTATCGAAAAAAGGTCTGTTATTTGCAGGGAAAATTAGCGACCACGAGAAAAGTACCACAAAAAATCATTTTTTTAGTTCAGTTCAAGACAATACCGTATTATTTATACATGTTAGATAAGAAGTGAATTATTATATAGCAAGCACTTTCATATCCTAAATATAATATACGAGCTATATGATACCATTCTCACTTGATGCAACTAGGGATTTTTAGCATCCAAATCGAAGCAAATACACCATTGACAGTTTTTCATTATTTACCTTGCTTAAAAAATGTTGCTTCTTATTAGAGAACATATGTGAATAATGGTGATTTCTCAGGTTAATAGTGAAAAAATATTATAACATCCTCATAACATTGTATTTGAGATGATAGTAGTCGATAATTAGTCTATTTATTATTTTCATTCCATCTAATGAAAAACAAAACTATTTACAAATGACCATTCATTGAATCGCACTATTACAGTTTCGGAACTTCGAAATAAATATTATTATATATGGTCATAATAGACATTTTATAATTTTTGTTATGTTCAACAATCAATGTCTGTCAACAACTAATTGAATGATTTAAAAAAGTGTTGAAAAATTGGTGGAGTCGCAAGCGGAGAAAGTTACTTTATTGGATGAACTCTCTTTCAAATGTACGGATTTTAATGTTTTCTTCATAATCGATATAGCGAAGTGACTTGAGAAATGTATTCCTTCGGATTTTATGAATCAGTTACGAAAACCTATAAGACTAATGTTATTATTGTCAGTGGTTCTTAAATGATATATGTCATTTTTTTCAACAGCACTCCATGCGCCTTTCGCCAATAAAGTTGACATCTTCAGAAAAATAAACTGCCTTGAGTAATAGACCACACTGGAGTTTACAATCACACCTATGAACAACATATATGCACTTGGCCGATAACAGTTCTATCCAATATTTTGTGAAAATTTCCAAATTGTTTGAGAATTGAACTAGTATTTGTCGGCAGAAATCTCAACATTCTGGACCAATGGGTTGCCTGAAGTGTGATTTTACTCGTGTTTACCTCAAATACGCTGATATTATAACCAATTTATACACTATATTTTTACTTGACAAAAAATTCTTGAGGGGCGAAATTTTACTTTGGACTCATTAAGAAAGAGGCTTCATATGCGCCAACAGACAACGTTACCAATCTTATTTGTAGACGTAACATGATGGTTTACTCTTTGGAAATGTGTGTTTGAATGTTTTTTTAATGAAAAAGAAAAAGGTTGAGATTCATATAACGTACGTACGAAAGCGTAGAGCGGACATGCAATATTTTTTTCCTTAATTTCGACTTTAAAGTCGAAATTAACTAATTTCGACTTTTAACTCGAAATTAGCACTAATTTCGACTTTTAACTCGAAATTAAGCTAATTTCGGGTTGTAACTCGAAATTAACACTAATTTCGACTTTTAAGTCGAAATTAAGCTAATTTCGAGTTGTAACTCGAAATTAACACTAATTTCGACTTTTAAGTCGAAATTGAGCTAATTTCGAGTTGTAACTCGAAATTAACACTAATTTCGACTTTTAAGTCGAGTTGTAACTCGAAATTAAGCTGATTACGAATTATAAGGCTCAGTTATACTGAGCATACCGTCGAGAGGGTTGTATATGAACTACGGATATGCTGATTACTTTTGTTAACAACACTGCTACCCACAGTCTCCGAACATACCCGAATGATTCAACTTTTGCAAAATTCATCCTTATAGTCGATAGGCCCACAATGAATGTGTCAGGTTGGGTCAGGTTAGTTAGGTTTAGTTAGGTTGGGTTAAAAAAAATTGCAGAATATTCGGTGAATTTTGCAATAGGCATCATACGGGTATGTTCGGGGACTGCGGGAAGAACAAAATGTAGGTAGAACGCAATGCACCCAATTCGAATACTAAGCATTTAATTCCAGATAATTGTCAAATGACGAAACAAGGTGGCTAATGAGTGGAGAGAACATTCACTTCTAGATCACATCACACTCGAACTGAATACAAATCTAGATGTTGAGGTTCACTGGGGGGCTACTCTTGACCTTTCGCAAGCGAAGAGCATTCAATTCATTCATTCATTCGATTGGGAGCACCCCTATTTACCAGTTTGCCAAATTTTCTGTTGGTTTTGCCATTTTCGAATGCTAGTCATTGAAAGGGTCTTCAGCACACTGATGATTATCAAAGGAACATATTTCATATATGAAATGAATCAAAATTCTTGATTTTATTTGAAACTATAAAATAATTCATTCTGAAGTAGAATCAGCTTATTATTGTAGAACCAGGTTGTTTTCTCCAAACTGATGAAAATTTGGTAAACTGGTCAATCAACATCTAGATTTGTATTCAGTTCGAGTGTGATGTGATTTAGAAGTGAATGTTCTCTCCACTCATTAGACACCTTGATTTCGTCATTTGACAATTATCTGGAATGCTTAATATTCGAACTGGGTGCATTGCGTTTTACCTACATTTTGTTCTTCCCGCAGTCTCCGAACATACCCGTATGATGATTCTTGGGTGTTTTCCGGGTTTGATGGCAGTGGTCCACAGGTTTTTATTCCTGACGTTTCGCCTACGACTATGGTAGGCATTATCAAAGTCTGTGAGGTAACGGACGCAATGATCTCGTTCTCACAGTAGATACTACTTCATTGACGTTATGATCGGCTTTATACCTGTTCTCCTGTTCGACGTCCGACATTATTGTGTTGGAGATGGACGTGGCTTGTTTCCTCTTGACTGGTTTGGGCCGTGTGTGCTTTAGAGCTGGTAACCAAACTTTGTTGATGTGTAAGCCTTCTTCTTTTCGGTTGAAATTGTCTTTATGTTTGTGAATCTCTATCGCTTCTCTGTGTAACCTGGGATAGTAGCTCTGCGTTCTGTCAATCACTTCCGTTTCGTCAAATGCAATCGCGTGATTGCCTTCTCCGAGTGCATGCTCGGCTACTGCCGACTTGTCTGACTGTCCCAGGCGACAATTTCTCTTGTGTTCGGAGAGCCGTGTCTTGATGCTTCTTTTAGTGGTTCCAATGTAGACTGATCCACAGCTACACGGGATCCGGTACACACCTGGTGTTAACAACGGCTCGCTTGGATCTTTGGCTGACCTTAAACTATCTCTGACGGTTCGTGTTGGCATCAGTATTGCTTTCACATCGTGTTTTTCCAGCGTTCGTCCTATCCGATCCGTCACACCTCTTATATATGGCATAAAGGCTTTTCCCACAACAGGTTTATTTACAGTTTCCTTCGTGTCCTCTCTCTTGGGTCGTATTGCCCGTTCGAATTCGGCTTCACTATACCCATTCCCTTTTAACGCTTGTTTAAGGTGGTCAAGTTCCTCAGGGAGGTTTTGTGGTTCACAAATGCGGCGGGCCCTCTCCACTAATGTTTTAATTACACAGAGAAGCGATAGAGATTCACAAACATAAAGACAATTTCAACCGAAAAGAAGAAGGCTTACACATCAACAAAGTTTGGTTACCAGCTCTAAAGCACACACGGCCCAAACCAGTCAAGAGGAAACAAGCCACGTCCATCTCCAACACAATAATATCGGACGTCGAACAGGAGAACAGGTATAAAGCCGATCATAACGTCAATGAAGTAGTATCTACTGTGAGAACGAGATCATTGCGTCCGTTACCTCACAGACTTTGATAATGCCTACCATAGTCGTAGGCGAAACGTCAGGAATAAAAACCTGTGGACCACGGCCATCAAACCCGGAAAACACCCAAGAATCAGTTACCTCCGGCCGTGAAAGTTTACGTTCTTTGATACCCGTATGATGCCTATTGCAAAATTCACCGAATATTCTGCAATTTTTTTTAACCCAACCTAACCAAACCTAACTAACCTGACCCAACCTGATACATTCATTATGGGCCTATCGACTATAAGGATGAATTTTGCAAAAGTTGAATCATTCGGGTATGTTCGGAGACTGTGGGTAGCAGTGTTGTTAACAAAAGTAATCAGCATATCCGTAGTTCATATACAACCCTCTCGACGGTATGCTCAGTATAACTGAGCCTTATAATTCGTAATCAGCTTAATTTCGAGTTACAACTCGAAATTAGCTTCATTTCGACTTAAGAGTCGAAATTAGTGTTAATTTCGAGTTACAACTCGAAATTAGCTTAATTTCGACTTAAAAGTCGAAATTAGTGTTAATTTCGAGTTACAACTCGAAATTAGCTTAATTTCGAGTTACAACTCGAAATTAGTGTTAATTTCGAAATTAGCTTAATTTCGAGTTAAAAGTCGAAATTAGTGCTAATTTCGAGTTAAAAGTCGAAATTAGTTAATTTCGACTTTAAAGTCGAAATTAAGGAAAAAAATATTGCATGTCCGCTCTACGCTTTCGTACGTACGACTATGGTGCATGGGTTACATTTTTTCAACATCACTATGTAAACCTCTCAATTATATTCTCATTATTATAGTGAAAGAGAAATGAGAGCTCGCTGCCAGGTAAAGTTTGTTATTGCATTTCTATAATTCTTTCCTAGACCTCCTTATCCACCCAGTTCTCAATTGTTTCAGACATAGCCTACCAGCTTTGGCTCGAATTACGGTACAAACACATGGAAGTGACAAACGACGTTAGGCGAACGCTCGTCTCCCTTCGGAAATCCTACCGACTGGCGCTGATTACGAACGGAACCCCCAACGGCCAGTGGGAGAAGATCCACAAGCTCAACCTCTCCCCTTTCTTCGACCTGATCCTCGTATCAGGGGAATGCCCTTGGGAGAAACCGGACCCGAACATATTTCTCGAAGCCTGCCGAACGCTGTGCGTTCGACCACACCAGGCGGTCATGGTGGGAGACAAACTGTCGACCGACATCTTGGGAGGCCAAAACGCAGATCTAGCAGGAACGATTTGGATTCCCTTGGAAGAAGAGCGGAAGACGTCTCCTGCGGACCCCGTTCCCGACATCATCATACACGATTTCGTTCAGGTTACGTATGCGGTGTCGCTTTTCAATCGAATGGAAGAGGAAAAGTCCAAGAGTCTGCCCATTTTGCTCAGTTGTATATCTCTGGGAGATGGTCAATCTAGTAACTGTAGCGAGGCTAGTTGACAATTGGCGGTTTTTACTTGGTGTTCAAGCATAGAACACAGATATATTAGAATGGTAATAGAAATTTTCCCGCGTGATGAATAGAATCTCAGGAAACCATTCCGGAAGCCATACTTTCATATTTTACAATTATGAATTCAGAAACACAAAATAATAAAGATACAGCGGCTATTGTGTAAATTTTGTTAGAATAAAAGTTAGTCATAGTGAATTGTTCAACGAGCAAGGAATGATGGTCAATGGATAATTAGTATCATTATTATACACTATACTTTTTCTACAGCTATAACAGAAAATAGAGAAATGATTTAACAAAAAACATGAACTTTAAATTCCTTGAGGATATGGAATTTCCAAACATTCAATGTACCTCTTCCTTCTATCAAGAACAGTTAAGAATGAGCAGTTTTGTGTTGAGGCCGTAAAAAAAATTCTGGTGCTGAATTCTATATTCGGGGAGACCATTGTCGCATAATATCAGGTTGCGTATTGTCAAGATTTTTCAGTTTGATCTTGGTTGTCTTCTGATTCTCTCTATTTGTGCTGTTCTGACGCTTGATCACATTTTCTGAGAGGCACTAACATATACCTTCCTCCATGGGAAGGGAAGTATTTTCATATACCTAGCCTGTTGGGACGTTTTTGTGTATATTCCCAAGAAAGAAAGCCATTCATTTTTGTCGTTGCCATATAGAATGATGTGTCATCGACAGCACCCAAGAATATAAAACTATACATTAGATTCTCGGGTAGCACTAAAAACTTGAAAGTAGCTCATTATAGCAAAAGAATTGACAGTTCGTATTGCCAATTTTTTTCAGGAAGGTGTCAATTTATAGCCGCTTTGTCTCAACACTGATCAATGAACATTGTTAATGATTTACGGAATTATAAATCGTTTGTTCACTTTCAATGATTTACTGGAACCTAGATTGAAACTTTTCCTAGAGATCAATCACCCTTCAGCATCTTCAGGAGAAAATTGATCAATTTTTTTCTCTTGAAATTGATCAATTTTATAATTTTATAGCAAAAAAATTGACAGTTCGTATTGCCCATTTTTGTCAATTATAGCCGCTTTATCTCAACACTGATCAATGAACATTGGTCACGATTACTGTTTGTCTGTACCTATTGATCAGTAGAATGTTTGTGAATTTTTTGATGGTTGTGACTTGAAGAATTTGTTTTATTTCATAGACATATTTACAATATTGAGCCGAAATGTTCAAAAATGGATCTGATGATAATAATTAATAGGTGAAAGTATAATTCATTGACAAAATACGAATTTATTTCACAATAATGGTAGGGAAAGTATAATTTAGTCTGTCACTTTTTAGGGTCAGTTGAAGAATGATTTTCATTATTATATTACAGCAATGATAATAAATATATCGGTTTTCATAATTTTTTGTTTTATTATTCGACCACATTGATAGGTAAAAACTTACGACATAAATAATACCACACAATGTCCAAACGTTAGTACTAACACAAAAATAATTATTATATAGTATCATACAAAGGGGTTTTACACATAGAAAAATCCTACCTAGGAAATAACTTTTCACATATTATATTAGCACTTCACCAGTTGGCCTACGGGGCAAAAATATACATATTATAAGTACAAGGGTACAAAGTATTCATCAGGGAACTATCCTAAACAATATCATTGACAATTTACATGGCAAACATTAAAATCAGATCGAAACTCATGACAATCGTAAAAGTAATCATTTACAATATCCTACAAGCATTTTTCAAAACGTTTTTCTTCTTTTTTTGTTTGTGAGGTCGAAGTACTATGGTTCCGTTGTGGTTTTTGGAAGAGTGACTAGGGCTAAAAGCGCCTGAAACAAATATAAATATCAATTTATTGATACAAATAAAATAAAAACTGTTAAAATTGTAAATTTCTATTCGACCGACCATGGTCATTAAGTCCGTTTATCAAATTCGTAACTTTTGGTTAATTCGAAAACGTTCACACATAGATCACACAACTAAGGAATTCTCATTTCATTTCCATATCAAGAAACAGTTATGTAGCAAATCTTTCGATTTTTTTCTTCGACAGTGAAGTAATTACTTCGTCACTGCCGATTTATTCAATAATGAAAGCTTGAACATAATTACACACATTCCCTATCCATTTATTAATTTTTGTACGGAATTCAAATCTTGAGACGCTCACTTTGAAAGCACTTGGAACAATTGTTCTGCCATTCATGAAAGTACTGTTATCGAAGGGGCCTTGAATAGTACAATAGATCAAACCTGTTGATACATTCGTACTTTCCATCTGTAGCTATTGAAAACTCATACTCTCACTGAACATGTAGAGGTATTTGTTTTGAACCCAGAAAAATACACACTGGGAAAACGTTGCTGTTGGTGGAATTTTCAATATCTGTCTAATCATTTGCTTGAAAGTGGTTGACAATGTTCCTTGCTGAATGGTAATGGTTCGATCCATTTTCTATATTATCAACTCTATTGAAACCTGTTGCTAATAACGGAAGGATTAAAATACAAATCAAGTGAGAAAAATCAAATCAAAAATCAAATTTTTGGTCAATAATGAAATTGAAGATTGATTGATCAAAGGAAATACTGTTGTTACAAAAAATCGAGATATCGAATATAAAATATGAGTAAAAAAAAATAAATAACGAAATAAAGGAAATAATATTGTGACAAGAAAATTGAGGTATCAAATGTGAAATACCTACTAGTTAAAAAATGTAAATAAAGAAATCGAATGAAACATTATGAAAAAATGTTGAAACCAAGTTTCAAGTTGAGTGTACTCACGACGTTTCGATTGCTGGTATCCGCAATCGTCTTCAGGTGATAACAGTTATCACCAGTTATTACCAAATTTGGCCAAAGAACAGATATTATAAAAACTAAAAACTTTTTTTTTCATTTCTAGGGGAGAGAAAACCAAAAAATGTATTCCAGAATAAAAGAAATGAGAATTTGGGTTATTTGAGTTAAACAATAACTTTCATGGACGACTTCTTGTATCTGTTATAAATGAAAACATCGCTTAAATCACATAAATCATGAAAACATATTGCTGCATATGATATAAGGTGAATTAAAACTTGCACGAATGAATTGCAAAAAAAATATAACGAAAAGTAACTTTTTATAGTATACCAATGACAACTGAAATATGTTTCACCCAGAGTTTGATGAATACTTATGGGCATATGGGTCTTGATTTTTTGCAGATTACGGTTGTTTCAGATTTAAAAGTGTCCTTTTTCCAAGACAGATTGTAGGAGGAAATCAATCCCGAAGTATGTATCAATTTATTGATGGAAATTTTAGCTGCCTCTCAAATTGTTTTCTATAAATAATATAATAACCTGATGAATCCATTCGACAATCAACTTAAGAAAAAGACAAAATTGACCCCCCAAAATTTCGCATTTTTTCAAATGGGATTCTTATTGAATTTCGACTTTAATCTTTTTTTACTGAATTCCCTTCGAACTCCAAACCAAAAACTCTTGGAAAACTTACTGATGGTGAGGGTATCGGGACTGAAGGTGGTCGGTGAGCTGAAGTAGTCATAATCACGAGGATCCCGGAGTTCTGCAAGGCATTTCGATGCGAGGTGCCTGAAGACGGCCACGACGTTGACGTCTTCTTTGACTGACGTACGAATCAGTCGACAGCCTAACGCGCGGGCTAGAAGATCTGCTTCTTCTCTGAAAAAAAAAATTTTTTTGAATAAATATTGCCAATACTCGATGGAAATTAATATTCCGAATAGTGATTTTAGTTTCCTAGCTGTAAGATTTGAGGAGGAATCGTTGAATGTCATTATTTTGCGGTGCTTTCTTTCCGTAGTTCTAATATTGAAAGCAATATTGGAAAGAAAATCTTTATACTTTATCAAAATCGAAATTTGTAACAGTATTTTCGAAAACTTAAGTAATATCAATGGTATAAAAAATCCAACAGAAATATAAAAAACATACGGAATGCATGTGTTTCTTCAAGAATTACGATATCTATTAAACACTTCTGAAACAGATGCATTATAAATATTTTAAACAATAGTCGTGGACTATATTCACTGTTTTTAATGATAAACGATGAGGTTGGAACCTTTGGTGTGAAAGTTGAAACTTTTTGTAGAGATCATTTGCAACTCAAATGAACTAGGAATCTTATGACTGGATATGAGAATTGAATACAAAAGGAGGACCTTAAATCCTTAAACTTCTACCGAATCTTTTATCTAGTTTTTCCAATTCTACGGTGAAAATTTCTTTCAGTTCCTTCCAACAAGCTGCAGTATAAGAAATGACAGTGAATATTGAATAGAAACGACCTATTACACTTCCTGGAGTTACCCAATAACACAATCTGGAAGACCAATCATCAAAGGTGGATAGCCCTTTTAACTTTACCAACTTTCATTTTGATTTTGTAGTAATATTGGTATTCGATGCAGCATCTTTGGAAACTACGCATGCGCATTAATCATAAATGTGACTGGATGAAAGGGAGATGATTTATCAATAACCACATCAAATATTAACATTCTAAACAATAGATAAAAAAATTACTTACGGGTTGACGACGCTTTGTTCCATGAGATCTATTTTATTCTGTACAATCACAGTTGGGATTTCTCCACATTCATTTTCCACCTGGAAAAAACATTTATGGTGAAAGTTTTTCAAATCAAAAATGATGCTAGGTGGATGAATCCAAAATCATGATTTCAAATAATTTTGTTCATTAACCTATACATTTTATTAATTAAAACGGCATATAATCCTTATCTGAAAGGTAAACTTACTTTACATAATTAATTAGAATGATAACAAAAACTACTATGGATGAGAAATTGCTAAGTATCAACAATTATTTTTTTTGCCATATGAAAATCTAATTTCACTAAGCATTTCTTGTATTCTATTTCTATTCTACTTTTCTTGAAAGGCATCGGTTTAATTTTCCTTACTACGAGCATATATATGTTTCTTAGGAATTGAATCGTTATTATTATTATATGCGCAAAAAATATTTCATTCGAAATGATTATCATACAGATTATATATCAAAACAAGATAATGTTGATATATTGAATTTTAAATTCAAAACAGCTTCGAAAACGGAATCGGATTTTGTGTTTTTCTCATTCACAAGGAATTTATTTAGCATCGCAACTTTCTGAGATAGACTGTAAGTCCGCCTTTCTGCAGTTGTATAGATTCCAAACTTATTTTCAATCATTTCAGAATATTGTAGGTTCAAAACTGAATGAACAAAATTTATTCGCCACAAAAATGTAGGTAAAAGCAAGGGATAACATTGCCTGTCTTTCAGTTTTTATGATTCCCTAGTATAATCACTCGAAATGAATATACAACATTGATATTCCTAAGCAATATAGTGGTATACAAGTCCAATAACTTCAGCCACATATTTGCCCAGTCGTAAAATACCCTAGCTTCACGAGGAGGTGATGCTTGAATTGTCAAGGAATAACCCAGTGAACTGATTTGTGAATTTACAAGCCGGTGCCTAGAATTCTGGAATGAATTCAGATCACTCAGATCATTAGTTACTCCAAATTTAAATGAGAAATGATCACAACGTAAACATTCGTGATGAATTACCCAAAACACTAATCATCTTTCAGCAGCCTCAATTAGTTTAAACTTCCTCGAATAATACTAACGAAAAGCGATTCAAAATTAATTTTAACGTCTTTTGAATTCTCATAACCTATATAAAATATTGGGGAAAACCAATGTATTTTCATTATCAGAATTATCTTTCACTAGCAGCGGTATAAACAAAGTTTTCAAAAGCATTAATATCCATAATTCCAATGAACAACGTAAACATTATAACTTTCCAGGTGACTGGGCAAACATCGGAATGATGTACGGGAATATTTTTTTGTAGACTTGGACCTCCGCCAACCGAATGTATTGGAATGGAATTAAAGAGATACTTTTAGATCTGCCTGAGCCGTTGAGCACTTCATCGTCATACTTATATTCTCCTACATTTCTCGGTAGAGGTGATTTTGACAGACACGTGCTCTGAATGTAGGTACTAGATTGAGTTGCCAAAAATCAGGTATGCTCACAGGCCAGTTAAAAGAAGCAAAATGTCGAATTGTAGTAGATGGCCTAGATTTCATGGGTTATTTTTTGTGGTTGAGGGAATTAAGAGACAAAACTGAAGTTCTCGCAAAATAAAATGCTTTCTGGTTTCGCCAAATGATAAACCCCCCCAGTTGAGAAAATTGAAAAGATTTCATTTCAAGGCCACATAAGAAGGCCATTAGTACACAATCTGATCTCAGTTGCTTGAATATTTGTAGATAATAATATGATATTTACTCTGGGCTCATTTCTTCCTCTTGCCAAGGCACAAGATGCATATAACCCTGGTGCATTGACCGATATGCTTTTGTTTAGTCAAATCCTCTCGATCTGAGAAACCGAAGCCAGAGCTTATATTTTTTGACGGTAGGTAGTGACACAGGTAGTGATACAAATGCGATTTTCTTAGGCTACATTTCCAACCAGGCGGCAGCTTACGAGTGAATGTCGATACCGACGGTCTTATTGGCTGAATCCTCACGGGATT
The DNA here is from genome assembly GCA_032362365.1 of Zygogramma bicolorata. Taxonomy (NCBI): domain Eukaryota; kingdom Metazoa; phylum Arthropoda; class Insecta; order Coleoptera; family Chrysomelidae; genus Zygogramma; species Zygogramma bicolorata. Next base: position 655,975 of record JAVJAQ010001811.1, on the reverse strand, counting down.
TTTCGTCACCAATAGAATCATCAGTATACAAAATATGAAAGGCCAAGTTCGAAACCTATCGATTTTTTTGAAAAGTTTGACACTTCGATTCGAATTTGAAAAACCAGTTCATATTGTGAAACTTTTTCATTTCAATAGATTACTAGAATGTCAGGATCGAGCCACAAGAAGTATAGATATTCGAGGTAAATTCTCCATCCAGAGAGATCTAAACAAAATTCCATAATGAAAAGTTAGGAGCTTCACTGAAACTTCCGAATCCGAACGTTCAGATTTCTCGTCACATCCTAGATATATACTCGCTATGATTTTGATAGCTTAGGTATACTTTGAACAACTCAAATCGATTTGAAATGATATACATCATTTGAGGAGTGCACGATTCAATTCACTAATCCCCTGTACGAAACTCATAATAAATCGCTCGCATAACATTATTTACCTATCTTCGGTTCCTCAGATATCCACTATACTTCCCAGTTTCACTCACAACCATTGATTAGGAACATTTAAAATCACATTCACAGAGATTTTAATTCATATTTCATCAACTTGAAAGTGAAAGGAAAAAGCATCAAGTTATGATTCATGACATAACCTATAAATTTGATTTAATCGAAAGGCGGGACCGTTGATGTTCACGGCATCACAGATTAAAATTTCAGTGGATCAGGGTAGGTTTCGAAACTAGATTCGTGAGTTGCGCCTCTGGTGACAAACTCTCGAAGGGATTTCTTCAGTTATATTTCTTCAAAATCAAGAATGCCAGATATCGAGAGTTTATGACTACGAATTTTTCAGGTATAAGTCAACGCATCAGGGTTATATGCATCTTGCCAAGGCATATTAAATATTTTCACGACAGTTCGGATATACTATGCAATTTGTTGAAAGAGATTGATCAATTTCAAAAAATCAGTACCGAAATCAAGACCATTTCATAAAAAAAAAATTTGACGGAAATCGTAAGACGAGGTATACTCAACCACAACCCACACGATCCACACATTACGTAAACATTATATCTTAAGTTCATCAATTATTTGATTAAATGAAACAGATCAGCATAATATACAATAACAAATAAACAATACTGAAGAATACGAAACCAAAAATAAGCAAAATCTGAAGAAATCTGCCTTCATCATGATGACAGTTGTCTTCACAAATTCGATGATTATGGTTAAGATGTCTAGGAGGATGGTGCTGGGACTGATGCGATATTCTTTAGAATTTTATGGCGACACTTTTCTGTCATTATTGTCATTTTTACGTATCTTGGTGTGTTTCTCAATTTCATCGCTAGTTGACGCTAATTGGAAGTGCATAGTCAACCGATCGATCGGCAAACTATATTCTTTGATTCGAGCAGTCAACAAAATGAGCAAAATCTAATGTCATACTCATAAAAAACAGAATAGAATGAAAGGAACGCAATTATAGGGAATTTGGCCAGTATTCTAAACGAATAATATAGGTTGTTGATCAGTCAGCGTCCAAAAGTAAAAGTATAGCCAGCCGTCAGGTCGGCCGTTTATACATTTCCTAGGAAATTTGTAACTCTTTTCGTTGCACACGCCATCTGAACTGATTTGATGTCGAAAAGCCATGATGCTTATTATCATAGTAGGCATGTGTCGCCACTTAGACCCCAAACTTTCCCAGGTATAAATCCCTACACCAGGGTTTCTAGACATCTTAATTATGGTTCATACTTGGCCACCACTTTTGAAATAAAAGGAAATGTCATTTTCAATGACAGCTGTAAATATTGGAATTTTCAAGACTTGAACTCTTACTGGAATATCATCTTTAAATATAAGTAGATTATATAAACCAATTTTATTAATAACAATTTTTATTATTGAAACACTTTCAACATTCAAAGGTTCGTGGTACCGAAATCAAGACTATTTCATAAAAAAACTTTGACAGAAATTGTAAGACAAGGTACACTTAGAAAATGAAACAGATCAGCATAATATACAATAACAGAAACAATTCTGAAAAATACGAAACCAAAAATACGCAAAATCTACAGAAACCAATGGAAGAATGAAATTAAAGGAATCTGCCCTCATCATGATGACAAGTTCGGTGATAATGGATCATACTTGGCCACCACTTTCGAAACAAAAAGGAAATGTCACTTTCAATGACAGCTGTAAATATTGAAATTTTCAAGACATTCTTATTTGAATATCATCATTGGATATAAATATATACCAATTTTATTAATAACAATTTTTATTATTGAAACTCTTTCGTCAGTCAAAGGTTCGTGGCCTCATATTCCCAACAATAAACTCTTTGTTGTCGTTTATACCTATTCCAAATTGAATTAAACCATGTGAGGAATCGAATCGAGAAAACTTTAGAGTATGAGGCAACTTCGAAAACTTTCAAATATATCGTAGTAATACCTTGAGTTTCCAAGAATGAGCAGCTTCGAAAGAATCCCTATCTACTGTAGAAAAAGCAAGAACGCAGGCTTGTGCTCCTCTGTAGTAGGCCTTGGTAATGGCGTCGAACTCTTCTTGACCCGCGGTATCCCATAACATCAGTCTGACGTCTTCTCCGTCTACTCTAAAAAAACAAGAAAAACATTGTAATATCGTTTTATTGGTTATTAATTCTTATATCACATTGTCAGTGATAAAATAATGATATTTAATCGTCTCATTCTTTCACAAATAGTATTACGTAACAAAGAAAATACTATTCGATGTATGCAATCAGGTTGGAAGAAACAACAACAATAATGAAAAAGTTCAATGAAATAACATCCAAAGTTAGTCTTGATGAAGATGGTTCCTTAAGATCAAATGTCTCTTAGTTATTTGAAAAACTGTAATTTGTTCAATTTTCATTTAATTTTTCTGGAGCACAGACATGTTCAGTTCGTCACCACGGTTATTTCCATTTTCCACACTTTTTCTAATGACCTAGTGCACCGTTAATTTACTTTTGAATGTACCTCGCTCCATTATAACGCCATATTTTTCGTCGCCACCGTCTTTTTCAACTTGTTTTGAGTTCTGGCGAATGCGCGAAGCAAGACATCAAAAGCAACTGTTATCGAATGATTTTTTTTTTCAAATTAGGAATCTGAGGAAATTGTATTATGCTCAAGTTGACTCTAGGTTCAGATATGGTATATGTTTCAGTGGATTTTTTGAAAATTAATGTAGCAAAGTAAGAATTAAGAACCTAATTTTAACGAATTTTCAAATATTATCCAACTACGTTTAAGCAGAGAAATAAACTTTATTGAACTATATTTAGTGAAAACTTCTATTCTTTATTTCACTAGTTCGATGAAATTTTCTTCAGTTCATTTTGCAGAAAAATAGTACGATGATTTTGCAGGACGTAATTTGGGTATTCAGAGTATCAAAATGTTTGGTAAATCAGGAATGTTTTCGGAAATAATTTCGGATAATGTATGGACAACCAAAATTTTACATTGTTACAGGAACAGGCCAAAAAGCCTTAATTGGTTCGTTATGATTGTAAAAACAAATGGGAACTCTGGAAGTTGTTTGAGGTTGAAAAGTTGAAGAATATAAGTCAAACACATTCGAGTGCTGACGGAAAAGCCTTGAAAAATCCATAAATAATACGTCATACTCGTCGCTGACACTGACAGAGATAAAATATAACGATTAATCGAAAACATATTCTGTGATTTATCAAACAACATATGAAAAATCAAAGAGAAACAGGTTCAAAACGCACTCATTGAAATTTGCTAGGAAATCACCATTTTTATTATACTCCATAAACGAAATAACGCATGGTGTTGCAATCATCTGGGCAGTAAATCCGATTTTTATTGGCCTATAAAAGAATAACGACGCGGAAGCAGGAAGTCGCCTGCTCACACGAAAATAAATGGCGAATTCTATTAATAATGCGGTTGGCAGTGGAATGTTGGCATTCCATTATGATTTCACTTTTGTGTTGCATAGACACCGTTGGTAAACATGCACGAGAACATGGAAAAGTTAATCGCATTATTAATTTTATTTTCTCGATGCGCATAACGCAAGATTACTAATTGCCTTTCGAGATAACCGGAGAGATAAACGACAATGTAATTACGTTTCGTTATTTATCATTTGATTCGACTAGAATTGAACCGTCGTCTATCATTGCGATTGCGGTCCTTCATATTCACCGTAACATTCTGTGCGATTATTGCATACAAAATGATAGAATGAATGGACACTCATTGGGAATAATGAGTTGATTTTTTTTGAATTTTTGAAGTTTGTAAGCTTCAGGAAAAACCTCTTTGGGCAAGAAGTTCCAAAGCTCAGCTGTTCTATTAAAAAAAATCCCTGAGCAAGAGAAGTTCGACAGGTCTCCAAATTCACAATAAAGGGGTGGGCATTCTGTACCCAACGAGTCATCTGTGTAGATATTAACGATGATATATATTTACAAAATGTTACATAACCTTCTACCTTCATATTTTGATAAATTTGTAATTTTTAATGATCAAATCCACAAGTATAATACTAGAATAGGAAATAATTTGTATGTAAATAATCAAACAAAAACGTTCAACACTAAAACACTAATTTTTAAAGGATTTGTTAAGTAAAACAGTCCACCTGAAAGTATAAAGTCTTCTGCCAGTCTTATTCTGTTCAAAAGGAATTTATCAAACCATTTGAGAGATCAGTAAGGTGATACCAAAATCAATGTGTATCTTCTGTATTTTTTATTATAGTATGAAGTGTTTATCAACAAATATTGGCAGATATTCTTTCATTAATGTGTTTATATGTATATTGATGTTTAACATTATTATCTTTGTTGTATATTGGGATGAACCCCTATTTTGAATATAGTTATCATTATCATTATTGCCAAGGGTGGAACGATTGATAACAATTCAGAAGAGTACCGACCGTGAAAATATCTATAGAAGAGAGACAAGTCTCCGACCCTTCTACGATGTTCCAATGAAGTGAGCGAGTGTGTGAGCGAAGAATCACCAACAAGACAGATTGCCTTTCGAGAAACCTCAATGAATGTTTTGGTGCCGTACTCCCCACATGAGAACTCTATTCCAATACAGGTTGTATCTGGCCTCGTAGATCATTAGAAGCTGACGAGAAGTGAGGTATTTCTTTGCACGAAATAGAAATCCAAGTTTCTGGGAAGCACCTTTGGCGATCGATCTAACATGGTTTTCTCATGAGAGATTATTGCTGATCGTAATCAAAATACTTGGCTTTGTACACCTCGTTTCGACGATGCAATTTTCTTGCTGCAACTTCTCGCGGCCACTTGTCGCTGCGAGATATGTCATGTAGCTGTCAGTTAGCATTGCCAATAATGCCAATATTAAAAAATAGCACTGAATGTTACCAAGATGAACGTCTACGCCTACATTATCTCAACTGATATATAATTTCATTCATTTCTAATAATTGATATTGTGATTAAATCACCTTATTACTCAACTTGATTCCTCAAGTCTCGAAAAATAATTGAAATGTTCAAAATCAATATTCTTCACAATGATGCCACCACATATTTGTAGTTTGTGACAACAAAATCACCATAGAAATAACCAAGTCGCTGCAACTTATCGTACCAAAAAAGATTCATGCAACTCGAAAAACTTGCATGAACACATGCGATTTTCTGGAGTTGCAGCGACAAACTTGCATCGTCGAAACAGGCTAGTAGGAATAGTTTCTCGTGACATCTGAATACTTCGACAGTGTTCAGAGTCTACCAAGATGCATAAAAACCCTGGTACGTTGACTGATATGCTTTTGTTTAGTTAATTCCCCTCGATCTGAGAAATCGAAGTGAGAGCTTACGGTAGGTAATGAAGCAAATGCGATGTTTCAAAGCTGCATATCCACTCAAGTAACAGCTCACGAGTGAAATTTGATACCGACGGTCTCATTGGCTAAGCTCTGTTCTTTATTTCGTTTACCAATATAATCATTAGTACACAAAAATTGTGTTGACATGCTTATAGAAAGCTAACCTCTTACAGACAATTTTGACAGTTTGATATTTCGATTTGAAGTAGTTGAAATTTGAATACATCAAAATCCAATTAGTTTTGTTCGTTTCATTTCACGTTGTACTTTCTACGTTTTTATCGTTACTATTGCAACTGTTGAGTAAATTTTTTATCTCTAGTTACTTTAAAAAATGAAGCATGTTTCATTTTTTGCGATGTAAATATTGCCGAATCTAATATCCATCTCCATAATATTTTAAGTAGCTACTGCAGGTAAATTATATGTTAGTGTTAGAAAATATATGATAGCTTCAACACATATTTCGCAAATAGAAGATGTCAATTGATAATAGAATGCGATATTTTTCCGACCATTAAAAAAACAAACCTTCCTTGAATGACCTTTCTCTTACTTGGGTAGTTATATTTGTGTGATTTACCAATTATTTTCCAGAATCTCCCAGCTTTAACATATTTTATCTACTTCCGTACTCTAATAATATACTTATATGCCCACAACCCGTTTTATAATGAAATCCATTACGATACAGATTTTTCATTACGATACAGATTTTCAACCAATAGAAACCCATTATTTTTCAATCGAGCATGATGTGCATGCTCTGCAATTGACGTTTGTCAAGTCAAAATCGGTATAGACATTGAATTTTTGAAGAATATAGTCAAACTTCGATAATCATAACAAAATGTCTGATGCCAACGATATGGGAGAATCAACTTCGACACATTCACTGGCAGAAATACAGTTAGAATGATAAAATTTTTCATTTGACAAATGCATGATTTATTTTTCTATTTTTTCAATAAAATTTTCTGAGCTCTTCAGTCTACGCGCTGAGGTTATAATAGCTAGTTGGAAGAGACATGGGTTCTATTGCGGCCTCGAGTAATCTTTTTTTTTAAATTTTTGATCTTTTCTTCATTTCTCATCGTTTCATTTCTCGACGTTTCATTTCTCATTAATTACAATTTTTCAGAATTTTTCGAAGAAAAGCGTTTAATTACTATCTTTGTGTGCAATACAAATATAATATTTGTAGTTCATCACTATTTATCGGGTGTAGGTGAAATAGCGTATGCAACTCTCATGTAATGGTTATTAATACACTCGCATCAACCATACGAAACTCACCTTCGGCCGGTTTCGTATCCCGGTTGATGCTCGTGTATTAATAACCATCATTACATGATCGTTGCATAATATACTATTTTCAGTATTATTGACAATGGTTGTTACATGCCTAGAAAAAAGGATCAGAGAATGATAATTCAAACTCATGAAATAAAATTTCTTCGAGGCGAGAGTTCTCTAATGCCTATAACCTACAAAACTGCCTCCCGACGTTCAAGAAATTTGACATTACGTTACTAGATTCATAAAGTGCGCCTCTATTGGCAATCTCTCGAAGTTTCTTTATTTGAAATTATTCAAAATCAAGAACACGATATATTGAGAATATGGACTTTCGATTTTTCAGATGTAAGTCAACGCACCAGAGTTTTCATGCATCTTGGAGTCTACAAAGAACCAACAGTCCGTCAAAATATTTTCAAAATTGTGGCGGTGTGTATCTCAAGGTAACATCCTAGGGTCTTTCTTTTCCTCATTCTGAACCAATAAAATGCAAATCAGCCTATATCAAAGTCAACTATGTAGATGACACAACATTCGGCTTAGGGTCAATTTATACATCTTTGTTTTAATCTTAGTCCTCATTTCATTTGAAAACAAAGTTGATTTCAGACGTTTATGTAGGAGCATTCGAAGAACTAAAAAGATTTTAAAAACTCACTCTATTTGTCTTTCTAGAAAATCTACTCCTATAGTTTTTTTGTAGTCCTTAGTGAAAGTTCCTTTGCAGTACCTTTGGATCATGCTTGATTTTCCCACTCCACCATTGCCCACAATGACCACCTATAACAAAAAAAACATATTGAGATATTTCCGATAATACAGGTAATAAACTCTATCTCCATATTATGCCGCTTTCACATTTTCAATTGGAAAGGAAAATTACATATTTCAAAAAAATCCCACTTCTATTTAAAACAAATGCTGGGTTTGGTTAGGTAGTATATAAGATTCAATTTTGAAAGTATTTCCAGAATCCATATGAAATGTGTCTTATGTCGATCGAAGAAAAGGAACGAAAATTCGAATCCATATTTGAAAATATGAGGTTGACGATGATGAGCTGTGATCACATGATATGTTTTATAATATTTCCATTGAAAATATTGATTTGCTTATCAAAAGTGTCAATAGATTTCCAATATTTCTGGGAGAAAATTCAATTTTTCGATTTAATCCATAAATCTATGAAACCAGGAGTGCTTACTTAAAATATCCTGAGGCCCTATTGAAGATTTCGGAAGATACATCTCATTTTTATATAATCATTTTACTTTTATCACACACTCATACTCATTTCTTCCTTGGAGTTCAGCGTAGAAAGATCTTCCTGTATATTATGTAACGCGACCATGTAGAGGTTCTTGCTCTTTTGTAAACACTAATTAGTTGAATAAATAAAAATCTCTCGGGCAAGAGATCCTACTCAAATAATGTTATAATGGTTAATAAATGAAACAAATTTTATAACCACGCCATAATTTATTCGCATACATTACATCTTCATCGAATGGAACAACTTCGAACTACCTGCACTATTCCATTTGACTGATTTATTATACAATATGAAATGAAAGATTCGACGAACATACTCAATTACCGAAAATCAGCTGAAATAGTTGATAACACCAACTTTTACTGAAGTAGTTCCTTGTGAGATATTTCACTTAAAAAGGTTTATAGAACCCATAATTTACCTTTCTACCTGATGTTAGCCATTGTAGATCGGAACACGTGTAGCAGTTTTGTGAATCTTAGTTATTGAAAACTTATAATAAAGAATTGATATCAGTTAGATAGTTGGTTGAGTAGGAATCCACCATAATGAATTCATACGGAAGAATAAGCAAAAAATAGCTATAACAGACAAAATTGATTACATTTTAATGATTGTTCTCGATGATTTATTGATGAGCCTTCAGCATTTGTTGTTTCGTTTTCTATATCTGTTGCTTATCCGTTCATTGATACAGAACACGAACCAAAAAATGACTGTACCGGTATCATTGACCAGATTTTATATTGATTGTGCTCAATGTTCTATTATTCGATGATTTTTTTATATCTGATACTTATTATTATTATATCTGCTGCTTGATATTTCATTGACACAGAGAAAGAATCAGCAAATTGAAACTTTCTCTAGAGAACAATTACCCCAACACCAAAATAACAAGGTTAGCGTCTGATACGTACAGTATCAGTTTGCTTCTCCTGAAGATGCTATCCTTGTTAGCGAAACGCGCGTCGAGTGCAAATAATATCAGTGTGGTGTTGGGGAAATCGATCTCTAAAAAAAGTTTCAACTTTTACAGTAAATGTTCCAATTTCATCGTTTATTTGAAACAGCAAATATATTAATAGGAAACGTTCAATAGTTCACAAAAAGAAAAATAGTATCTAAAAGTGCTACCTATATAATTGAACACATCTGATGGATGATACTCAATGTTCTGTTTGTGAACATTATTCTTTGTTTTTTCTTCTCAGTTGTGAAGCGGAACAAATATACCAAACTGTATTTTTTCGGTTTTGAGGTGAAAATCCGATAATATACTTAGCATTTCATGTATCAAAGAAACATGGAAAATTATAAATGAAAACCTAAATAGAAATAATAAAGATGATGAAATAATAACTCTGAAATGTGATGAACGTTTGATAATAAATAAAAAAGAAGTAGCTGACAAATTTGCAGATTATTTTGTGAATACGTGTAAAAGTAAAACTGATACCCTTTCTGGCGATCCTTCAATCACATGCACCGTTTGTAATTGTTCTCCGAACAATATATTTGTACCTTACCAAACAGAGACTGATATATCAAACATCATAAAATCGCTAAAAAATAAATCTTGCTCTGGGATTGACGAACTTTCACCAAAGCTGCTGAAAATTATGCAAAAATTAAATAATCTCTCCTCTAACAAAACTTATCAATTCATCTCTAAGTGAAGGAGAATTTCCTAATTTGATGAAAATTTCGTCTCTACATAAAAAAGATGATAAACAAACAATAGATAACTACCGCCAAATATCTCTTCTGACAGAATTTTCAAAGGTGCTTGAACGCTGTGTATACAACATAGTAATCAGTTTCGTAGAACGCTATGACCTGTTAACGCTTTCTCAACATGGTTTTAGGAAAAATAAATCGACTGAATTAGCCACATATCATTTATTAAACTATGTTCACACGTCCTTAGATAAAGGAAAATATGTTGTGTCTCTTATGTTCGATTTCTCAAAAGCCTTTGAGTGCCTAAACATAAATTTCATATTGAAAAAACTTAGTTATCTGGGTATAAGAGGTATCTTGTTAAAATGGTTTGAGTCTTATCTCTCCCACAGAAGTATTTTCATCAAAGTAGAACAACAATTGTCAAATGAATGCACTACTTCTCTTGGGTTCCCCAAGGATCTGTCTTGGGACCCTTAATTTTTCTCCTTTTTGTAAACGATATTCCCAATCATATAACCGCTGGACAAGTAACAATGTTTGCTGATGACACAACAGTTACAGTCTGTGGAGGAACTCTTGAAGAATTGCATAGTAATATAGAAAAAGCTTTTATTGAAATGAAACAATGGTGCCAAAAAAAATCGACTCATTTTAAACACTGATAAGACAACCTGCATAAATTTCCATATGAGAAAGCCAGTTACAAAAATCTTCTATAAAAATCTAATATTTAGCGACAGCATCAAATTACTTGGGACATGGCATAACTCTGACCTTAGTTTCTCCTCTCACATAGAGTTTGTTTGTAAACAACTGAATTCCATTCTATATTCATTTTAAAATGTGTAACTTTCGTTAAAAGCGACAATTCTGACTTCAATGTGTTAGGAAGTCATCATAACTACCCATCAAGAAGTACTATTATGGAAATACCAAAACATAAAACTGCAACATTTAAAAAGTCTGCATTTTATAATTTCATAATTCTTTATAACAACTTACCAGAATATATTAAGGATATCAATAGCTATAACAGTTTTAAAAATGCAACAAAAAGGTATCTTTTGGAAAATAGCTTCTATTCAATAGAGGAATTCCTGGCATTTGAATCCAAACACTGAATGTTCACTAAGTTTTGCTAAAATTGTAAAAACGTATAATATAGTATATTTTTCTGTTTAACCTATATTTCTAAATTTTTTAAATGTTTATCTATGTGTAACGTGATATTTTTATATCCACATGATGCTTTTTATTCTTGACCTGCCAATTGTACTCTGTATGTTAATATGGCCAATAAATACTACTACTACTATTCAAGAAAATACTGCCTCTACTTATTTTTGGGATATGTGTTATTGAAAAACCCCTTCAATATAATGTTCCTCTCGAATCCTCCCATAGTTCAGTATTTCAGACTTTATTTTATTTTTTGAAACAATCCTGATTTTTATTACTTTGGAAATAAATAATATAGACATTGGTCTCTTGATTCATTGGAACAGTTTTATTGATAGGTACACTATGGTTGTTTGGAGTTCTACACATTACTTTGACTCATTATCACTTTGTTTCAGAGCTTACTGGCAAAATACCAAATGGAAACATCATTTTATTTCTTTTATTGGGTTGATGAACCTGCCAGGAATTATCTGGGAAATTATACAATGAAATTCCGCATGATTTACTGATCCCTGATTTCGAGGAACGTAAATACACAATGAAAAAACGTGTTAACGGCTTTTTCACGCTGATTTGAGAAATAAACAACCATTGAAATTTTATTTTGAAGCTTGATACTTGAATGTTTTTGCAATCAAGTAATAATGTCCAGAGAAGACAGTTTGATAAAAACATTTGTGTTCATTGAATGTTATGTTAGTACAATCAATCGTAATGTCTGAAAGATTTGTGTAAGGTGTCATGAAAAATATTATTTTGGTGGAATAGTAATGTAGTTTAAGCTGCCCGAGTTTTTGATACCATTCGTTATTAAAATATGGAGGACGTTCGATAGCAAAACATATCCAGTATTAAAATTTAGCAACGCTTTCGACGTACTTTTTTAAAATGAAATTTGATGTAATTATCTGTTAGTCTATTTCTCTGTGACACTGCTTGTACCTTCCCTTGTCCTCAAGAGCAAGCTAGATCATCGTAGAAGGTACATAATTCCTACCCCTTTGATGTGAGCTTGGAGACCTGTCGAATCTCTCTTGCTCAGGCATTTTTTTTCAATAGAACAGCTGAACTAGTACATAATTCCTACCTCTTTGATGTGAGCTTGGAGACCTGTCGAATCTCTCTTGCTCAGAATTTTTTTTTCAATAGAACAGCTGAATTTTGGAACTCTTTGCTGAGAGGTTTTTTTCTGAGGATCGTAGATTTGTCTCTCTTTCATAGATATATACAATATATACACTCATTTGAAGAACGTAATAACATAAAAAGTTTCACGTTGAAGAAGAATTGCAGATATTAGGAATCATAATTGGTTTTGTGGGGAGAAAGAAGTTTTGATAAAGTGATTCATGACTTTTTCTCCTCCAAGTCAATGAATGTATGTGTCATAGAAATGTCACTGGTATTAACCAATAAATTTTTAATCAGGAATTACAAATTCAGTAATCATTACAAGAAGGCAATCAGTAACACGCTCACAGATGAAATTAGTTATGTACAGTGAGCAAATCACTGTACCAATAATATTACTTATTCAATTTTCCATTTGAAATCATTTTATATTTGTATTGTATGTAACAAAAAATTTCTCTTCTTTGTCTATCCAGAATTAGTTTCCGTAGCCAATTATTATTTTCAGTGGAAAGCTTCTTTCCGATGTCGCCCATCTATTGAAAAATAACACAATTTCCGAACAGTTTTCTCAGGGAATCAAATCAAATATAACAAACAGGAACCTTCATCCCCAGTCACACGAAAATAACACTTCCTGTTATAAAGGAAATGGGCGTCTCTATCGTTGATCAAAATGAGGCACAGGTGCTATTACACATATGCTATATGAAAGCTGATTTTTTTCAACCCTCCTAATCGACATATGTTTCAAGCTAACCACAGCCCCATTATTGTTACCTATATTGTAGTTCCATGAGGTTCATATGTCATTGTATTGATTGTGGAGAAACAAGATTATGAAATTGTAAAGAAAATCGTCTTATTTTCTCACAGATAGGTATGATAGCTTTTCGAAATAAGTTGTGATGTTCAGGCTTTGAAGCCAACAAAAGGTTGGGTTATCGTTCGAAATATGAGCCACAACGGAAGCCGATCAACGTGATGGATCGACAGAAGAGAAGATGTGAAAAAATCACATAAAAAATTAACTCATCGATCAATAGACCAATTTCAGTTTCAATTCACGCTGAAATTGAACGTAATTATCATGGCGGTTAATAAGAGGTTAGTGAAGTGAATTGAGTCAATTTTCAAATTAAATTTCCATACAGAATAAACAAGTGTTCTATAGAGAACTGAAAGACCTTTCAAACGATAGGATTTTTACATTCGAAAAAATTAATTGATAGCGTCCTCTTGGCAGTGAGTGACTTGGCAGTGAATGACTTGGCAGTATGGATTTTTCCTTCAAGAAGTATAATTGAAATTGACGACTTTCCATGTTGAATTTGTCAGACCTCGATAATTTTTTTACGTGAACTATTCCCAAGAAACAATAGTACATACAGTAAAACAGAAATAGAATTTGATTTTAAAAAGTCTGTATTCATTTCGTGAGGCAATATCCCTTGAATTTCCTTTTAAATTTTTCTATGGATTTGATATTTTTTATCGTTGTTGGTAGGCGATTATAGGTAGTACACCTTCATGTAATATCGCTTTACTGTCAAAATTGGATTTCGACTCATTTATATTCAAGAAGTCGACCTGACTTGTACTGTAGCTATGGATTTGTCAATTTTTTCAAATCCAATATTTGAACACTTGTGGCCAGTGATTACAAAGTGAATCAATATGTTCTCATTCCACGAAGGGTTTCGATATATATATATATATATTTATATATATATATATATATATATATATATATATATATATATATATATATATATATATATATGTAGAAATTGATGTTTTCACGGATCTTTGATATGCAAGATGAATTTTTCTGGGTTTTTATCCGTTAAGTATCTTCTAATTTGTTCGACGTTTCGAATTCCATTTTGAATTCATTCTCAAGAACTGTGAGACGAATATCTGTCCATACCGTCCTGGTCAATCACTCCCCTTACGAAGCAACCAAGCAAGAGCAAGCAAAGACTTCAATTGTCTGTTCTCCACGAAAACTGGTATTTATAAAAACTCTCCTCAGTCATTATCCGACTTGGTCCGATATTAAGGCTGCATCCTGCCCATCCAGGTATTATGTAGAAATTGATGTTTTCACGGATCTTTGATATGCAAGATGAATTTTTCTGGGTTTTTATCCGTTAAGTATCTTCTAATTTTTTCGACGTTTCGAATTCCATTTTGAATTCATTCTCAAGAACTGTGAGACGAATATCTGTCCATACCGTCCTGGTCAATCACTCCCCTTACGAAGCAACCAAGCAAGAGCAAGCAAAGACTTCAATTGTCTGTTCTCCACGAAAACTGGTATTTATAAAAACTCTCCTCAGTCATTATCCGACTTGGTCCGATATTAAGGCTGCATCCTGCCCATCCAGGTATTATGTAGAAATTGATGTTTTCACGGATCTTTGATATGCAAGATGAATTTTTCTGGGTTTTTATCCGTTAAGTATCTTCTAATTTGTTCGACGTTTCGAATTCCGTTTTGAATTCATTCTCAAGAACTGTGAGACGAATATCTGTCCATACCGTCCTGGTCAATCACTCCCCTTACGAAGCAACCAAGCAAGAGCAAGCAAAGACTTCAATTGTCTGTTCTCCACGAAAACTGGTATTTATAAAAACTCTCCTCAGTCATTATCCGACTTGGTCCGATATTAAGGCTGCATCCTGCCCATCCAGGTATTATGTAGAAATTGATGTTTTCACGGATCTTTGATATGCAAGATGAATTTTTCTGGGTTTTTATCCGTTAAGTATCTTCTAATTTGTTCGACGTTTCGAATTCCATTTTGAATTCATTCTCAAGAACTGTGAGACGAATATCTGTCCATACCGTCCTTACCGTTTTTATAAATACCAGTTTTCGTGGAGAACAGACAATTGAAGTCTTTGCTTGCTCTTGCTTGGTTGCTTCGTAAGGGGAGTGATTGACCAGGACGGTATGGACAGATATTCGTCTCACAGTTCTTGAGAATGAATTCAAAATGGAATTCGAAACGTCGAACAAATTAGAAGATACTTAACGGATAAAAACCCAGAAAAATTCATCTTGCATATCAAAGATCCGTGAAAACATCAATTTCTACATAATACCTGGATGGGCAGGATGCAGCCTCAATATCGGACCAAGTCGGATAATGACTGAGGAGAGTTTTTATAAATACCAGTTTTCGTGGAGAACAGACAATTGAAGTCTTTGCTTGCTCTTGCTTGGTTGCTTCGTAAGGGGAGTGATTGACCAGGACGGTATGGACAGATATTCGTCTCACAGTTCTTGAGAATGAATTCAAAATGGAATTCGAAACGTCGAACAAATTAGAAGATACTTAACGGATAAAAACCCAGAAAAATTCATCTTGCATATCAAAGATCCGTGAAAACATCAATTTCTACATAATACCTGGATGGGCAGGATGCAGCCTTAATATCGGACCAAGTCGGATAATGACTGAGGAGAGTTTTTATAAATACCAGTTTTCGTGGAGAACAGACAATTGAAGTCTTTGCTTGCTCTTGCTTGGTTGCTTCGTAAGGGGAGTGATTGACCAGGACGGTATGGACAGATATTCGTCTCACAGTTCTTGAGAATGAATTCAAAATGGAATTCGAAACGTCGAACAAATTAGAAGATACTTAACGGATAAAAACCCAGAAAAATTCATCTTGCATATATATATATATATATATATATATATATATATATATATATATATATATGTGAGAAGGTTAGACGACTGTCTAAGTTAAAGAAGAATCCTTTAAATATTCGGGTGTGCAGTCAACAAGGAATTGGAATTGAACAGAATAAAGAGTTCACTTTTTCCAATTCCTTGTTGACTGCACACCCGAATATTTAAAGGATTCTTCTATATATATATATATATATATATATATATATATATATATATATATATATATATATATATATATATATATATATATATATAGAAGTTTTATGGTTAATAGAAGGTTCCAGACCGGATAAATCATAAATACATTTAACAACTTTATTCTGCAGTCATTCCAATGGTTTTGAAGTTCTTTATGAAGCATAACCCCAGATGGCTATCCAAGATGAAGATGGGAGTAAACGGGAGAGAAGTAAGTATTTTTCAGACATATGAATGAACCCTCTCGAAAATTGAGAGGAAAGGGGGGATTTTGCACGTCGCGGCCGGCGGTGCCAAATCTTTTTTTTGTCAAAAGCGGTATTCTTTCGTTCAAAGCGGGACAGAGTGAACGAACTCATATAATCCGAAGTTTTCAAATATTGTCGATCTTATTTGGTCGTGGCACTGTATGTAGCTGAAGTAACTTTATCTCATACCATAAGAAAGATGAACGCTCTTTATGCGTGGCACTACCAAAAAGTTGACGTAGAGAAACGTTCATAAAATTGAAAATTCGGCTACAAATTTGTTTGCTATGATAGCTGTAGCCTTTTCCATAAATGTTATCAACTATTGAGGCTATTATAGTTTTTCTACTTTGTAGGCTTCGGCTGTATTATTTATTTCCATTTTTTACTCAACTTTTCGATCTTCTCATTCTATTATTATTTTAAGACTATCTCATCATTATACTCTTCAAGTTTTGTGTTGGACTTCCTCATAACCTATAGTGGAAGTGGTTATAAAATGTTGTAGTGAGCGATAGTTTTCTAGTATGAATGTTATTGATGTTGGTCAAAATAAAACAATAAGTGTGTGCTAACCCTTGATAATGAAAAACAATGAAGACATAGAAAAACCCAATTCAAACAGAATGATTTCGCTGGTAATACAACTAATAGCGTGTTTATGCAATCTAATCACTTCAAAGGAAGAATTCCGTATACATATACATGCAGCCATCTGAATTTTTTTTTGTATTTTTTGTGTTCTCAACCTACCACAATCTGAAAAAAATAAGAATCAATTTTGAAATCTATAAACAGATTTTCGACAACGAACCAAGAAGAGAGATATTTGTGAACAAGTATAAATATTTTTGAACTGTTTTTGATTAAGTAAGAGGTTAACTTTTGGGCAGATTAAAAATGTACCCCTCTACACTTGTATGAACAGGTGTAATGAAGTATATATTAACAGCACCGAGAACTCATTTTATTTCCTACCAGCCACTAAAATTGAAATTTATAATATCATCCGCAATCTTAAAAACTCAAACTCACAGGGATATGACAACTTCTCTACAAATCTTTTGAAAAAATGTGCGGAATTTGTGGCAGAACCTCTGTCCTACATAATAAATTGTTCAATTCAAGAAGGTACATTTCCTGAACCTCTAAAAATTGCAAAAGTGCGTCCTATATTTAAAAACGGAAATAAATCACTGGCAAAAAACTTTAGACCCATATGTCTGCTGAGTCCTTTTTCCAAAGTTTATGAAAAATATGTATCAGGACTCGTCCTTAATTATTTTGAATAATACAACCTATTAAATACCAATCAATTTGGTTTTATCAAAGACAGCTCCACAGTGAAAGCTATTATAAAATTTATTAATGAATTACAGGATATCTTAGACCAAGGTAAAAAAGCATGTGGTATCTTTCTGGACTTAAGCAAAGCCTTCGATTTGGTAAACCACAATATCCTATTATACAAACTAGAACGATATGGATTTAGGGGATCTCAGCTAGCTTGGTTTGAAAGTTATCTGAGAAATAGGACACAGTACGTTGAAATCAAGGGACATAAATCAGAGCAGATCTTATCAACAATTGGAGTGCCCCAAGGCTCAGTATTGGGACCTTTGCTATACATTATTTACGTTAATGATATCAAAAGCAAAAATTGTATTATGTATGCAGACGACACTACCTTAACAGTTATAGGGGAAAAAATAGCCGACGTAACAAAAAATTCAAATATAGAGTTAACAAATATGGCCCAATGGTTTTCAGATAATGGTCTGATACTGAATGAGGACAAGTCAAAATTTATTAGATTCAACTATTCGAATAGAAGTAATGATCTTAGTCTGTTGATAAGAAATGGTAGATCACTTGAACAAGTTCAATCATCAAAGTTTCTAGGTATACATATTTCGGAAAATTGTAACTGGACCACTCACATCAATGAGGTATGCAAAAAAATTGCACCTATATGCTATATGATTTACCAACTGAAGAAGACTGTAGATAAATCTCTTTTAGTAATGCTCTATTTTGCCAAATTTCACTCAGTTATCTCATATGGAATAGCGGTGTGGGGAGTCTGTGCAGACTATCAAAGAGTCTTCATTTTACAAAAACGAGCAATTCGAAATATATTAGGAGTAAGTAGGAGAACTAGCTGCAGGGAACATTTTAGACAACTGAAAATTTCAACAGTTCCATGCATATATATACTAGAGGTACTAGTCTACATTAGAGAAGATCTAAAAAATTTAGCAAAACTAAGCAAAAATTATTGCACTAGGAATGCCTCGGTGCTGGAAGTACCAAGACACAAAAAGGCTAAAACTGAACAGTGTCCAAAGCTCATGGGAATAAAACTCTTCAACCATCTTCCCCAATACATTAAAGACCTCTCTATTGACCAATTTAAGAGAACAGTGAAGGAACTTCTTTTGGAACAGACTTTCTACAGCGTAGATGAATTTCTAAACTTTGTATTTTAAAACAGACAAAATTGTATATATATTCAAACTGTTTAATCTTTGTACCTTAATGTTATTAAAAAAAAAAAAAAAAAAAAAGAAAAATTGTATTTGCCAGATGCTTTAATGTTAGATTTTACAGTTATACTATACTTTAGTAATTTGTATTCTACTTTTATTTTACTTTATATTATACTTCTGTGATTACTTATATACTTACCTACTTTGACATTATCATACTCACTTTGACTTATTCCATATCATGTAAATGATCGAAGGAACAAATAAACTATTATAATTATTATTATTATGATTTCCGATATTAATTCTTATTCTTTCAGATTGTGAAAACCAAAATAACTACGAGGAAAGAAGTCATCCACTACAAAAAAAAGACTTTCAAAGAGTACCGTATGATCTTGTTCTTGACCTACAGCTTCTGAACATGGCACACTTGACAATAGTACTACTGAAACGAGTTCTTTTGATCTCATATTGCAGGTTCATTGGGAAATCTTCGGAATAAATCTTGAACTATTTTTCATATCGCAAGTCATATATTCGAAATGTATAATCCTCAAAGAAAAATAAACAAACTCCGTAGAAGTAAACAATCAATTTCTCTCGGGAGAAACGTCAACATATTCGCTCTCTAGTAAAAACAATTTTATTGCTCGTTTATGAATTCTAAAAATACGACACGCATCACGATTTGTTTGTTGCTACAAATCTCTATGCCATCAATGAACGTTCTGATGTTGTAGTTTCGCCGGATGGACATGAGTTCTTATGAATTACAATAGCTTTTTGGTAATACAGAAGATAAATTAAAAATCACAGAAAAGTTGGGAATTTATGAAATTAGTTGTCAAGATTACAACAACAAATACATCGGCCAGAATCCACGAGCTATTGAAACTCGTTTCGATGAGCATCTTGCACACATGAAATACAGAAAGGTGAAAAAATCCAGTGTCTCCCAACACGCTGCAGACAATGACCACAAAATTGATGAAAGCAATTTGAAACTGACTGAGCATGTGCATGACACAAGACTACTCGATGCATGTGAGAGTCTAAAAATACCAAAATGTTAAAATAGCATGAATGGTGACAAAGGACCTATCCCTTTCAGCCCGCTTTTCAATCTATTGTTGACAAATTGTAGTGTATATTCAGGTTCGACATCAAATATTCAGTCAGTTATTGTTATCAATGGATCAGGACTTCAGCTTCTTCATTCAGGAGATTGCAAAAGACCACCTTTCCATAAAATTCACTGAAATATTTTCTTACTTCGAAGGTGTGAACCATACACAATGTCCTCTGCGTTGATTGAGTTGGGGATGTTTCTCCAATGATTATTTCAGAATATAATTCGGCGGCCGCCAGTGGGTGTAAAAAAAATAAATCATTCAACTTCACGACATAGTCTGGCAGCGTACTTGAAACCTGGCGAATCAGCGTTGAACAATTCATTCAGACCAGTTCCAACTATACCTACGTAGTAGTTTGATTGTCTAACATCGGCCAGAAAACAACTACTTCCCTGGCAAATACCCCGAAGGGCATTATATACTATTCGAATGGTGCCAGTTCAATACTTCACATTTTTTTGTTTTTTTTTATATGCAGATTCACATGAAAGGGTAGCCGTGTGATGTTCGAAGAACACCGCTTGGGACAGGGGATACGAATCAACATTCACTTTGAATTTTTGAAGTTTGTAAGCCTCAGGAAAAACCTCTCTCGGCAAGGAGTTCCAAAAGTTCAGCTGTTCTATTGAAAAAAAATCCCTGAGCAAGAGATGTTTGACAGGTCTGCAAATTCACAACAAAGGGGTGGGAATTATGTACACGTCGAGTCATCAGTGTAGATATTGCCAAGGGTGGAACGATTGATAACAATTCAGAAGAGCACCGACTGTGAAAATATCTATTGAAGAGAGACAAGTTTCCGACCCTTCGACGATGTTCCAATGGAGTGAATCAAGAAGCCTCAATGAATGTTTTGGTGCCGAACTCCATACATGAGAACTATATTCCAAGACAGGTCGTATCTGATCCTTGTAGATCATTAGAAGCTGACGAAATGAAGTATTTCTTCGCACGAAATAGAAATTCAAGCTTTTTACCAGGAATCAAAATATTTTATCACCTAGATATAATTATGATAGAATGAAAAGAGGGACACATTATTCAGATTTCAAGGTCCATAATCACTTGCCGTCTGGACTCATCTGTGAAGGGAAAATAGTTCGATCTAGTTATCGGTTCTCTCGGTTTCTAAAGTAAATACAGTCCACACACACTTTGCATCCTACTCGTCAAGAGGCTGAAATTGCCTATAATAATCCTACATGTTGTTCTTCCATTTCTGAATCATACTTCATACTCATATATTTTTGGGAAATGAACTAACGACGATGTTCCAATGGAGTGACTCAAGAAGCCTCAATGAATGAATGAAAGTATTTCTTCGCACAGAATAGAAATCCAAGTTTCTGGGAACTAATTTTCAATTGTTGGGATGGGCACTATTTAAGACTAAATTTGTGGGAATCGCAGGGTGTAGGTGTTTTCTGAAAGGTGTCAGCCCATCAACTTAATTTGTAGGTACTCGAGATTGTTCTAATCTAATTGTCCAGTGGTCCTTTACTGATGCAGTTGCAGTTCAAACCATTAATAGATACAATAATCTTCATCCACGTGATGAAAAAATCAGAGGATCACGCATTCCAGAATATACCTGAAGTGATGAAGAATGAGTGAATAAGCCAGCTAATTCACCAGTATATATAGGATGTTTCAGAATTAGACACACATACTCGTATTGTAGATATCTCATCGTCATCAATTGTCAGCATACGTTAAAAACTCGCAGCAGAAACAACTAGATATATCATTTGTATAAATGTTGAAGAGGTGAGGCCCAAGCGGGAGCCCTTGGGAACTCCGGAAGTGATATTAAGGAATATAGAACAGAACTTTTCCAGAGATAGATATATTTGTAGTATACGACTGATATCATCTCAGCAAACTACGGAGAAAAAATTCCATCCTTCACGAAATAACGAATTTTAAACAGTACCTACTTGGAAAAAATGCATTTTCAAGGACAAAAATTACACTTTTTCAACAACTTCCATTGTGTTCATTAAAATTTATCACACATATCTCTGGTCTGCGTAGAATCATCAGTATTCATGGTGTTCATTTTGCAAGATTTGTTTCGTTCTAAGACCATTTTGTTAAACGAAATTCCAAACGGACGCCGCTGTTGAAACTGCTACCGATTCCATTTATTTGCTATATTTGACGAATAACTAGGATAAGGCCAGCGACGATTATGCAGATGGAGACAGACGAAGAATGCGAAAAATGCAACAGTCCCGATATAATGTACACACTTCTAGATAACGTCGCTTGATGACTTTCCGAGGAACGAAAATAGCACAATTACAGATGGACGATTACGTAGCGATCTGAGTCAGTTTTTATCGTGAAAATACCGAATGATCGATGAGAGACGTTAAAGGACAAAGGAAGAAATACCTTTAGCGATGATTACAGTATCGCCTACAATAATGTCTGCAGGTTCAGAATCAAGATGTTCGTCAGCATGTATCATCCTTTTTGTAATTTTTGAACTCATGCAGTGGAAAAACAAACAAGCTTATCGATAAGTCCTTGGTTGTATACAACGATAATAACAAGTAATATGAAATGATCTAATCACTTCTTAGACAATATAAAAGACACTTGAGTGGGCATACTTGAAGACTGGCGTTAAATCAAATCATCTTTCGAACAATCTGTTCAGGCCAGTCTCAAATTACCTACACGGATATAATTCAATGCCCTTCGTGGTATTAGCCAGAGGAGTAGTTGTTTTCTGACAGGTGCCAGCCGAAATCTACTGTGTAGGTAATTTGAGACTGGCCTGAACAGATTGTTCGAAAGATGATTTGATTTAACGCCAGTCTTCAAGTATGCCCACTGACTATGTCAAGTATTTTTACATTCTCCTCGCAGGAGGAATGGGCGAATTCGGTTTGCTTTTGGAATACCTCGTCCATTGGTAGATGGCGTAATAACTTCGTTGTTCGCATCAGCTTTGGCCGGGGCTTGATACTCGTGAAGGAGTTTGATTTTTAATTATGGGAAATCATCGACTTTATGTTGATGATGGCACTGCCTTGCACTGACGAGTGGCCAAATAGCCCGAAACCGGTCTGCAAGTGTGTCCGTCCTTATAATTGAAAATCAATTCCTTCTTTTGTATCGACGAAAGCAAATGCAGGATTTACTTCTGTGAAGAAACCTGCACTGGCACCTGTATAAAATATAAAAGACACTTGAGTGGGCATACTTGAAGACTGGCGTTAAATCAAATCATCTTTCGAACAATCTGTTCAGGCCAGTCTCAAATTACCTACACGGATATAATTCAATGCCCTTCGTGGTATTAGCCAGGGGAGTAGTTGTTTCCTGACAGGTGCCAGCCGAAACCTACTGTGTAGGTAATTTGAGACTGGCCTGAACAGATTGTTCGAAAGATGATTTAATATAAAAGACTACCAGTTTGACAGCTTAAAGAGTCTGGGTGTAGAGCTGAAGAATTGAGTTGTTTTTTTTCGGGTGGAGTCTGAAGAACAACCATTATTTTTTTATTCAGGAAAATACTCATAACTACAAAAAAATAGAAGAACATTTCATCATTCATTATTCATTTTTGAATGCTCGTTTTACATATGAAAAATCAACCAATCAAACCACTTATGTATATAAATTTAATAATACCATCATGGTATAATACAATGATCTAAATTACAATTGAAATCGGTCTAATAATTTGGGGAAGGGCCTAAATAAACGATGAGATTAAAGCCTTTGGTGTATAATTTGAAACTTTTTGTAGACATCAATTACCCTAACAACAAACTTATATTATTGGCTGAATATACTAAATTAGTGAAACGTGCTTTAAGTGCACATCATACGAGCTTGGTGTAGGGGTGATCTGAAGGGTTCAAGTGTCACTTACATCATTCAGCTTAAGTGGAATTATATGTTACAACCCCAAAATTCATAGTCTTTGACACTTATTGAACGCTGTTAAATGCAAAGGAATAACAATTTTAGGTGGTTTTCAAATGAATAAATATCAACGAAAATTCAAATTTTCTGTAGAGAACAAAAAATCAAATTTAACACCAAAGATTTCAATATCATCGTTTAAAAGAAAATTCAGACTAAGATTGTCAACATTTTTCGGATTTCTGAAAAAGCTTATATAACGCTCAAGATGCATATATTCCGTTTTTAGTATTACACTAATTAATAAAAATTCTTCTTCTGTACCTGTTAAAAGTGCTGAAAGGCTCTTCCTGAGCACGCCATAAAATATTATAAAAATTCATTTTGAATTATCAGTTTGCAAAAGTTAGACTATGGCGGCCTTGCTGGGGACAGCGGAACTGTCCCGCCCAAAGCGGAACGAATGGACACAGTAGAATAAAATCTACCTCTACCACAGTTACTGTGTCTCTACTGTGATATGGACACAGGGATTTCGAAAAATTCCTGGGCTATTGAGGCGTGAAGTGTTTGACCTGAACATATCTACAATAATTGGGTGGGTGACTATTTTGAACCGTCCTAGATAAGTATTTATTGTGAACCCGACTTCCAGGAATTGTTTTTCAGATTCTGATAGGTTGAAAACACAAAAAACCACGAAGAAAGAATTCATCCACTACAAAATGATGCCTTTAAAAGACAAGTTTGAAGAATTAAATACTCGACATATGTATATATATATATATATATATATATATATGTGTTCGGGTAGGCTTTCGCGGTCGGATATGTGCAACTTCCGGTTCCATACCGGTTCCGGTTTTCATTCGGGGTGTCACTGATAAAGTGAGCCGAATTCTGACAAAATACGACATCAAGACAGTTTTCACAGCAAATAATCAAATTAATATCCTCTTTCCTGCGCTCACCCAAAGATACAATACCCAACGAATCACAAGGAAAATATGGAATTCCTTGCCACGACTGCCCGAGAACATATAGGACAGACCAACCGACGAGTATCAGACAGGTGGCATATTCCACCTCTAAGGGGGTGAAAAACGGGGACGAAGTTTGTATGGGACAACGTGATGCCTTGGTCCAAAATACTTCAAATCGTTTTCGAATTTTAGTGAAATTCATCGACTAACGGGATTAAAAAGGGATAGAAAGTTATTCTGGGGGTAAATCAACGCACAGCCTAAGCCACTGATCGTAGAGACCACCTGAAACTTGAAGGATGAGTTCTTTGTATCACCTAGCCATCCGATAAGAAAGGATTTTCCAAAATTCTACCCCTAAGGGGATGAAAACGGGGGCAAAGTTTACTTCAAAATTTGCAGAAACATTCTTCAACGAAATAGATGGAAGAAGTGTTCGTATTTTATTGAAATTCATCACCCCCAACGGGTTGAAAAAAAGAGTGTATAATATTTTCGACTCATATCAAACACAATATAATTGCATCACAAAAATAAAAGTATTGGAAAAATTCTCAGGAACTTCTTTGGTTTGCTCCAATTCACAAAAAGCTAAGAACGTTTTTCAAAACTGAACACAAACAAATCGATTTTTTTCATTTGAAGAATATTTTTTTGCCAATTCACATTGGAAGTTGAACAACATGAACAAAAGCAAACTGTATCCCCTTTGTATACAAAAACATAAACGAGAAAAGGTACCTAATGAGTGTGAAAGTAGCATGATCATCTGGAATGATTTGTTCAACAAACGCCGCTGATATACGGTTCGCGAGTATATCATTGCTTTGAATGCATATTAAGGCCCCTACTTTCTCTTTTTGCTGCATTTATTCGTTCTTTACTGCAATAATCAGTGGCGAACTGAGCAGCGGTATGCCATTTCATTCGTTTTTCTCACGGCCGTAGATGTTAGCGAGGATGACAAACGATTGTACGAGGATGCAACGGAAAAGAGGACGAACGTTATTCATGTTAATTTATTGAAACTACAGCCCCGATGGTTCACTTCAGCACAAGCATTTCACGTATGCGCAATTAGTTTTTTCTTCAAAAGTCAGAAATGTATGACGTTTTATTACATCTGAGATCCACGATGCAGTTTGTCGCTGCGACCCAAGAAAGTTGCATGTATAGTGCGATTTCATGATTATTTCAATAATTTAAATTTGACATTAGTGTGCCGCAAAGTGACATTTTTGTGCCACAGTGACACAAAAATTTTCCATCACTACTGCTGTCTCAAATACCAACATACAAACTATCCATTGCTAAGCACCGGAGCAACATCTATCGAATCATTTGAATGTTAACAAACGTCAAGCATAAAATATTTGTAAAATATTCTTTTCTACAAACGTCAGTGAAAGTATAATTTTTGACGCATGCTGTCAGTGTCTAAAATGCCATTTTATGACACTGGTGTTAAAGGTGAATCATTTTTAGCACTAGTGCTAAAAGTGATTTATTTGACTTTTTCGGTCGATATCCTTCATCATTGACTTCAACATAAGAGTAATTCGACCAAAGCGTTGACGATTTCCATATTTTGGACTTTTCTTCGAAGTATGCAAGAAGCACTTTTTCACTGGCCTCTTGCCTCTGACATTTTTCTGATCACACCATTTCAAGAAACGATCGTATGAAAACTCGTACTGTCACTTTGACTTACTAGGCAATGATTCAAAAGCAGCAGCAAAAGCAGCTTCATCAATTTCCGGCGGTGGAAATTCATTTTCTGGATCACTTTCCATGGAGGAACGAAGAAACGAGAAAGAATAATTCGTGATTTATTAACGTTAGTTGTCAACAAAGACAAATCAACAAATTCTGTTTTTGATACTTGGCAACTTGTTTCATAAATGCATTCTATGAAATTGGATTCAAAACTGATAATCTCGAGGCTATTATTTTATCAATTATTTAATGTAAAATAGGTATGCGTTAATTTGGACTTATAATGGTGTTTGTAGAAATAATAGTGTATGATATACCTGCTAAAAGTGATTTTATTTTGTTTGAAGGGAAACTTCCCTTCTCACAAAATAAAATATCACTTTAAGCACTTATATCATAAATAACTATTTCCCATATTTTTTTTAATGAGATTGAACTGAAATGGATAGCAACAATTGGAAATACTCCGCCAGAACTGAGAGAACAAGTTATTTAATTGTCATTGAATCTATAACTTCCCTCAACTTCAAGAGAAAAATATGAAACTGCCTACAAACAGTTTATGGATTGAGAAAAAATACATGAATAGAAGAGTTTCTGAAAATATAATTTCGACATATTTTGAAGAACCATTCAAACCAAGAAAAGCCTCTACTGTATGGTCAATATATTCAATGCAATGTTGGAAATTTGAGTTATACGAGTTTGAGTTATACGAATAGACGCAGCACCTTTTCGTAGTAGATAAAAAATCTGCCCTTCTACACTTGTATAGATTCCAAAATTAATTTTAAAATCTTTCAGATTGTGGTAGGTTACAAACCCAGAAAACAACGGAACAAATAAAATCATATAATGATTTTAATGATCCCCTGCACAATATGGTAGAAAAGTAATTTTGCATATTTTTTTTTAATTTTTTTTATATATTTTTTGAGAGGAATTGAAAAATAGTACGATACGTTCTAGTTGTTTGCATTTATCTTGGCAACAATCACTGCTATTTTTTTATCTTCTATATGAGAAGTAATATCAGACAATTAATATATTATCAAGAGTTTTTCATTCTGCGATATTTCTTTCAATAAAGAAGTTTTTTTGTTGCGGAGGAGAAAATGTTGCTATGTTTTGAATTTTCAGTCAGTGTAGCTGGTTTCAACTTGAATGAACTATAAAAAAGTTATTTTGGTAAAATTTATGAATTTATTGATTTCACATCTAAACTGTTTTTATTTGCTCGTTCGCATAGAAGGCAAGTACATTCCAGTTTTGACTTTTTGTGAATACCAAAAACCTTGAAATCATCTAATTTTTTGGATTTTTTTTTGAGAATCACATTTTTCATTCGGCATGTAACTTGGGAGGATTCTTCATTAACTGATGTAAATGACTAATGAAATTCCTTAATCATAATAAGAAAAATAAACTGAACCCGAATATTCGTTACGATTTTTGAACCATGATTTTTCAACTACAAATCAGTGTTTTGAGCATTTCTAAACCCACAAGGGTCGATAATTAATAAGTTGACTAGTGAATTTCATAAACATCATGAAATATCATTGAAAATCACAAACTGAGATAATTTCATGTTTTTTTGGCAGCCACAGAACGTCAAAATCCATAATGTGCTTACTCTACGAAATAATTTGTACGAAAAACATAGTTGACTCACCTTCAGGGCCACTTCTAGCTCTTCCTCCCTCATTTTGTTAGGCACGTGGCCCGTAACCCCTCAAAAGGGGTGCCGAGCTCATCCTTCTGCTAGTATCGGAACCCTGAAAAAGTAATTAAGAAAAAATTAGAGATATCATAACAAATAATATACCATGACTTTTATAGAGAGCATGCGATATTTATTTTCATGTCTCCAGTAAGAATTGGGGCTTACTTCCTTCTGAGCTTGTAATTTTGTTTCGAGAACCCTCAGGTCAATTTCATTCAATTGATTGATAATCTATCTAGAACAACTATTTCTATATACCTCTCCTTTTTAGGAGGGAAGGTATATTACGAAATAGGTGAAGAGTGAGAAAGCTGACAGAGAAAGAGCGGTATATGTAAATATTGGGCGTGGTACTGACTTATATATCATCAATACTAATAATAGGTTAGATTTGCAATTAGTTTCAATAATCAACATTTGATTGTTGACACTGCTCAGCTAACTCTGATTAATGGATCGCCGGACTCATTGAATTGCAAATTGGAAGTTGTTTTTTCACCTAGATGTCATGTAATTATGAAGGTATCATTGAAATTTGAATATGCAAAGAAACCGAATGCTACTAATTACATAGAACCTAAGAAAGAAACAGCTCAGCATTCCTATCCAGAATCGTGTATTCCTTTCACCAATCAATCAATAAACCAAAAAAAGTAGGAGAAGCTGTTTATTTTCTGATGACGAAGCGCTAAAGACGTAATAAATTTTTACAGATCAAGGTCAAAGTCGTATGACGAAGACTTGGCCGGTCAATACGCCATATGGGAAGCGAGAGAAAATTTACGAAGAAGTCTTCAGCCTGGAGCGATGCTAAATAAGCGACAGATAATCATTCCGAAAAAATAGATGTATCATTCATGAATTAGACAATTAATGTTCTATTAGAGGGTAATGTACTGATGTTTGCTTGACGTATATTATTGGTGATTCCACATCCACACCTGAATAGGGGAGCCATAACGGGGATTTCGGGATTTACTGAAGCGCGGCAGATTAATATACAGGGGGATAACTTGTACCCTGTTAAGTACTTCCACCATATATGAGGCCTTTATATATGGCCGCCCTTCAAGGATAAAGGATCAGATTATTGAAAAAAAATGACCATCTGAAATTCTCGAGCGCGTCAGATTGAGGTAGGGTGAGTTAGTTACATCCTGAAACGTGTATATTCCACTAATCTGACAATTCGAGAGTGACCTGAAGAAGGATGAGGGCTACAAAGTTGTAAATAAAAGGTCATTTCGACATTCTCGAGCGTGGCCAATTTTATTTTTATTCTGAAGGAAATAAATCATGAATTGCAAAAAATATATAATTTGACGATTTCCACAAGCCGAAATAATAAAAATTCATCGATAAAGTTTAATGCGTGCAGCTACTTGATGCATATATTTCCCTCTCCATGTTTCTATTTCTCGCTCACTCTTTCTTTATCTATTGCTCTCTCACTCCGTCTCCACTCTGGTTGCCATGATGCCATGACAGTTAATCACACAGACTCGGTGGTGGCATGATATTGTTTATAACGAATATCCAACGTTTCAAAATTTCGAAAATGTTATTGCTTATAATTATTTTCTTATAAATACTAAATATATAAGTATTCTACTGAAAAAATTATATACTTTTTTTATTTGCATGCTTTTTCCTGGGCTCTTCAATTATTTAAGTTCAATGATTGAAAAAAATTAAAAAAAAATTCAAATTGGCAGAACAGGCAAATCCCTTCAGATAATCGTCAGATCATAAGACTGCAACATCTAGGGCGTAAAGATGAACCATATATATCTTAATCTGACGCGCTTGTGTATATCAAAATGACGATTTTTTTTCAGATTCTAACAACGGCTGCGAGTCTGCGTCACATCTAAACCGTCAGATTATTATATAAGAGCTTTTTTTAGGTTCACTTAACATCCTCTCAGAAAATCTGACACGCTCGAGATTTTTTTTTCATTTTCAACCCTAACGTGCGATTACCCCCATCATGGATACAACCAGATTAACATACGTACATTTTTTAAAATATGTAGGACATAGATGATATCAATATCTGATGCGCTCGATTATGTCCATGCAATAGTTTTTCTCTACATTTTTGAAAATCTATAGCCGCTCTCCCCCGCCGATGAAAAGGCATATATAATGTATGCATTTTTTTCTTATTATCATCTGAGCTTCACAACCCAATAGGTCTCTATGACGCTCGAGTAAATCCCGATTTAGCATCGTGGGCTCTCCTACTATTGAGTTTTTGTATTGGAAAAAATAGTAGTTTGTTGTAATTCACAAAAAATATACCCTTTAAGTTTGTGTTGGTTCTGACAAAGATCGGTCCCAGAACACTTAGAAGCAGTTGCAGCGTTGTGAGCTGGGAAAGCGTAGGCAAGGTATTCACCAATACATGGATGTGCGACTATTTTAAACTGTTTCAGATTTGGTTTGTCATGAAGCAAACATTCACTGCCACCCTTATTTACCTTAGATTACTTTGAAATGTATTCGATGATTGTATTCAATATTCGGAGAAGGAAAAGACAAAAGTAGTTCCTGAACATTTCCTTTCAAAAAGAGTTTCAGAATATCAATTGTCAAATAAGGAAATACCATTTTGTCTCAACTGTTATTCTGATTCACAGTTAAAAATTGTCAATAAAAAGATAGCAGATTACTGATCCCAAATATCATGTATATTCATTGGATATAAAAAAGGCCTAAATGATAATTAACGCAAAAACCCAATTTTTTTTCATTCGTGATAGCTAACTGATGATTGGACGGACCATTGACCTCTTGACCACAGATTGAATGCCGCAACTTTTTCATTATTATGGAATACTTCCAGTTATGCTAATTCGGTTGAGCTGTTCCAAAAATGGTTTCGATAAATATCACTGTATTAATTTAGTTAACTGTTCAAAATTGCATGATTCTGAATAAAATGCAAATCATGAATATCGCTTGCAAATTTGCCTGATATATACACAAATGTGATGATGTGTTTTATTTACAACCATATATTTAATGCTGTCATTACTAACGTTATTGAAGGTTGGGAAGTGTCACATTACACACCTCTACTTCCCGCCCTCATTTTATCTATTCTAGACTCTATCTGTCATTTATTGACTTTATCTGACATTTATTTATATTGGTGACAATTGAATACCGTAACAATATATCCACTTGATTATTCTGAGAAAACCGCGTTGTTGCCGTTAAATGTAATATTTTAGATATGTTCAGAACGAAACAGAGATTTATTGATTTTAATCGAAATATGATGGTTGTAAATAAAATAGTATACAAACCTCGGTAGGAAGTTTCATTCCTGTCTCGAGATCATAGCTAACCTCGACGAATCACTTCCCACCTCGGTGTGTAATATACTATTTCATATGCAACCCAGCTGAATTGAAGGCGTTTGAGATAATGAGAGAGAAAAAAAATGCTTTATAGTATTCATGATGTCGTCATGACTACAGAGCCTACTTAAAAATCGTTACAGTTAACCAAAAAATTGAAACAAAGCAGACAATTTTAGCTTGGCTCACTCAAATGTAGTTATAAATTGAAATTTGAAATGCAAAAAAACATTGTATAATCACGAGTTATTTTTGCAGTGCTGTAATTACAATAAGTGAAAAAAAAAGTATTTGACAATATTTTATCAAATTGTGTGAAGAGTAAATAAAAAGGTATGATTGATTTCATCAAAATTATTATCGAATTATACGAAACGAGCCAACTAGTAAGGTAATGAAATATGAAAGAAAAATGCACTCGAGTCATTGAGTTGTAATAGAGCTTATTTTCATTAGTAGATTTTTATATGGGCTAAGTTAGTGACATCACAAACTAATAAGAAACAGTGAAAAACAATTCAGAAATAAAGTAGGGTACAATTAATTATATATCACTAATAAATCAAGGTTGCATGAAAATATTTCTATTTTTGGTCAGAATGTAATATCCCACCAAGACGCATAAAAACCCTGTTGCGTTGACCTATCGCTGAAAAAACGTAGGTCCAAATTCTCGATATCACACATTCTTGATTCTGAACAATTTCAACCAATAGATGTGCACTTTATGAATCCGGTCACGTAAAATTCCTGCGCTTTCGACGCCGACGGTAGGTTAAAGGCATGTGAGAGTGAGAAGTGAGAACACTCGCCTAAAATAACTTTCAATCTTGATTTTAAATTATAGTTTCTGGATCTTTTTTTACTAGGCACGTAACAACCATTGTCACTAATGCTGGAAAAAATATGTTGAACTGGAAAACAATCAGTAAAGGTGGATTCATGCGGCTTCAATTATCAAGTAACAATGAACAAGTAGCGATTAACAATTATCAAACAGAAAGTAATGAAAAAGAAGGCATTCATGCACCTAAATTCAACAATGATCAAAGCTTGTGGAAGAGGATCACCTTAAACCTCACATTAACTTTTGAGTAGCATTTTTTATTCATTTTTATATACCCTAGCTTCGTTTTGGAGAGTTGAATATTGAAATTGAAAATGAAATGATATTGATTTCTTGAGAAAGCGCACCAGAATCGCATTTAGTTTCAATTTCAACTCGCTCACATTCCATGAACAGAAAAACAATCGCGAAAAATCGCGAAAAACAAATTATTTGAAGAAAAATTTGGTTATGATCATATGATGGGTCATAACCTGCCTATTAGAGACACACATTTTACAATTAGAGTAAGAGTTGAAAGTTGGCCAACTCTTACTTGTTGCTTGTTAATTGATAGTTGATAATTGGGATGCATGAATCATCTACAATTAGGTAGTTCAACTCATCATTGATAATTGTTACTTGCTGATTGTTCCTTGATAATTTAAGCTACGTGAATCCACCTTAACTCTCACAAATATAACTACCAAGTAAGAGAAAGGTCATTTGAGGTGAAATTTGTTATCATCATCGTCAGAATATTCTCGCGTTCTATAATCAATTGGCATCAATTTCGATTATGGGCTTTTCTATTTTTGAAATATGTGTTGGTACTATTTTCTAACACTAAGAAATGATTTACCTGTGCTAGATAATATATTATGGAGAAGGATTTTTCATTCGTCACTATCAACACCAAAATATATGCAAAATGCTTCATTGTGAAAGTAACTAGAGGTGAAAAATTCACTCATGAATAGCAATAGTGATAAATAGTGGTAAATACAACGTGACATGAAACGAACGAAACTAAGTGGAATAGAATTGAATATTGTGCTAATCGGAACTTCCAAACTCATTCAAATTTCAAGTACTTCAAAAAGTATCAAACTGTCAAACTTGTCTAAAAGGGATTAGCTCAACTATAAGGTGGCCTGTATACACAAATTTTGTGTAGGTACTGAAGTACTGACGATTCTATTGGGGAACGAAAGATGCCACCAGAGTTTATTAGCCAATGAGACCGTGTCGGTATCGAAATTCTCTTGTGACCTGTCGCTCGTTTGGAATTGCATAATAAGCTCTCGCTTCGATTTCTCAGCTCGAGAGGAATTGACTAAAAAAAGAGCAAATCAGTCAACGCAACAGGGTTTTTATGCATCATGTATTCCAAAATGCTATACAAGCAATGTTCAGTTAATGTTTGTGATTTCTGTCGTATATTTCGATAATGGCGAATTTCTCAAACTATATATATATATATATATATATATATATATATATATATACGATAGAAGTATTAGTGTCTGTATGATTAACAATTGAATGAAATTATAACGGTATTCAGACAAATCATAAGAATTTGAGAAAAATAAACTTCTTCCAGCGGGATTCGAACCCACGACCTTCCGTTCTCTAGGCGGATGCTCTACCATTGAGCTATTGAACACCCTGAGTTCTCTATCGCAAATTTCGGAAAGGAAAATAAATTAAATTGTTTTTAGGGTACAATTCACGTTCAGAAGTTTCATAAAAAAATAAATTTTTTCTTTTTATGACAACCTGCTAATATGTGTCCATGTGATTTCGTATTTTTTGTTTGATACGAGGAGATTTTTTCGGGGGTGGAGTTGGTTACCAATCGTTACAAAAATTTTCTTTTGACAGAGTTGTGAAGGTATTCGAAAGACCTTTAAAACAAGGTGCCACTCGACCTACTTTCCCTATCTAAATTAGGGTCGTCGGACGCACCCCTCCGAGGGGGTGCGTACTACACAATATCTGATTAGTCTGAAAGGTGTCCCCCTTTAATTAGAAATCGACATGTGCGAGCTTTTTTTTAAACTCCCACTTTTTATATTCAAAAACGGCTCTGTTAAGTTTTCATTGTTACACACTGTATATATATACATATATGTATATTTATAAATGTAAGGTTAGACAACTGTCTAATGCTTGGTTCGTAGACAACACTTCTTCTTTTACTTTATATTTTACTTTTACTCTGAGAAAGCTCTCACAATGCTCATCAATGGAGGCGTTCATATACAAAATGTTAAAGTTTGGTCTATGAACCAAGCATAAGTCAAAGAAGAATCCCTTCAATTTGGATATGCAATCAACAGAATAAAGATTTCACTTCATTTCCATCCCCTTCTTGACTGCATATCAATATTTGGTTTCTGGGTCTGATCGAGGTGGGTACTGGTACTGTATTCTGAAAGGATTGTCCGTAGAACGAAGTACCTTGTTAATATTTTATGGCAGAAAAATAGTCACGATTAATGGTGAGGCCTACGCGGGATAGCCGAGTAATAGACATATCCAACGGAGTCATATCTGGGAAATGTCATTAAGAACCTTGTATACGATATCGTCGTCGAGGCTCGACATTCTGTGATACGGATTGTGGTTCGTTAACCGCAAGGCAAGGTCGCCATTCCGCAACAGTGGCCACTCATTACTGCTCATTCTTGTATTTGATTCGTGCTCCAGAGGAGTTGTAGTCCGTTGAAAGTTACATTCGGGGTTGCGCTTCTCAGAGGACGCTATTTTTTTTTTGATGTGCAGAGTTCTCATGTGTGGAGTTCGGCATCGAAACATTCATTGAGGCTTCCCAATTCTATTTAGAAAAAGGCAATCCGTCTTGTTGGTGATTCTTCGCTCACAGACTCGCTCACTACATTGGAGCACCGTAGAAGGTTCGGAGACTTGTCTCTCCTCTATAGATATTTTCACGGTCGGTAATCTCCTAAATTGTTATCAATCGTTCCACCCTTGGTAATATCTACACGGATGACTCGACGAGTACAGAATTCCCACCCCTCTGTTGTGAATTTGGAAACCTGGCGAACCTCTCTTGCTAAGGGATCTTTTTTCAATAGAACAGCTGAGCTTTGGAACTCCTTGCCGAAAGAGGTTTTTCCTGAGCCTTACAAACTTCAAAGTGAATGTTATTTCGTATCTCCTGTCCCTTGATTCATGCGGTGTTCTTCGAACATTACAGGGCTCCCCTTTCGGGGGAATCGGGGATCTGCATATAAAAAAAAGCCTAAATCCAAGTTTGTGGGGTCGCCACCCTTGTCCCACGGCCGCCATCTATGGAGAAGGGGTGCAAATGGTTTTCACACTTTATCTGTGAAACTTCTTTATCCTACAGAAAATTCACGCAGACATCATTTGTTGAAAATTGGATAATCTAAAACTTCATTTCCATTACTTTTTCCCGTAGAATCGAAAATAACGAAGTTAAGAACGAAAATATTTGAAAATTTGGAACAAATTTTCTTGTCGCGGATTTTTTTTCCAGGCGTTTCATAATAAAATGAAATTGGAATATTTTCGTGGTGGTGGTTTCAAAGAATAATTTTCACTATAAGTTTTCAAATTTCGTTCATTTATCACTCAGAGTTTTACAGAGCTCCGAAGTTGACTATCATCTCAAAAACTCGTTAGGATACATATAAAATCATTATTATTATTAACTACTTATGAGATTTATGATTTTGTCAACAGCGCTATTCCATTATTGATTACTTATCGACCCTTCTCCCACCATAAAACTCTGGTTTCATTTTATTGGTATTATCCTATGCAGGTGAGAAAGGCCCAGGTAACTAACAAAATACGCTTCGAGTCAAACTGGAAAATTAGAAATAAATAAAATAAAAAAAATTAAAAACACGCTATTATAAAAAATCCAACTGAAATGTGAGAAATACATGATAGTTAGACTCTCACATGCATCGAGTAGTCTCGTGTCACACACATGCTTGATCAGTTTGAGAATGCCTTCACCAATTTTGTGGTCATTGTCTGAAGCGTGTTGAGCGATACTGGATTTTTCTACCCTTCCGTATTCCATGTGTGCAAAATGATCTTTGAAACGGGTTTTAATAGCTCGTCGGCTCTGGCCGATGTATTTATTGTTGCAATCTTGACAACTGATTTCATAAATTCCTGATTTCTCTGAGTTTTCTGATTTTTTCTGTGTTAGCAAGAAGCTGTTGTATTTTGTAATAAGTTTTATATGTTTCTCTGAATTTACATTTTCTAATTATCTTCTCAACTATCTCTGGGTTGAAACAGTTCACTTCAGCTAAGTACCTAATCACTCTCCTTTCATTGTCGTACTTATCTTTTTTCGAAGGAAAAGTTATCAACCTATGGACAAGGAATTGCAGTGCCGCCATTTTATGTTGTGGACAATGATTCGAGTCATTTGGAATGTATCTGAATGTGTTCGTGTCTTTCCTGTATTTCAGTGAGGATTTGCAGGAATTCTAGTGTGATACAGGGCGAACCCATACATTCATTTCAAAGACAGATATTTCCAGAGTGGATATTTTTTTATTGGTCCCATTTAATCTGATTGAAAATATACATATGGTTAGTACTCTGTACATAAGACCTTTTCACACAAAATTTCGAGCGAAATGCCTCCTTCTCCTCCAGTTTCACTAATGCACCTGGAGCACAGTTATAAATTCTCTTATCTATCTTGCATCGACGAAGGTGCTAAACCAGACTACCTGGTGAGAAGCTAATATCCATCCGCTATCATGCTGGAAGCGTACGATTACTCGAGAAGTGGTACCAACTTCTCGCTATGAGAAGATTAAATGTTGACTTACTTTAATCCGAGAAACGGAATGTCAGAGCCAGCAGATTGAAAAACGCATTGGCGCGAACCTAATAAACCAGGTTGACAGGTATCACATATGATATTTGAAATATTTGAGACGTAACTCTAGTCGACCTTGACAATAACTTGTGTTCACACAAGTATTTATATAAACAACGGGTGACAGGGAGCTTGGTCGGACTTTCATCCTTATCCTTGCTCATGCTAGGAATCGCACTCTGAAAGTTGAGACCCCGTTACTCTTTCGCCCACTAAAGTTTCTCTTTCTGAAAGCTGTTGTTCGTTTAGTGTTGATCGTTTCGAATACAATACCTGCTATGTAGGTATTCTATTGAAAGAGATCTATCAGTTCTTGGCAATGACTCTGGCATTGAAGTCGAAACGTTGATTACTGAAACAGCTGCACACAACTGTTTTCAACGTTTTATGCACCTACAAGTTTGATCACACCAGAACACATCAATAAACTCCAAATGTGCCTTTTGAAACATTGTTTGGTCATCCAACAAAATCATTTTTCCAAATACTTGAAACTGAATCGAATCGTTTTCTGCAAAACATCATGTCAAACCTAGAATTTGCGTTTGGTAGAATACACAATACAACGAGGTATACAAATGAACAGTGAGCCCCATAAACTTTTGTCAATCTTACGATAAAATTATTCCAAGTTATGGTGGCATACTGTAAAAGTTGTTTTTTATAATATTTTCTCGGAACACATTCGTGCAAGTTATAAGTCACCTAACTTATGAAACAGGGTGTTTTCATAACGTTTGTAGTTTGGACGATATTTTTATTGGTAACAGATGCAAGGCAGTCTGTAAAAAGGCGTCCATCAAAATTGTTGTTGAACTTAACATATGTTTTAACATCAACTATTGAAACACCGATGAGATACAACATTTGACACCTTTCGTAGAGATCAATTACCCCAACCCCAAATTGTATTCGCACTCGACGCGCGTTTCGCTAACAAGGTTAGCATCTTCAGTAGAAGAAAACTGATACTACCAGTGTATCAGTTTTTTTTGTATTAATGATATCTCTACGAAAAGTTTCGAGTATCTCCTCTTTCAGAAGCAGACTTTGAGAATTTGGTCGAAAAGATATATCACTGCCGTCCTGTCTATAACTATATATTATTAGAGAAAGTTAAGTTACCTTCAAGAAAAACATCATTCAGAGATTATTGAGTGGATACTTTTCTTCAACATCACTTCACAACATTATTGATTTCGATATGTGAAGCAGTCACCTAAAGTTTTAATGATTGTGGTAATCTGAATTCGGGAGAGAGAGGAGCTCAGCTCCACCCTGGTTTGCCCTTAGACCTAATGTTCTCCCACCTGTCTATCCGCTTCTTTCCGGTTTAATCAAGAAAAACGCAGCTTCGAGCATCAAAAGGCTCGTTTTGAGACATTGGCAAAATGATAGAAATAGGTAAAATTCCGTTTGTCAGACACACTTTAATAAAAAAACGGTTCGCGTATTATAAAGAAATGCACCCTTATTTTAGCAGTCAAGAAAACAACAGATCCCGACAGTTGACTAATTCCTCAGCTGTCATATGCCAAATTTTTCATGTTTTGTGGTGGTTGAAAAAAAGTGCATTTTTTGTTAAAAAAGTAGTGTTTTCGAATGAAATAATTTATGAAACGAATGATTGAAGGCGAGTATTCTGAGTGTTATTTTGCCACAGAAACGTGTACTGGAAAATTCCAGTAATCACCCAAAAATTGGCCCGTATCTTTGTGTGGCCGACAAATGGAATTCAACCCAGAAATTTTTGATTCTTGAATCATGTCATGAACACAAATGTTGAAGAGAAACGGACCATACCATCTTCAACTGTAAATCAGAGCCCAGATTCTATTTCACGAATTCGATTATCGAATTGTTCAGTCACAGTCTGAGCTACTCGACAATCGAATTCGTGAAGTAGAATCTGGGGGCAGATTGTAGAAAAGTTTCGAGTCAATCAGTTGCGCCTACACATTTATATAGGTGATCAAGAACCATTAAAGTTGATTCTTTATGATTATTTCATTCTTACTGGCTTTCGAATTTTTGTTGATATACTCAAAAATAGATGAAAGCAGAAATAACTGTTCCATTCAATTCTTTTCTTTCAGAATATGGGAGTGAGCTTGAAAGAGCTGAGAAAACTCATAGTGCATTATCACAGAAGATCCATTTTAAAGATACGAAGTGAAAACAAAAAAAAATTTCTTCAACTTCCCAATGGATAATTTCATCTCAAATTCACGTTTTTTGGAAATGGTATCATAATAAAGCACCCACGAGGATGATTGTGAACTTGATAAACAGATGAATGAATAATTAATTCATACCATTATAATTTTCACAAAAATGTACATACAGTGTAATGTAAAAGTAACGCATAAAATTTATAATTTAGAATCGAAATGGTTCTGATTGATTTGCAAATTCAATTTACGACATACTTCCACATATCAGAGTGATGACACGAACGATATTTTTTTGATGGCACACCCAGTATATTAGTAGGTTCAAAAACAAATGAATGCATCCATTACATAAATTTTTTATATAGTTGAAAACGGTTTCTGCTTCTTTTCTATTGAAAAAGCTTTGGACTGCTCTCTCACTGAAATAATCTAAGGGAGTAAGGTCTGGGGATATTGCAGGCCATTCTACTACTCCGCGTTTGCAAAATAAGAAGTACGAGAATGAATTCTAAGACACAATCATTACGATATTTTTTTTCAGTTTATTTTTGTCGAATGAAAATTCACCATGGTCCACATGCAGGTGTTATGGGATTATAAAACAACCTCATGTGCTATTGTAGATACAGAAAATTTTAAAAATTTGATTTGAGCAAAGGTGATACAGAACTCATGTAGAAGCTTAGTGTGTGGTTAGTAGGATTACGACCATCTTTTCTGATCGAAATACAACAGTTTCATATTGATATTCTCGTAAGTTGAAGAGTGAATATTTCAAGTCACACTAGTTCACTGTGTTTTTCTGGCTTAGTTATACCAACAATGTATACTGGGCCCATGCGGGCATGAAGTGTTTTTCTAGCAATCATAGTATCTGATTAAAAATAGAATAAAATTATTGATTTTTTTTTGCAAATATTCATAATTTGAAATAGTATGACATAAAACTTTGTGTGTGCCAAGGGTATAAAGTAGATGTTTATACCCAGAGGGCTACCATTTTACGAAGCCTTGGGCCTAATAACTATAATGACTGGAAATCCGTTATTGGTGATTTCTATCACGTTATTACAGTGCCTAGTTTGAAACATATTTTCATAATTTTCAAAATTGACTGGCAATGGATGCTTTGATGTATTCTTGGTAATTTTCACCACCCTGTATGAATATGAATATTATGGATGATGCAAGTATTTATGGAGAATTCAAAAAACCTAATAGTGAAAAAATGTCATTATTCTGATTGGTACATATTACCCTGGGTAATGGAAGTATTCTAGATGATATCGTTACATACACAATACCTACTACATGAATTGATGGTGGTGAAACTTCACATTCATACTGAACAGCATTATTATTTGTCTTGTTATTTTTAGAACTGTCAACCACGAAATGTGACAGAAGAATTTTCAAGAAAAAATATCCTGGTCCTGTTGAGCACTTCATCATGTTCATCATTAGTCAAAAATATAGATCAAACCACGATCATCAAGAATCTTTGTCGTTTAGTATCTCTTGGCAGCAATACTCTAGGAACTATTACACTAAATGAACCTGCTGTCGAGATTTATTTTTATTGATCTTTCGTCGTGAGACTAACTAACCTAGTTTTTTTATTTCTCAGCAGCAATAGATTGCAAGAATCGTGATCCATTGTGGAATTATGTGAGATAGAACTCGTTTGAGTTTGATCGTAGACACCATGAATAGGAATTGATTTGAACACGAAGGCGTGCAGTAACTGCGCCTAGAAATCATGTTGAATTTTTGACGAGTCAAAAAAATATTTCTTCTTCAAATATTGCCATGAGTGGAGCATTTAATATCAATAAGGACTGTGGATGAACTCTCAATACTGAGCACAAATTATTTATTCTTTATTTATTGCATATTTTGAATCTGAAGAATTTGGGGATTTTGACATAAAGAACTGAAATTGAATATATACCAATATTCATATAACGCTCGGAAAGACTAGCTTTCGATTCGTCGCCAAAGGAAATTATATGAGATTTTTGTTATATTTTTTCGGGTCAATATCTCAATTCATGCAAAATACGGTATATAACTAACTCGATAACTGATAAAACAGTCAGTCTATGTAGCCTTAATGGAATCCTAATATTGCGGTTAGGTAAAAAATAACAATTCTCCCGGAAATCCAATAATATAATAATTCAAATCTATTTCATTTTCAAAGGATAGAAAAAATACAAAGAATTACAAGAAAAACTAAGAAAACTAAGGCATACTACCGTTCAATAAAATTCATGTTATTACTCATTGATGAATCAGAATACACAACATTTTTCTGGCGTACTTATATTTCCCGGTATCTGAAAACAGAAGATGATATTTGACCAAGACATCGTAGGAACAATAACAGGTTTCCTGTTGAAAAAATTCATCCACAATCGAGGGCGTCGATTGCTGGAACGTTTTGAAAAGAAAGCAATCGACGCCTTTGATTTGAGGCCGGTCTTTAGGTTACGTTACGTCGATAACACGTTCGTTACCTGGAAATATGGAAGGGACTCTCTGAACTTTTTCCTAGACCACCTGAATGCTCAACACCACAGCAGCATGCTCACCATGGATACTGAACAGGACCAGCGGATAGCATTCCTAGATGTACAGATGGAACGATGTGGTACTAGGGTAACCCACAAAGTATACCGAAAACCTACGCACACAGATAGGTACCGGTACGTACTATAGAACCACCATCCTAGCCAAAACAGAGGAGTCTTACAGAACGGACTCGAGCACTTTCGCCAAAATATGAAAATAAACTTGCAATTTTTAGATATCACGCTTTCTTGCAAAATTCTCGGTAATTGTTATGCACTCGTGCAATTATAACCGATAATTGCATTTCATTCCGTCTGGTTCAGTAAGGTGTATACAATATGGCAAAGGTCACAAACATTAAGTCGCAACGGCTTTCTCCAGCACAAGCATTTGAAAATGATAATTTTGACATGGAAGACGAATAACTGTAGAAAATTGAATGCTAGCTGCGGAATTTGTCAAAAATTATGAACCTCAGACATGTTTGACTATAGGTGTTTTCATTTTGAATGCAATCAATCTCACCATCGAATGAAATACATTGATGAATGGATTATCAAAAACTGATGAAATGGGATTGTGCAGAAAATCAATTTATTTCTTTGCCCTTGATTATGACAGCAACCGAAACAAATATTCTG
Source organism: Zygogramma bicolorata (assembly GCA_032362365.1). Lineage (NCBI taxonomy): Eukaryota > Metazoa > Arthropoda > Insecta > Coleoptera > Chrysomelidae > Zygogramma > Zygogramma bicolorata. The sequence goes on along the minus strand of JAVJAQ010001811.1, from coordinate 612,978 downwards.
TTCAGTATCACTACTTTTATTCGGGTTTGAGGACCGTCGTATTTTGGAATTTCTTCCTGACGTTTCGCTGGCTCGAGTGGCTAGCTTCTTCAGAGCCTCATTCATTTTGGAATTCACTCCGATGACTGGAGATTTTTTCTTCGCAAGTTGTATTTATGCCGATTCAGGTAGTTTGCGGTGCTAATTATTCCATTCGGATTAGGGGAATAGTCATTAATATTGATTACCTTGTTTACCTCATCTGAGTTCGGAGAATAATCATCATTATTATCTGAAGAACTATCTGAACGTCCTCCTTGTTTCGAACAGTGGAATTCTTCAGTTTCATGGCCCTGTTGATCTCGGGTACCCGGCTGTGGTGGAACACGCACTTAGTGAGGGAATTCACAGGATTCTGTTTGAAAATGCATAACTGATTGCACCCAACCAGGGATACCATAGCCGACTGGTACGGGAGGCAATGGAAATCCACAAACACACGGATAATTTCAACAGAAAAGAAGAAGCTATCAACCACAACCGAATATGGAATCCCATTTTAAGAAAATCGAGAATAACTGCAGGTAGTTCTTCAGATAATAATGATGATTATTCTCCGAACCCAGATGAGGTAAATAAGGTAATCAATATTAATGACAATTCCCTTAATCCGAATGGAATAATTAGCACCGCAAACTACCTGAATCGGCATAACTGAAGAAGCTAGCCACTCGAGGCAGCAAAACGTCAGGAAGAAATTCCAAAAAACGACGGCCTTCAAACCCGAATAAAAGCAGTGACACTGAAAACCTCGGCCGCGAAAGCCTTAACTATTTTGTCAAATATTCTGTTATTGGATCTGAACACCAATAAAACAGTGGTTCTGATGGAATAGGGATGTTGACTGATGTTTTCATTATTCATCATAATTAAAGCGTATTCACTTGAGAAATTCAATAGTGAAATGAGTAAAGGAAACAGTTTAAGATGGAAGAGAGATATGATCGTTTAACATTCAAAATCAAAGAGATCGTAGTAAAATATAGGAAGTCACATGTTCCTATCGCCGTATAACTCCTTTCAAAACTCCATTTTGCCAAAATTTTGAATATCCAGTCATTAGTTTTTCAATCATATAGATTGAAGACATTATTGAATGATGCCGTTCTGATGGAAGTACAGGTAGCGGCATGGATATGGTTGTGATTATTGGTATAATATATCACATCACTGAATTTTTATTATCATCAATTCTCTTCTCATTGACTTGCATGTTAATCTTATTTGTGGCTGGTTGAATTTTCAGCATGTTTATCGATTCCAGACAATAATTTTTAGGTATCCAATATTCAGATATTTGATCTCACATTTGATATTGATGGAATAAAACAATCATCAATATTATTATTAAATGTTGGGCCTTATCGGCGTCCAGCCCTCAACATCTGAACCCAATGTAGCAAATTCAAACTTTGAAATTCGTACATAAATATATGAAAAACGGCGTCAGATGATTTGATAATATATACAATGATAATTATCTCGCAGCAATGTTTCTAATTACTGAAACTTTATCTGGAAATATTCCAACAGAGAGGAATAACTAAGTCGCAATTCACAGTTCATGTCTGCGGGATTCTACTCCTGACTTGACTTGATTCATTTTGATTAGAGTAGATATTTTTAAGTGCGACACAACATCAGAATTGTATACGTTTGAACTCAAGATTACAGCACCTGGAACACCAAGAAACGTCAGCAGGCGTTGTTCTTCTGTTACTTTTTCACCTTTAGTAGTTCCGTTGTGGTTGGTATGACGAGAAAACTCTTCCTGCACTTTTATTGTGAACCTGGAGAAACTGTCGAACAATTCTATCATATTGTGATGAGAACAGCACTACTGTGAAATTTATTAAATTCAAATTGCATACAATAACATATATCTATCTTGGTCACACGTTGTTCTCCGAACATCACAGGGTTTCCCTTTCGTGCGACCTTGTATACCTATCAACTACTTGAAATTTCAATTTTCAATAAACAATATTAACATTTTCCACCTTGTCCGATAATCAACCAGTTTGAAAATATTTTATAGGTCACCCTGTATCCAATTACTCTCTTCACAAGCATTAACTTTTCAGCGACTTCCTGTAGCACCTAAGCTAAAATGGTAATTTCGACATTGAAGATATATTCAAGTATGCTCTCTAGACCGTGGCAATATTATTTCAAGTTTGCATTTACATATAATCACTACAAGCAGAGGATAGTAATCCCGAGAAATCAAGAATAAATAATTTAGAATTCCTACATAGTGCCATCCGACCGTAAATCGTCGAGATATTTTAATATTCACAATAGCCGTGTCTTCCGAGAGTAGGTTAGTATCGACGTTGATTTGCATAAAACAAGCGTCCACAAAGACATTATTTTCGTTGTTTTCACGGCTCAACCTTCAAACCGTGTAAATCTAGTGGTCTGAAGACCGCGATCCGAAGACACGCAGCTTTTTATCCCAAGAAATACGTGTCGACACGAAAGAATGCTGTCGTTAGGTTTCTCTTACTGACGCATCACCTGGCGATATCCGCTAATTGCGGCAAAAACTCACATTTTCAAGCCATAAATCGTCGGAGGACCCTTGGGATTTCGCGCACTCACAGAATCGAGTCGGCACCACACTTCAGCTGTCAAAAATCGGAAAATTCGTGCACGCGACCGCCAAGTCGACCATCGGCGAGCGAATGAAGAAAACAAAGGCGCAACGGTCAGGTAAACGTCACGTATGGTTACCTGCTAGATACTGACTGAATGGTCGAAGAAGAGAAACACCGGTTCAGTTCAGAGAAGTCTATTCACCTGTTGTTGAGGAGGACAGGTGCAAAAATCGAAATCCCCCTTATCGAAATTGAAAAATAGAGGCCACAGTGGATTCGTAACGGTTTCTCGTGAGGAGTTTTGTTATTTTTGGAGGGAAATAAGTCGTTTTGTACGTGATGGGTAGCACACGCGTGACTGGATGCCCCTGCAGATTGGACATAATTGGTTACGTTTTGTAGTTTATAGGTTCTTTTACTGTTGCCGTTGATATCGGTCATCAAAGCGCGGTTTTTCAGTTTCTTAATAGAGATAGGAAATTTTTATTGGTGGATTATGTTATTGGGGAAACAATTATAAACTATTATGTCAAATGAAACACTGTGGTTTGTATTCGCTTAGTCTCTACTTACAAATTCATCCTTGTGCAGTTATTTGCGCCAATTGTGTCGTGTTTTGTTCATTACATGATGGTTGAGACTATAAATATACCTACAAATAGTAGGCTGTTCCAACAACGCATACAACTAATCATAAACATGCGCAAAATAAATATCTCGTTCTAAAAAAATTGTTCGTTTCCGTTTACCTGCTGACGAACATCAACCCTCACAAGTCGAAACTTGTGCGAGCAATGGATCAATCAGCCCGCTATTTGGTCTTATGAAAAAGTTAATTAGAATATAGAAATAGTCCTTAGTTAATCCATGTGCAAGATGCTTCAGTGTTCGTGAAAGGGCTATTTTTCATACTCCAACGTCTCTAAAATCGTTCATTTGGCGTGTTAAAAGTTTTCTATATTAAAGCAATTTAGTCAGTATAGTAGTATTCACAATAAATGGTATTGACTGAAGAATTATAATAAAACCAATTAGACCCTTAAGTTGTAGAATCCGAGATGCACATCATAAATGTAAAAGGACCGGATTCAGGTAATTTTGTTTCTCAGAGAGGGATTGTAGAGGATTACAGCTTACACTTCTTGTTCATTTTAGTCTTTGTATTTCATTGGAAGTGTTCACTTGTGTTACGGCGTGCAATAATTTTATAACATTTATTTGTTATTACAGACATTAATAGCAAAGATTTTATACCCCAACGTACAGAATAGGCAGTATGTGGCGTCCGTGGATAAAAAGCACTAGTGCTTCTTCCAGTGGTTCGTTAAAGAAGAATCACTAATCTTGTGACGCGAAAATCATTATAAAAAATGTGTATAGTTCCTTACTTCAGCAAGGATATAACGCGGGTGCTGCAGCAAAAGTAACCAGTAATTTGACGAAGGTGCCTCTTACTTCAGTTAGACGAATTGTTCTTCTTCTTCTTCTTTGTTTATTGGCCCCAGCTTCCAGTAGTTGGCGCTATAATGGCCAGCACTCTTCTCATTGGTGTTGCCCAACATAGACGAATTGTTGAAAATTCCATGGAATCAAGAAAAAAGCGTAAAGATTCCGGTGTCACAAAAAGTCTAGACGACTGGGAAAAAGATTTGATAAGGCGAAAAATCTACACTATGTACGATGAGCAGCGTGTCCCTACAATCAAAAGTCTGAAACAGCGGCTCATCAATGACGAAACTCACATCAACTGTGGCCTTACTACTCTTCGGCGAGCTCTGTCTGCAATGGGCTTTAAATATCGCAAAATTGACAAGAGACAAGTAATAATGGAATCCACACGTTTAATAAACTGGCGTTCTGAATATATAACGTCAATAAGAAAATACCGGTCTGAAAATCGGCCAATACTCTACCTCGACGAGACGTGGTTTGACACGCATGACACCCCTTCCAAAGGATGGTCTGATTCCTCTGATAAGTGTAAAACAAAAGCACCATCAAATAAAGGGAAGAGAATCACAATATTACACGCAGGATCAGAAAATGGTTGGATCCCAAACGCTATGTGGCTTTCTGCCAAAAATATTAAGGATTTTTGTGTTGATTATCACGAAGATACGACAGCAGAGCTTTTTGAAGATTGGTTTAAAAATTGTCTGTTACCCAATATTCCGCCAAACAGCGTTATAGTAGTGGACAACGCAAGCTATCATAGTCGACAATTGCAAAAAATTCCTGGCTCAAAGAATACGAAATTGGAGATTCAAAACTTCATGGCTGCAAATGACATATATTTTGAGGAGAATTATACAAAAAAAGAACTCTTACAAGTGCCACAGTCATTTTCTTTAAAAAAAACGTATGTTTGTGATACAATTGCAGAAGAATTAGGACATACAGTGTTACGACTACCTCCCTACTACTGCGTGTTCAATCCCATAGAGCTTATGTGGCACCAACTTAAATCGAGGGTGCGCGAAAAAAATACTTCTCCGACTTTAAGTGGTAGTGTGGTAGAATTAATTAGGAACTATATGAATGACATTCCTACCGAGAGTTGGAAAAGTTCTGTTAGTCATGTTATAAATGTTGAAAAGTCGTACCTTTCTGTAAAACAATTGCGCCAATTATAATTAATTTAGATGAGGATAGCGATAGCGACACTGAACTAAATATAGAATAGAATTGTAACATTTGAAAAAATTACTTGTATATCTCCTACATTATGCAAAATTCCAATTTCTTGAGTTCGACCCTGTAGCACATTTGCATCTTTCACCAGATGATTTTCTACACAATGGGATTGAATCGGGTAGTTTATTGCAGTTAATGAGCCAATACCATTTACTGTGAAAAATACTATACCTCAGGTGGATCATGAATATTTCAAAAATTTACGGTTTTGGTTGGTGTTTAAGTTATGATGAAAATACCTTCATTCGTTGTTAGTTCGTGCAATACTGTATGGTCAATTTTGAGTCGAGATAATCGTGATAGCAAATACAATAAACTTTATATTTTATTTTTGGTATCATTTTCTTATCCTGAAAAATATCGATTTCATACATCAGTGACATTTACAGAAAAGACACGAGCACATTCAGATACATTCAAATTGACTCGAATCATTGTCCACAACATAAAATGGCGGCACTGCAATTTCTTGTCCATAGGTTAATAACTTTTCCTTTGAAATAGATAAGCACGACAATAAAAGGAGAGTAATTAGGTAAAAAGCTGAAGTGAACGGTATTAACCCAGAGATAGTTGATGAGATAATTAGAAAATGTACATTTAGGGAAACACTTTGTGAATCTTCGACTTTGCATATGATCTTTAATACACTAGAGGACTCCAGCAGATATTTGATAAAGTGGATATGATATCGCATATAAAACTTCTTACAAATTACAACAGCTTCTTGGTAACCCTAAAGATGAATTAAAAAACTCAGAGAAGTCAGGAATATACGAAATCATTTGTCAAGATTGCAACAACAAATACATCGGCCAGAGCCGAAGAGCCATTTAAACCCGTTTCAAAGAGAATTTTGCATACATGAAATACGGAAGGGTGGAAAAATCCAGTATCGCCCAACACGCTCTAGACAATGAGCACAAAATTGGTGAAAGCAATCTTAAACTGATCAAGCATGAGCATGACACAAGACAACTTGATGCATGTGAGAGTCTAGATATCGCAAAATGTAAAAACATCATGAATGGTGCATGGGACCAATCCCTTTCAGCTCGCTTTTCAATTAAGTGTTGAGAAAGTAATCAGGATAATCAATAATAACAGATGACGGACCAACAAACTTTGCAGGTAGTGACTGCACTATTTCATTATAGGGGAATTAATTAGAATAATTAACAGTTACAAACAAAGTCCATATCGGACCAAAAAACTTCAGGTATATAAACAACTAACCCTAGCTTTAAATTTAGTACTTATCAATTTTCATCTCCTGAAGATGCTAACCTCGTTAGCCAAACGCGCGTCGAGTGCAAAAATATCAGTTTGGTGTTAGGGTAATTGATCTCTAGAAAAAGTTTCATGGTGCATATTTCAAAATATCGACTTTCCTACTTGAGTCGATAAATCTATAAGTAAAGATAGCGTAAGATACGTTTCGTTGTTAAATTCGTAGACACTTTTTGTAGAGATCAGTAATCCAACACCAAACTGATATTGTTTCCACATTTCCACTCGACGAGCGTTTCCTGAACAAAGTTAGCATCTGAAGGAGGAGAAGAAAAATGATAATCAGTTTTGTTACTGAAGATGCTAATCTTGTTAGCGAAACGCGCGTCGACCAAATAATATCAGTTTGGTGTTAGGGTAATCTGTCTCTACAAAAAGTTTCATCTTTTACGCCAAAGGTTTGAATCTCATCGTTTAAATTCGATATGATATTTGTTAACCTGTTCCGAATCCAAAAACATTGTGTTTTGAAATAGTGCATCGACATTGACATAGTAAATATGGTCTCATCTTAAGTACTCAAGACAGATATGTCTTTTTCGAATAATTATCGATATCGTATCGGGAAGTTTAGTTCAAGAATCGTTTATAATTCGGAAAAATATGTTGAAGAAGGTGGAATGAGGTGTAAAGGGCACTAGACGAATGAAAACGCGTGTGTTCCAGCCGTAATGTTTTACAAAAAAGAAGGCAAAATATGCCCTTCCTCCGAATTTTGGGGAGTGTACTTTAGATTCGAATTCTAGGCATGAAGATACGCAAGTAGGAATTTGCTTCCCAAAGATTCGGGTGTATAGAACACATACTTATACTGAACGAAACAAGCTTGTTTGAGCTTTTGAGAGTTAATTATTATCCTAGGCAGAGAAATTTCATTAAAAATCACTCTTTCTTTCCCCTTGTTCGTAGAAAGGTCCTATGACTGACATCTATCTAATTCAAATTTCATGTGTATAGTATTAGAATCGAACAAGAAAAACAGCTTCTGTTATTCAGGGCCCGTCGCAGGCAATGGAGTAGCAGTTTTCATTTTTTTTAATGAATCCAATATCTATGAATGATATACACATACGAACAGAGATTATTGTTGATTTTTTGATTCCACTTCTTTCATACAAGTTTAATTTTCCTTTATTCTTATTGTTTCAGTGAAAAAAAGGCCAAAAACTACTTGGAATACCAACATCACTGACATTCAAATCAGCCCACTTACGAAAATTCCTTTTCCGATCAGCTCCGGCGAAATATACTTCCTCCTGTAGCCAAGCCCGACCCTGGGCTTGGGTCTCTTTTCCAAAAACCTCTCGTGAGCCCCAACACACCCGTAGTCTTCGAGTCTTTCGACGGTTTCTTTCCTCAGTTTCAGAGCGGCGAAAATGTGTTTCGGTCTGAAAATGGTCACTCCTTCGTCTTCCACTAGTAGGTACGGTACCCTGCCTGCGAGCACGTCCCTTGTGGCTTCCGGGGGTACGACGATTTTATAACTGGATGACGGAAATGAAGCAAAAAATAGGTAAGAGGGGTATTTTCAAGTTGTTTCGAGAATATATTTTGTATTAAAAGATGTCGTCTTCACGTATATCAACAAGCTAATCCGTCATTATATTATTCAAAAACTTTGGACGTCGTTAACCAGAAGGCTGCCATCCATTATGGGTGGAATGGCCTCTCGAATCATATTTGATCTGTCGTTACTTTCCATCAGACATATATTTCTGTAACTACACTTTTCTCATAACTTTGGATTCGCTCAAAATGGGTTTGACCTGACTGGATCCGATCCATCTAATCGATATATACAGTTTTCAGATTGGATTGAAACATTCAAGTTAATTCCATAAAATATAGAATTGGACCCAACTGAGATGTCTAAAAACCCCGGTGTTGACACCCATGAAAGTTTGGGGTAAAATTGACGACACATTCCTACTATGATGATTAGCGTCCTTTCATTTGTTTTCATTTTTGATAAATATGACAATAGATCATTTTGTTTTGTTGTTGCTCGAATAAAAAAAATAGTTTGCTGATTGGTTGGTTGTGTGCACTTTCAATTTCCTAACTAGAGCCTCAGGAGTTATTTGCATGTGGAATAGAAATATTTGTGGAAAAATCAATTGAACCAGGTGAAAGGTGTAAAAGTGACGAGAAACGTGATGATATGTATACATTCATTGATAGATCCCATGTACTCTCCTTCGGTATTGCACACAAATGGAAAGTTTCATCTGCGGCTTTAGAATAACTACACACAATAGGAAAAGCAGTAATATTATCGCACGTGGTACCAGCTCACAAAGTTCAAAACACAGCTTTCAACACCACTGAATGAAAATCAAAGTATAAGTACTATAGATAACGAAAGAACTCCACTAGATGAACAATAGGATAAATCGAATTCAGCTGGAAGTAGAGCCCATATCTTTCAGAGCTAAAAATAATATCAAATCATATGACTTCCGTAATGTCAGACAATAGGCGTTATCTAGCGATGAAATCGTTTAGCTCACAGCTTGCAGGAATACTGTTAATAATGGTCCTAGGAATGTGATCTTGAAGTCATTTGATTGGGAATTACACCTAGAAAAATGAGCAAAGCCAATGGTTATTTATTAACTGAGTTGTCAAAAAACGGGGTCGGCATTTTGTTAATAACTCTGGAGCCGTTAACGTTGGACAGTTTCCTGAAGAAGATGAATGGTCTCGAAACCGTAACTCCACCTCATGTATAAACAATATTTCTTTTCTCATACCAACGCTTGCGAAAAAGTATCAATACTTCAAAACTGATCGTAACACTTAAAATAATTCTAACCAATTGGCAAATATCGATTCAAAAATTAAAAAAAAAATTATAGTATCAGGTAGAAACCATACGGAACAATTTGTCGTTGGGAAATTTGTTTTCCATCGATTTTTTATGAAATGAATTTATTGTCAATGAACATTTTTTTTCAAGTTTCCGTTTTTTTTTTATATGCGGATTCATACGAAAGGGAAGCCCTGTAATGTTCAAAGAACACCGCGTAAATCAAGGGACAGGAGATACGAATTAACATTCACTTTGAATTTTTGAAGTTTGTAAGCCTCAGGTAAGACCTCTTTCGGCAAGGAGTTCCAAAGCACAGGTGTTGTATTGAAAAAAGATCGATGAGCAAGAGAGGTTCGACAGGTGTCCAAATTCACAACAAAGGGGTGGGAATTCTGTACTCACCGAGTCATCCGTGTAGATACTGCCAAGGGTGGAACGATTGATAAAAATTCAGAAGAGCACCGACTGTGAAAATATCTATAGAAGAGAGACATGTCTACGACCTTTCTACGATGTTCCAATGAAGTGAGTGAGTGTATGAGCGATGAATTACCAACAAGACGGATTGCTTTTCTCTGAATAGAATCGAGAAGCCTCAATGAATGTTTTGATGGCGAACTCCACACATGGGAACCATATTCCAAGACAGGTCGTATCTGAGCCTTGTAGATCATTAGAAGCTGACGAGAAGTAAGTATTTCTTCGCACGAAATAGAAATCGAAGTTTCTCGGAAGTACCTTTAGCGATCGATCTCACATGGTGTTCCCATGAGAGATTATCACTGATCGTGATTCCTTGCATCGATACTTGACTTTGTAGGAATTGTTACTCCTAACATCTGAATACTAGATGATGATAGATCGGCTTTTCTTGAGAAAAGACATGCCTGGGTTTTCCTAGCATTAAATTCCACCAAGTTCATGTTACCCCATTCTACTATTTTTACCAAGTCATCGTTAACTTTATTGACGTGAATGTTTCTTCGAATTCTGGTTTCTCGTGCTGGTTTGGGGATTCTGGAAGAAAAACTAGTATGAAGAGTACTGTCTTCCGTAAAACTATGTACTGAACAAGATTTTTTCCCGAGCAATTCATTGATATGAAACAGAAACAAAGTGGGCTCCAGAACTGAACCCTGTGAAACACCTGCATTTATTGGGAGAATATCAGATGATACTCCATCAACAACCACATACAGAGACCTATCAGACAAGAAACTTTTCAAAAAATGTAAATGGCATAAATCTTGTAGTCTTTTAGTCTTTACTACAGGTATACTTCAGGAGTTGATTAATAATGCTAAGAAATCGTAAAATGCTGAATATTTTTGACTTTTATGCTATTTCAGTACTCCAAAGTTTTATCCTTTTCCCAGTTTTTGGATTTTCGGTGGTATCGTTACTAATAATTAAGATATCAACATTTTCTGGAACGGTGAATTTTTCAATAAAAATGTACTCATAGCTTTCGTTAAGTTCTCGATGCGAGGATTCCTATCATCGAGGCGCGAATGACTATACTATATTTATTATAAGCGAGCCGTTTCATCAGGGCAGATTTGGGAACTCCGAACTCAGTGGAGCTTAGTCCAAAAGTCGAAAGCAGAGAGTCGAAATTTCATGCAGTTTTTTAGTACAGACTGTTTTAGTTAATTGAGAAGTCTAAGTGATTTGTAAGCGAATTATAAGTCAGTGCAGTAGTTGTATTTCATACTGAAAGTAATAAAAAAGGTTTAGTGTTGTTTGGAGAATCATTTAGATGAACGAACCCAGAAATATAGTAACAATTAGAAACTCCCGTCCGATTGAACCAAACTTGTCTTAAAGTTACCGAGGTAGCAATAGTGGAATTAGCTGAAAAAACCGGCCCGTATATAATATATGATAATATTTCACGAGAAGAATTGTTGATGCCAGCGTGAAAAATTTTATTTTTTGCGTGGGCACCTGTGTTGTACTTACGGATATTGATTGACGCAGTTGTGTTATTTATACTCTTTTCACATTTTTTTATGTACACAGATTCAACGTACCAATAATACCACAGAACTTTAACTACTAGAACCCTTCGATCTGTTAGAAAAAACTCAACCGAATTATCGCTTAACGTCACTAAAAATGCCCCTTCCCCATTTTGGGCGCTCAACTGTTGGCCACATCTGTGCAATGTCATATGGAATGTTTATGCAACATTTCCCAATACCTAGCACTGATTACTAGTAACTGAGCACTTCAACTAAGGAAATTGTGATGTTCATAGATTTTCGTGTTAGTTCTTAGAGAAGAAACTCGAATTTTCAAAGCATTTCACCAGTCTACTTTATTCTTGAAGAGCTTACTTTTTTATATCACGGCAATTAGTACTTTTCGACAAGTTTTATAAAAAGGCTATCATTCATTTTTATTTTCATCTAGCGGATGCGTACTACCTTTCTTGACTAAGGACTTAGTTAGATCCATTATGAAATGGATTGAAAATTTGTTTCGTAATGAAAAATCTGTATCATAATGAGCTCATTATTATATAAATTTTTTATTATGATACAGATTTTAAATCAATTGGAAATCCAATTCAGTGTCGTGTAAATTCGATTCAGAATAAAATCAACATTTCCAATACAATATTGACCTCTATTGAGGCGAGCAATAATGAGATAAATGTTGATATTCCTTCCACTTCCAGATTAGTGGGACCCACAATATAAATATAATATTTATATTATTTCATCATTTATCGGGTGTGTAAAAAATAGTGTATGCAACTCTCATGTAATGGTTAATACTCGTGTATTAATAAGCATCATTACATGATCGTTGCATATTATACTAATGAGGAATCGAAGTGCCAGAGAAAATCATGATTTTGTTGCAACTTTCAACTTCTGCAAATAGTTTTTTTCCGATTGTGGAGTTCGATTTTATCAATAGACACACATTTTCTGAGCCTTGCCAACTGTTTAACAACACAGCAAAATGTGAAAAGTTTTGGTTGCACTTATCTCACAAGGCTTTCAACTATGGTTATACTTCAACCATTTTCATAAAACAACTGCAAAAAACATTTACAATCCATTTGTTCACCTTGAAATCAGCATCGGAAGACGTTTCAACTCTTCATCTGCATCCTCAGTAAAAACCTCGGGCTCTTCCTCAGCGGAGGGCTCGGGTGGAGGGGGGGCTTGTGGCTGAGGCGGTGGAGAAGGTACCGGTCTCCCCATGGGAATAGGGGGTTCGTGCATTACTTTCTTGCCCTTGATATACACCGGCTTGTAAAGCATTGATCTGGGGTGGCTCGGGGGGTAAATGGGGGGCTGCTGATTGGGCTCCGTTTTTGACGGTTGGGGGTGGTCGATCGATCAAAAAAAACAGCTGCAAAAGTTCGAGGAATGGCGAATGGAGTATTTGCTGATATGCGAGAGATTGTACACAGGGTGATTTTGTATTGACAAGAAATAATTCATATTTCTGTTTGAGACTTTAAGATAACTATGGAAATCTTTATTTAAGAACTCTTCAAACAACAGTGACATATCAGTCTGTACCATATATAAAGGAACTAGTGAATAGTAAATAGTGGGGCTATGCAGCAATTAAAAGAGTACTCTTTGAAGTAACTCTCTTTGGGATTTACCTTAAAGAGTACTCTTTCAATTGCTGCATAGCCCCACAATTTACTAGTTTCATTCCTAATCCTAACTAATAATCGTCTAAATCCTCATGATATGGAAATTGACTTTGGGGTTGCAGTCATAAAACGAGTTGGCCTGATATAAATAAATGATTGGGATAAGAATGTTTTTTTCGGTATGTGATGGAGAAGGATATTCTCTTCTGCTATTTTTTCTCGATCTCACATCAGTCTTGAAAAAGAAAATAAAGATTTTGGAAAGTTCGACATTATCGAAATTTGATTTTGTCATCAATTTCTGCTTCGAACTATAAGATAAAAAATAACCAAAAAAAAATAATAACGTGATTTGCATTTTATGTCAAATTTCAATTATTTTATAAAAAAATCCAAAATATCTAAAACAGTTTTTCTAATTACAATTTTTCGTCCATTTTTAAAATATCACCTGCTTGGGGTGATTTTGATATTTCAGCTATTTTTGTGAATTGCACCACTGTTGCAAAATAAGACTAAACAAATTGTTCATAAAACTTTTTAGTTTTTACACTTCTTCATTACAGGCATAACTTCTTCGAAATAGTGCCATATTAAATGATAATACGCACGTGATGCGAAGTTCATTTATTTTTGGCCATGAATGAGGTTAACGTCATGAAATCCCTATTTTTGTAGGTAGTTTGTATCTGAAATTAATACACGATAATATCAAAAAGATTTTGAGAATAGACACAACTTATAATGAAAAAAAAAATGGTAATATGAGAAATAGACGCATTTAAAATGAAAAAATCAAAATTATCCCATGCTAATGGACTCAAAACTGCATAAGGAAAAAAATTCGAATAACTTCTTACAATATTTTGAGAGAAAAAAAAACGAAAAATTGCAACTTTGACCGATAATGTGAGTCAGGTAACAGAAACAAATTTTCCATAAATGGAAGTTGTTTTTTCTTGAGAGATAAATACAAAAGGGCCTCTTTTCTGTTGTCGCGTGCTGTACTGGACCTGTCAAATTTGACATTTTTTCTGTAGATTTTGAAGAATGTTGCGGGAGAGCCTTCCTCGCTAAATTTCAACTTTTTAATGTCACTCCGAATTTTTCTAATGTTTTTCAAACTTTCGGTTTACCGATTTGGATAAAACGTTATTCAAACTCTACAAAAAGAACATTAAGTCAACTACAGCATATTATTCGAAAAATATCCTTCGTTTGTGGTTGATCTTTGTATCACCCTGTACACAAAATGTAACTGCTAAAGCTGTCATCAACTCTCGAAAACAATCTCTAGTCTTCACCTCAAATCCAAAAATAACAAACAATCTCGCACACCTCATTCGCTTTCCCAAAATAATCCCATTCAGGCCAGGTAAAGCACAAACAGAACAATAAGTCATTGCTAACCTTCGAAAACAGCGATGCGTCGTCGATTGTTTTGCGAAAACAAAAATAACCCGTAGCTAGCTGCAACTCGAAATAAACTGCAAACTATTCGATGAACGGTCGAATCGAGAATGACAATTAAGGATAAGAATAATTGAGAGGTCCAGTTTGATGAGCTATTTTCGGAAATACAGGACTTGGCTCTCTAGGATCTATTGTACTCCTGTTCTTTCAGTCATCGTGATTTAATTATCGTATTACTAATTGGAAATTCAAAGTTTCTAATGAAAAAATATTAAAACGTATGGTATGATACTGTTTGAACGTGATTATTTTGTAGTCGATCAAAAATAACAATGAACTCCCAATTCTATATGTAATGATAACAAGTGTATATAAAAAAAAACGTACCAACAGATATCTTCACTACACCTCAAACCACCACACAAGTGTCAAGAAAGGTATAGTAACATGCCTTTATGATAGAACAAAAATTACATGAAACTCACAAGAAAAAATCAATGAATACATGAAATTCATAAAATCAGTTTTGAAAGAAAATGGATATCCAGAAAAATTCATAGAAAAAACTTTGACAGAAATTGAAAATCCGAACACAGTCCACAATGAAGACATACAACCTACACAAAATACACAACCTGTATCAAATATTATTCCTTATGTCCCTCGTTTGTCTGAAAAGATAAAACGGATCGGCAACAGGTATAACAAAAACAATAAATAGGTATTTTACGGTCAATACTGGCACATACCAAACAAATAACACAACGGAAAACACAGAAAATGTATTTATCAAATTCCTTGTTCGTGCAGTCAAAAATATATCGGTGAAACGTCTCGACCATTGGAAGTGCGAAAGAGTGAACACAAGATGTACATCAGGAACAGACAGATAGGTGGTTCTAAATTATCAGAACACATTCTTACTGCCGATGGAGATCACACAGTAGAATGGAATGACACTCAAATTATGACGAAAGAGAGCAATGGCAAGAAACGAAAATTAAAGGTTTCTGCTGTCATCATGATGTCTGGCGAAGAATGAATATTTATGAGTTCCTGAAGGATAAAATGTTATGTCAGATTTGAAATCTTTGACAAATGTCAATTACGAAGATTGCCAACAAGAGATATTTGCATTTGAAAAGAAATTTGCTTATAAGTTTTGAGAACGATTAAAAATCTGCCCTTCTACACTTGTATAGATTCCAATATTAATTCTTATTTTTTCAGATTGTGGTAGGTTAAAAACCCAGAAAACTACGGAACGAGTATGGTATGATCTTTCTCTTGAAAATTGCAAATGCAATATATTTCCACACTCTTAGGAAATAATACATTATACGTACCGTAGTGAAAAGTCAATAATTTTTTTCGAGACAAAAAAATATCTTACCGTGGCTGAAAGCTCTGTCTCTTAATAATAGTAGTATAGATCTTTCGGAATAATTTCATAAAATCAACAAGAAATATTTGCAAGATTACTATCAATATATTTTTTCAGATTGTGGTAGGTTAGAAACCCAGAAAATTACGGAGAGAAAATTATTAATAATTATCAAAGAAACATAATAATCAATTCAAATGTATACCTATTTTACAAAAACTGTTCAAAATGCCCCCCATTTGTTCGATTTATGCAAAAATCTTGCTCGGCGAATCCACGTTTTTCAACAAGCTTGGAAAATCCTGGTGTCCACGAATTGAATTACAAGCAGTTCTGAAAACTGTTAAAAATTGACTCAATTTTGAAAATGCCCTGTATAATAATGTGGGTACATTTATAATAATAATAATAAATGGCATTTATTTTACTTCGCGGAGTTTAGCTTAGCTATTCTTTCACTCAAACAAGCATAAAAGAAAAATACAGTAGAATATTTTTTATAATAATAATGCATTTCTATAAGTCATTAGGAAGAGGGTAACGGAAAATATTTTATTGGCCTTTTTTTGTTGTCGATTTCAGAATCACTGTTCCTCCAGAAACAATTTTTTCAATTCACATTTGAAAAATGATGAAGGGGACTGGCTTAAATATTCTTCGGTATTACTGTAGAAGGTGACGGCCTGATAAGAGAAGGATCGCTCAAATTGTTTTGGTTTATATTGTGGGATAGTGTATTTTATCTGGTTTCTGAGATTTCTGTCGTGTGCATCGTACTTATGGAAGCTTTTCTTAAAGATATTGAGGTTGTTGTTTTACTTTCAAGTTGTGGACAAAGTTAGCAAGATGAAATTGTTTTCTGTTGAACATTTCCAAACACCAGATCTGATTTATGAATGGAGATACATGGTCTCTGAATTTCAAGCCAAAAATTAATCTTCACTTTTTGAATCCTTGATGATGTAATTTGATCGAGACACGAGGCATAGACAATATCGCAGTAGTTGAACATGGATAAGATTAGACTATCGCGTACAGTGGTTTTCATGTTTCAACTAAGAAAATGTCTTCTTGAATGGAGTTTCTTCAACAAGCCATAAGCCTTACGTATAAGTAGATTCATATAAGAATGAAAACTTAAATTGCAGTCCATATTGAGTCCCAGGCATTTTATTATATTGCTACACTGAATCTCTTGGCTTTTGATACATGTTGAATTAACTTCCTTTGTGGATCAAATATAGGTACTTTATTTAACTTGAAAAACGTTATTTTAAAACTCTGACAGTTCTTCAAATATGTCTATATTTTCTTCTATTATGACATCTCTAAGTATATTTAAAACAACATCGAAAAAGTGGAAAAACATAAGATAAAACAATATATAGGGAGATTTTGTGGGAAAAACATTAACACAGGAAAATATCATTCCGAACAATACAATTGTAGTCTCGGTAGTGTAGTGGTTAGCATATCTGCCTATCAAGCGGAAGACCGGGGTTCGATTCCCCGCCGGGCCACCGTGCTGGGTAATCGCACGTTAAAAGGTAAGGCCTCGTTGATCCATTGCTCGCACAAGTTTCGACTTCTGAGGGTTGACGTTCGTCAGCTGGTTAACGGAACGAACAATTTTAGAACATTTTTTTTAGATCACATATTATCTATGGCCCTCTGCCGATCTTTATTATTTCAAATATAATAAAAGCTGATTTGTTGGGATTAATTTAAGGCAATGATTCCTAGACATATCCACCAGATTTTGAATTCCTTTGTTAAGATTAAACTCTAGAGCCAACAAGTAATGTAATGTATGTAAGTAATGTATGTACATTTTGGTTTCGTCCTATTGAATACGTTTCGTCTACCACTAATATTTCACAAATATCAGTTTTGTCACGGGGATTGCTGCATGTAGGCAATGTTTGGATTACTCACTGAAATATTGGTGGCAATTTGAAGAATAAAAATGGACTGGCCCTGATGAGCGACATGACATGCTAATGAAAAGTTTTATTATTGAAAACTGGATGAGGTTTTAGTTGTCGAAGAGGATTGGGGTTTTGATGGAGGGAGCGAGTACCTATATTTTTTTTGCACATTTGGTACTGTGATAGCAACAATATCGTGTCAAGGTTAGCTTCTTCTGTATGGCTACGATGGTGTCTACACGTTAGCAGTGATCTAAACATTTCATGATTTCCGATGAGCAGAATAACGTTTTGAATAAAAGACGAAGAGATTGGAAAGTTTCGAAAGAGGTCGGGAAGGTTATTTCCCACCTCGCCTTCTTCTGAGGGAACAATCAGTCAGTTTCCAACCTGAAAAAACGGTGGACACAAGCATATGTTGTACCTGGCAATGGAAAAAGGGTGTTTTTCTACTACCTCAATAGAAAACTTCATTTTCGACACCTAAAGAAGGAAAATGTCCCCAAGTTTTTCAATATTTTCACACAAGCAAGATTGTTTTAACTGTCATTCATCAGAAAGATGTAATTGAATCAATTTTGCCTCTTGAGCGAGATCTCTTTCTAGGTTGTCTTCGATGGAACTTTTATCGAAACTAAGAAGCAACTCAGCTCAGGGTAAGATGTCTAGAAACACTGGTGTATCGACTTATACCTGTAACACTAAACTTTAATCAGAAGACAATATACTTAATCCGTTCACTTGAAAATGTATGACAAAGTTTCTTTTTTATAAAAAAATATGCTAGTATACTCCAAGTGATAGACACAGTGTCTTGGTTAAATGGTTCAAAATACGGATCACTTCGTTTTCAATCTTCCGTTGATAATATTCAAGGTATATATGTTTCCTCCTCGATATAACTTTGAACTTTTGCTCGAGTTGAAAACAATTTATGGATGCATACAAATGATACCATTTTTCTATCACTTTCCATTATCCCATTGTCAGTGAAGACAATAATTTACCACATGAAAGGTGGGTTGAAATTAAATGTTTTTCTTATATTATCCTATATAATCTTTCAACTTTGAAATCCATATACATCTTATTCAGTTTATTCAGTAGCATCTCATCGTAAGCTAAATCAATTCACTGGAGTACTTAGTTTTCAGATGATTTTACACAATGTATAATGCTCCAGAAGCACCCAGTCTTTCAATTGTCAATTCAATATCTAAAAATAAATAACAATATCAGATAGTTTTAAGTAAAGTGATGTCGTCAAGAATTCGAACAAAGATTGACAACAATAACATCAAACTTACGTCAGTCTGAAACCGACGCTTGGAGGATTTTTGTAAATGCCAATATAACGCCCCCTATAAAGAAATTAGGAAGCAATCATAATCGTTGAGTGTTTTTCGCCAAGAAATTTTAAACAATATCGAATAAGTAGATGCGCCAGGGTTTTAAGCATTACAGCTCAGGGTGAAAAACGTGAGAGCTCATGACAGCTGTTGTTTATATTACAAAAAATGTCATAGAAACAAACTGTTGTCAACACGAGGACGACGGACGACGAGGCAACACTTGCAATAGTTGCATACATAAAAAATATAAAGAAAAGTGAATAGCAATGAACTACAATTAACAAAATATAAATCGATAAGTGATATATCACTCTTATTTCAATATTAATAACAATAACAAGAGAATCATGGAGTATTTATATATAAATAATATTGGATAAAACCTTATTTACTTCATATCTTAGCCGTATATAGTTTCACAAATTTCTGCATGTGGTTGTTCTTATCAAGCTTGCAAACTTTATAATCTTCAGTACATTATTAAAATAGCTAGGCAGAAAAACGCTTTTCCTTCGCGTCAGGCGTCAACTATCCGCAGGAGGGAAAGCTTCAGTTTCCTCTCTTGGTACGTACATAGATATTTCCTCACTTAATTGACCACTACCGTCTAGTGTGAAAAGAACCACTTTCCGCAATTGTAACGTAAATAACTGTGAACTGCCGAAAATTAGCTTTCGCATGCGTGAATTTACCCGCAATAGTTATTATTTTATTAGCCAAAAATGTAAAGTTCTTCTTCTCATTTATTGGCTCTGCTACTTGTAGGTGCAATATGCCAAAATGTAAAGTTTGTTTTGGTTTACATCGACACTTTCAAGCCTGATTAAGTGTGGAAGTAAAAATGGTAACAGTCTCGAAATGAAACAGATGTTCTTTTTCTTCTAGAAGTTCCGTGCCAACCCAGTTTTTCCGAAATTGATGGACGTCAAAATAACGAATTAAGCCGGGCTTTCATCTAGACATTAATCGGTGTTACTCATGATTTATAGCCTGCACTGGACGATCATCGTGGCATAATTCCAGAGTTTGTGCCCAATAAACGGGCCCGGATTATTTCTGTTACGAGAAAACAGCAACAGCAATGAGTGTCTTCATCGTTATGTTGACGAAATATTAAGCGCTGCCAGTAAATGACCCGGTGAAGCGATTAAATTGAGAAATCGGGATATGAGGCTAATTATTTTATGCTGTTTATTCTCCAGTAACGAATTTTGACTGGAAAATAGGTGACATTCGATGGATATATTTCAAATGAGCGTAGAATTGTCAAATTTCCTATAAGAGTGAGAGAGTTCGTGAGCGAAGTATGGCTGTAGAGAATATCTTCTTTTGAATAGAATCTGAAAATATTCAAGGATGGATCTAATCTTCAAGTTGGGAATAATGAGCTACGTATCTCTTGTAAGACACCCGTGGTGGCACTGGATCCATTTTAATTTTGAAGTAATACAGATTGTGAAATCTCATTCCATACCGAGTTTCTACATTTGAGGCTGGATTTAGACAGATCCGATAGCTTTCTGATTGGTCTAAATTTGAATTCAGACCAATCAGAAAGTTATCGGATCGTCGTACGATCGAATTTCGGATCTGTCTGAATTCAGCCTTACTGTGATATCTGCGATTGATTTATATGAACAATTTCATTTATAGACTGTTCAATAAGAATACCCTTTGCCGAGTGGTGTTAGTTTTAATTTCTATTGTTTATATAAGTTATTCTACTGAAACCTATTGAAAAGTTATGAGATCGGAGATTCGAAATCCAAATTAGTAGCAACGATGAGAATTAGAACTGGTCAAATATATGGTCAAACAACTATACATACATATACATTATAATTTATATAAATAAATTTATTTCGATTATGTTTTCGTTTAATATCTGCTCATTTATAATTCTCATTTTTTCATATTTTTCAATTCAAGTCAGACCAAACACCATGTCAATTTTCTTGTTCAAATTTTAGAGCCACAATTTAATTCAGTTTGTTGACATTTGACCATTCATTAATTTCTGGAGTCTTTCCACCCTTTTATTGTATTCCTAGAGATCTGTTAAATTTATCTTTCTTGAAGCTCGCAAAAGTAGATAGTCATAGTCGAAGTCATTTATTTTCACCGTTTAACAAACAAAGTACATGGGAACGTCTTACAAAAAATATTACATTGACTCAAAAAAAAATATAACAAATGCGAGTCGGTTGTAGAAACATGAAATAATGGTATAAGAAAAACATTACGAAAAATTTGAAATTATTCTGAAAGAATTTAGATCACAAAGAAACATACATACAGAAAGCGATATTTATACTTGAGTAAATCATTTTTTCATGAAATTCTTCACACTATAAAATCTTGCCGCCACCAAGGACCGCTTAACTTAATTTTAAAAGCCTCGTGAGTTCTCAACATTTGTAATGGTTTCGGCAATGAATTGAAAAGAGTAATTGCCGCATTTCATATAATGACGAATGGTGGCTTGGTACAATCAGTTTATTGTTTCTTTTACTAATTGTTTGCTCAAATTCCTCTTGAACACTTTTGACCAAAGTGACACATTTCAGAATGTAAATACATGGAAAAGTCAAAATTGTATTCATGGTGAAACAATTTTTGCAACTCTGCCCATGATCTAAGTTGAAGATTAATGGTATTGTGAGCTTTTGAGCACAAAATCCCTGTTCCAGTCACATTATTTTCCCCAAGATGCCGTGTTATAGGCTGAATTACTAGGTGAATGTGATACATATTGAGGAGCCCCCCCTATTGAGAAGAGATTTCATCTGCAATATCATATAAAAAGCCTCATTCAATTGAGAACACACAGGATCTATATGTGAACCGAATTTTAGGTTGCGGTCTAGATGGGTCCAAGAAGCCTCACACATTCGGAAAACTGTACATTTGGTATAACCAGGTTTTGCGGCTTAAATCTAGAATAAAAGTGTCAAGTCGTTTTCTTTGCACCAGATTGATGTCCATCTCTCCCAACGTGATGTGAACTTTTTCCAAGAGTTCCTCGGTGGTCTTTCCTGATACAGTAACAGTGGTGTCACCAGCGAAAATGACAACCCTGCTACTACTAATATGACAAGGCAAGTCGTTAATGAATAGTAAAAAAATAGTGGGCCTATTACTGATCCCTGAGGAACTTCTAACGGAAAATTGTATTAGACAATTACTGCCGATCTTTACGAGACGCGATCGATTTTGCAAGTGAGATTTTATCCAATCCAACATACTTCCTCTAATACCCAGGTAATAAAGTTTATCTTTCACAATAGCTAGGTCTATACTGTCGAATGCTTTAGACAGATCAAACTTTACTTAGAGGACAAATTTATTCTGATCAAGTTCAGAATACACAAAATTAAGGAGATGATTTTTAGCTTTTTACTTGGATTTAATTTTCCGAAAACCATGTTGAGAAGATATTGTTGATGTTCAACACGGCTTGAACATACTTAAGTCTTATCATTACAAACGAGTTTCAATGGACTAATGCAATTTATTTTTGCACGAAACAGAAATACAAATTGGACTAGGGAGCCAGATGAATACATTTTAATGTTATCAGTTTTCGCCTCGAGAATAATTAATCCACAGAAACACCTCGAGTCCAAAACAAACAACGTACACCACGTTCCGAGTATGACTGAAGATTTATTTTTATGGTCTTCAATAAGAATCATATACATATTGAGTCATCTGCAAAATTTGGTATATTGTTCTGGGGGTCTTGTAGTGCCATCTCAAATATATTTGCAATTCAAAAAAGGGTGATAAGAACTATGTTCAAACTCAAGTACCGTCAAACATGTCGAGGCATATTCAAAGAAAATTATATAATGACAGTGCAAGCACTGTACATTTATGAATGTGTAATATATCTTTATAAACACAAAAATAAGTTTTTGGAAGCAGGAGTAAATCATTCTTACCCTTTGCGGGATGCATATATATGTTTCCCCATTCATAGATTAACAGTAACAGAAAAACATCCATCATACGCATCAATCAAGTTTTTCAATAAATTACCACAAAATCTCAGATCCTGTGAGAGCCTTAAAAAATTTAAAAAATATGTTAAAGATTTCCTTGTAGATTTAGAACCCTAATTAATACAAGAATATCTGGATGGTTTTCAGCACTGTTTCACATTGGAACATTTCATTTTATTTATACTTCCTACCAATGAACCTTTTTTTTCAAATGTTCGTACAATATGTTGGACGTTGTTGCACTTAATGTTTTATGTTATTTTTAAAAAATGTAGAGCATTCCTTGTAATATATTATTATTATTATCAAGAATCGGAGAAATTTCATTTCCCTATATATTTTCGGTTCAGTATTCTCCTTGTCTCTTCAATATCGACATTGACAATGAAATTGATCGTGTGAGGTAGGATTAACGTTGAACCGCTATTGACAAAGGAACAAAATTTCAAACTAGGAAAAGAATAAGCAGAATTATTGATCTGGAC
The DNA here is from genome assembly GCA_032362365.1 of Zygogramma bicolorata. NCBI lineage: Eukaryota > Metazoa > Arthropoda > Insecta > Coleoptera > Chrysomelidae > Zygogramma > Zygogramma bicolorata. The sequence goes on along the minus strand of JAVJAQ010001811.1, from coordinate 589,352 downwards.
AATCCTATAATCTATGCCGAACGAAGATTGCTTTCACTTTTCAACTACTTATTCGGTAATTTCATTGTGAGATATTATAGAGGCAGATATAATTCAGCTTCAATAAATTTAATGGGATCGCGGAAACAATGGAAACCATAATTATAATGAAAGCGATATTGATGTAATGTGAGATGTTTAGTATAAAAATTACATGTTATTTGTCGTCGTATCTGTACATATTTCTCAACTAATTTTCGAATGTTTATCATAGACGTAGGAATAACTTCGAAGAGTATATTAACTATTAAAAATGAGTGAAAAAAATATTAAACGAAATTCAAAAGCTCTGCAGCCCATATGTAGCGACAAGGTGTTCCTCAATATTCTCATAAATATTTTAAATGAAAATATAACCATTTGCAACAAAAATTAAATCTATTCATAGAGGATGAGTATAAATATATAATAATTATAATATTATACGTAATGATATATAAGAATAATTATAGAATTAACCGTTACTAAATCTATAAAACTATGCATTTCATCAAAATAAGTTTGGAAGGCAAATTGTAGCTTTTGAAAAAACAAAAACAATGCTCCCTTTATAATTCTCCTACGACATATACGAACTGAGATACAGCAAATTAATGCTTAGCTTTTTTCGTCAAATGTATTAATTGGAAGATTTAAAGCGAAATAACGAGAAAAATTTGCATTTTTCGAAAAAAGCTCATAGAATCTTGTTGAAGTATTCAATTGGAGCTTTCAAACAAATGAAAAAATGTCTTCCTAGCACGAAAATTGACCGACTTATGATCAAAATAAGATCGGTACCCGCTTTTTTCTACGAAAAAATTCTGTGAAAACAGCCTCCAAAGTACCCCCTAACTCAAATTGATAGCCACCCTTCTGTGATTTTTTTTATATATGTACTATCAATACACCCACGAAGTTTAACCATTTTAAAATGCCTAATTTTAGAAAAATTGGAGTTTAAAGAGAATACGATTTTTTCAATTTCGTGTTTTTAACCCATTTCTTATAAATATCTCTCAGAATACTAAAGATACGAAAAAACGATACAGTACTGAATTGTAGCTTTTTTAATGACGAAAATTTTCTTGTGTGTAGATTTTTTGTAAAGTGAATAATCGGCGAGATATCGCCGTTTAACCCAGAGAATCCAGCCTTGAACACTCCCCATTTAAAAATTAAGGGATCTTAAGTAATTCTATTCTCATAGTCTTATAGCTCTTGAAAAGCTCTACAAAATCGTTCCTGAATTTTCTATCATCTAAAATGAAGGAGCTATGCTTAGAAAACCGATCAATTCTGTGTTTGATATCTGAATTACCCGCTTCGGAGCGTAGTAATCTACATAACCGGTATATTCGGCTGTTATACGTTATATGTTCCACTTTATCCATTCATATTGGAAGACAGAGAAGAAGAAAAATCTGCTCGCGTGTGTGAGTGTATATTTCGTTGATTTCTCACCAGTGTATTCTAAAGTTCGAAGACATATTATAAAAATTTCAATGTTTTCAAGGGTACAAAATTTAATCGTGTCTACCTTATAACGTAATAACTATGGTTTTCAAGGGTAGTTTATAACAAGGGTAGGTTGAAAGATTATAAAATTGTATCCTTAAGGATGAAACAATCATTATTTACCCATATTTAGGTTTTTTATGTTATTTCATAATTAGGGGTAGTTTTCTTCCCTAAAAAACAAAAAGCGTACAACGGCACAATATTGAAAATGAACTAGAGGGTGTAATAAGCCTAATCCCAAATTTTTGTACAAGTCGGTGCTGGACGAAAAAATTGCGAGGTTTTACCATTTTCTTAGCTTCATTTTCTGAATTATACATAGTAAAAAAAGTATCACAACAGCCGTCCAGTAATGGTTTCGACATGTGGAAAAAACTGAACCAGTTTTATAATTAGGAACTTGGGTATTTTGTGGAAAGAATGGGATTTGATGAATTATTTTTTCTTCTCTAAATCAAAAGTTTGAATTTATATTTTTTGATTCGAAAAGAAGAGTCAAAAAATAATTCTTCGAGACAGTTTTAATTCATGCCGGAGCTGGTCGCAATTATCATGAAGGTTATTTAGAGTTTTAAGGAAGTGATTTCTGACCTTTTCTTCTCAGAGTCAAGAAGTACCAAAAATCCATTCCTCAAAACTCTCTCTTCCATCCACAAAAATAACCATTTTCCTTAATGTTAATTAGGGGTTATTGAAATGGTTTAAGTGATTTTTGAAATTAATTTCCGTTGAAATTATAATTTTTCGTTAGTTGATGTGAAGATTATTGAGAACAAAATCAAGCTGCTGATACCTCAAGAACGAGTAGTTGGATTTCGAAAAATCAAGTATCGTTGGATGAAAAATTGATGAAGCATTCAAATGATATATCACAAAGTTCTTCCTTTCCATTTGAAAACAAAGTTGAATCCAGGCAATGAATAGGATGCCATCCAAGGTACACTTTGTTCGGTCTTGATATCTTGTTCCCTTCAGAATTCAAAAGGAGGGACTTTTTAGGGCCGCACTGTAAGATTTCTTGCCAGGTTGTTCCCGTCAAGGATCATCAATATAATCTGTTCATGCCAAAAAATACGTTTGAGCAATCTTTGAATCAAAAAATATAAATAACAACTTCTAAGAAAGAAGTAAAATAAAAAAAATACAAACACTCAGAAGTGTTTATTATTATTCCTAATCAAGAAACACTCCATAATATTCAATAAAGATGAGTTGTTAGTCAGCAACACAATCAAAAACGTGCATACGAAGTACAGATATCGAAAGTTTTCAAGTGTTACTCTAAAAATAATATCAGAAAATCGAAAATACACACAAAAACATCAAGCATGTCTAATTTCGTGACTCACCTTTTTCAGTCGGTTCCAAAAATATTTCTTTGCAGTTTGTGTGGGAGATCTTATGTTTATGATTTGGATATGTGAATTTTAATTATGTAGGCGTGTGAATTTTGTTTGTTTAAAAAATCGTTCGGGTTTTTCACATGGTCACAGTTAACACACGGGTGAAAAATTGTATTCGATATTTTTCTGACTATGAAGATGTGTTTTTGCTTTCTAGAAGTCGATTCTGTCCTGGTATTTGGAAAAATGGTGGCCCATCTATAGTTATGAACGGTTCATTTATACTAATATTGCCTTTTTTGTTTTTATCATCATCATAGGGCTATTCACCACTATTTTATCATGTTCAAATTAACGAATAGATTTATCTATTCAATCATCCACGATTTTTTTCATGAGAAAAGTAATGGAATATTGTGGATATCTTTAGGTATGACCTTTTTTGTAATTTTCTAACCAACCAACATCTGAAATGAAAAGGTTATATACGAAATCTGTAGGACAAATTTCGGGTCTACCCCTAAAAGCTGCTGGGATAATGAAAAACATTTCTTAATAAGGAATAAGCTCGATTTTATTTTTCTATCCACAATAACATTTTACATTAGCGAAGCAACTGTTCAAGGCATACTAGACGAATTCTTTCACTTTACTTGTATACATTCCATATTAATGAACTTTTTATCAAATTGATTTTCAAAGGCGTGAGAGAACTTTATTTTATACTCAATTGAAGTTACATTCTCAACAATCGTTGGATGATGACGTTTGCTTTATGATCTAAATTTTGTAGAATGTTAAAAAAATCTATTATTCAAGCAACTCTTGAACTTTTGAAATATATTGTTCAATATAAATGGGTATTTAGTGAATTTCAACATATCGTATTCAAAGTGAAAATATAGCTAAGATGTTTTAATCTATCGGAAACCATTTTTCCAAAATAAGTACTTGAATCGACTCACCTGTCAAAAAACAGAAATCTCTTCATTATCTCGAATATTACTCTTTGCCCAATTTACCCCAGTTAAGTATCTGAATACGATTCCTCACCATAACTCATATATACATTTATTTACAAGTCTGCTCAACACTTCATGCATTCTTGCGGTGGTTAAACATGTTTTTCAGTCTCCTTACATTGTTCTTAGCCTTGAGAATCGACGCAGTATCGTCTTTTTCAGCAGATTTGTCTCTTCCCACACTCAAATAATCATCGATCCTTTTCTCGCGGTTTTTATTCACTTGGATAGCCGACATCATATGCATAGGCCTAAAGTTCGTAACACCACTTTCGTCGATGAGCACATAGGGCACTCTCCCTGCCAGCACGCCCCTGGATGCATCCCTCGGGATCACAGCTTGCAGAGTACCCCTAGATATCAAAACAGGAAAGTCTATGTCTGTCCTCTTCACCAAAAAATCCTCGATGGCCAGAAGGTTTTGTTTCTTCATAAGCTGCAGGGGGATACTCCTTGAAGTAAGAAGAGGGGTTTGGTTGGACATCAGAACAGCGCTTTCACGAATCAGCTGTCTGATCCTTGGATCGGATTTGGCGCATTCAGGATTCTTCTTTATCCTTGTGATGGCGGTTTTCAAAGAATAATCTCTTTCCGCCAGTTGTCTGATAAGGGTCATTCTCTTCAGCATATTGGTGGTGTCTTCCAGAAGAAAATCATCCTCAGATCCGCTCAATTCGTCCACCACATCGTCTAGACCTAAAGCTTTGGCAAAACTGGACGCCTCTTCCTTAAACTCGCTGAACCCGCTGGTTTTCATCAATTTTTTCAAGTTTTTGTCCATCAAAGTTTCGACAGCAGCAACAGTTGATCGGTTCAGGGTTCTAGTAGCATCTTCTTCAGTTATCACTTCCCCCATGAGTGGTTTCAAACTTTCTAAAAGTGATTTTATCGTCTCAGGATTTATTTTCGCTACTTTAACGAAAGCAATATACATCATGCTCTCTTGACCAAGAATTTTTCCGAGGTTCTCGAGGAGATCCTGTGTAGACATTTGTTTATCTACTACCATATTAAGCGTAGCTACTTTGGTGTCTTCGATGACCCTAGCCAGTTGTTTGAAAGCAGTGTTGCAAATCTCGTCTCTATCGAACTGCGTCTTCATCAGACTCACAAATTCCAAGAGAAGTTTGATATCGTTCTTCATCGGCTCGGTTAAAATGTCTCCGATAGCGCCTAACGCCATCACCTGATCCTTCGGTCTATTTTTAAACACGTCATTAGCAGCTACTAAAGCTGTCTTGAACAATATTTTAAGTTTGTTTGAGCACGAGTGCAATTTAATTTCAGAGTCGGTGGCGTTCGTACTCAAGTAAGACGAATTGATGTTGTCTGAACGAATGCTATTTTTATCCCGCAAAGTCGATGCTCTTCTAGTCATTGTCAGAAGTATGTCTACCAGCCTATTAATAGTGTCTTTATCCGCGGAGATTTTCTCGGCTATTTCCAGCGCGCCTTTGTCGTTCGCATACGTTACTAGATTGTTTTGATTTTCCATGTGCTGTTGTCGCAATTCTTCCAGTTTTTTATTCAGCTGGGCCTTTTTATCCTCCAGGCTGGCGATTATATCGTCCATATCATCGACTAGTTGCTGTTTCAGTTTCTCCATTTCGAGTCTGTGCTGCTCTTGTTTCAGTCTGATGGCTTCCATGTCCAGTTCTTCGATTTCTGAATTGTTCAACTCGATACTCGACTCGTCAGTGGATTTGTCCTCTGACTCCGACAAGTCCGACAGGTCTTCGTCGATGATGATAACCTCGAAATTCTCTAGAATATCCTCGACAACTTCAGGCTTTTTCTTCCTCTTGAGCTTCCGCTCGCCCTCTGGTTGAGGGGGTGGTCGTTCTTCGGGGGCCGTAGCGAATGTGAGCTGGCCGTCAGCCGTGATGGCGGACTGCGACGGTAAGAACATCGGATCCCGTTGGTCTTCGCCTAGAATCAACCCCCCAATGAGGGTCGGTTGGCTGCCTACGTTGGTCGTTATGCCAGGCACGTATTCATCCCCGAACTCGCTCTGCACCGTCTGGCCCGGCACGAAAACCTCCCCCTCCTCAGTGAGAACCATCTGCCCGCTAACGAAGCATTCTTTTCCGGAAGGCAGGGTCACCTTAACCCCTGTCACTTTTCGGGCGGTTTCGTTTTCGTTCGCTGGAATGTCTTCGATTTCATGCAAGCAAGCGGAGCCCATGTTTTTAATTAGGTCCGGAATCTCGGTGAGTGTAGGAAGTTGGTTAAGCATTTCTGGGCCACGGCTTAAAATAGTCTCGTTGACATTTTTCGTTGCATCCAAGTCGTCGACCTCCATTTCTATGGGGCACTCGCTGGCCGGCTCTGACAGTTCTTCGATGACTCTCTTAGCCTCCTCCTCGAACTTGGACCAGTTCAAGTTCTTCATGTTGCGCTTCATCATTTCCTTGTACGCCTTGGAGTTCTCCCATTTCTGCTTTTTGCGGCGCTTCATTATTTTTTTGAGCTCCTCCTCCCACTTTTCTTCGCGCATTTCTTTTTCCTCGAATATTTTCGCCAGGCTCATCGTGTACTTACCGTGATGGTGGAATTTTTCCTCTTCGGGGGTGGTCGCTCCCTCACCGCAAATCAGCTCGTCGCGGTCTCCCTCGTAGTATTGCATTTCTACGGGGATTTTCTTTCTGTCTTTCAGCTTGACTATAATCTTGTCGTTTTTCTGAGAGACTAGGACATCTATGATGTCCCCGTCTCTTATTGCATTCTCGAAATCAGAGCTGAAGACTATGCAGTACTTTTTGTCGTCCACTGCGTATACAAAGCAACTTTTGTTTTGTTGGCTTTGCAGGATTTTCAGTAGTATTTTATGGCCGTCATTGTCAGGATCTAAGGTAGGAGTCATGTAAGTATAGTCATCCAACTTGCTGTGGGGTAGCTCGCCAAAATTCTCCGTATTCTCGGACCTTTTCTCGGAGTGATGCAATAAAACCGGAATGTAATGCTGGACCTTGGCCCCCAGCAACCATTTTCCGGTTATTCTTAGAGTACGCAATGCCTCTTTAGGGGTGAGCGGCTTCAGCAAAGGCAAATAAAAATTTCTTTTAAAAATCTTACTAGCTCCGGTGATTTTGCAGAAAGACAGCACGTAGTTGACCATTTTGAAAATAAAATCCACACAGTTTTTATTTTGTTTTATTTAAATGTTGATGGACGGATACAATGATTTATTTTTGACAAGGATGATTTGAAAATATCGCAATGATCGCCACTACACAGTGAGGTACAAAACAGAAAAAGTTTAAAACAAAAGAAAATCAAAAGTAAAATTTCGTATTCGATCGACTCGTTCGGCGCAAGATGTAAGCGTGCCCGCGTATTCGGTGTGACTGGAGCAGCGTCTCGACGGCGACGCTATCGGCGGACGCTGGCTCTCGGCTAAAACCGTCTCCCAAAGTCGTTTCCTCCGTACGCGCTCAGAACGTGCTGGTATTTCAACATTCTAGTGGCGCTCTTCGCTTTCTCCAGAATATCCTTCGTCTTATCATCGTCGAAGAACGTACCTTTCTTTATGCTCTGCTCGAGCTCCTCCAACTTCTGGCTCTTTTTGACAGGCTCGAGCGGAACGAACGCCTTCGGTTTCTCGAACTTCATGTTCTTGAACTTTTTCCTCATCTCCATCCTCAGCTTGTCGACTTTGGACTCCTCCTTCAGTATCTTCTCTTCCAGCCTGTCCTTCATCCGTTTTTTCTCCTCTTCTTCCCGCTTTCGTCTCTGCTCCTCTAACAACTTCAGTGGGTCCTCCATCGGCTGCCTCTGCGGTCTGAAGACTTCTCTGGGAGGCGAAATTTCTTTCTTCAACTCCACAATTGGTGGCCTCTTCTTGACTCTCTCTTTCTTTTCCGGCTCAGCTGGTTCGTCGAACACTCGGCGGCGAATGACGATCTCCTCCTCAACTTTCGGCTTCGGTTTCGGTTTGGGCGGAGGAGGGGGGCTATCGGAGGGGGTGCGCTGCCTTCGTCTCGGTCGGTCCTCTTCGGTCGCCTCGAATTTCAATTGACCTTCTTCGGTTATGGTCGAATCCCCTGGCAAGAACATGGCGGGGGTTTCCTCCTCCCCCATGACCAAACCGGGAATCAGAGTCGGCTCGTCGTTGTCCAAGATGGTGATACCCGGCGTGTAATCCGTCGTTCCATCTTCGCTGACGATGGTCTGGCCAGGGACGAAAACTTCGTTCTCGTCTGTTTTAACCATCTGGCCGGTGACGAAGCACTCCTTGCCGCTGCTCGGAAGAGTAAGCTTGACACCAGAGACGTTCTGGATTTCGCACATGTCTCCTTGCTCCAGGTTCTTGATAACTTCCGGAATTTCCTTCATCACGGGCAGCTGATTCAGTACTTCGGGGCCGCCCTGTTTGAGTTTCTCCCCTACGTTGGTGGTCTTGTCCATGTCGTTCACCTCCATCGGGATGTTCTCCTCTTCCACTACTTCTTCCTTTTCCTCGACAATTTGTTTGGTATCTTCCTCGAACTTGTCCCAGTCCATGTTCTCGAGACACTCCGATAGCATGGCCTTCCAGTCCCTGTTGTCCTCGCCCTTGTGCTTCTTCTTCCTCTTGTTTGCCAGTCTCATCATTTCGAGTTCCCAGTCCTCGACCCCGGACTCCTTCGCCTCGAAGATCTTGGCGATGGACATGGTTTCTTTGCCATGGTGGTGTTCTTGTTCGATGATCTCTTTGGTCCAGCCGCTGCCTCTGTAGATGGGGACGTGTTCGTTGAATGGCGCCAAAGGAAGGGTTATTTTCGAGCCATCAGCAAGCTTAACGACGATTTTCTCGCTGCGTTGGGCTATGATGATATCGATGATGTCTTTGTCTTTGATCGCCCTTTCCATCTGCGAGCTGATGACGAGGTTGCAATTTTTGTCGAAAACCTCGTACAAGTAGTGCTGGCCCTTACCTTTGGACTTCTTCCGGAGGATATTCTGCAGCTTGACGTGGCCTTCCATGTTGTCGTCGAAGAAAGGCTCGACGTAGCGTTCCTTTTCGTGTTTGCGAATTCGCTTCTTAATGACAGGCACTCCTTTGCCTCTTCTTCTCTTTTCGGCCAAACGTTCATCTTGAGGCTTTAAGACCGGTATGTAATGTTCAATTCTGCTTCCGAGAACATTTTGACCAGTTATGATTTTCCTTCGAAGGGCATCTTTCGGAGACAAAGGCTTCAGCAAAGGTAGGTAGTAATTCCTTTGAAAAAGTTTGCTAGCGCGAGTTATTTTGCAGAGGGATATTTTGACATTGATAGGCATCTTGCGCCGTTTCAGTCGACGAATGTTAATCTCATGGAGTATTTATTTAAAAAAAATGGTTGCTATTGCGGTACTACTGAGTCCACGCGCGTATCGAGCTAAGCACCGGTAATGAACTAGATGCAAACGAATGCGGATGGATTTCGATGAATGCGGGTGCGGACTGAATGTAATCGATGCATGGCCCGATAACCGATATCGAAATAGCACAATGGACTGTCCTAATTGGCAGCTGCCCACTAGATGATCGACTTCCAAATGCGGTGACGCATAATCCCCACCGTGTCGAACATCCTCCCATATTCGGCCGGCTCCAGCCAATTGAAAGGCTCGGGCCTCTCCTTGCTCAGATATTTTTTGTGATCGACGTCGAAGAATTTGCCCTTTTTGATGCTCTTCTCGAGTTCCTTCAACTTCTCGCTTTTCGTCACGGGCTCCAGAGGAACGTATTTCGGCTTAGGCGGCTTGTTCTCTATCATCTTTTTGACCTTCATCTTGATTTCGCGCCGTTTCTTGTCGATGGTTACCTCTTCCTTGGCTTTCTTCTCGGTGAAGTTCCCGACGCGTTCCTTCTCTTGCTGCAGCAAGTCTTTCTCCAGGATCGGCACTGACAAGTCGAACATTTTCCGCTCTCTAGGGGCGCTTTTCACTGTGGGGTCGACTTTGACGGGCTCCACGGCTGCCTCGGATAGTTTTTTCGGCAGTTTTTTGGGACCTCTCTCACGGCGCTTGGGACCCATATTTTCGGTGTACTGTCGCTTTGGCCTCTCGTAAACGAACTCCTTTTTTTCTCGTTTTGGGGGCGGTGGCGGATTAGCTTCGATCTCCTCGTCCTCGCTGTTTTGCTCCTCCTCCAACTCGATCTCCTCCACCTCCACTTCTGGCTCCGGCTCCGGCTGTGGAGGGGAATCCTCCAATTTGTAGTCGTCTTCGGTTTCGGTGAATTGGAGTTCGCCGGATTGCGTGATCGTCGACTCTCCTGGCAGGAATACGGCTTTGTTTGGATCGTCGCCCATGACCAAACCTGGGATTAGAGTCGGCTCGCCCTCGAGCATGACCGTGAATCCGGGGGTATACTCCTCCGTCCCCTGCTCTGTCGTCACCGTTTGGCCTGGCACGAACAGCTCGCCGTCCTCTGACGTGACCATTTGCCCGGGCACGAAACGCGACGAATCGGAAGATCTCAGGTTGACTTTCAAACCTGACACGTTGGCTATGTCCATCATCTCGCCCTCTTCCTTGATTATGTTGATGATTTCAGGGATTTCCGGCATCCTCGGTAGCATGTTCAGGACCTCCTCACCAGCGTTCATCAGCTTCTCATTGACGTTCTTAGTCTTTTCCATATCGTCGACCGCCATCGGTATCGGTGCGTCATCCACAGGCTCGTGCTGTTCTTGCACCATCTGTTTGGCGTCGTCCTCGAATTTGTCCCAGTCTATGTTGTCGGCTTGTGCGGCCATCATGGCCTTCCAGTCTGCCGTACCCTCTCCCTTGTGCTTTCTCTTGCGCTTCGAGGCCATCCTCATCATCTCCAGCTCCCATTCTTCCACCCCTGACTCTTTGGCCTCGAACAGTTTCGCCACGGTCATGGTTTCTTTACCGTGGTGGTGGGTTTCTTCTATTTCCTGTCTAGTCCAGCCCTCGCCCCTGTAGAATGGCGCCTTGCCGTCATACGTCACTAAGGGCAGGGTGATTTTGGTTTTGTCTTTCAAAACGACTACGATTTTTTCGCTCCTCTGGGCCATTATTATATCTATGATATCTTTGTCTCTCACAGCGCGTTCCATTTCGTGGCTTATGACGAGGGTGCAGTTCTTGTCAAATACGTGGTAGGTGTAGCACTGACCCCGACCCTTGGACTTCCTACTGAGCAAGGCCTTCAGTCTTGTGTGGCCTTCCATGTCTTCGTCTAAGAAGGGCGTAACGTATTTCATGGACGGCTTCTTCCTCTGGCGTTTCTTCCCCAAACCTTTCGGCATGTATCGTCTCCGGGCTCTTCTCTCCTGGTATTCCTCCAGAACGGGGATGTAGTGCTCCATTCTGTTGAGGATGTTTTTTCCCGTGATAATATGGCGCCGGAGTGCATCTTTGGGTGACAGCGGTTTCAGCAACGGCAGGTAAAAGTTGCGTTGAAACAACTTGCTGGCTCTTGTGATTTTGCATAACTGTATCATCACCATGAACACCATTTTGGCGGCTTTTCGGAAACACGCTCTCGTAAAAAAACAACGAAAATACACAGAAGAAGTCGGTTATATCGGATTTAGTCGAAGTTCGGTAAACAACTGGCTAATTTGTGGCTAGTTGACGAGGTGGGGAACCTTGTTCTTGAATTTATTTTTATAGCCGATGCCAATCATCAATAAAACGGTTGAATAGAATGAAATCATTCACCGCCATGTCGGCTATTTCCTATTAGTGTACAACCGTATGACAGTCACGCTGAGGTTTAGGAATTTTCATTCGCTTTCAAACCAGATGACACGATTGATCGATGAATAATTATTAGCTAAAATTGTAGTTTAGAAGTGATGGACTTTTTATAGAAATCTCAGCACGTTACAAACATCCCTCGACGAACTTCTTTTTCACCAATTTTCAATATTCTGACATCGATATTACCTATATTTGTCTTTTGTAATAGGAAATGAATGTTGCGAAAGCTCGTGATTGAGTATTTTGGGATCGATTTATCAGATGATATTTACTTTTAGACAGCAGGACGTGATTTAAATATCTCGTGAGAGGCCGTCGTTTATCTAAAAGCATTATTGGCACTTGTCATGGGTTGTGGTCAAGCGGTTCATCTGGTATCGATTCTCTTTCGAATTAGATAATTATTATCGTCGATATACCTCACGATAGCTTATCCGAGAGGGGCGGTAAACGCAGGAACAAAAAACACTTTTTCTCCGAATTACTTTGCTATTTTTTCATCAAAAATGTCGGTAAAAACATTTCTGACATTTGAGGGAAAAAAACTGGAATGAAGGTGGAGTGTCGCCTGTATCAGAATTACGCAATTTTTCTGCAAAACGTGTCATTATTCAAAACGAATTTATCGTGACAAAAAACGACGAAAACGTTCAAATTGCTGATTCTGCAGGAAAAAAATGCAAGATTTCGATGCATAAAGGTCCGCTCCGGAACTTTCAACTATTGACTTCATCAATTGAGGACTCAAGAATAATATGTCGGTATAATATCAATGGATTAATAGTATATTATTCAACGAGCATATAATACACGGGTAGAATACTATACTTTATCTACGGCGATTATACAAACCAAACATTTCAAAAGCAATATTGGAAAGAAAATCGTTACCTATACTTCACCAAAATCAAAATTTGTAACAGTCTGTTCGAATACCTAGAAATATCAATGATTTCAAGAAATCCATCAAAAATATAAAAAATATTCATATTGCATGGGTGTCTTCAAGAATTACGACATCCATTATTCACTAATGATTATTGGATAAATATAGTAATTCTTGAAGAAACACATACATTTTGAATGTTCTATACAATAGTCGTGGACAAAGTAAATTATTCATTTCCAAAAGTGAAAAACAATCTGACGAATATCGATGGGCTTGTTGAAAGTTTATTAAGACGCTGTCTGAGTTATAATACAACTGATGAAAGATGGAATTGACCGATGTATGACAAAAATCTAAGATAACGTAATTGAAAACAATTTGTGTGATTTTCACTTGACAGTTTACGAAACCTCTACCATATGGTACTGTAACCCTGTGTAAACTATTAAGAGTTTTTTAGTTACGTTATATAACAGTAAGTTGACTTCGAATTCTATGGAATCTTCTTACATTTGGGTATATATCAAAACGACCATTGGATGATTCTAAAATTGCCTTTAGCTCAAAAAATAATGAAAAATAATCAGAGCTTCATACATAATTTGTATATTGAACATTGAAGTAAAGGTTCATTCATAATTAAATACCTTAGAAACATCTATGGCAATATTTTAACGTTGTCTAATAAATTGACAAACATATATTTGTTCATTTGCGAGATTCTGCAGTAGAGAAGCCCAAAAGGGGATTCATTCAACATTCTCGAGCGAGGTAGCTTTTTTTTATTTTGAAGGAAAAAAAATGAAAAATGAAATATAATCTGACTATTGTAACAAGCCCTAGTGCCTTTTTGCTTTTTAGCCTCTCACGAGACAAATCTGGTTCATTTTTGGTGAATAAAAAAAAATGTCACCTGATCACAGTTGAAAGTCACTTGGTTGTGGACAGGCAAAAGGTGATCTACAACTCTCTACATGCTTTCCATCGTCCGAGATAAACTATATCTATCTACCATCAGGAAAATAGAATTTTGCCGGAAATTGTTTTCGAATAGGTTTGTTTAGATAATACTTGACTCAAAAAAAATTTTCTGGCTTCTATTATACTGGTATTTCCAGGAAACACCCACATTTCTTGAAGCTGATATCTGATTGGCTAAATATGAGAGCTCTTGCGCTAATCAGGAGTACTATGTCAAAACCCACGGGCTTTCAACCAATCACATATGAGTTTCAGGAAAAACAGATATATTTCTGGATTTACGGTTTCGATTAATTAAAAGAAGCAAGTAGAATTTTTGAGTTAGTGTTGATCGTCTTAGAAAATTCTGGCATGTGATAGATTCCCTTTTGAATAAATATTAGATGTCTGAATATAGTTAACAAACATCGGTTTCCAGCCATATTTGTACTATTTTATAGTTTTTATGACCCATTCAATGTTGCATTATGTTTTATATATTTTGATTTCTCTTATGTGATGAAAAAATTTGTTCCAACTTATGTCCTCGAAACAAGTGTTTAGTCACTTATCGAGTACTTGTTTATTTACTTTATGCTACATTTCTTGATTGTATACTGTATACTGTGTTTTTATATGTGTAAATAAATATTATTATTATTATTATTAAAACGAACCCATAAATACGATTTACTGCAAAATTTCATTTCCCTGATGGTAGACTTTTTCACGAATATTTCAGGTTGGCAAGTTGAAACGAAGTTCTCTAGTGTTGGGATTCGTTGAAAGTATAGAACATGAGCACACCATTTATAATCTCCCAATTAAAATTTTCGTGAAGTTGATATGACGAATATAATACCAGTCATCGAAACCCTCAATTCAAAAAAACATTTTTGGGCAGAATTTTATTTATAATTCTTCCCCAAATAATGAAAAAGATAAGACTTTAAAATTGTGTAATAAAAACAAATTGGAAAAATATTTGTTGCATGTGAATAAATGAAATCTTGCCATTGCAGAATGAGAAATTTTATTCATGAAACTTATTATATATTTTTTTATACTTCCTTTGCGTTTTGATTACGCAAGATATATTTGTTATATCTCAATTTTTGTGTGACTTATTACGCATTTGATTAAAAAAAAATCTTGTAATACCTATCCAATTATTGCATATATCAGCTATCAGGATAAAATTAATATTTTTTCTTCGGCAATTAAAATGAGGGATTTTTTTTGGTGGGTTAGTCTATAAAACCATCGTAAAAACTCAGATGCATGAACATGAGACAAAACGACAAAAATGCAAAATTCGTACATATATGAGTATTAGCTTATTAGAGCAGACATTTCAATACATTTAGGTTCACCCCCCAATTCACAATATTCTATCAATGGCCTCTGGTCAATGCAAGGCAAGGTGGTTTCCACCAACAATTCGAAAGTCGTTGGTTTCTCGAGCCATAGTCATAAACTTTTCTCCTGTACCTTTTTTTTGTCTCAGGGGTCCAAACAGATCTGCATCAGCCAAAAATAATGAAAAGACACACATTTCCATGCTGATTTTATTCAATTTGGAGGAAGTAATTTCAAGTTCTTATTTATCAAGAAACACCTTCAGCTAATTCGAATATGAAAAAATATTTGTCCACTTCAAACTGTTTCAAACTTGTACGAAAATAAGATTTGGTATTTGGTCGAATGCGCCCATAGACATATATATATGTCATGTCTATGAATGCGCCTTGGAGGTTGGACTGGTTGGAGGAAGCAAAGGCCAATACTCTAGAGAGAGAGTGAACATAAGATTCATAAGAGAGGTATATGGTATAGGCAAAGTTTATAATTTCATCGACGAGTCCATCGATTTATACGATGGATTCATCTATTGTTCCAATCGAAACAAACTTATGTATCCATTGGTTGAAGCGACCCACCAGGAGTAGGATCTGCACCTGCCTGAATACTATGGATGGATTCAGACAGATCCGAAATCCAATCCGAAATCCAATGGTACGATGATTCAACAGCTTTCTGATTGGTCTTAATTGTACGATCGGATTTCGGATCTGTCTGAATCCAGCCTTTTTTTTACTTAGAAATATTTGAGATGAATAATATTACGTGGCAAAAGTTTTTCATATTGTTGCGAAAACTTAATGGATCAGAAAAAAAATGATACCTATGGACTGAAGAAATTTGTACAAACCAAATTAAAAAATAAATTATTAAGAACCGTAATCGAAATGTTTTAATTTGCTGTTATTTCATTTTGTTTCAGGTGGTACCTAGTTTTCTGGTCCTTTTCGTGTGAATTTTTCACAAAATATAATGGAAAGAAGTCACCCGACTATTGAAGATGAAATCACACTAGAACTATCGTCAGCTTTGTACTCGTCCCGACCATTTATTTCAATCTGCACCACGAAAAAGTCTATGAACGACTTGGCTGATGGTGCTTGCTACAGAAACCACAACATAACCTAAAAACAATCAATCCCCAACCACAGAACACAGAAGTCCAAGGGAAAGAAGTTGGCAACGTCGCTCTTTAGATAGTATAGTTTGTATTTTGTCCGGCATCGTTTATCGTTCCCACATTTTTAAGTTACAAATATTTGTAAGTAACAAATAACAAAGCACTGTTTTGTTTGTAAGTTTTGATTGTTTATCTACCCTTCCTATTATTCTGAAATTGCTACATCAATTTTGCACCAGGATTTTTGTTTTGGTCATCAGCTATTATGGGTGAAAGAAACAAGTAAGGCATGCTTTCAACATAGTACATATATTTTTGAGTCAATCCGAAGAATGAAATATTCAAAAAGGCAGTCATGGTGGCAAGCATGCATTGATTCATTTGAATTTCACTTGGTCGGTATATTACTGGTGTTCAGTTCATCAAATTGGTAATCGTCCAAACCTTGAAGTTACATTATTGAGCACATGTTGAACCACCTCTAGTTTACTCTCGTGTATGTTTCCCCTGACATTGCTTTCCATGAGAGTTTTCTGTTAAGCATGTTTTTAGTATGCGTAAGTTATCCTTGTGCTGTTAATGAGAGGCCTATTCAATGTTGCCTGCGAGATGCCTATCTTGTTTGTTGTTTGATGCCTACCTTAGGTACACCGATCTATACACCATTTTTAAGTTATAAGTTCAACCTTCCCTTTTCAATGGGAACGTTTATGCACTTGTTGAAGAAAGTTGGATAATTTCCATCTCTTATTACTTGAAGCTTATTGCTTGAAACTACTCCATAAAACGTGTTACATTTCTCCTAAGATGCCTGTATACTGTTGCCTGTTACTTGAAAATACTGTAATCTATTTTCTATTACTTATTTTCTTGCAAAACTCTCGCATCCTTGGTAAATAAAATTCATTGGTGGACATATTTTTTCCATGTTTTCATTGCATGTTTCATATTAATTCCTTCAATACCAGCAACTACAATGATTATAGGAACTACCATTAACATATGTGAAGAAGTTTGACAATGTGACTATCATCTAATTTCAAAGTAATTTCATTAGATTTTGAAATTATTTGAGCATTATATTTGGCTTTGCTACCATGCTGCTTTCATCATTCTTGATAATATTGAAATGAATATTATCATTTAATTTGTGTTTTTACTTTATGTCTGGTCCATATTCTTAGCAATTTTCAGTGTAATAGTTTTACGATTTGCCATGGATATCCTTAAGCATAATCAAATGATAATGTTCATGAAATAACAAATTTAACCTATAGGCTTTTCTGTTTATTTGTATACATTTTTTTATATGTACATCCTTTTGCTTGACTAATAAATATTATGGTTATTTTTACCTGTGAAAAACCATCAATTGTTTACTTACAAAATATTTTCTCATTTTTTCACCACAAGACTTTTTTAATATTATTCTATTTGAAGGTTTTGGTACAGGTACTCATGATAGATATTACAGGGTATAAACAGCATGTTGCATGTTGAGCACAATTTTAATTTTACATTTTTTCAGGAATTTTTGTTTGCTTTCTGGATTCTTGGAGGAGATTGACAGAGTAAGCGATATTAATATTCTGCAGTCCCTAAGTTCCTTTTTTTTTAAGAGTTTTTGAGAGAGATTTCGGAAAAAAATTAGTAACTTCAAGGGGCTTTGACAATGCCAGTTCATTCAATGTATTGAGTAGAGATGATGAATGCAAATTCTGTAGTCATTGACAATCTGTTTTTTCAATATGTTTTTCACAATTGTGGTCTATGAGAGTTTTGAGAATATAAGTTTTTGAATGGGACCATTTTAGACCAGATAATTTTTATTTTTGAGCACTTTCTGCTATACCAAAACATAATTATTATTTTGAGTAAAAGTACATTGTCTGATTGCTGACATTTAAAATTTTAATTTGGTAGACATGATTCTGTATTTTTCATAGAACAGCCTGAAATAGTACCCATTCTTCAATAACCATAATGCTCGAAGTTGAAATTTGTCCAATTTTACTTTTCACCGACTGGGTTTTGTCATTATCATCATTTTCATTATTTTGTCTTGTCATCAGAACAAGTATCTCAAAGATTTTGTAATGTTCTTCTATCAATAAACCTTCATAAATTTTGCCGCATAAGTCTTTATAAATATTAATTTTTCAATGGATATCAAAAACAGTTGATCTGCACACATTTCGAGGCACATTTTTCACAGCTGTGCTGTGGATACCTCAAAATACTTGTTATTTCAATTAGTGTGATTTCTGTTGTTAAAAACTACATGATTTTTGGTGGGTGGGTGGGTTTGTGGAATTTTATTGTCCAAAACCCTCTTTTTCAATTGTTTTCCATTGTTAATTGGTAAATATATTGTATTTCAGAATGTTATAAGAAAAGAATTCGGAAGATTTGGTACAATCACAAAAATATTCACCACAGAAGACTTTGCCAAAGTCTATTACGAAGACCCAGAGTAAGTTTATGCCATAAATCTTAGCTTTTTTACGAAAACATGTGTATATTTTTAGTAACTTACAAACGAAACCATTCAAATTGTGCAAATGACATTTTCACTGAGTTACTACTATTATTTGCTTATTTCTTGCCCTTGATGAAAACTCTGCTCAGCTCCTTTCTCATATGTACTCATTTTAACATTGCGATCAGCCTATTTGTTAATAGAAAGTGTAACTAAATGATAATAATTAAAAGCCTTTGTTTTAGCGTCAATGTTTACTTCAGAGTTCAAAAGTTTAATAAAATGCCTGTTCATGAACGAAAGCCTTCATTAGTATGACACATGACTATCAATGCTAATATTCAGTGAATTATTATGCATCTCGCTTTTATAAAAAGCTTCCTCTAGATTTGAAGAATCTACAAATTCATCTATTCAAGAATAATATCAAACATATTGATACACACAAGTTTTTATTCATTGGAAGAATTTGTTAAAATGTATCTGTTTTGCTACTAATGAGAAGCTAGATAATCTTAAGATAGGTCTATCAACATTTAGGTATCATTTTCATGTGTAGTTTAATTTTTTAATTTGAACCTCATTTTAATATAAGTGAAGTCTAGCAAGGTTATTCCTAAGCGGGGGCTGGTCTTCTTTCTCTTCTATTACACACTGCAAAAATATTTCACAGCATAAGCAATTCAAGACTACCATTAATAAAAATGAAATATTCACTTGATATTTGGGAAGAATAATATTTTGTATTCATATTTCACAATTTTCAAACGCTCTAACTTTGATTTAAATCTAGCCCTGACCACTGTACTCAAATTTTAAATACTGATAATATTTCTAGGTCGTGCCTCAATGCTTCTAGAGAACTGAGTAAAAACAAATTTGGTTGGGTTGTGGAACAGGGAGGAGAAAAATCGACCAAACCTGCAAGGAATAATCCTCAGCAGTTTGCATCGAAGGTAGACAACTCTTTTGCAGGAAAGAAAGACAACACTTCTGCAGGAAAGAAAGATAATACTTTTGCAGAGAAAAAAGACAACAATTTTAGGTACGTAAATATAAAATTGTATATAAGTTATTATTGATTGTGTATGTTATGAAAAGCTGATTTGAATGGATGAAAATTCAAAATTCCTTATTACTAATGGATCCTTGTGGTACACCACATAGTAATGGAAATTTGTACAATGCTGAAATGCAAACATTAATATGAATATGATTGGGTTCAAAAAGTCATCGAATCTCCTACCACTTTCATTCAGAAAGTATATCAATTATTTACCAGATGTATAACTTGTTGTCTCTCTGTGTTTCAATGTGAAATTTTGGTATTTTATATGGTAAATCCCGCCAATTTTTGAATTGCAAATGGAACACCCTAGTATATTTATCCCTCTTTTGACTTGGCAGAGGCAAAGATCACTGAGAAACATTCACTTGGTTCCTATAATCCATGTGAAAATTTACCTCCTATTAACATTCATTCGACATATCTTCATTTTATGACTACTTGTCTTTTTGATTACATATCCCAACAGCTAATTTGGTCTCTGCAATTTTTTCGTTGTTTTTAGGGCAGAATCCAGAATCCAATTTGGTATATCACATTCAGTTTTTGAGATACGTAATATTGGCTCTTTTTTGGATAAACTAATCTTATTTTTGAATTTATATACATTTCATATTACTATTTTATTATTTACTCCTACTACGGTACTACCATTAAAAAGATCAAAAATATGAGTAAGGTAATTATCTTTACATATAGGCAAAAAAAAGCAGGGATATACATAAAAAACATTAAGCACTTTTCACTTTGGGATTTTATTTAATATGGCTTTTTAGCATGCCAGTCACCAGAACAATTTTACTGAAGACTCCAACAGTACTCGGCCATCATGTGACATTCCCATCTTCCTTGATAACCACTTTCCATAGTTTAAATGTCCTGATGAAATCTTTCTCTCTGTTCTTCACTTGAATCACCTAGGTTTTTTGGAAACTTATCTAAGTGACTGTGGAGGTAGTGAATTTTTATGCTTATGTTACAATCAAGAGTTTTAAAGTTGGAAAGAATAGATAGATAGATGGATAGATACTTTATTGGTCTCTTCAGATTGTGTTAACAACATGAGACAAGTCAAACAAGGTGTGAACATTAACAATACAGTCACTTTACATTCATAAGATAAAATACATGGAAATAAATATATTGAAAGCTTATTACAAACTAATTACTCTTTTTGAAGACTAATATTGATATAATCATCTAAGGTATAAAATGCTCCTCGGATCAAATGTTTTTTCAATATCTGTTTAAACGTTTCCGAATTTGTTTCTGATTTAATATTTACAGGTAACAGGTTGAATAGGTAAGCCCCAGCATATGAAGGCGATCTTTTGTGCTGTGATCTGATTATGTATTGGAGATGAAAGTCATTTTTTTTTCTGGTATCATATTGTGGTACTCGCTATTTTTATGCAGTTTTCCTTTGTTGGTGAAAGTATATATCAAAAGCTTGTATAGATAAATAGAAGTGAGAAGTGAGTGTCAAAATGTTGTTGTTGGCAAATACGTTTCTGCACGATTCCCTATAGTCAAGATCGAATATCATTCTGATAAACTTTTTTTGGATTATATTTTTCACCTATTGTATTACATTCTCTGCTTTATGATTTCCAAGAAAATTTTGTACTACTTTGACAAAGGAACACCAAGTATTGGATTCAATCTTGTTCATTGATGTAAATTCAGTAAATTGTGGATCTTTAATGAGCTGCCTTATCTGTGGTTTATCCAATATTTCGGCTTCCAGTTTTTATGTGCTAATTCCAGGAAACTTACGCGAAAAGTAATTAAAACAAAGTCCACCTTGATCTAAAGCCTTTACAAATTGCTTCATAAGCCCCAACTTGATATGCAGGGGTGGAAATATGAATTTATCTCTCGCAACCAAAGGTTCGTTAATTACGTTAACCCAATGCTGATTTTGTGCTCTGCTTTCCCAAAGACATGAAAAACAAGGATATTTGTGCTCTGCTATCCCAATGACATGAAAAAGAAGGATATTTTGTATATCCACTTTGCTGTCCAAGGAGAAAGTTTATCATTTTTAAATCGACATATAACCCACTGATGTTCTTCATACTTAATTTTTTTTATATAAAGGTCGGTTTTTACAATTATTACAATTATGGGCAATAACAATTATCTGAAATGGAGCAAATACATGCCAATTTTGGGTAAGAAATTTTGACCTGCAAAGATATCATTATTTCATTATTTTTACCTGTTATCAGAACTAAAATTGCTTGGTCTGTATCTGAAGAACTGGCGCTGCTACGAGAAAATGCCAGCTATTTTTTTGAATCAGCACATCAAAAACATTCAGAATCAGTTTATAATTCACTGGCACCAAAAAAATTTTATTTTGTTGGGTTGTGTTATAGGTAAACTTGAATTAACATGGACATAGTGATGCCAACGAATGAACTAGGATATTGGTATGAACTATCGATCCAAAAAATGTATAAACTTACTGGGTGCTCAATTTGAAACTTTAAATATGAGTTAATTTGGTGTAGAACATATACAAATCGTGGTGCTAACAAAAGATGCAAAAAAGATATGAGGGCAACCAACCATATCCGGAAGTTTCAGCTCCCACAATTTCTTCCGATTTCTTCTCGTTAAATGAATTATTCATGTCATTTATGTATATTGGCTAACATTTTTTGCAGATGAATCAAATATACTCCATTCAATTTGAAGTGTTATGCCTGTTATCATGATGGTAGTTCAAAGTAATTATTATGACTCTTCTTTCGAAGTTTTTTATACTTCAAAATATATGAATTACTGTCCATTTCTCAGTGTATATCTCATGTATTTTATGCACTACTTTATCTTGAAGATATTACAAGGTATTCTTTATTTTATGAAATGGAGAGATTCATGTGAATTAAATACATTCAAAAATAATTTTATTTCATTTGATCCAAATATTTGATTTCCCCAACTGGTTCAATCTTTACTCTTCTATATTTTGAACATCCTCAAAATTTTAAAATTCCAAATGTGGCAAAATCAATTCATCAAACACTAGCCTGCTACTTCGTCTGTTTAGCAGTCGAACCGAACCGTTTAGTCAGCGCACTCTGGTAAAGCATCACATCTCGCCCGCTTTTCTCAGGCTTCATTTATAATAGAATATAGCGTATATCACTTCTGAATAGTGTAGCTTTCTGTTAATGAAATAATTTTCATGATCGGATCAGTATTTCCGAAGATTACTTCCCACCTCAGTATATTTGGAGAAATTGACAATCATAGACACTTGAAAGTGGTTCTCTTTAAATTTCTTGTAAATAAGGCATTTTATTCAGTTGACGAATTTTTAGCAACTTGAATTTTTTTAATCTGTTTGTTCGAATTGTTGTATTTTGGATCTTTTTTCATACTCATGTATGCTGGGTTAGACCCTTTGTTTCCTATGTGACTAGTCCGATAAGCTTGTACAATTTCTATTGTTAAAGTTTCGAGTGATGATTGAAATTCTATTCTATTCTATAAACAAACCTCTTTATAATATCACATTATTATTCAATATAAACCTCTTTGAATGATAGTATAGATCCAAATGAAAACAGCATCAATTTTTACTATGTAAGCCGAACTTGGTAGTTTGTTTCATTCTAACCATATTGTATGATTTCAGTGGTCATTCACAATCAAAATCCACTTCGTCAAGTTTTGGGACACCCTCCGATAAATCTCCTACCAAAATGGACGACTACGGCTATCTAGATGACGAATTTACCGAAAATATGGATTACTGTGACGTACATGGGAATCCGCTTGTGTTGTTCCAAGCAGATTCGGGAGATAAATATGTGAATATAGAGGACGTTCGGAAGGCAGGGTTTGCCATTTTCAGGAAGGATACTTTCAATCCGTTGTTGGTTGACAGAAAGTTAGTATACAATTATTCCCTTGAAAGTTTTTGTCTTTACGTTTTCAAAGTCATTATGAAAAGGAAACTGGAACTTCTATGAAAGATCTAAATATTAATGAACACTCTTATTCCATTGTATATCATTGACAGATAACTAATGGACTCACGATTTCAGATACTTCTTACTTTTCAAATCAGCAGATATTTGGATGTTACTTCTTTTGTAAAATTTCATTTTTTCAATGTTCGGAGTAAGAGCAAGAATTGTTTTTGAAACTTCATTCTCTACAAATATCATCATGTTTCTGAATAATTTTTCCATTCATCAGAGGTAATAATGCTTTGATATTCTTTGGAATTCATGATTCAGATTATGAAAGACATCACTATAGAAGAAACAAGGAAAATTAATTGAACAAAGATGCTTCCAGCCTTTTTCACAAACATTGCTAGATTCTTTGATATTTTTTATTTTTTCTTGTTATAACATTTACATTTCGTATTTTTCTGCTGTTTAAGTTTCTTGAAAAATATTAAATCTCAATCATGTTTCAAACTAAAATAGTAATGAGTTTCTAGATAATGCTTTTTGTGAATACAAGAATAGAGTTCGCATATTGATTACTGTTCTCATGGAATTTTAATGAGATATTGGAATTACGGTGGTTTGTGAAAATATAGTTGCAAGTGTCATATCAAATCATAAATAAACTCACATAAAGATTCAAAAATAGTGATTTATTAAGTTGAAATTTCATTTATTTTTCAATCCACCACTTCGTCGCTGTTGCTGATTTTTCTGTTTTCTCTCAGGCAAATCCAGAAAGAATTTGAACTGCATCTACTATCAGAGTCAAAGAATTACATTCTCAAAAATAAAGCCATTGCCATTGACGAGGAGCATATTTTACGGACAATAGAAAGGTGAGTATGTCATTCGAGATGTCATTCTTCTTTATCTTTCATCAAGAGAAATTGTATAAACGATGAGTTTGGAACCTTTAGTGTGAAAGTTGAAAATTTTCCTAGAGATCAAGTACTCTAACACCAAACTGATATTTTTGCACTCGACGCGCGTTTCGCTAACAAGGTTAGCATCTTCAGGAGAAGAAAATTGTGTTGGGAAACGAGAGTGAAAGTTTGCAAAAATCCGAATTTACAATTCTCTTATCGACCTCAAGAAATGAATAGAACGTTAATGACCTATAAATATAATCATTTTGGGCACGTAACACTCATAATATTATATTTGATGTATAAAATTTTAGGACGAGAATAGAATTACACGAACAAATTGAAGTACATTTGAAAATTCCTGGACTAATCGAGTGTGATTGAAAATAATACAAAATAATAGTGTTGCACCTATTAACCCAAATTTTTTATAGAATTTGTGTAATTTACCTCGTTCTTTCAATCGGATTATTTATAGGTCTTTGTGAAACTAACTGGAAGATTACTGATTGTTCAAACTCAGCTTTGTCAACTTTATTTGTGGTGCTACCCCAGGTAGCTTATTGTTTCTACACGCTTTTAAAAGACTAATCGATTTCAGTGGACTGTATTTTAATTGATTTCGATACAAGAACAAGAATTACTTATCGTTTGATTAACAGACGCTAATGTCTCATAAACTGTCACTGTCAGTTGAGCATGGCTCACCCCATAATGACTAACTCACAAATAGTTGGTTGGATAACTCCAGATATACCCTTTCGGAGGATAGCACTAAACATACCGCCGGCCTTGGAAAGCCTAGCTTTCAAATAACCTCAGAAATGTACTAACTCTCGAAAAGTTCTGCTGAATACTTGGGTTAGACTCCTGAGTCAATTGGTAAGGCACATATCTTCTGCACCGATCGTTTGAAGGTGCCACCTCCGGTCAATACACTGACTACACGAACTACTCGATCTTCCCCTGGATGTAACTCTACGATGCGGCCCATCTTCCAGCATAAAGGTGGGGTATTCTCGTCGATAAGAAGCACCAAGGTACCAACCTTGACGTTCTTCGAAGTAACATTCCATTTAGATCGCTGTTGTAGGCCCTGGATATACTCGGTTGACCATCTTCTCCATATGGACTGGAACATCTTTTGCAGAGCATGATAATGATCCAAGCGGTTGGTAAGCATATTGGCCACATTTGCTTGTGCAATTGAGTTTAAAGAGTCTCCGATAAGGAAGTGCCCAGGAGTGAGGGCGGAAAGGTCTTTTGGGTCGGAGGATAAGGGGGTTAGGGGTCGGGAATTCAATACCGCTTCCACTTGAGCGAATATGGTGGACAAATCCTCGAACGTTAAATTACAATTTCCTACAATACGAGTAGTATGATATTTTGCTAACTTGATTGCAGATTCCCACAAACCTCCCTGGTGAGGAGACCTTGCAATTACAATTTTATTAGCATCAATCAAGATTACACATCCAGTATAAATATATAAAAAATGTATAAACATATCAGACTAGTAAAGGACCTTAAACTAAACTAAAAGACAAACTACAGACAAAGTACAATACAATACATGTCAAATAAGTGTAAATGAGGTATGTGAAGATTTCAGAAATTCAAGAACTCCTCAGTGCTGTATAATGCATTTTCAATTAAAAACGTTTTCAGCTTGCTTCTGAAAGACATTTCTGTGGTAGCTTTTAAAATATTCGTTATTTTATTATAATATTTGATTCCATCATGATTGGGCGAGTTCTGACCTACTGCTAGTCTAGAGTAAGGTTGGTGTAAATTTGATTTTGAACGTGTATTATATGAGTGTATGTCTTTGTTCTTTCTGAACTTATTTTCATTATTCTTTATGTATAATATCACTTGAAAAAGATAAATGCTTGGCAGAGTTAATATTTTAGACTCTTTGAATAGTTGTCGGCAAGATGATGATGGAGCAATATTATACATTGCTCTTATTACTTTTTTTTGTGCAGTAAATATTTTTTCTAAATGAGGTGAAGCACCCCAAAGCAGTAGTCCGTATTGAAGTACCGATTGCACTAGTCCAAAATAGAGTAGTCTCAGGACATCAAAGGTAACTGTTTTCCTGATGTTTTTTATAACGTAACAAGCGGTACTTAGTTTTGATACTATCGTGTTTATATGTGTTTCCCATGTGAGTTTTGGATCAAGAGTAAGTCCCAGGAATTTAAGAGAATCAGTGCTCTGTATAGATTTACCATCTAAATGTAAATACAGATCATGGTCTGGTGATTTCGTTTTAGGTAAAAATCTCATAAAATATGTTTTTGACACATTAATCATCAGTCCATTTTGATCACAGTACTGTTTTAGCTGTCTGGATGCTTCATTACTTTGCTTAACTAGACTTTCAATTTCATTGTTTGACATTAAGATATTTGTGTCATCAGCATAGAGTATTTTTTGATCAGGGATAGTGCAGAATGTGTTCATATCACTCACAAAAATTATAAAAAATAGTGGCCCCAAAATGGATCCTTGGGGTACTCCTATATCCGATTTTCCAGGGTCTGATTTCATGCCATTGATTGTAATGGTTTGAGTCCGGTTTGTGAGATACGACTTTGCCCATTCGTAGGGCTTTCCTCGTACCCCCATTCCTTCTAATTTCTGCAGTAGTAGGTTTCGGTCAATCGTGTCGAACGCACGGCTCAGATCATGCCGGAATGTATTTCCATTCGATTGCGTTTTTGAGTAAAAAATTTGATATATCACGGTCCTGCTCCACCGAAGCCAACATGTCTTGAAGAACTTTCTTCAAGGCATTATCACTGCCAACGAAATTAGTTGCATTGTCGGAATAAATACGCTTGCACAGACCGCGCCTCGAAACGAATCTTTTCAAACAGTTCAAAAATGAATTACTACTAAGATCTCCAACAACTTCGATATGTACTGCCTTAGTGCAGAAGCATATAAATAAACACATGTATCCTTTAACGATCGCACGATTCCTCAACTTTCCATCCTTTAGATTGAATAGCCCTGCGAAATCAACCCCTACAATAGAAAAAGGACGTTGCGGGTTTACCCGATCTCTTGGTAAGTTTCCCATTTTTTGTTTTATACTTAAGGGTTTCACTCTGAAACACGTGATACATTTGGCTAAAATACCTCTAACAGTATTTCGGCCATTTATTATCCAAAATTTCTGTCTCAAACTTGATAAGATGGTTTGAGCTCCTGCATGTTATGTACAGACTACCTATGCCAGGAGAATAGATAAGAGCCAGCCTCGGAGTGCATTCGCATCAGGTGTCACACGCTGGATACTGGGAATTCAACGACGCTGCATTTTTCACCCAGATTTGTCTAATGTTATAAATACGAGTTCATCTCATTTTTATTCAGTTATAATTGTACTTTCGGCTTTTACATTGCCAACGAAATATAGTTATAATTCATTTTGAGTAATTTTCGAAATAAAGTTTTATTTTTAAAAACGGTTTTCGAGAGCTCCCAAACTTAATTTGCATGTAAATCCTTATGATGATAGTCTAGGATGATTAATTTAGAGAGTGGATGACGAGGATGTAGGATTATAGGAAATCTAGAATTAAATTCCAAACTCGAATTTTGTAATCGTCCTCCTATTCTTATCAACCGATCCGTGCAATCAAAAAATGGATCTAGCGATTTTATTGAACTCTGCGGAGAAACCTCCTTCGATTTTTTCAACGTTTCTATTTCCTTTCCGTACTCTTGCATTTGCATAGTACGCAACAGATGATTAAGTGCATTATTATACTCTTCCACAGTAATTTGACCGCTTCTACGCTTTGGTTTCTCACGAAGTTTAGCATTGTCACAAAATCTCAAGCATAACGATGTGATTTTAATCAATTTATGCAGGAAAGAATATCTGACAAACAATGATAAATTTGGATTTTGTTCGGTACCGAGAAGAACCGTTTTTATTTTTCTACGTTCAGGTAAATTGTCTATCTCAACGATTGAGTTTTCCGGCCATTCATCACAAGTTAATTTGAGCCAAGGAGGTCTTGACCACCATAACTCGGAAGGTTTCAATTCGCTGGGAGATACACCTCTGGAGATGATATCAGCCGGGTTTTCCTCCGATCTTACATGACCCCAATGGAATATTTTCGTTAAATGCTGAATTTCAGCTACGCGATGAGCAACAAATACCTTCCAACAATTTGGTTGCTCTCTGAGCCATGATAAAACGATTGTAGAATCACTCCACAAGAATATATCATTGATTTCCAATTCTAGGGCTGATGTTACCTTATCTACTAATTTTGCTAATAAAACTGCACCCAAAAGTTCTAAACGTGGTAAAGTGAGACTCTTCGCTACTCGCGATTTGGCACTAATTAATCTCACTAACGTCTCACGTCTCTCGTTAGCAGATCTCAAGAACAAACAAGCCCCATAAAATTTCTCACTAGCATCACAAAACCCATGAATTTGAAGATTGTATGCATTTTGCATAACAAATTGTCGAGGTATTTTGATACTATTGAGGCAATCCAATTCGTTATAAAATTTACTCCAGCATGAAAATATTTCTAATGGTACCGATTCATCCCACTCGATTTTCAGTAACCAAAGTTTTTGTAAAAGAATGTTTAGCTCGAATGATAACAGGACCTACGAGTCCTAAAGGATCAAATATTCTCGAGATTATCGACAAAATTAGTCTCTTTGTTATTCTCGTGCCTACTTTACGTTCAAGTTTCACCACATATTCCAAAGTGTCCTCACTTGCCTTCCAAAATACACCTAATGTTTTTTGTATTTCGTTTTCAGTTATAAAGTAACCAACCTTCTCCATCTCACTGTAAGATAGAGCTTGTAGGACTTCCGATTTATTGGATGCCCATTTTCGCAATGGAAACCCATAAGCATTTAATTCTCTCGAAATTTCATTCGCGATATTTACTACCTCATCTACTGACGAAGCACCCGCTATCAAATCGTCCATATAAAAATTCTTTGCGATTATGTTGCTTATTTTAGGGTTCCGTTCTTCGATATCGATTGAAATTTGTTTAAGACATCTTGTAGCAAGAAAACTTGCCGGTCCTGTTCCGTAAGTTACCGTATTGAGTCGATAGTGACGGAGCTCAGTATTCGCGTTTTCTCTCCAAACGATTCTTTGTAGGTCACGGTCTTTTTCTCGAATATTTATCTGCCTAAACATTTTGGCGATATCTGCCGTTATTACCACGTTATGCTGTCGAAATCGTAACAGAATGTTGAACAGTTCTTCCTGAATATTTGGACCAACCTTGAGAACATTGTTTAAAGATAATCCTCTTGTTGTCTTGGCGCTTGCATCGAATACAACGCGCAATTTTGTAATTAAGGAGGATTCATTTAAAACTCCGTGATGCGGCAAGACATAAGTCAATCCTTTATCGATATCACCAACTTCACTCGGTTCAAATTTTGACATATGACCCAACTCTTCATATTCACGCATGAACTCATGATAATATTGTTTTAATATCGGATTTTTTTCTAATTTTCGCTCTAAATTATAAAATCTCTTTTTTGACATTTCCAACGAGTCACCTAGTTCGTTAATATTATCCCTTGTAGGTAATGCCACCCGAAATCTCCCACTAGTATCTCTTTCTACGTTTTCTTTGAAGAATTGTTCACATTTGCGTTCTTCTTTACTCAACTCTTTTAATGACTTTATTTCTTCTCGGTAGTGTAGTGGTTAGCATATCTGCCTATCAAGCGGAAGGCCGGGGTTCGAATCCTCGCCAGGCCACCGTGCTGGGTAATCGCACGTTAAAAGGTAAGGCCTCGTTTATCCATTGCTCGCACAAGTTTCGACTTTTGAGGGTTGACGTTCGTCAGCTGGTTAACGGAACGAACAATTTTTTTTTTTTAGAACCAACCAAAACCTTTCGATTTGCCCTTGTAGCTCTTGAGCTTGATTCGATGTCAGACTTAAATTACATACCGCCTCGCTTTCCTGCGCATAGGTTTTAAACCATTTTCCCGAAATAACCCATCCGAAAACACTCTTTTGCAATATCAAATTGGTATTATCTACTTTCAATTGCCCGACGCACAGTAATTCATAAAATAGCTCTGCTCCGATTAATATGTCGATTTTCGACGATTCGTTGAACTCAGGATCCGCTAATTTAATGTTCTTTGGGAGATTAATATTTTCGATATTGAACGACTGAATTGATATTTCGGTCGTTATATTTTTCAAAATTAAAAATGAAAGATTCGCATTAAAGTTGTTGTAGACCGATTTTATGCTAGTCATGACCCGTGAATTTACCTGTGTCAGAGCTTCACCTACGCCGAGAATCGGAATGTTTACTTTCATTAGTCTCAAATTCAAGTGGTCGGCTAAATCTTTTCGAATGAAATTCATCTGTGAAGCACTGTCTAACAAAGCCCGGCACTTCACATATTCGCCCCGGTTGTTTTTGATATAAACTATGGCAGTCGATAAAAGAACTACACTCGGACTACTATACGATGTTGCAACGATAGACGGCTCATTTTCATAACCACTGTTACAACTATTTTCTGCACAGCCACTCGTGTTTTGTGTTTGCGATATATTACCTTCTACTTCTGCCCTTGTGACGGGAGTAGAACCGTTTTTATTAGTTAACTTAGTACAAAGCATCGTGTTATGTCTTTCCTTGCAAGTCTTACACCCTTCTGCTAAACATTTATCCGCAAAATGATTGGAACGTAAACAATTCAAGCAAAGCCGCATTTTTTTTATCTTTTCATATCGCTCTGGTACAGCTAACTTTAACAAATTTTCACACCGATATATAAAGTGAGTTCCCTTACAAAATTCGCATGATGCTTTACCTGTTTTAGTAACGCCATGAGCTAACCCATACGACTTACCCTGATATTTATATTGAGAATTCGAATTATTTGCTCTCATTGGGACTTTTCCCGTAGTCGTCGATCGCGGTTTGAACATTTTCGTGCTATTATCAACGCTTTCCATAATGCGACATTTTTTCGATATGAAATCCGTAAATTCTTGAAGTGTTGGATTACCGTTAAATTTTGAAATAGATGCTTCTTCCCAACTTTTTTTTGTCTCGAGGTTGAGTTTTTTAGCACAAACAAATATTAATAACCTGTCCCAATGCTCTGTAGGTTCTCCTTTTAAAGCACGGACGTACGTTCCGTTCTAAGTTATCAATTAACTTCCTAAGGTCGCTATAAGACTCCTCTGCTACCGAAGGCGCATCAAATATTGCCTTTAAATGCGATTGGATTATAACTGGTTTGTTATTGAAACGATTCTCTAAAAGCTGCCATGCAACCTTGTAATTGCTCCGAGTTATTTCAAGTGAATCTATCAATGCTTTGGCTTCACCCTCTGTGGAATCTAACAAATAATAAAACCGTTGAATGTCATCCAAACAAATATTTCTTGATACCAATGTATCGAAGGATTCCTTAAATTGCATCCATTTACCGTAATCACCATTATATTTCGGAAGACCTAAATTTGGTAGCCTAAAACCACCCTGTATGAAGGAATTGAAGAAGCCATTAACATCTTCCGCTTTCGTTGAGATACCTGGTATACCTTGAGCAACCTCGTTTTTCTGTTTAATATCCGTGACGAACTTTTTC
This sequence comes from Zygogramma bicolorata, assembly GCA_032362365.1. Taxonomy (NCBI): domain Eukaryota; kingdom Metazoa; phylum Arthropoda; class Insecta; order Coleoptera; family Chrysomelidae; genus Zygogramma; species Zygogramma bicolorata. The sequence goes on along the minus strand of JAVJAQ010001811.1, from coordinate 557,384 downwards.
GCGTCATTACTTTATAAAAAACATCCTCAAATTCTTCGCTAATTACCGAATTTCTGTCAGTAAGTTCGATATTCAAATCTATCTCATTAACCTGTTCTAAAATGCATTCCATTTTCTCGATACGTATTTCTAATTGCGGTAGGTCTGCTATGTTTTCCGATTGAACTAACTGAGCTAAAAATTCCCTGAATCTTTCAAATTTCTTTATTAGTTGCCGTCTTTTCATCATCAATCGATCTACTGCCTCCTCTATTTGTTCTTGCTCGATCTGTGCATTCGTTTTCCTACCCATTACGTTTAAAATAGAAAACCTTCAGCTTTTACAACAATGTACAATATAGAACGATATATTAGACCCAAATTGCCCGTTCGGAACTACGATTATTCCTATTTCACCTAAATGTTGGCTTCGGTACACGCAAGGCAATGGCTTCGTTCAGCGGTGCTCAACCGTTGAGTGATGTGCCAACTTGTTCGGCTGAACGGACCGCTGCACCATTGATCACTCTCAACCGTTGAGCAGCGGCTCAACACGTTTAGTGATTATTCTCAACGGTTGTGCACCGCTGAACGAAGCCAATGGTATAGGTATTAACTGTTCAATTCTATTGATCAAAATATTGATCGCTTTGGCAACACTTTCCGTCAATTTCTCTCCCAGAGATAACTCTGCAGTGAAAAAATAAACTCGCTCAGGCGAAAGTGATACCAAGATAGGATTAGTGTGTGGAAAAAGGACGGAGACTCACCGCTATTTCGCCGCCGGCCATTCACTACGACGCTAATTTCCCTGGTCGATTTTATTGATTTTCTTCGATCGATTCACAACATCCATCCGGCTCAAAGGACCAAATGGTGCTACCCCAGGTAGCTTATTGTTTCTACACGCTTTTAAAAGACTAATCGATTTCAGTGGACTGTATTTTAATTGATTTCGATACAAGAACAAGAATTACTTATCGTTTGATTAACAGACGATAATGTCTCATAAACTGTCACTGTCAGTTGAGCATGGCTCACCCCATAATGACTAACTCACAAATAGTTGGTTGGATAACTCCAGATATACCCTTTCGGAGGATAGCACTAAATAATTTGATTTTCCACAACTGTGGGAAATCAATTTGGAAATTACTTTATATTTTTGACTTGATATTATCAACAGTGCCTGAAAAGTATGGGAGTGTTATACTGAGTGCAAACAATTAGGTTCAATAACTATTCCTTGTGGTTTACCAAATTAAAGTTTTTTTAACAGAACAGGTCTTATGAAACTTTGAATTTTTTGTTTGCAATATTCTCTTGATTTTTTCCATTCCAAAATGTAAATGCAATATAATGTAAAGTTGGTAAAATTTAAAAACTGTTTCACTTTATCAGGGTCAAGTTTTAAGTACACTATAGCCAGATTGTCATATAATAATAATATCAGATAAAAATGAAAGTGATGTATTTATTATGCAAGGAGTGAAATCAAGAAAATACCTAATTGCGTGTGTGTATTATTCATTAAAATATGGAAGTTCATCCATGAAATAGTTCTTTCTCGTGTAGTTTTTTCAATAGGGGCCAATTTCGAAGGATTGAGATTTTTCTGTTTTCGAAAACCAAATTCTCACTCCGTTCATACATGGTATGAATTTTGCTACGAATAACACTCGTATCCAGTACTGCAGCATTTGGAGCCTCTTGGTTTTATGCATTCAGGGCGTTTCAAGAGCTTCGGTATCTTTATTCTATATACTCGACTTGAAGTTAGCTGCTACACGCTAGAAGTGAATATCCGACCGTATACAATATACTATGTTATTCTTGATTTGCTGCCTCTCTAACAGAAGTTGAAGCAACGGGTCACTATTTTCTCTTCTCAGGAAGCTGCAAATGCAGCTAATATTATCACAGCTGAATGTCTTCAATCAAAGCATAAATGATGTGAGAGAATTGCTCGTTCTGCAAAATGAGAAACTGGACACTTGTGTCAGACAGGTTGAAGCTATTCAAACTGATAATATCAATATTCATAAAAGGATTGATGTTCTGGATGGGAAAATGAATGCTATCAGCTCCGTCGAACTGTATAACGAATTCAAAATGAGATTGGAGCGTGAAAACAATGTGATCCTGTTCGGGATCGATGAAAACCTCGACACCGATCAAATTGTCGCTGATATTTTGACAAAAATAACTAGCCAGATGGTTATTTCTGTGAAAACTCTGAGATTTGGGGTACGTAAATCGAACCAAAACCGATCTATCAAAATTGAGCTCGCAAAGAAGGAAGATGTAGCATCTATACTACGGAACAAATCGAAATTGCCTTGCTATCTGTACCCAGGTGTGAAAATCACGAGAGATTTGACGCCAAAGCAGCTACAAGAGCAGTCCGCTATTTTCAGACAATTTAATGATCGCAAAGCAGCTGGGGAAAATTTGAAGACAAAATTCAAAAGTGGTATCCCTTCAATTATCCCGAATTCCCAAGTCAAAAGAAACCGAGAAGAGGAAGGTTCCCGTGGAATGAACCATTCAAAAATGAACAGAACAGATATCCCCACACCATCAAAAAACTCAATGTAGTATTCTGGAATTGCCATGGTTATGGAAACTTGGAACAACTTGTGTGTCAGCTCTTGATAACTTGGACCAGTATTCTGCAAAATCAATTTTGTGTTATGTGTGTAATATTTTGAAATTGAGATTTTTTTTCTGAATGAATAACATATCTGATTTTTGCCGCACTCTGTGCCGAATTGTTTCTCAAACATGCCATTATATTGTTTATTCTTTTTCATGTTATTGTCCATTAGGAAATTGCTGATATTTATTTATTTATTTATTTACGGGTTACCCCATTACAACAGTAAAATAATAAACACGTATATTAACCTAACCAAAAGCAACTAACTAATAACTAACTAACTGATAAGCAAATAAGTAACAAAGCCTATTACAAAATAAATACTGAGAAAATCTATCAGAACAACAATTCCAAGAATATCTTACTTTCTGCATTGCATCTTCCACAAAATAAAATTAAATAACTTCTCTTATCTTACTCTTAAATGTAGGCAAGGAAATGCCCAAAATTTCAACCTCCCTGGTATTAACAATTTTTAAAGTTCTTTCAATAGGAGCATGAGACCCATAATGGGTATTATGAAATGGAATTGAAAAGATACGATACTGCCTCAGATTTCTAGATGGAATATTGAATTGTATTGACATTAGGAGTTCCGGACAAACCACTTGACCATTCAATAATTTATATACGAAAATTAGATCAGCATATAACCTCCGTTGCCTCAAAGTCCTCATACCAAGCATCTCCAACGCATTATCATATACATGATCGTCAGGAATTCTTATCTGGAGCTTGTAGAGACAAAACCTAATGAATTTATTCTGAACTCTTTCTAAGATTGTTGAACTATTGGATTGTGTTGTGCTGCAGGCTACAGGCCAAACCTCTTGAATGAATTTTTTTTTAGAAGCAGTAAAATCATTATTATTTTCTCTTCCAAAAAAAAATCAATAAAAGATGCCACCAACTCTTCGTAGCGCTCATTTATATGTTTTGGCGTTTCCACAAATAGCTTGGGACTGATACTTGCTATGATGATCGAAATACCAAATTTGAAATACCAAGAAGACGTAAACCCAGAACTGTCACTTTCAAATAGCAATTCTCAGTTGATTACACTCAAATTTCAAATGAAGTACGGCAACATCGCAAGTACTGCCAACTAAATTCCTAAGAACAACAGGCGCCAAATTTGGATTTCATTGCAAACAATCCCATCAATGGATTGGTGCCACCTGTGTTGATTTTATGTCGTCATTGATAACCTGCAACAGTTTTAGAATTGTATTATATGTTCATGCTGATGACATTTCAGGTGCAAAAACAAATTGCTTGGAGAACAGCCCTTAGAAATGAATCAATCCACGAACAAAACATCAAAGAACCAATCAATGAGCCAAGCTTCGAGCAGCGACACATTCGTCAAACCCGAAAGGGTAGGACAGACGAGAGGAGGATTCAATTCCTTCGATACTTCCTCTCCAATTGCTCCCCAGCGCCCTCCTAAGACGTTGCCGAGCAACTTTGTGCCTACCACCACACAGAGAAATTCGAAACCGTTTACAGGTGACAAACAAAGGGACCAGAAACCAAGGCCGAATAATAATAGGTAATACAGTTGTTTGACTAAAACTTAAAAAAAGCTGACAAAGTATAAAACTTGTGAGACTATAACAATTTCAATAAAAAATATTATCAAGGAATACTGTTATTTTGATAATTTTTTACAAAAATAGAACTTTATATATTCAATAAATTACAGATAATATGCCAATCTTTTTCAAATAATCAATTTTTTCATTTTAAATTTATATGAGTAAATTGATTTTGTATTTTTGATTTCATCTGGTAGTATAGCAAACAATTTTTTCATTATATGTATAATGTTTTGTACCAATATTTTCATATGTTTTATTTTTTGAACAAATTCTTTTTTTTTTGTTTCTTGTGTCATATGATTTTGAAATTTTATACTTTTTTTATTCTTAAAAGGTGAATCAATATTCTGTAAACAAATAATTTTAAACATCAAATTTTTAAAATTTTTTATAAAAAAATCAGATGAACATAATTTCGATTATATATTTTCAAAAATTGAAAAAAGAAAATATAAATATATCGCTGCAATAATACCTTCATTGAAGTATTTGTTGCTTCGCGAACAGAATAATTTTTTAACTTTTTTTTGAAAATATTCATGGTGTTGAATAAATTTTTTTTCTAGCTTTTGTGCAGTGGTTCTAGTTGTTGAAAATTTTGTCGATGCTCAAACTTGTTTTTTTTTCCAGAGAAAGTAATGGTTTCGGTGACAATACATTCGAAAGTAAGGGTCCTACCTCGAACAGATCTCGTCAGACCAACCACAGTTTCAGTTCAGACTCCAACAGACCTAGAAGTAAAAGTAGGCAACGCGATGAAATGTCTCAGTCGAGCGATGCGTCTGAACGAAAAAGGAAATATCAGGACCTCGAGAATGTAGATAAAATCAACAAAATTGATCTGGAGATTGGAAGCACCTATGATGTAAGTTCGTTTTTGTGATCACTTCATAGAAGTCTGGTGAATGTCTTCTTCAAATATATATTTTTTCTGGTTAAGCTAATTCGATTTATATACTATTTATTACTTGCTCATTATTTATGAATTATGTTACTAATGGAATACAGCATTTGAAAACAAATAATAATAATAAATAATAAACTTTATTCAAAATTCATAAAAAAGAGCATAAACATCAATTTGTAAAAAGGTGAATAAACAGTTCAATTATACCCGCGAAGTTAAAAACTTGTTGCGAGAGATACGAATTACATTTATGCATAATATATTTGATAAATTTGTAGAATTCAACAAAATAATATTGAAAAATTAACTAATTTTCTTAACTGAAGTGAGTGATTTCATGAAATAAATTTCGACGTGATTTTTGAATCCATTTTTTGATCTGTAGTTTGAAAGATACTAATGACTTGATTATTTTTATATGATTTGGAATCAAATCATAGCAGAATGGCAATAAATATTTAAAATTTTTCTGAGACATTGTTGTTTTAACTCTATTTTTCAATGTGATATTATTTTTATTCCTTGTATTATAAATATGATAATTGAAATTTATATTCAATTTGTGTTTATGGATATTAATCATGATGTTATATCCGAATAATAATTGTCTTATGTCCATTTTATGTGTTTCTATGTACAGATTTTCACTTGGATACAAATAAGACTTACTATATATATTATTTTCAAAAACCGTTTCTGAAGAACTTCAAGATTTTTAATGTGGGATTTCATGACCCCTCCCCAAGCCAGAATCCCATAATTCAATTGGGACTGTTTTAATGAAAAATAAAGAATGTTAAGGGTTTTTACGCTCATAAATGTTTTGAGATACTTGAATTTTGATAATAAACTTCGTAATTTTTTCAGAAGGAACGCTATGTGTTTGTCCCATTTCATATGTTTATCAATTATAATTCCTAAGTACTTGATACTATCAGTTTTTTCAATGCTAGTATTATCATGAAGTATTAGTGGTCCCAAGTCCGGTAGGGAAATATTATAAAATGAGAGTAGGACTTATTTTGTTTTCTCAAAATTTACTGTGAGTAGGTTATAATCAAACCAATTTTTAATCTTTTCAAAATCTAATGTAGTTTTGGTTTGTAATCCATTCCAGTTTTTTTCCCCATATAATATGGCAGTATCATTGGATAATAAAGAATCCACCCTGGGTATATTCATAGATATCGAAGGAGCGTTCGATAAAACGACCTTCCCAACAATCACCCAGCAACTTGACTCCAGGAATATACCCCTGGTAGTAGGAGAGTGGATACTCAAGATGCTCACTTGTAGAGCAATAAGTATAAATGTAGAAGACATCACTGTGAGAGGACTGGTCATGAGGGGATGTCCGCAGGGAGGGGTCGTATCACCCCTTCTTTGGAACATAGTCCTGGATACCCTGATAAATCACCTCAACAGTAATGGTTTCTACACAATTGCATATGCAGATTACATAGTTATTCTGCAGACCGGCAAATTTGTGAACACACTGTGCGATAGAGCGCAGGATGGTCTCAAATTAATAGAAACATGGTGTAAAGAACACTCACTGTCGATCAATCCCAAGAAGACGGAGATGGTCCTTTTCACTAGGAAAAGAAGCTTATCGGGCTTGAAACCCCCCGAAATCTTCAAAAGCAAACTAAACTTCTCTGAAGAGGTGAAATACCTCGGTATTACCCTCGACAGGAAGTTAACATGGAACTCGCACATTCAGAGCAGAGCAAAAAGAGCATATGTGGCCTATGAGCAGTGGGACGCACATGGGGCCTCTCGCCCCATGTGGTCACCTGGATCTACACTGCAATAATAAGACCTATGCTAACGTACGGAGCCATTGCATGGGGACCGAAAACTCTACAAGCAACGGCCATCCAAAAACTATACCAAATACAGCGAATGGCTTGTCTGAACATCACAGGAGCCATGAGAACAACACCAACCGCAGCAATGGAATTAGTTACTGGTCTGACACCTCTGGACCTGCACGTCAAGGAGGTTGCGCTAATCTTGTTGCGAAATTCAAAATGAATATCAGAAATTATTTCACAGCTATTAAAAATGACTAATCATCATCAAAATTATATTTATAATCAGGGTTGGGCTGATTAAAATCAAGTGATTAAAATCACGATTAAAATCATGATTTGAATCAATTTTTGTTTTTTTTTTATTCAGAACCAGATAACAACATAATATAAAAGTTTTCTCGAAGATCAAAAGGAGTATCTGCTTTCAGCAAAAACAACAAAAAAAAGTACATAATTTCAAATTCTTAAACTAAACGTAACACCTACATTTTATTTCTGTATATTTTCAGTCTATTCATTTTCGTTATACAATATAAAACAAAAACACGAGTTTTTTTCCTTTTTCTATGCCTAATCTGTTTCTAATATACGAGTGTACAACTAGCGAAATGCGAGAAATTGTTGGGCAACGTCAATTTATAGGTTGAGGAAAACAAGCCTCGACAGGAATATTCTTGCAAAAGGCACAAAAAACGCGTTCGTGTTCGTGCCTCACTCGGCACTGTATAGCGAGTGTATAGGACAGAAGGAAAACAAATCGCGACAAGAATTTTCTTGCAAGAAGCGCGACAAATGCGTTGAGCAGCAAATTCTATTAAAATTTTTTACTTTAAAATAATCAACAATAATCAAAATGTTCAAATTTTATACTCAAATTTAAAAAATCAAAAAAATCAAATAAATCGTGATTTAAAAAAAAAAATCAATGATTTTTGATTTTTTCAATAAGAATCAGATTTTGCGCCACCCTGTTTATAATTGTATCGATAATACTTGATTCAACTGATTCCTTTATGCTATTTTATACCTATCACTCCTTCCATTTATAAGTGTATATGCAACTGACATAATACCTTATTTCATTTGTTTCTTAATTTGTTCATATACTTATGAGTATTTTTTCGTCGTTATTTTCAACTCCTGGTATGAATATGTACGTTTCTTGGGATCACTAAAGTTATCATTATTATATTTTATGAGTCGTAAACAATGGGATATCTTGTTATTAAATTTTTACACTTTTTTTAAGTTTCCTCCAATGAACCACATTGAAAAATTATGTTTTGTTGATATGTAAGTAAGTTATTTATTATCCCAAGAAACATTACATGTTTATAATTAGGGAATAACTATAAGCACAAAATCATGATAAGTTTCGAAAAAAAAAACATACATATGTATAAACGAACATACAGTCAAAAATGAAATTGTTCTACGCAAAGGTGAATTGAGCGAAGAAAAAATAATAAATAAAGAAAAATTGAAAGAAAAAAAAACAAGTGTAAGAATTTTTTTTAATAGCTATTAGCTGAATAAAAACTCTTTCAAACTCTGCTTGAATTTTATTGTCGATCGATATTCTTTTATTTCATTTGGAATTGTATTATATATCATGACACCACTATGATATATTGATTTTTTGCCAACAAATTTTTCTGTCTTGTAGAGTGATTGTGAATATCACAAATTTCGTTGAAAATAAGATTGGATTTTTTAGTATTATTTCTGATAGAATGGATAAAACAGCTGATTTTGAGTTTATGAAGAGAATTTATGTCCAATAGTTTGTTTCGCTTGTATAAATTTGATGTCGATTCTGAATAAGATAATTTGTAAATACACTTTATTGTTTTGTTTTGTAAAGTTTTGAGAGGTTTCATTATTATAAAGCTCCATTCTGAGCCTAGTAGCATTCGGAGATGAGGTGGTGAGAAACAAAATTTTGCTGATTATATATTATAGGTGCCAAATATAAACATAAAAAAATCTTATTCATAGCAAAGTTCCATTGTAATATCCCTCAAGGTTGTAGTACGCTTTTGTTATAAGAGCTTCTTTAACAAGAGTTCTGAACCTTCTATAGCTCTTCTCCTTTCTAATTTCATAGGGTATATGGTTATACAGCTTTTTACTCTCATAAATTACAGAGTACTTCGTCTGACTTGTTTTTGGAACAGGGAGATGTAGTTTATTTTCTGTTACTTGCCGAGTTTTGTAATTTGCCTGTCCCTGAGTTCCAGCCATATTTTGTTTTTTGTGTATAAGACTAGCAGTTTCCAGAATGAAAATACAGGAAAGAGAGAATTTTTTCTCTCACAAATAATGAACGGCATGACTCACAATAACAGAAAACATTTTTTTTTTTCGAATTTTTCGATGTAAATAATAAATAAGACATTCATGCTTTCCAAGATAATTAATACTGGGTAACTGGCCATTATACAAAAAAAACAGTTTTTCAGGGTAAATAATTCTGCGATGTTGTTTTAGGTTACTATATCTCATGTAGAGAAAGAAAATATATGCTGGGCCCATAAGAAAGAGACATCTGTTGACTTGGAGAACCTGATGATAAAACTCTTTGACTTAGCTCCTGAACTGGAGGATTTGAGAGATCCCATAAAGGGCCAGTTGGCTCTTGCAATTTTTGAAGATGTCTGGTAAGCTCCAATATATTTTTGTTTTGCTAAGTGCGAGCTTTGGCGATTTCAAAAAGGCACTGTTAGGAAACAGAGTTGTGATTTTCTGTTATCATCTGAAGGAATGTTGAATAAAAAATGGGTGTTTAACAGAGAACTTCGTTCCCTCAGGTGCAGAGCTAGAATTCTCAATGACGGCAGCCCGCTGTATATCCACTTCCTCGACTATGGTAATAGACATAACGCAGAATCTGTAAAAGTATTTCCAGAAGAACTGAAAAAGATTCCTGTTCTCGGATTAAGGTTCGTGCTCAATAAAATTGAACACCCCTTGGCTACTGAAACGGAATTGAGAGTCAGAATCAAACAAAAGGTGAGGTTTCCATTTTTCATTTAGTTTTGTTCTCACAATATTTTAAGCTTTATATTAAATTTACTTTTACAGACTTTTCTGTCGATGAGTTGTATCAGTAGAATAATTTCATTTCATTTTTATTTGTCTGAAGAAAATTTACATTTTATAGACACATCCAAACCTTAACCTAATACTATTGATGAATAAAATTATTTGTGGTGCTGTGAAATGGAATAATGGACAATATAAAACAACTTAATTAAAAGATTAATACAATTCAAGAGATGACTGAATTATGGAAATATAAAATGTATGAATCATACATACATCATATGTATAAAATGTAAAAATATATAAACTGTAAAATGTATAGAATGTCAAATGAACAAAATATAGATCAATGTATGAACACAATGTACAATCAAAGAATTTATATTCAATCACTGTAATTATCCACGAAGAAATGCCGATTTTCAGGGATAGATCTTGAAATTGAGAAGGTAAGTTGTTATAGAGCCCCGTAACAATTTTGGTGGTTTTTTGAATAATGAAACAACATAAAGCAGAAAAAAATTTACTGTGTATTCTTTATACCTCTGATATACTTCAAAGTGTTAATTTGTAGAATCTATTATTTATTTATAATTTTTTTAATATTTTCTTGATTCCATTGTTTTGTTTCATTAGAAGGGTTATTTCACTTTAGCAATAGCAATCTTTTTCCATTATACCTAATATTATTTATTTCATTTATCCTGCAATTTTGGTCCAGATAATAAATATACACGGTCCTTTCTAATCACCTTTTGTAGACCTAACCTAATACTTGAACAAATAAAGATTAATTATTTCACAAAACAAAAATGATATTATTAGAATCCGAGATTATTCTGTCGCTGATAAAAACAAACTTCAACTTGAATGAAGTTGTATTTTTGTGCGATTTTCTTATTGTTTTCAGAATTTTTCAGTTGAAAAATCCACCAAAATATGTTGAACAGGAAAATTCTGAAAAACAATCAGCAAATCACACAAATATAACTTCTACCCAAGTAAACATTGAGAAAGGTCACATTCAAAGTGTAGTTTGTTTTCAACAGAATATTGCGTTCTATTAGATATAATTATGAAAGTTTCATTTTATTCCAAAGTTTTTACCAATTCTTTGGAAATTAGCCAAAATATTTATTGTTTACATGTAGATTTAAATATTTTGAAGTTTTTAATGTCTCTGATAGCAGAAGGCAACATATTTTATGGACGTTGAGAATCTCTCCTTTGCGGTTCAACTTCTCTCTATACTTATAATTTTCGATGGCTTTTCTTCAGAGCCATGGGTGATAGTTCATAGTTCTATCGAGTACTTACTTGCGTTCTGACGAAGTCAATATCATGACCCCCCTAAAAAAGTGTGTTAAGCCACTGCCTACTTTTGTGTTTGGTCATATCGACACCTTTTGTTGTGTTCCGTTAACCGCGTTTTTATGCTCCTTTTTGTGGTTCCAATATAAACAACCACAACACTTCTGGAGAAGATATAATGGATCTTTTGCAGATCACTCCATTATCTCACTCCATGTTCTAAATTTATAAAATTGAAAATATTTCCTTGGAATAATTTTCATCTAGATTTATAAGATTTTATTTTTGTTCAGTATGCAGATGGCACATATGTGGCAGATGTTGAAAGCACATTAACAAGTTCTGTCCAACCACAAAAAGCAAGAACTAATGAACCCGCAAAAACAGTCAGGCCTGTCAAGAAAGATGCATTTGGAGGTCCTTCGAAGGTCGAAACAGAAAAGCCCAAGCCTGCAGAAGAATCTAAGCCTGCGGCAGTGAAGAAACCCGTCGAGGTATCTACCGAAAAGCCAAAAGAGCCGAAAGTGTACTTTGGAGTTCCGAACCAGCTGTCTAAGGTGAATAAAGGCGATAAGGTGATGCTCCTCAGTGTAGTTGGCAACAAATTCGGGACCAAAACTAAAGAAAGTGCCCAAAAGAGCAAAGAGTTGCTAGAATACATCAAAAATTTGGATAAGTCAGGTGAGTCACTTTCATGAATTTTCACAGTTCTTGTTGAGTCCTTGAATTGTATTTTCTGATGAAAAAAAAATCATTTGAGATGTCTAACCAGATTTGTCTATGGAAGAATTCTGTCAATATAAAATTCTTCAAATATTATCTGTAGCATGAATTGGAAGCGGTTGGTTGAAGATAACAAAAACTTGTAGTAGATGGTCGGTCAAGAGAGAAGTTAGTGATAATTTCAGCGTGAAAAGAACTGTGAACTACATTATTCCAAATTAAAATTCACAGAAATGATTACTTTTCCATTGTAAAACATAATTTTTCCACATCTTGACATTTTATAAACCTTTCAGAGATTACTTTTCATTAAGTAGTACAAAATCAACATATTGAACACATAAGGGCTGAATACATTGAAACAATATTGCTTTATAGTGGGCAGTATGGATTTCGCAGGTCTAGTGATACTGAATCAGCTGTAATTGATGTTATTACCCAATTTCAACTTGACATAGATAGACTAGACCTTCGAAAAGCATTTGATACTGTAGATCACAAAATTTTACTGAATATACTTCATCAAATAGGAATGAGAGGAACCACTTACAGTTGGTTTCAAAATTATCTTTATAATAGAAAACAGTTTGTTAGGATTGGAGACAAAAATTGTTCATTAGAAACAGTTGTATGCGGTGTTCCTCAGGGATCTGCTTTAGGTCCATTGCTTTTCCTCATATATATAAATTCCCTGTCTAATTTGCAGTTGAATGGTAAAATCAAAATGTTTGCTGATTATACTACAATAGTATACACCGGGAACAATTTTCTAGAAATCAAAACTTTTTTGCTCAATGACCTCCATGAAATATCATCATGGCTGATGAATCATAAGCTAACATTGAATATTGAAAAATCCTCATATATGTTTATCTCAAGAAAATCCACCTCCATCCATTCGAAAGATCCTATCAGATTCCATAATGAAAATATTATGTATTCTCCTGTAGTGAAATTTTTAGGAATTTCAATTGATGAACATTTAGTTTGGAACAAACATATTGAGTTATTAGGAAAACAAATTTCTCCAATTATTGGTATAATTTTTAAAGTTCGAAATATGTTACCTTTATTATGTCTGAAATCAATTTATTATTCTTTAGTATATTCCAAAATTCATTACTTGATTTCGATTTGGGGGGAAGCTCCAAAAACCGTAATGAAACCATTGAAAACATTACAGAATAAAATTATAAAGTGTATATACAAACTTGATCGAAAAAAACCTACAGCTAATTTATACAAACAAAGAAAACTTTCAGACATTTCTTCACTATACACGTTCAAAATTTGCACATTTATTCACCTGGTCAAAAATAAATTCAAGCATTCACATTCGATGTTCAAAATGAATAGTGATCAACACAATCACTCAACAAGGTTTTCAGAAAATTTGGCATTGATGAAAATTAAAACAAATATAGGACAGCAATCTGTTTACCACAACGGAAAACTATACAATGGTCTACCGAATTCATTAAAGAAATATGGAAAATTTCGTTTCAAAAATAATTCAAAAAAACATTTGATATCATAATTTCTTTTTCTTGTTATTGCCATATAAAGATCTGATTCAATTACTCATTTTTTGTATTCTATTCTACTTTTATTGTATGGCATCAGTTTAATTTTCGCTACAATAAGCATGTATATGTTTTTTGGAAAATAAATCGTTATTATTATTATTATATGAGTCTTAGATTCAGACAGAATAGAAAAGTTGAAATTTGTTGAAATCAATTGTATTTGGTAAAGTGCGAAAATCATAAGAAAGTCTGGCAAAGTTACACAACAAATGCCACCTGATGAGAGAAAGAAATGCTTCAAAGAATGAGAAGTGATACCTAGGGAAAGTGTACCTATTCTGAAAAAAACTTAATATGAAATGAATAAATACAGTAATGAAAATTATTTATATTGAATTTCAATGTAGCTTATAGTATCTGGGTGTGTTTCTTAGGCATTTTGATTTACTTCTGTGGCAGTTTTTATTTATTTATTTATACATTATACATCCAACGGGCTTAAAGCCCAGTAATAGGTGTATTTTAAAAAATTGGGGTAAACGCTTGCAAAGTTTAAGATTAGTTAGGAATAAGACTATACATTTTTCTTTTGAAACATTTCAAGTTCAAGAAAAATATATCTACATTGATATCTCGCTAATTATTGTAACTTCTACACATATCTGAGACGGGGCAATAATAATGATGCCATGAATTACAATTGTTGAGACGAAACGTATGGTTAATTCTGGACGTAATTCTTGGAGTATTGAAGTTGAGAGACAGTAACAGGCAAGGGGAATCTATACTGTTGTTGAACAATTTGTGAAGAAAAATAAGGTTATCGATTTCCTTCTGTTTTCTCAATGATGATAAGATGAATTCCCCTAGCAAAAGGTTATAATCATATCTTCTTACAGGATAAACCCCATGCTTTGAAATTTTATTGTCTTAAGTTCAACACAAATTATGCAACTCAACTATCAACTATCAATTCAACTTTGAAAAAATGAACCAATGACAAATGGATCAATTTATGACAACAAAAATTCATGCAATTTCCCTATTTTGCTTTTATCCTTCACTTCACTTATTTGTTTGTTCCTAAATTATTTTTGCGCTTCTAACTTGAGTTATTGTTTCGAAAGTCCATTGGCTAATTTCAATTGAAAAACTATTTCTCTTCTTATTGCGCAGTTTTTTGCGACAGAGATAACTTCCAAGTCAGACGTTTGAAGATTCTGGATCTGTCATAATTTTCTCTTTCAGGTTTGCTTTTGCCCAGCGTCAAAGAAGGCCAGCTGGTCCTCTGCAGCAAAGACGGACTTCCCAGTCTCTATCGAGCCGTCGTTGAGAAATGCACTTCCGACGTGGCTACCATTAGGTACCTCGACTATCCGGGAGAGGATCAGTTGTCGGTCAAGTCTTTGAGGAACGTCGACGAGTTTTTGGCCAGTCATCCTACATTGATGCTTTTCACGCCAGAACTCGGTTTTATCGAAAAACTGGGCCCGAAGGGCTCAGAATACGTTGAACAGTTGCTGGACCAGAAGCAGAAGGTTACGGCTGTAAGTGATGATATGCTGATTTCTGATAGATAGATAGATATTTATTAGTGTTATGAATCAATACAGATCTTACACACGTCAAGTAAATTCTAGATAATAATCTAAGGTAGAAATGACAAACAATATCACATTTAAAATCACACAAAATAAAACAATGAGGAATGATGATGATGAAAAAAACATTATTATCCCAATAGATATTGATATAATTAATTATAGTTATAATTAATTATAATTTATTAACAATAAATTTCGATAAAACAAAATATCTTCCCTTTTCTTCTAACCAAAATTCACTACCAAATTGGGGCCCTATTAAAATTACTAATACTGTACAAATCATGGATAGTGACTGTATCAAATACCTTGGCATAATGATAGATAGACATCTGAAATGGGATCAGCAAATATATTTTATAGTAAAAAAACTTCGAATTCTTCTTCCCAAATTTCGACAATTGAAAGGATTTTTAACAATACCACAACTTGGAATTCTATATTTTGCCTCAATACAATCCCAAATAATTTATGGAATATTAGGCTGGGGCGGGGTGTCTAAAATATATAAACATACACTGGAAATGATACAAAAAAGATTTCTGAAAATAATTAACAATAAGGACAGGAAATATTCAACTGAATTATTATTCAAAGAAAGTGAAAAAATGGATATAAATCAATTATATATTTATAGAATGATGATTTACATCCAGAAAAATTAAAAAAATACAAATTATAATGAACATAAATATGAAACTCAAAATGAAACTGTAATTACATCTAAAAAGAAAATTGCACAAAGTAACTACAAGTTTATGATACCATATCTTTATGACACAATACCACATGAAATCAAAAAGATTTAAATCATAATCATCATTTAAACAAAAAAGTAAAATATGGATTATCAAGACCTCTGGAATTTTTTCGACACATTTTTGAATAGTTTATGAAATTGGTTTCTTTTTGAATTGATGATTATCTAGGTATGTAACTTCAAATGTATTGATTGTAAATTGTTATTACCTTCAGTTAACCTTACAAGTTCTCTTCGTAAGTTTTTTTTTTCAGTTTATTCATAAAAATGTATATTCATAAAATTTTCGAATTGTAATTATTATCATCTATTCATGAATAAACTTATATTATTACTAGCTGACCCGGCCACGCGTTGCTGTGGCTAAAGTTTTTTGTTATATTACATTATAGTAAACAATCTAAGAGGAACAATAAGAGAACATCAGTCACGGAGTCCACTATGCTTTTTCACACAGATGGTATTTGTAGAAAAATATGGTGATCTCCTTATTTGACTTTCTACTACTATAACCCTTTAGTACAATGAAATTATTTACGAACAAAGACGAAAATGTTGATGTTGGTATACAAATTCACTGGATTGAGATTTGAAGGGGAAGTACGTTGAACACAATTAATTAAAATGTTCTTACACTTGATATTAAGCAGAAATCAATAGGTACAAAATAAAAATTTATCAGATTTATTATTTTCCATTTAATTTTATAACAAATATAAGTATATTACAGTATGATACAGTAAATAACATGTGACGCTTAAACTCATGAATGAGGTAGGCAAGGCAGACAGTCTTAAACTTTTAAACATTAATATCTATTTTTTTGAATTATAAATACTATCAATTTCAATTTAATTTAACACCAATCGGTGCACAATGTTTTTGGTTAACCTGTCTTTAGCTAACACAAATAGATTCGACGGTTTCCCAACACGTGAACACGCAACATATAGTTGCCCATGAGAAAAACATGGATTTTCCAAATCTAAACCATTTGTGGTTGTGCATGACCTTCTGCTGTCCTGATTCTTTGAGCTGGATTTCTTGATTCAATTTGTTCTGACAACTGATGGGCTCAGCAGCGCCATCTATTGATTACTTACTCAACCCAGTCGAAAGGTATCGACATCTTGATTTAATTTGTTCTGCCAACTGATGGGCTCAGCAGCGCCATCTATTGATTACTTACTCAACCCAGTCGAAAGGTATCGACATCTTGATTCAATTTGTTCTGCCAACTGATGGGCTCAGCAGCGCCATCTATTGATTACTTACTCAACTCAGTCGAAAGGTATCGACATCTTGATTCAATTTGTTCTGCCAACTGATGGGCTCAGCAGCGCCATATATAGTGGAGAATTTTTAAATTTTGTTGTTTTGTGAGAGGGTATTCTCAACATATCACCATGACGTGTACTATAATTATGAGTAGCCGCATTCACTTCAAACGATGCAAGATTGTTTCTTATATAGGTTACACATTTCATATATATATTGAAATGTGTAACCTATATAAGAAACAATCTTGCATCGTTTGAAGTGAATGCGGCTACTCATAATTATAGTACACGTCATGGTGATATGTTGAGAATACCCTCTCACAAAACAACAAAATTTAAAAATTCTCCACTATATAATTCGGTCACACTTTATAATAAACTGCCTAAATCAATTAAGGAGTCTGAATCTTATGTAATATTTAAGAATAGCACCAAAAGATTCTTAATTGAAAATTGTTTTTATAGCGTCCAGGATTATTTACGATGAAAATCTTAATTTTAAGATACTTATCTAACTGTGATACTCTTATATCATGTGCTGTAATGGTTTTATTTATATATGACAAATTATGTTCTCAATTTTATATATATTGTGTAGTACCTGTATTGACTTACCATATGTACATGAGTACCGAAATGGTGAATAAATATTATTATTATTATTATTATTGATTACTTACTCAACCCAGTCGAAAGGTATCGACATCTTGATTCAATTTGTTCTGCCAACTGATGGGCTCAGCAGCGCCCTATTGATTACTTACTCAACCCAGTCGAAAGGTATCGACATCTGTTAGAATCATTTGGAGTTAACAGATAATTGTGACTGTCAAATAATAACAGACAAATAATTAGCAATAAATTAAAATTGCGACTATAATTTGAGATTTAAACTATCCTATCTCTCAAGTTGGATCGAACTGCACATGGTGTGCGAATTTTATTATAATCGGTTAAGTGGTTTAGGAGTCCATTGAGGTCAAACATTGTGACACGAGATTTATATATATTAAGATTATTAATAGATGGTAGTCTAATATACACAGAGAATAAATGTTAACAAAAAATGTACCGATTATCAGTATTTGGGTATGAATTGACCAAGAAAGAGTAAGAGTGATATATAGCCCCAAAAACTTGATGGAAATAATATATTTTATTACATCTTCACTTCTTTCGGTGACTTTGTCATAGCTGAACGTTCAGAAATGAACATAAATGAACATTTTTGAATACTCAAACTAAGTTTGTGACCTATTACCCAGGAAGAAAACTTTTGCAGATCATTCTCAACCCTACTTTTGATGTCACTCTTTTTGAAAAATATACAAGTGCAATGTCGTCTGCGAATAATTTGATTCTACCTTCCAATTATTCTAAATTGTTATTGAGTTAATGTATATAAGAAAGAGCACAGGTTCAATCACTGGTCCTTGTGGTACACCGCAGGCTATTCCTTTTACTGACCTCTTTACCTATAATTTGCCTGTTTCGTTTTCAGGTTATATCAGATGACGGCGATTTTGATTTCCTATTGGAAGATGGCTCTCTACTTTCGCAAACCGTTCTGAAGATGGATAAGGTGGAAAAAGAACCGCAAGTACCTAAATTGGTGCCGGTTAAAACGCCTGTCACTAGTCCTGCTAAGGGAGTTGAAAACGTGAACACTGAAGAGCCTAAACCAAAACCTGTGGCAGCAGGTACGTAATAATGTTTGCAATTTTTTTTATGGATAGTAGTTAACATAAGATGTGTTCTGTTTTTCATAAGTTCGCCTTTATATCTCAGTATTTCGATAACTTTGGATGATTGCTACTTCAAATTGGCCAATAAAAAATTAACTTTTTACTACTAGTAGTTCCTGGACCAAGCATTATACACCATTGAAATGGTAATTCCAGCTCACTTGAAGAGGTTCCATTATCAATATATTTGAAATATGATGTTTTTTTTAATTGGGAATAGAATAAAAATGGGAGTAGTAAACAACTTTTATTATTTGCTGAAGTTATTATACCGAATCAAAGTTGCTAAATATATGTTAAAAAGCTATGCCAACATGAGCCGTGTTATATTGTTCTGACTCCAAAAAAATATTTTTCATGATATAAGCCAATCTAGGAAGCTGTCATCTGATTCATCTAAAATATTCTGTTATTTTTATAACTGATTTCACAGCTATTCTTGTTTCATTCCCATTTTCAGTCATTTTGAACTGTTTGTTTTTTAATATAAATAAAAAAATACTCTGCAGTACCTAGTAATAAGGAACTTGGATATTTTTGTGGAGAGAATGAAGTTTGACGAATTAATTTTTTGCTTCCTTTTCCAAATCAAAACATAGAAATTGCAACCCCTATGAAGGAAGTTGAATGAAAAAAAAAAACACTCTGGTAATAGGTGTATACGTGTATATCATTCAAAGTCGTTTGATTTATTCACAAAAAGGAAGAAGAAGTCCATCATATAGCCAGGGGAGTAGCTGTTTTAGATGGTCTCTCTCTTCTTTTTTGGAAATGAATCAAACATCTTTGATTTAGTCATACCTATCAACAGAGAATGTTCATAGAAGATGTAATTTCTATTTTTTGATTCGGAAATGATTCAATACTCCGGTTTGTTCGACATTGTCGTTTTCTTTTAGAATTGTATTTATACTTCAGCAACTCCTCTTACTCAACTTTTTAATCTATCACTTAGCTCTGGTATTTTTCCAGATTTTTGGAAACAAAGCTTTCTTAAACCTATACATAAATCAGGGGCAAAAGATGATATCAATAATTACAGGGCTGTTTGCACCCAATCAGTAATACCCAAACGTTTTGACTTTTTAGTTAACAGGCATATGACTTGGCAAAGCAAAAGTCTAATATCTCCACAGCAACATGGATTTGTTGCTAATAAATCAACTGTGTCGAACCTACTCGTTCATGAAAATTACATTTTGAGTGCTATGGAGAAGAGATTACAGGTGGACTCTATCTATACATACTTTTCTAAAGCATTTGATAGGGTCAACCAAGATTTGTTCATCGCCAAACTGACCTCATTTTTATGGACCAATTTTACAGTGGATCCAGAGTTTTTTATCTGGTAGAAGCCATATGGTAAAAATAGGAGGCTGTGTATCATTCACAATTCCTGTACCTTCGGGTGTTCCTCAGGGTTCCCATCGTGGACCTTTGCTATTCAACCTATTTATTAATGACCTAGTCACAATTATAAAACATAGTAAGGTTCTCATTTTCGCTGATGACGTTAAAATATTCAAATCAATTTCTTCTACAAACGATGCCTCGCTTTTGCAAGAAGATTTGTCACAATTTTATGGCTGGTGTAGTATGAATTACATGGACTCGAATATATCCAAATGTTACTGCCAGATATTTTCTAGAATTAATCACCCGGTTCTACATGACTACAGTATCAACAATTTACCAATTAATAGGAAAACAGTGATGAAGGACCTAGGTATTATGTTTGATCGTGAATTGAACTTCATATCTCATAATGAGTATATCATAGCTAAATCAATCAAGATGTTAGGCTTCATTGATAGATCTTGTAAAGATTTCAGTTTGAACACTCTCAAGTTATTATATTGTTCATTAGTTAGATCATTGTTGGAGTACGCTGTAATAATCTGGTGCCCATACTATGAGATACACAAAAACCAAATTGAAGCTGTACAAAATACTTTCCTTAGGATTTGTGCATACAAGCTAGGCCTAAGAAGAGGAGAATATGCACCCAACAACATTAGAGATCAGATGAATCTATTATCTTTGAAGAATAGAAGAATCATTTTAAATGTATGTTTTTTGAACAAAATTTATCTGTCTGTCAACAGACAGACCAGAGTCAGTAACGAAATATTCATTCCACAAATTATGTTCTTTTCTCTCCTATAACCCGAATGCTCAGAAATGGAAATAAGTATCAAGAGGTTGATATCTTTAGCAGCTCCACAAATACCATTAAAATTGAACTGAGTCGCATTATTTCCTGAAACACTTCCTTTCATTGTTCTGTAGTATTATTTCATATTTATGGTTTCGTACTTTATATTATATTTACCACTTTATTGTATTACCGTTGTATTGTAGTGTGTTCTATCTTATTGTATTGTATTATGTATTTATCTTTAGTTAGCTTTAAGATTTTACAAACTTTTTTTTTCTCAAAACAAATTGTAATTGGGACTACCCGTCTGTTTTGCCTCCAAACTAATAGGCCGATGATTGTCTCTTTTCGGTACCAATTAAGATAGGCTTGATTTTAAAAACTGTATATTGATACAATAAGAACTGTTACAATGGTTTAACTCAAAGCGTGGACTGTAAACTGTAATGTCCTTTTTTCTGTCGTTGTCTGTTCTGCACGTTGTCGATGATTCCTAGTCACTTTTGCGCGCGCCTCCGCTTCGGCGATCACCTGGACCAATCACACTAATTATGCCTTTTGAGGGGTGGAAGCACCAATAAGGGCCTCGCAGTGGAAGCGGCACACAGAGGCGCCGTCGAAGGCGAAAATAAATCTTTAACATGTTCAGGGACGGAACACCGTCAAATAAATAAATAATAAAAAAAAATCTTGAAGGAATGAAATGTTACACTTTCTCACGATATTCATTCATTGTTTGAATACAATTTATTTTTATTTATCTATTCTTATTACTTATTTGGTGATACTAATTATTTAAGAAAAAAATCACCTCCTTATTCATCATCGCAGTTGTCAACTTTTTTATGATCATATTTTCGTTTCCAGTCAAGAGGGAAGTTCCCATCACTTACGACGACATGGACTGGATCAAACTCCAAGTCGGTTCTACGGATAGTTACCTCTGTTACACGCTGAAAGATGTGAATGACTTGACGTTGATATCTCTCAAAGACGAATCTATAGGTTATATGGCGAAAGTAACCGACCTGGCCGTCGACGACCCGAACCCTTACGAGCCAGACGAGTTCGAGATGTGTCTGGTAGCCTATCAAGCGCCAGAGGATGATGAACGTAAGTGCATAGAAAATGAGTATAGAAACTAGTCAACCCAAAACTAGATACTTCTCCAATTGAGAAATTTTACGACATGGAAATCTTCATGTTCATTTAAAAAAACACTCTTCATTTTTATTCGTAACGTGCTGTCGATAAGAATTTGATTCTTTGGACAATAAGGTTTTTTCTCTCTCTCTCTGTATGACAGCAATATAATTGCTCTGACCTAACCTAACCTTTTTTTTTCACTTTTTTAATAAAAAAAACATTTTCACTTAAATAATTAAGTCAAAATTATAGCCATTTTTTTACAATTCAAGGTATCTGCCCTTAAAACTAAATTTTGATTGCCCAAGTCAAAATTATAGCAATTTTCTTACAATTCAAGGTATCTGCCCTTAAAAACTAAATTTTGATTGCCCAAGTCAAAATTATAGCCATTTTCTTACAGTTCAAGGTATTTGCCCTTAAAAACTAAATTTTGATTGCCCAAGTCAAAATTATAGCAATTTTATTGAAAAAGGAAACACGAAGTCATCTCCATAACAAATTTAATTCCTAAAGGAACTATGTCCTAGTTAATAAGACATGTTTCGAACATATATATGTTCATCTTCAGTTAGGTACAAAAAGGCTAAAATAGAGTTAACAATGAGAAAACAGTAGAAGTGATTTTTTTACATGATACTTACGAAAGTTGGGAAATCAAAATTGATAAAGTACATATTAGGTATCCTTAAACTACTTTCAAGAACCAAAGTGGTTCAAGAAGTTGAATTATATGCTATAAGATTGGGGTGGACCCCCAGAATAATAATAACTGCATTACAACGTGGATAAATTAACAGGCACCATGCAAATGTAGCGTGGGTAGACAACAAAATGGACGAAATCGTGAAAAAAAACCGAGATATAATCATCAAGGAGAGTATGAGTATGGACTACTACCTTCCTATTTATAGCCATTTTCTTACAATTCAAGGTATCTGCCCTTAAAACCTAAATTTTGATTGCCCAAGTCAAAATTATAGCCATTTTCTTACAATTCAAGGTATTTGCCCTTAAAAACTAAATTTTGATTGCCCAAGTCAAAATTATAGCAATTTTCTTGAGTTATACAAGAAGTTGCTGGTTCTATCAAAAAAGAACTGTTTTTCAATAGACGCAGCAACTTTTCGCGTTAGATTGAAAATCTGCCTTTCTACACTTGTATAGATTCCAATATTAATTCCTATTTTTCCAGATTGTTGTAGGTTAAAATACCCAGAAAACTACGGAACAGACAATATGTCATTAAAAGTCAATAAAGTAATATGAGATGCACAGTCATCAAGAAAAGAAATTTGTAAACTCTTCATTTTCATAAAATACGTTTTCTTTTAAAAAACCTTTTACCTGTTTAGGAAAGTTTAGTGTTTATCAATCAAATTGTAGAAATCACTAAGATAGATATCTAAAGGAGTTGTGATCTTGGACAAGCGAAAGTGTGGCGTTTATGAGTTATTTGTGTCTAGTATTATATTTATTTTGAGCCAGATGATTGGATTTTGTTTGCAAAAAGTGTACATTCAAAAAAAATTGGGTTTTTACTGTCAATATACCCACTTTTTCGAAAAGTGGGCGACAACTCTCATCAAATTTTGAATTTGTAATTATTCTAATTGCCCTTTTTTCCATCGTGAGTATTTTGTCAACGTGTGCAGATCCACCCCATAAGATTTTCTTGAGGACATGATACTGCGAAAAATAGCATGGTAAGCCAATAGGACAACAGATTCATTCGCGATATAATCAATATTTCTTAGAAGATTTGCACAAGTTGACAATTTTTTTCAATGATTGACCCTGGGTTTCTACACCAAATAAGATAAAATAAAGAATAAGATAAGGAATTAGACAAAATTTGACACGTTTATACAGATGAAATAAAGAATCAGAATCAACCAATGAAATCGCGCCTATTTTGACAATGACATTCAACTATTTTTCTGCGCATGCGCACTTTCATTTTTGAACTGAAGTAAGATAAGAATTGGAAGTTGGTGAACTCTTATCTTATTGCTTATTTCTTATTTGATTTCATTAGGTGATTAAAATATTATTTTTCATCATTCAAATCTCATGATATGGAATTGTATTATTAATTTTCAGCTCAATGGTACAGAGGCGTTGTTCTAGAAAAGGGAGAAAACGGAGATTATACTGTCCAGGCTGTCGATTTTGGAAACCAAGTAGTGGTCAAAAGCAAAAGTATTAGAAAATTCGATGAGGAATTAAAAGACATACCCATTTTGGGTATATCTTGTGAATGTGTAGGTGAGTAATTAACACTCGTCGTTATGAAACTTTTCTTGTATTAATTTTTGAAAGCTTTTGACACTTTTTTCTTGAATTTTATCGAATTAAACTAGCAGGCCTAACAACAACACCCACTTTTGCGACTACAATACAAAAAAACGACATAAATTTGATCAAATTCAATAGGAGTTAGTATAAAAAGCCGCCTTTATATGTAGGGAGCCACTTTTATAATTTACCACCTATAGTCGGGCTGTTCAAAAGATAGAATTCAAGGACGCGTGAACAGTGAATGCCTGCATCTGTATTAGCCTGCGCGGCGTAGCCACGCCTTCTAAACTGAAATAAATGAAGAACTGTTTACACTGTACTGTACTCATTTGTGCTTTGTATTTACGTGTGTTACGTTAATTAAATAATATGGATGGAAACACTCTTTCACCTCCAAGAAAAAGATAAAAAAAAACATTCAACTGTAGAGGAAAAAGATGTAATAATGAACACTTATAAAAAAGCATCCCAAGAGTTTATGGGAGAACAGGGAAATACTGTTGAATTCACTGCTGAGGCGATGTTTTTGTTGAGTGGTTTAAATCGGACTTGTAACATTGGGGAGAGGAACATTCAAAGAGTGCGTGCCGTTCACGTGATCATTCTATCTTTTCAGCGGCTACACTATAGCTGCCTGAAAGTGATTGAAAATATAAAAAAAAACTATTTAATGTCTCAAAATACCTACTCTGCAATTCGTTTATACACTTGACGAGTATACAAAACGAACCAGACAATAGTCATGCTTAACCAATTAACCTACCATTTTTACATGTTTCAATTGTTTGTATCAAGGTTTATTCAACCTATTTTTTGTATATACCTTTTACCCATCTGTAATATATGGACACTTATTGTACATATACCTCATTTAGGCATAAGTATATTTGTAAAGAGATCTGAATTGGACTTCATCTAACAGTTGTAGAATAGTAGTTTACCTAACAAGTGCGGAAGGTGATACTTTTCTTTGTTTTTATGGTAATTCAAAGTGACAAATGTCAGATGTTTATTATTATTCGTCGTTCTTTTGATAAGGCTTATTACCAGGGCTATTAAAAATTATTGAAACATACTTTCCTTTTTATTGAAAATTATAGCAGAATTCTAATGGATTCCTTCATTTTTGAGTTGTTCTGTAAACTACAACCGTATAAATAATATACAAATAATATATATATATATAACAGATTTAATTTTCCGCTCTAGTGCGGAAAAAAGTTTTCTCCGCACTAGTGCGGGAAAGTGACTATTTCAATACTAAAATGAGTGCAATAAGTGGACTTTTCTGCACGCATGTAGAAAATAATATATTACATTACTAGTGAAAATCACTTTCTTGCAAGTAATGTTTGCTATTTTTACTTTGACCACCTATTTTATAAAAGCAATATGTAAATATCAGATCGTGTATATTGGGTTGTCTGATCAATATTATTAGTTGACAGTTTTAAGCTTTCATTGCATAATTGCAAAATTTTGTTAAAAAAAATCAAAATACGAGAAATATCATTATTAGATTAATGTAAATCGACTTACGACATATAAGCACATATCTCTGATAACGTTAATTTAAATCTGAATAAGCTCAGTTGGTAGAGTATCCGATAAGATAACCGCAAGGTTGTAGGTTCGATTTTCGGGGTTAACATTTTTTTTCTTCCCTTTATATTCTATAAATAATTATTTTTCAGTTTAGTTTTTATGTAAATAATATTAAGGACGAGCAATTAACAATAACATTTGTAGATCTTACAGGATTCAAGGGTTTGACGGCTTATTGACAGCCGTGCTAAGAGTACTTGCCGCACTAGGGCGGAAAGTAACTTTCCGCACCTCTGTCAATAAGCTCCTCCCTATTGTTATTATTCATATAAAAACTGGACTGATAGGTAACTAATTCTTTATGAAAAATAGCTTAAAGAAAAAAAAGTGTTGTATTATAAGTTTTTACTTATTGTCACATTTTCAAATAAACGTTAATTATCGCTATTTCTTTATTTCACTTTGAAAGTTTGCAAATTCATGTGCACTTTTCATAGAAAAAATATTCAAACATAGACTGAAACAAAAGCAATCTTGAGTTTACTTGGGCAACTCAATATACTAATTGTGTATTCACAGTTCACACAACAGTAATCGGTCCTATTCAGGAGAACATTGGATATTGGTTATTGATTTAAGGCTAATTGTCTAGGCTGTGTTATATCAATGTTTCCCTCGAAAATATAATATTTTTTCAATATTATAATGTATGTTTTCTCCAACAATGATATGTTGAAAAATTATTGAATTTCGAAGCGAGATTTGAATGGCAGCTACGATAATTGGTCTTTTTTCAATAAACAATATCCAATGTCTTCTTGAATAAGACTGAATGTCCATTCAACAGCTATATAATAAATTATAATTATTTACTAAAAAAAATTCTGGCCGACGCCATTGAATCTATATTCATCAATAGTCAATTGCAAGTACCCCTCTAGGGACTGTCACTTTGCTGTTGAGGTGAATTCATATTGTGGCATCTATTACATATACACAATCTGGTATTTACGTATTGTGTAATAAAATAGGTGGTCATAGGAAAAATAGTGTACATTTCTTGTGCGAAAGTGATTTTCCCACTCGTGTGAAAAATGTCACTCTACTTCCTAATAATGTAATATACTATTTTCGTATTGAAATGTTTCATCTTTATCTTTAGTAATTAAGGTTGTTGCATATTTTCAATTGGAACTCGATAAGTGAAATATTAATGATTATTGTTTTTAGGGATTCCCGAGAATACTGCTGTGCTCGACAAGCTGAAGCAGCTGATACCAGAAGGAGAAGAAGTTCTCGTCTCGGTTAAGGCTTTCGATGAACTGAAATATCAAATAGAGTTACCGGAAGTGTACAAAACGTTGAAGAAAGACGGTTTGTGTTGAGCGGAAACCTTTTTATGTTCTGACCATCATTTTTTATCATGGTAAAAAGAGTTTTAAAGACTACAAACTGACAGGTGAAGAAGGTGAATGCTGAATGGTATTTCTTGGTGAAAAAGCCAGGAAATCGTGTAATGTTTGGATTGGAAGAGATGATCTTATGTTATGGAGATGCTGAAAGTGTTGATATTTTTATTCCTCGAAGACTACTTTATCTAACAGTTCGGCAGCTCACGGAAGTTATTTGATTCTTTGTATGTATTTTTCGTCGGTTGTTTTGTTTTCGGAGGTTGATCTCGCCGAATTTCTTCAATTATTTGAAAACCCTTTTTTTTATCAATAAGTTACATTTTCATCCTGACGTTTATTTTAATATAAGTCGAATAGTGAGATGCATATTGCATGTATATATATTAAGAAACAATATTAATTTAGGTATGCGATTTTTAAAAATCGAACTTCGGATTTTCAGATGGTCACTTTAATTTCCAATTCGAACGATAATTTTTCATTGACGAATTTTTTTTTTCTCTTTAAAGTTTTTCATCCGTTCCCTTCATGTTTCGATTCTATAACTCCTCGAATATTTCAAGAATAGAACACTTACCAACAGTCAAACGACTTGTAAGTGCTTATTTTGATGAGTTGGTTGAATATTCACTTTTTATTTTATAATCAACGAATTTGTAAAATCTGTCAGAACTACCTCATTAATAACGTCATAGAATATACGAATCTCTAATGATTGAACATTTTGAATTGGCAATTCCATATTTCTTGTAATAATAATAATAATATTTATTGCCATAAAATCAACATACAGGACATAGCAACGTCAGATAATTAAAATACAGGTACAGACAGACACAAATAATATGCACAGCAATTTTAGTTCAATCTCAAACACTTTTCATACATACACAAACATTATAACGATGTTAAAAAAACATAAATTTTACCAATTATTAAAATTATAATGAACTTTTTGTTGTAATATAAAATTAGGTTACATTTGCCCCCCAGATGAGATTTTCATTATATATTTCTTTCTTTGCCACTTGAATAACTTCAAGTGGCACCTCTTCTGATATTTATTCCTTACTCATTTTGACCATTCCTTGTAATAATTGATAATTTCAATATCCATCTGTAATGACATAGGTTCCACATCATATCAATTATTCTTGTGACAGATGTCTCTAGTTCTAATACGTTATGACATTAACAACGTTAAGAATATTGAAAGCTCCATTGAGTGATCAGTTATAAACAGCAATCCCATATTCCTTTTGAAATGTATATAAAATAAGGACATTTGCCCCCACATAATTTTTTCATTATTCATTTCTTTGTTTGCCACTTGAAGTTGACACCTCTTCTCATTTACGTTCTTATTTCATTTGTCCTTTCATTGTAATAATTATTAATTTCAATATCCTTCTGATAATGATATAGGTTTCACATAAAATCAAATATTCTTGTGATAGCTGTCTCTAGTTCAAAACTTCAATCGTCAGTGCAATGTCTTTAGATTTTTATTGTCATGCCAAGATATATTTTGACATCAAGTTCGAATCTATGTTTCTCAATGAGCTTTTATTGTCGTCCCTGTAAGAAATATTTTGTGCTGATTCAAAACTTTTCGTTTTGGCGTTGCAGCTACTACATGACACGAAAAATTAAATTTAGTGACTTTGTTCAACATTATATGTTTTGGTGTTGTTTGGTATTTAAAATGTTCAAAAACTTATCGGAAATGAATTGAAGTGAAAATGGACATTAGATCTTCAGGTTCATTTCCAAAATATCAAGTATCACTTATGATAATTTACAATACTAAAAGTACTGATTGATACTTTGTCCAGTTTTCATTACATTAATCTGTCAAGTAAACGTCCAACTGACACTTCTTGAACTTATGATATTATTGAATCGTGGGAATCTTTTTGCGTTGAAGTGGCGCCAAAGAATGAAATAAAAAGTTTTAGGGCATGAATTGATCATTGCCAATTGTTGTATATGACTTCAGCTGCCAGTTGGGATAAAAATGATTTCAGATGTACACTTTTCCATCTCAAATCCACAGCTTTGCTTTCCTAATGAGTTTGATTTCAATTTTAAATTCAAGATATTCATCAACACTTTATACAACTATCCGTGAATCTCTTTTATTGATTTAGAGTTATGAATTCATGGTAATGACTGAAATCATTCCCCATATTTATATTTCAAATTATCATTCTTTGGTTCACAATTTTATCTTAATGACATACTGACGTTGATCAGGTTTACAAATATTAGGTCTTATTTTAAAGTGCACATATAAGTATTCATTTTTGAATTTCTGAATCAAAATTAGAGCTCAGAATCGTTTAATCCCTCCAGGTTTCTGTAATATCTTTTGTAGAAGGTGTGAAAACCTCCTGTTTCCGGTATTTTTGAAGTTATCTAGTATAAAAATGGTACTTTATCCCTTTTATATCTGAATAAATCCAGTCATCTATTACTGCTAAGATATGAAATATTAAATTTTAATCTCATCTGTGAATCGAATGTTGTTTTGCTCTTTTTTTATCATGGGATTCATCACATCTTGGCGCAAAGAAACAGTATATTGACTGTCAAAAACGGATTCTGAAGCTTGAAATCAACTTGTCGAGATTCTGTTCATCAGAACCCTTCGGTAATATTATAGTCGCCTTCTGCTACAAAATCTTGTAAATCTTAGTGATTTTTCAGTTACTCTTTTCAGTCACAAACTCTCAGATTTGAGTTCCTTAAGGCTTCCATTTCAATTCCTGAATGAACAGTTTTTAATGCAACTGGATAGCTTATTGAAAATCTCTGTTACTGATCGAGAGATTTTTCATTTATTGTTAACGTCAGAAATGATAATAGTTGCCGCTGTTATTCCAATAATTTTACCATACAACTTTGAAGTTGAATTTCAATCATTTCAAAATGGAATTCGTTTGTTTGAAGCAGTATATTGAGTTTTAGTAACTGATTGACAACCTTCTCAAATTTTGTTGTCTCTATTTTGATCTTAGCAATAAGTTTCTTTTGATAGTTTTTGACAGTACAAAGTAACCTTCGCAATTTTTCATATTAAACTCTAAAACTTTTTGAATTGCCAACTATTGGGTTTATTTTTTTCTCTTGCACCATCTTTGTTTTTATTCCTGCTCATCAATATCTGAAATGCTTGTGGGAAATTTCCTTTCTGGACATTTGATATTTTTTGTTTAAAATCGTCTCTCAATTCACAGGTGCCAAATCTTTATAACCGATTATTTCATGCATAAACAAATAATCATTCGATGGAAATAACTGAGTGACTTCTGAATAATCATATCGTGTAAACTAACTGTTCAAATAATTGGTGATCGCCAATATCAAATGTAATTATGAAAACATCATGAATATTCAAATCATTCCTTTTTTCTTTGCGATTCGGATTGAAGCAAAAAGCATGTAACTTTATTGTTTGAGTTCTTATTGTCCAACACAATTTTGTACATTTTTGTTCCGAGGTTTTGCTCATGTTGAGTATTGTAAGATCTTTTTTTTCCAGGTTTTTGTTGCTTTTATTACTACCGTCCTTCAAATCTTAAGTTTTAACAAATCTTATACGTGGAAACTTCCATTTCAGTTTTGATAGAATAACTACCAACGTTGAACAATAAATATATTTCTGAATAGTTCAACACAGCTTTATTTTCAGAATATTGCCCTGATTTATAGTGATTTTATCGAAGTATATGTGGAGCACAGAATCATAAATGAATTTTCAAGCACTTATAATTTTCCCACTCTGAAATTTTTATTTCTCGCGTGATAATCTTTATTCAGAAGCTATGATTTTGTGCTGCTTTGTGATACATTTGCTACCATTTCCAATACTAGATAAAACAACCATGAATTCAATTTTTGCAATTGCTCATAAGAATAAGTCATTTTAACAAGTATAACATTGCTCGCTCTAAATTCCTCAGGGGGAGGTAAATTTTGAAATAGGGTTGAAATTTTGTCGAAAGAAATATTGCGATATTGAAGTTACAATTTTATGAGAATTAATATGTCGATTTCTCTTGCTAATTCACAAGTTCAGCGTCGGTTTCAGCATCCTCTAGTGAATTTTCAAGTGATCACTGATTTACGTGAAACTTGTAAACAGTTTGTCAACTATTAGTCATATTCCAAAAATATTTAATGCAAACGAATTTCGACAACTATAAAAAAATAGCCGAAAAACGCAACAGCCCAAAATTACACTAATTAACTACTGGTTGTTAGGGCCATCTCTGTTTTAATCTTATTCCTCATTTCATTTGAAAACCAAGCTGATTTTAGACGTCTATTTTGACTATTAGTCAATCTTATGAATGTTACCACAATTAACAACCATCTTACTCCTTAGAATAGAGGGTGGAACTAAATGTCATTTATGGATTTAGGACTAAAACAGAAATGTATAAATTAGCCCTTACACTCGACTAAAGCTCTCTCTGATGATCAGTATGCCTAACAACAGAACATTGTAAAACAACAAACCAGCTGCCAACTGATTTACCGCTTTACATCTGTCAAGTAAACGTCTAAGTTCAATGCCTAATGATTTTTTCGAACTGACACTTCTTGAACAGGGTCCCTATGATATTATTGAATAGTAGGAATCGTTTTGCATTTGAAATAGCGCCAGAATAATGAAATATAAAGTTTTGAGGCATGTATTGATCATTGCCAATTGTTGTATATGACTTCAACTGCCAGTTGGGATAAAAATGATTTCAGATGTACACTTTTCCATCTCAAATCTGCGGCTTTTAATTCCTAATGAGGTTGATTTCAATTTGAAAGCAAGATATTCATCAACACTTTATACAACTATCTGTGAATCTCTTTTATTGATTAACACTTATGAATTCATGGTAATGACTGAAATCATTCCCCATATTTATATTTCAACACATTATTTTCATAACAATCATTGTTGAGTTTCGATTATAATAGGAAACTTCAAGATAATTTGTTGACACAACCTCTTCATATTTTTAATTTATTTTTCAATTGTACTGATGATGACAATTGAAAGTCATATAACTCACAATTGAAAGTCATATAACTCGCAGTTTAACGTTAACTCCTGTACTTTTTTCAACTCCAATTATTCTTTTTAAGACACTTACATTTTTCATTTCACTTTCTTGAATCCGATATGGTGAGCTAAAATGATAACTTGTGATTTTCTTTTTTCAGCTTCACCAAAACTTCAATTATTTATTTCAATAATGGCTGTTCTTGATCAATTATTTATTTGAAAAAAAGAATTATTTTGTACTTAGAGTTGGTTGTACAAATCAGTTTTTTTTTTGAGTTTTCATTGTCCAACATAATTTTTTGTTTAATATTGTTCTGAAGTTTTGCTCTGTTGGGTATTGTAATATTTTTTTATTGAATAGGTGGATTGATTTTATAACTGCCGCCCAATAAAATTACGAGTTTTAACAAATTAAATACCTACATGAAAACAACAATAACTGATAACGTTGAAAAAACTTCTGTAAATAGCTTTATTTCTAGCATATTGGAAATATAGTCAGTTGATTCATATCTATTTGGGATGTTTATTTTTATGCTCCTCACACGTTCAAATTTACTTCTTAATTCATGAATTATCTGATACACTTTTCTTTGTATAAATAAACCTTCAAGAATTCAGTTTGTGAAGTGATTTAACGAATATATCATAATCTCAATTGCTTGGGCGTGGATATTATAAAATTAAAAATGAAAAAGATAGTCGTCAAATTTTGATGATAATTTATAGTCTTGAAATACCTGGTACACATTCCCTTGAGTTTCCCTTCTATATATCCATATCGATATCACAACTTTCTGTTGATGACTACTTATATTGATTGTCAAACTACTCTTGGAATCCCCAATGTCACTTCAAGACATTCCTTGATATTTGTCATAACTTTCAATTTATTTTTAATGCCCAACAGGTTCCTGATTTTCGAGTGACTCATGGAATTATTTTTTTGTTCATTACAAAGTGACGTCAGCCTTCTCTATGTATAGTTGAACAGGACTGCAATTCTCACGTGACAAATAAATAACTTTCAAGTTTATCTCTTTCAATCGCAAATTCTCAATTTTGAATTCCCAACGACTTTCATTTCCACTCAAGATTTGAAGTATTGTTTTTCAATATTTGATATTGAATTGATATATTTATTGTGAAATCTCTTATTCATTTTGACAGTTTGAAACTTGTGATGATCATTGTTCATTATTGTGATTATGACAATTTATTCTTATAGTTTACAATTGACAAGCAGTTGTAAATAGTGGGAGAGACGTTACTCAAATGTGGCTACAGAGAACCTCTTCAAATTTTTAATGTATTCTGATTCACAGTAACGTCTTTCTTCTACTTCTATTCCATGAGGTTGGCTTGCCAGTTGAGTCTTTCCTAAATCTATATCAATCAATCAAATATACTTTATTGTCTGAAGAAAAATATTCTTTAGGGGGGCAAGTCCTTTGAAACATGCGAATGAATAAAACAAGCACAATATAAATAAAAATAGAGATGTGAAATACATAACTCAGATGGGCGGAAGGTAAATGAGCCCAAATAAAAAAAATACAACAACAAGCATAGGAATACTAAGCTCATAATATAAAATGTGAATTTCGAGTACCGTTCGTTCTGAGAACATTCATTTGAATTTTCTTCAAAATGGAAGTGACCGAATATTTCTGGAAATACTATGTTCAAAAAACATTAAAGTGAGGAAAATATTCGATAATCTTCGCTGAATATAACCATTTTTCATATTCCCAGTATATTTAAATTATTTTATGAAAGAAAGTGGGTGAGAATTCACATCCTTTGAAGCTTCTGAAAATGGTTTTGGAATGATTCAGAAATTCTCAGAATTTCAGCCCATCAAATAAAAATGATTTTTTACTCTATTATAAATTTATTATAATTATATACTAATATTTCATTTTTCACCTATCAGATGTTCAAAAAGATGTCATGAATATTCTTGATTAGATGAATAGCTAATTTGTAGTTCGTGAATATTTTTTTTCGAAAAAGATTATCCCAAAGATATTCAACATTTTTTTCAGCTGAAGTTACAGGCCTCCAAGTAGTTTAAATGGGTTTGTTGCTGGACATTCTTTAGAGACTCCAGATTTCTTCCTGGGCCACTTGTTTTCTTGATATTGATTACACGGAAATCCACTAAACCATTGAGAATATCCTTGAATTTAATTGAAAATCCTTGTCCTCTTTCAAAACGAAGCCATCGAATTTTCAACCAGTTCAGAGCAAAGACGCCAGTGCCTGTTTTTCTATCAATTACGGCTTCTTCTAGTGCCTCCGTACTAAGGAAATAATTTCTCTTCATTTCAATAACTTCATAGCGTGGTAGCTTCCTCTTAGCATTTTTGATGATATTGAACCAATCTTGCGGGACAAAAATATGATGTTTCTTTAATGCGACTCACCAGAGTTGAGATATAAGAATCCCCAAACTCCTATTATGTTGACAGTACTGTCCTGACAGCTTGGTAGTTTCTTCACATCTATCAAAATATTTATCGCCACAATGATCTTCATTTCCTTGACATATACAGGAACGAATGATTTTCCACATTGGGTTGCAAAAATGTTAGTATAACGAAATTTTTCAGTACTTTTTGCATCCACGAAACACCCAAAAATATCAGTAGGTGATTCGATATTATCAGGAATGTTCGTAGGCCCAACCATTTCTGAGAATAGGGGTTCAATACCTGTTTTGGTTAATGTTGAAGGTTTCTTCCCAATTAACTTATCTATCGGCACCAAATGAGATTAAAGGATGTTCATCTTCAGGATCTGATGAATCTTCATTATCCATTGTCTCGACAGTGATTTCTTTCCTTATAATAATAATCTTTCAAAACCAATGCAGCCATAATGTCTTTCTCGTATTCATTACCAAATCCCTCAAGAGATTCTCCATCTGAAGGAATGTCTGTCAATAATGCATCTACACCAGTTGTTCCTAAAGTTGTTTTGACTACAAACTATCTAAAATAAATTACCAAACTCGGGATTCTTAACCGTTACCAATACAAATAAGGGATTTTTCGAAAATAAAATAAGGTTCAAGTACAATTTTTGACTTGACACGGTCGGTTGGTCAGTCGTTATACAGATAGGGCCCACTAAAAGTTCGCTCGCGACCCATAGATTGGAAAACCCTGATCTACACCATCATGCAAGTTTTCTAAATCGACAAAACTCCAAACGCTTCGCTCTGTAACAAATAATAATGATGAAGGTTCCAAAATTTCAACGTTTATGCGCTGTGCTATATTTGGAATACCACCAAGTTTCCTAAATCTACAAAACTCCAAACGGTTCTCTCTAAAACAAATAATAATGATATAGGTCCAAAGATACTTTCAACGTTTATGTGTTTGTGGTATATTTGGAATACCACCAAGTTTTATAAATCGACAAAACTCCAAACGCTTTTCTCTATAAATAATAATGATAGAGGTCCAAAAATACTTTCAACGTTTATGTGTTTGCGGTATATTTGGAATACCACCAAGTTTTCTAAATCTACAGAACTCCAAACGCTGTTCTCTATAACAAATGATAATGATATGAGTTCAAAATAATTTCAACGTTTATGACCTGTGGTATATTTGGAATACCACCAAGTTTTCTAAATCTACAAAACTCCAAACGGTTCCCCCTGTAGCAAATAATAATGATATAGGATCCAAAATAATTTCATCGATTATGTCCTGTGGTATATTTGAATTACCACCAAGTTTTCTAAATCGACAAAACTCCAAACGCTTCGCTCTGTAACAAATAATAATGATGAAGGTTCCAAAATTTCAACGTTTATGCGCTGTGCTATATTTGGAATACCACCAAGTATTCTAAATCTACAAAACTCCAAACGGTTTCCTCTGTAGCAAATAATAATGATATGGGATCCTAAATAATTTCAACGTTTATGCCCTGTGGTATATTTGGATTACCACCGAGTTTTCTAAATCGACAAAACTCCAAACGCTTCTCTCTGTAACAAATAATAATGATATAGGATCCAAAATAATATCAACGTTTATGCGCTGTGGTATATTTGGAATACCACCAAGTTTTCTAAATCTACAAAACTCCAAACGTTTCTCTCTGTAGCAAATAATAATGATATAGGATCCAAAATAATTTCAACGTTTATGCCCTGTGGTATATTTGGATTACCACCAAGTTTTCTAAATCTACAAAACTCCAAACGCTTCTCTCTCTCTCCATAATATATAATAATGATATAGGTCCAAAAATACTTACAACGTATTTGTGTTCGTGGTATATTTGGAATACCACAAATAAATGTTAAAAATTAATAATCATGGGTAAAATATTTTAATCTTTGTAAATTTCTTTCCTAATAAAATGCGGCAATACTATGGAGCTACTCACTTGCCATTATTTCTAGTTTTATTATGCTGAAATCGGTCACCAAAATCGAAAAGCATCAAAGAAAACAAAGCGAAACGGGCTGATTCAGTATCTAAAGTCATATAAGTGGCGCCATGCTTGAAAGGGATGAATAAGCATAGTGAGGATTTCTCTCCTTGCCAAAATTTACTTATGATACACAAACTTTTTCTTTCATGTCATATCATTTTCATTAAGGTTACATATAAATTTAATGATAGTAAGAAATTATCAATGTGTTGTTGCTGTTATATCAAATCTGACATTTTCTTAAATATAAAATACTAAATTCCTCTCAAATATTGTTTGTTTCTTGAGGAAGTAGAAATGTTCTGCAATCCATTCAAGGGTTTTCTCCCTCCTCCAAATGAAAAGAAAAAAGCTATATTTTCTGGGGATTTTCAACTACTACTACTGAGATGTATAATGTATTTTATATAATTAGATAGCATCGGAAACTTATGATTTGAACATTTTTAAGTGTCCAGCTTTGAGAAGTTTCATATTTTTTATATATTGAAGTGTTGATTGGCTACAGTATTGTGATTCGAGGATTTGTGAAAAAAAAATTTGTTGCATGTTGTAACTTTTTTTTCACTATAGAAAATCGTCCGATTAATTTTTAATCTATACATCACCCTTCAAGCCATGATCGATGAAATATAATCGAAAATTACCTGGGTGAATACATTTATTTTCTTGGCTCAACTGCCGGTCCTCACATATTTAGTTTCTAAGTGGTTCTTAAGTTAATAGTTCATCAAATAAAACGATACAAACGAACTTTTGCATTTTATTTCCTCCTTATTTCCTAATAGTCCAGTAACTGAAGATCCGAAACTAGGGAAAGCTGTGAACAAGTAAGTCTATGCGTTCTTCACTTGTGGCTCAATTTGTAGGTCGTCACACATGGAAGTGGCCGAAAATGGCCCCCCAAACCCAGAAAAATGGATTTCCCGCCAATATCTGGCTAAATATACGCATTAGAGAATTTTCGTTCGTTCGTACAAAAATTAAAGATCGTCTCATTATCTACAAAAATGACCCTTATCATTTTTTCCGAAAACTCAACAGTTTTCGAGATAAAGGGACCCAAAACTCACCTCATTTCAGCTGCCGCTTTCTCTATAGGAATTCTGTTGTCTATTGTCTACGAATTGTTTCACAACTCAGGCAAAAACTGACATTTTTCAATGATTCAAAGTTCAAGATAATGAGGAAACCCGTAGCTATAATTCCATGTATTTCGAAGTTCTTATTTGGCAAAAAGATTCAATAAGCTGTGAAAGTTTTTTTCCGCACCATTTTGACACTGTTTCATTAATTTGTTTACATTTTTTCAAAAATAGTCTTTTATCGGAAATTTTGCTTTATAATGGGTCTCTGGGGGGTCTTGAATGATCTCTGAAATTTTTTTGTACTTTCCCCGGGTTCTTATAAATAAATGATCCATTTGTTTATTTACATTTTTCATGCGAATTCGCAGTTATGTAGAATCTGCGGAACAACCGCGAATTAAAAAATTATTAGCCATTTTATCGATTTGCCATGCACATCGTTTCGAAGCCAATATGCTCTAGTTTCCGAATACATATATATTTTTTATGGCTAATAATTTTTCAATTCGCGGTTGTTCCGCAGATTCTACATAACTGCGAAATCGCATGAAAATGTAAATAAACAAATGGATCATTTATAAGAACGCGGGGAAAGTACAAAAAATCAATTCAATCAATAATGGGTTCTTGGGGGGTCTTGAATGATCTCTGAAAGAAAGCAAATTTCAACAGCTTCCTGAAGTTTCAATAATATTCAGGGTGTTCCATTTGAAATCAACTCTCAGTCACTTTTTGAAGCAAACGAAAACACTGCATTTCTTCACCACCCTGTAGTGAAGTATCGGAGGTTAGGCTGAAGTATCACCCAACTCCAAACCAAATTTTGACACCATAGTCATTTCTTAACTCAAAGATATCAGCATTTGAAATTAATTCATATTTCGAAAACGGTAACAGATAGGTATAGGAAAATATCAGGGAAAGTTGTCGGGTTATAATAACCCGACAACAATAATAGTTGTAGATAGCAAAAATATTATTATATACAGGGTGGTCCATTTGAAAAATCAAATTTGTTACTACTTTCTGATAGAAGTGGCAACACCGCATTGTCGAATTTTTTTCAGTTGGGTAGAGTATGTCCGAATAAGCCCTCCAATGAATTTTCGAAGCGATCCTGTGTCTTTTTCACCCGAACACACCTATAGTTGCCTCAATAATGATTCTGGGATTGATATATACTTCAGTTCCTTGGCGAATACCAGAAGTATTCTCATTTCCATTTTTCATGGAAATACTATCCAAGTTGGCTTCAAATTGTGTTTTGAGGAACTTTTCGTATTTTTCTTCTAAGATCAACCCAAAAAAAAATCTATGAAAGAAGTAACATTGACTGCTAGTGTTACAAGTAATATAATGAGGGTGTTGTCATGAAAAACTAGACATTCTGTTCACTGATCTCAAGAATAGGGAAATCACAATATACTGATAATTCGAAATATCCAACATCATAAAGAAGTGATGAATGAAATTTACTACAAATCAACATTTTCGTCAGAGTTCTGTACTCAACTGAACCAACTTATTCACTTTTAATATTAGTCGGGAGTTTTCTCATTACATTGTTCATT
This sequence comes from Zygogramma bicolorata, assembly GCA_032362365.1. Taxonomy (NCBI): domain Eukaryota; kingdom Metazoa; phylum Arthropoda; class Insecta; order Coleoptera; family Chrysomelidae; genus Zygogramma; species Zygogramma bicolorata. Next base: position 517,674 of record JAVJAQ010001811.1, on the reverse strand, counting down.
AACCAATGCATTTTTTACTATATTCTTAGATTTTCCAGTTGTTCAAACTTGAATCTTTTGCGAACAGCCGCACCAGTTAATCACCTGCATGAACGATTGGTTGCCTATACAAAATCACCATAATATCATTTGTGTACGATCTAGGGCCTTATGGAACTATCGAACATTATATTTTGAATGTTTATTGATGTGTCCTACACATTCAGGCAAAGTGTTGAGATACAATTAAAAAAAATTATTTTTTTAACTGAGCAATTTCGAATGAAAGAGCTTTCAGCGGTTTCCAGGAGATAAAGCTCCCAACGAGATTTCTTCGGCCACTTCTTGCGTGCACCGCCTTCAGGTGTCGCCACCATCGATACCAGAGAAGCTGTGCAGTGAGTGACAAAATGGCAATGGAATGTGGCTGCAAGAAGTGAACTTTGTGAGTGCTGTCGTTACATTTTTCGTGGAATTTCACTCGAATTTTCACTGAATATGTCGCGTACCTAACATTCAACTCATAGTGAACAATCCCGGTGTATGTGTGTGTTATTTTTGGATCAATTTGTGGTGTTTCTTTTCCAATTATGTACCATATACTTTCAACAATAGGTAAGCCATGTCTTATCATTCACCTTTGTATATTTTTTATGAATATCGTTCGATTTATTAATCAGGACGTTAGTGACCAGTTCCTTGTGAAGCGTCAGTGATATTTTGATTCAAAGTAATTCATCGAAAAGGCGAGTAGCCAAACAAATGGTGTATGTCTGCAAGTTCTTCGGGTCGAATTTTTTCCAGAGCCACCTACAAACCTGCTAAAACGAACAATATTCTACAATCTAGCCGATATTAATCAAGATTTTATTAAACCCAAACCGAAAATCAATCCGCTTCACGGTCCCCTCGCTTTGCTGGAATGAAATTTTTATCATTTCATGTTTCATTAACCCTATTATCAGGATACCTGCCTTCAGAAATTCCTCGAGCGCAATTCTCTTTTGTTATTTTTCGAAGATTGGAGCTTTATTCGGTGATTTCTCGGGCTGGTAAAAAGAAAAGAATCGCGACTGGAGAAAAAATGCAGAGAGATATTTCATCCTAAATTATCGCTGGCTATGGCTAACCGGTTAGCCGATATTGAAATGTATGGTGTTACATACGAGAAACTACTTGTATGTTGTGTACGTTGGGAACAATGCAATATGATATTGCACAAAAACGTATAGGTATGCAAAATCTTGCTCGGGGCAGAGGATACCTAGATTTTTAGATAAAGAGGTGATTGAACCGTTGAATTTTTGCCCCTTTCTTTTTTCTTTTTATTTTGTTGATTGTGTCGATATGGGTATTGAACTTACTGGCCCGTGGGCTTCTTTTGTTTTGTCCTTTTTGGCAGATGATATTTTCATCTCATTTACAATCTCGTACCACCTGAACTACTTGCTGTGCTGTTCTTAGCAGTTTTAGAAATCTATTCGGAGGCATTTCAATGATTTTCTACACTCTGATTAACATTTTTCCATAATTTCGGTGCTGAATTGAACGAATTCGAATTTGTGGTGATCTCGGTAGTTTCCACAATCTATTCACAGGTATTTTAATGACTTCCATTCATGTTCGTAATCTCCTTTGCGGTCTGCGGTTTTTAAATTACCTCTTTTCTATTTATTTAATCATCACCTGGTTTTGCTGGAGATTAGGAAACCAATGAATTATTACTGTTATTTATAATTGGAATACATCGTTAACAGGGTTAGAAATCGTTTAAAGTGAGAGGTAACGTTTTCAAACGAATTGTTTTAGGTAGGTATATACTAGGTAATTAACATGTTAAAGGAGAAGTTGCAAATAAGGTTGCGAATTAATTCTTAGGAATTCATTCCATAAACTTGAATTTAATGATTGCTATGACTGTTTTAGGCTTGCTAGAACTACCACAAAGTACAGAACAAGGTCTGATATTGTAAAATATCGAGTACTTATATTAATTTATGAAATGCATTAGGCAGTAATTGACTTCGAAAATGAAGATAAAGTTGCTGAAAATACATGAAATCATTTTTTACGATTCTTGCTTGGATTCTTGATGATTATAGTATCACAAAAATGTAGGTATATGAAAAATCAGTTTTATTTGGAGCTGTGCAAAAATTACCGCTAAAAAGATTTCAGAGGCATTGAGAAAGGCACTGAAAATGAAAAAATTGAATATTAGGTCAAACGTTTTATACTTACTTGACACAATTACTTATTGGTCTTCTTTCAACGAGTCTTTCAATTTACTGTTGGTGTTTTTTTTTAATTGAAATATCCATATTGTCGTTTGGTAACAATGAAACGAGCAATGAAATAGTTAACCACTTCGAAAAAGCAAGTCCTTTGAATTTTCCTTGCCTCCTAGATTTCGAAATTGCTCGATTTTTATCATTATCGGGACTCTGTTTTGTATTTGTCTCTTTCTTTCCGTGAACTTTCGAAGAAAATTGGGAAGAACATCAACTGATTTGCCCTCGGATTTGCCCCACTTTAACAACTATTTTCAATCAAGTATGGGGCCTTCATATTGTTTGAATATGTAAAACAATAACTATTTGTGAGCGGTTATTTTCGTTTTGTTAAACGAGATTGGTATAAAAGTGGCCACATTTTCTAGAGATGAATCATCAACACCTCATCCGAGCATCTAACATCGAACTGATATTACCTACTCGATCTGCATTCCGCTGGAAACCAGGACTTCTATTCAGATTCATTGTAATTCATTTTTCGACATTAAACTCAACAGCGTGCTAAATGATATAGCCCCCTTATTACCATTCACATTACTTTTACATTTTGCTTTTGCCAAGGCCTTGCTAGACTTTCAAACGCCACAAGCAGCCTCGTACCCTGCACATCTTCAGTCTCAGATTGTATTCACTAATTCTATGATCATTGGCCAGTATCGCCCAGATAGCACTGGCCAATGATCATAGAATTAGTGGACACAATCCGAGATGTATTCTTCTTTTTGCTTTCATTGCCAGTCTATTGCCCATTATCGGGATTTATCTGTCGGGTAGAGTGGTGCGAATAATATGTCGAAAAACTAGCAGTATTTCATTTCGATAATCCAGTGTACAAAATTCACTTGAAATCTTGGAAATCTACGATGAGATCCAGAAATCCCACCTAATTTTATGGAATTGTGACATCCCGATTTGGTGGTTAAACTTAATGGAAGTGAAACACCCCTCGTAAAAAACCCTGGTGTTGCAACTAATGTAACATTGTCTGGAATTTTATGGCGACAGTTTTACGGGTCATGGTATTACTCTCAATTTCATCGTTAGTTGACACCAATTGTCAGCCATTACAAATAACGCCAAATGATTTGATGCTGATTTAATTTTTTTCTGAAAGATGGGTTCTACTTCCAGTCGAATTTTAGTTCTGTTGTTCATCGTAGTTTGGAATAATTTCTTTTTAGTTTATTTCGTTTTTTATTCAGTGGTGCTTATTGATGTTGTTAATTCGAAAATTGTAAGATAGTAAGGTAAAAGCACCGATGGTGAACACTTTAAGCATGCATTTTGCTGTAGGAATTCAGCAACTGCTATTAAATATATTTTGACATTAGACATTACTAACAGATAGCTTGAAACTTCATCTTCAAGTGAACATATAATGTTTAGAATATTGCTGAATTTGTACCTATAAAATTTTGAATTTATTGAACAAATGCGGATGACCCAATAATGAACATACCGTTTTTCTTATTATCCATTAGTGGACCCACCAATAGTGGACACCATCAATATGAGCTTAAAAATGGTAAGAATATTCTGAATATAAAAAATATAGTTTATTCCAAACAAAAAATTGTGTTTTGAATATATTACATTTTTTCTTTGACTTTCAATGGCTTATTGAAAATATACCTGAATCTTTCTCCTTTCATCTGAATTTCAGGATTAGGGAGAACTGAAATTATTTGATTAAAATTTATGCTGGAAACGTCATCTTCATCCACCACAAATTCTTTTTTAGTGGGTTCAACACTTTTGAATCCCATTACTTCTGCCATGTCATCATATAAGTGTTCTATGACACACAAATAGATGAATTCAGTTGTGTTTCTTTTCCCACCCATAAATTTTGCTAAAATAAAATCACCCTCTTTCAAGTTCAAGTTCAAATTGTCTACAAGTTCTATGTTTTCTTCATTAACATCACTGTTATTATCAACTTCGATATCACTTCCAGTTTCGACTGACATACTGGAATCACTGGAACTTGATGTCTCCCGTTTTCGTTTCTGTTTTCTTTTTTCGTCTGCAGCCATTTTTTTCTGATCTTTTTCAATTTTCTTTGCCTCGCGTGCCTGTTTCCTTTTTTCTTTGTCTTCTTCTTTTTTCATCTTTGTTTCCTCTTTCTTCTGTAAATACTGGATTACTTGAGGAGAAGTTACGACAGCTGGAAGTTTGTCCTTTGCCCTTCTTTTCTTATTATTTGTAGGAGCTAGTGGCCAGAATAAATTATTTTTGAACGGTGTTGGCACAAAGTCTACATGTTCTACAGTTGTAGTTGAATTTGATGGTAGATTTTGAGGCGAATGAACTGATTCTATATTTTGAATGATTTGCTTCATTGGGGTACGCTGCTCTTGCAGCTCATCAGTTGTTCGAGTCTGTGGTGATGCTTCCAGGATATTTTCTTGAGTTTGATGTATCTGCACTTTGTTTCTGATCATCCATAAATCAAATGAAGATTTGTCTTCAATAGCCCCTTCCCAGTTTTCTCCACTTCTTTCAAAAATCTGAATTTTCTCTCTCCCTATCTGTTTTTCGAGTAATCTGAGAAACATTGTCCCTTCAAAGTTATTTGTAGTTTCGTCAGCTGGCGGAGTATTCTCAGATTGGAATGGAAGCTTAACCTGCTGAGGGTCCCAAGGCACCAGCCCACATTTTTTAAAACCACTTTGTATTATTTTAGGTGTAACATAAGGTAAAACGCTCTGTAAAACCTTAGCGAATTCTGCCTTGCCTACTTGCTTGCCTTCGTTTTCCATCCTCCACTCTTGCACTTTTTGTCTCCATATGGTCTTCATTGTATGGAAGACCGCTACGTCCATGGGCTGTAACACATGTGTTGCGTTAGGATAGAGTGCCACTAATTCTATCCCATTTCTTGCACAAAATTTACTTAATGGAAGCGAAACATGGGAGCTGTGTCCATCCATGAAGAAAATCACTGGTAACGGAATATTTTGTTGTTGGACCCACTTGAAAAAAATATTACAAATATACTCATAAAAGAGTTCTTGGGTCATCCACCCATTTTCAGATTTGCCAATAGCCCAATCTTGGGGAATACCTGCTACAATATGTTGGGGCACTCTAACAAAACGATAAACTACCATAGGTGGTGGCAATTGACCAGCTGCGTTAGCTGTAATTAGGACTGTGATATTGTCTTTCTCATCTGCTCCAGCTCCAGTATAAATATTTTTGCACCCTTTTTGAGCTAGGACCTTGCCAGGCTTCGGGTTTAAAAAAAATGCAGTTTCGTCGGTATTGAATACCCGCCTCGGATCATTAAAAATGTTAGTCAATTCATGTTGGTCCATATAGCTCTTTACTTCACGAAACCAGTTTGATATATCTGCCTCTGATACTGAGCTTCTACTCCTAACTAAATTCTGACTTGTTCTAATGGAAATATTTGGGTGCCTCGAGGGAAATAAATTATACCATTTACGGCCAGGATAAGCATTTCCTCCAAATTTTATATTATATTCAGCCGCTAATTTTGCAACACTACTTAGTAGTGTCTCTTTGGAGACAGGAAAACCAGCTTTGGCCATGGTGATAACCCAGTGAACTAGAATGTTTTCCTGTTCTTCAGTAAATAATGTTGCAGGGCCCATTTTACTTAGAGCTGGTAAGTTACCCTTATGTTTGCGCATAAGGGTAATACGAGGAACACCGTACTTTATGGATGCAGCTCTATAGGACATACCATTTCTGACGTCAGATAATGCATTTAACATTGTTTCCTCAGAATACTTCAAAATTTTCTGCACTTTAACCATATCTGTAATAAAAGCAATACATGACTCCAGTGAAGTTTTTGGTACCTATAGTGGACATACCATGTCCCAATAGTGGACACGCTATGTTCACTATAGGTTCCTGCTACAAGAAAATATTGAAAGTCGTATCCAAACGAATATAATTCGAATTATATTATTTACGCTGCAAAAAGAACTAACAACCATATGTCCCTAAAGTGAACAGGCCTGTTCATGACAGGTACATCAATCATTTTAAGGTTCCTGAAATGAACATCACCTCTATTGTGTCTAATTACTAATAGTTCATAAAACTATGTATCATATATAATGCAAATAATTGCATTGTTCAAAGTGGCATGAAAATATTTGTTGAATAATCAAATCCAAACATTAGAAATAAAAACAAACCGGTACTTACTTGTAAATTTTTTTAGAACTATTGCGTGAAATATGACCACACTCTTACTATTCCCAACTTCAACTGTCGTTACTTGAAAAAGGTTAGTTATAGAATAATGCAAATGGAGTACTGTTGAGCATGATGCTAGACATTGTTGCCAAATTGTTTTCCTTATCAGAAGAATTTGAATTTTTCTTGTTTTTGATGTTTGATTATTGTATGTTTACTTAATGTTATTTGAAATTTCAATTGTCCGTGGTACTATTCAGCTAGCTTTTATATTTGAATCTGTTGAAAGGTTTTTCTCGGTTTTTTCGTTAATTTATACATTCTCCAGTTCGTTCAGAAGGCAGAGCTGTGATGAACCTGATAAAACTTAGTACTTAAAACTACACAATATAATTGCATCATGAAAATAATTAACGGTCAAAGAAGTGGACACGTGTCAGCTAGTAAATAATATAAATAATATAGGATGCCGATCGGTCATAGTTCTAAAGTATTAGAGAGTTATTGCAAACTTGCAGAATGTATGTATATACCGTATACATACATTATACCTCAGTGTTATATCTATGTAAGGTATTTGCAAAATTGAGAGTTATTGCAGTTGGTCTCATCGAGTTGGTGACTTTTGACATCGAGTTTGACATGCTGATAGTAGGATGTCATATCATGTGGCAATGGCAAAATATTTGGTATTTGGGCCTAAGATGCTGGTTGAAAAGTATCTTTTATCGAAATATAAAAAGCACTTGCGAATGTTTTTGTTGAGGCAGAACATGAAGATGAAGTCATAGATGAGCCATATAATTTCACCTTATCAATCGTAGGGTAGGTCGGGGAGAAATATCCATGATCGCCTCAATTGCCAGTTAATGTTACTCCATTATTAAATCAAATTTTTGATTTTGAAGGGGGAAACGCATTCTCTTCTTAGCAGAAAGTCTTAGTTAGCATAGCTGTAATTAGAACCACAACAAGAAACGTTCTATGGGTTAAACTGACTTTCTCCTAACAATAGTTATGAATCGTTTTGAGCAAATGCGACCAGTTTATTTTCCATAATGAATTATTTATTTTAATATTCTTTCTTTCAATTTGAAGGAACTTGAAACACTTCACAACTGACTTATTTCTCACAAAGCACGTGTTCCATTTCTGAGTTTCTGTGTTATAGGTATATGGTATAAGATTCTCCTTATTCTTAGCTATAGCGAACGACGTTACAGCTTATCAAATTTTGTTTACTATCGCGCATGCACACATCTCATTGTAAGGCATACCTCATGCTCCAGATGATGTGCAATAACTCTCTATTCCCTATGAACTTTGTTACTATTTTCATTGCAAGCGCCATCTGAACGAATTTAACGGAAGACGATATGGAGTCATCAACATAGTAGGTATGTGTCGCCAATTTCACTCCAAACTTCTACGGGTATAAGCATTATAGTAGAGGAGCCCACGATGCCAAATCGGGATTTACTCGAGCGTCATAGAGACCTATTAGGTTGCGAAGCTTAGATGATAATAAAAAGAAAAAAATGATATATAATGTATACCTTGTATGTTAATCTTGATTGTTTGCATGATGGGGGTGGTCGTACGTAAGGGTTGAAAATGAAAAAAAAAATCTGAATTACGTCAGATTTTCTGAGGGGATGTTGAGTGGACCTAAAAAAAGCTCTTAAATAATAATCTGACGATTATCTGGAGGGATTCGCCGTCAATTTGATTTTTTTTTTAAATTTAAAATCATTGAACTTAATTGATTGAGAAGCTCAGGAAAAAGCATGCAAAAAAAGTGTGGGTTTTTCCTCGGGTTTTTCAGTAGAATACTTGTATTTATAAGAAATTAATTATAAGCATTTAAATTTTTGAAATTTTGAGACGTTGGATATTTGTTGTAAACAATATCATGCCACGAACGAGTCTCTGTCATGGCAACAGAAACCAGAGTAGGGACGGAGTGAGAGAGCAATAGATAGAGAAAGACTGAGAGAGAAATAGAAACGCGGAAAGGGGAATATAGGCATCACGCAGCTGCACGCATTAATCTTTATCGATGAATTTTCATTATTTCGGCTTGTGGAAATCGTCAAATTATATATTTTTGGTAATTCTTGAATTATTCTCTTCAGAATAAAAAAAAACAGCCACGCTCGAGAATGTTTACAACTTTGTAGCCCTCCTTCTGTAGGTCACTCTCGAATTGTCAAATTAGAGGAATATATACGTTTCAGGATGTAAATAACTCACCCTACCCCAATCTGACGCGCTCGAGAATTTCAGATGATCAATTTTTTTTACTAATTTGATCCTTTATCCTTGAAGGGCGGCCGTTCAAGTACTTCCACCGAGACTTCCACCATATATGAGCCCTATATATATATATATATATATATATATTATATATATATATATATATATATATATATATATATATATATATATATATATATATATATATATATATATATATATTTATATATATATATATATATAAACATAGGCAACATAATATAACTACTTCTCTTCGGGCTTGAAGGCCGTCGTTCTTTGGAATTTCTTCCTGACGTTTCGCTAGTGCGAGAGGCCAGCTTCTTCTTCTCCATATTTCCTCCCCGTAGAGGTTCTTGACAAAATGGTTAAGGCTTTCGCGGCCGAGGTTATTAGTATAACTACTTCTCTTTGGGCTTGAAGGCCGTCGTTCTTTGGAATTTCTTCCAGAAGAAAGCTGGCCACTCGCGCTAGCGAAACGTCATGAAGAAATTCCAAAGAACGACGGCCTTCAAGCCCGAAGAGAAGTAATTATATTATGTTGCCTATGTTTCCTAGATTCTTTGAAAATATCTCCTACAAAATGTTTTGAACACACCGTTGCCCATTTCAACTTATAAGAAGTTAAATCTGCTCTTCTAGTTGCCTGAATCCACAATTCACATTCTTTTCAGCAAAAGGATTAATCTTTTTTTCTATTGTCGAAAATAGAAGGGAATCGATGGAATGAAACATTATGCCTGCCGCTATTACTTCCACATTTCACAATCGCACAGAATTGAGCCTTTATTGAGAAAAAAGATTTTAAAATATGACATAAGCACACACTTGGCATAGGTAAATCAGTTTTGCTTATCCAGCAGGCTGGATTGACAACTGTCATTTACTGTCGTCTGTCAGATATGCCCGCGGTGTATATCAGAGTTTTTGATATGTCAGGTGCTGATGATCTACCATGCACAGAGTGTCAAGGCATTTCCACCTAGCACTCGACATAACGACGGCAAAAATAGCAACGTCTGCTCAAAGTCTGGCCTGCACATTCGCGATGATGCGGTATTGCCGGAACTCGTCCCGAAAATAAAGCGGACGTCTCGGCGTTACTCACGATTCCAATTGAATAAACAAAGATAAAATCCCGAGTAATCTATTGTTTAGCCTAGTTCGACGGCTCGTCGGGTAATTTTAGACGAGGGCGATCGCTCGTTCGAGCCGGGGTTATTAAACGATAAAAACTGTTGGTTTGGGCGTAGTTCACTTCTTGGAATGCTTTTCTCACCTCACGTATCTCTAATAGACCGGGTGGTAGTGACAGATTTTTTGGAACGATTTTTTACAGTCTGTCTTTGGAAAGGGAAGTAATTGAAGAACAAATCGTTATCCGCAAAAAAAATTCGTGGTACTTTATGTAAAACCCATAATTTGTGTTCGTTAAGTTCAACGAGAATTTGGACGAGAGCCTTTTTACGGATTGCTTCACATTTGTTTCATATGAAAACATCGATTAAATTAAAAAAAAACAGGAAGATATAAGTACTGTTTCGAATGATGCAGGGTGAGTTACAAATTCCGCGAATGTATTGGGAAAAAAATTGAAGAAAACCAACTTTTCCCAGTTCGCCAATTACAACTGAAATTAAGTACCTAGTCTCATCGTGAGAATAATAAGAAAATTTATGAGGCATACTCAGTGTGTTCCATCAAGAACAAAGTCTGGTTTAGCTATGAGGTACCACGCAGCGCGCAATTTTTTTGCAGATTATGATTTTTTTCAGATTCAAGTATTTTCCATTTCAAAGGCAGACTGTAAAAAATTGGTCCAAAAAAATCTGCCACCGTCGCCCGGTCTATAACATAGGACAACAGGAGATATAGCAGTAAAATTCAAATTTGTCTGTAATATTTCTTTCCCGAATCTTTAGTATCGTCACATTAGGATTGAAATGTATTTTAATTATTTATTTATTATTCAAACCCATGAAATATATGAAATTGAAGAATTAGGGAGGGAAATTCAAACTCACAAAACGATTTACCACTGTTCGAAAGGAAATGCCACGTCAGAAGACACAAAATGAACACATTTTACATAACATCTCGATTTTACGTCATCAGAGATCAAAGGAGTGAAAGCTGCAATGTAATTATTGTCATATATAATATATTTTAGTCCATAACATGGATTTGTAGCATACATTCTCACATCAGTTCATGATATACCAAAGCATAACATGAGTATATATTACTCATCATGTTAATTGCATCTATATCAAATTAATGTGTACATAATAATAATACAAGTATAATACGTTCGTTTACTTTTTTTAAATATCAGATTTATATGGAGTGATATTGTTCTTTAGGCGTTAGGTTAAGTTTAAAACCGAATTTCCTACTGCTAATGCTCAAAATTTAATCATTTCAATTTCCAATAAATTACTTTTCACTATATTTGCATGGATGAAATTATATCCTGTTCAACTATTTTATTTATCGATCATTCCATGGTAGATTATCGTTTCGACAAGTGAAGTTATCGAAAAATATTATAGGTAGTTTGGAATAATCACACCATAGTCTATCAATAAATTCCGTTTTTTTTAGAAAACACGAGAAGCAAAAATTATGAAACTGAGTAATTAATTGGCCTCAAACTGAATTTTGAATATTACTATTAAGAATCTTTGAAAAATGTTGTTATTGCAGAAATGGCTCTGCTGACTTCGCCCGAAGACCCGAAGCTAGCAAAGCCACAGGTTTGTTTTAAAAAAAGTTGATAAAAAAAATCAATGTTGACCATTCATTGATAATTCGATGGTAATCATCGTTTCGACATCTCAAATTGTCAAATATTTACAGTTTGGATGATTAAGTACCTCATCGCCTGGGCGAGAATCAACAAATCCTGTTTTTTTCTAAAACGCAAGTAGCAATGAAATATGAAACTAGGGTAATTAAGTAGCCGAAAAATATTCCTTAAAAATCACTATTTGAAATGGCTGAAACATTTTTTATTTCGAAAATGGCTTTGCTGAGTTCGACCGAAGCTAGAAAGGCCACAGATTTTTCTATGATGGAATAGTGTAAAAAATTTTCAAATAGGATAATAAATTAGCCTAAAATAGACTCTACAATTTGGCCATATCAAATCACTTTTTATTAAATTTAGAGATATGACTCTGCTGAATTCGGCCGATGCTAGCAAAGCCACGAATTTTTCTATGGAGGGGAAGAGCAAAAAATTCGGGAACATGGCAATAAATTAGCCTAAAATGAGCCTAAAATTAATTCGTATGTGGCTTTGCTAGCTTCTTTAGAATTTTCAAATTTACAACCGCTAATTAATGAAGAACTATAAATATTATTTTTTTATTTGTGGAGAACACAATAATAGTAATTAATACTCGTATTTCTTTGAAAATTCTACAAAATTGTAATTAACGGTCTTGCCTCTGATATTACCATGAATATAGGAAACCTTTCAACATTTTATTCATATTCATATCGAACATAATGATTGTAATCAATCCGATTTCTTGAAAATATTGAGATTCTTTTTCGTGAAGTTTGAAAAGTTTATTCCAGGTCCCACTTATCTGAAGTGGAAGGAATGGATTTCCAAATAATTGAAAATCCGAAGAAATATCTGTATTATATTGAGCTAAATATAATACATATTTATCATTTGGATAGAGATTCTCAATCCGTTTCATAATGGATTTTATTATGAAACGGATTATGGTCATATAAATGTATCAATGTATTATTATAGTACGAGTGTAGAAAAAATCAATTATATCAGTAGATTTTGAATTGGAAGTACGATATGAAAAATGAATGGGCGTTCAAACCAACATCAGAAAAGTGGAAAACCGAGGAGGAAACTATACAATTTGCCTCAAACAAATATTAGGTAGAGAAGAACCTACTTATGAGAAGAAACGATGTACCTACCTACCGTGAACTAATTCGATATACAGAGTCGGTTGGATTGGACGGAAGTTTCTTATTCTAGAGCCAATTTTGTGGAACTAGAGTAATCAGATCGAGAATATCAATGTTTATTTTTGAAATATTCGCCAAAAACAAACTGTCGATTTTTGTTTTTTGGCTCATTCGCCTCCATTTCGAATGATATAAAAGAAGTCAGAGGTACTTTCATTACTCTTGTTATAATCTGATATGAACCGATTCTCGATGTGACGTTTCGTTCATTACATTTTGTCAACTTTATTTTTTCAATATACGGGCTTAGTTTTTTATTCGGTTTCTGTAGCCCTTGTTATAATAAAGTCTACTATGTATAACAAAAGTGAAGAAGCGAGAAAGAAATGAAAAACAATTAATGATTTGCTATCACAGGAAATGAATGAGGAAAATGATTAGTAACGATGTGCCCCCAACTCCAAAGTGATCCAGAATTGTAAAGTCGTTCGTTTCTCGATGCTCGAAAAAACGATCATCAGATCTGCACGCGGGATCGATGCTAACTGAACTTTACAGGGTTTCATTTTCCGTTTAAGCCTGCAGATTTTTCCATGCAGTCGTTATTTCTGAGCTTCCGTGGCACTCCCGCGCGAAGTTCTGCACCTTTCGCCCGTCTGCCGATGCATAATGCCGCACCGGGACATTTTTATGTACGTAATTAAGGCCAAGGAGGGGGCATTTTTTCCTTCGCGTATTTCACCGCTTAATTCTCTATCTCCAGCCGGAACAAAGTAAACGGCATCGACCTGGATCGCAGAGCACCTCGGCGCTTGTGAATTCGAATTTGTCAGCCTTTCGAATATCTACTGCACAGGTGCGGCTCCGAAGGGGGCCGAGGGGTAACGACTCCCCCCGCCAGACCTGTTGCAAATTCCAATTAAAATTTATAGAATGATTATTTTTGTACAGAGTATTCAGTTTTGCTGATATTGATTTGTCTTTTTCATCTCAAAATCAGTCAGGTGAACCCATAATATTTTGCTGACAAAATTATCATGATTTCGTTATTTGATGAGAACTTGAGTGCATTTATTAGTGTCTCTCTTTCTCTCTCTCTCTCTCTCTCTCTCTATATATATATATCTCTCTCTCTCTCTCTCTCTCTCTCTATATATATATATATATATATATATATCGAGTTCGGAGGTCGAAACTCAATCATCACCTAGAAGATGGCAAATGAGACTTTGCCGAAACGTTGTGACAATTATCTTTCAGAGGATCAAAACCACAGAACACGGAATGAAACCCGAAAACACAATTCATCATATATATATATATATATATATAACACTAACAAACACTATATGTATATAGTGTTTGGAAGTCATCATTTTGTGGAATTAACATTGGGATCTTCAGAAGTTTTGAAAAGCATATATATATATATATATAACATACATATATAAATATAACACTAACATACACTATATATATATATATATATATATATATATATATATAGTGTTTGAAAGTCATCATTTTTTGTGGAATTAACATTGGGATCTTCACAAGTTTTGAAAAGCAAATTGCTTATCTAACCCGAAAAAAAAATACAAGAACTCAATTTACAAGAACTAATGTTTATCAAAACACTTATCGTTGTTAACGGGTAATTGTCTTGGATGCTGAAGCGCTTTGGGTGTTTACACATTTTTATGGTAGCATTCACTATTTCAACTCTAAGGATACTCAGCGGTTCTGGTCGGTTGGTGTACTCAATCCAGATATTCCACCTACCAGGACTGGTATCTAGGCAACTAAAAATTGCCTGTCGCACCGAGCCGGCCAGAAAAATTCTACCCCTACCTCGGGTTGAACCTCGGGTTGAACCAGCAACGAAAAAGCCAAATTGAATATAAGGACCACGCTTTAGACCGCTTGGCCACAACAATATGCAAACACTCTCTGTTGATATCTGCCCCTTTTCCTCTTCAATTCGTATAAAAATACACTTAAAATATATCGATATCATTCACAGAATATTTTTACACAAATTTAGTATAGTTTTCAATGAAATTTCACACGCCAGGATAATATATCATTCTCAAACCCAGATAAGCTTGTTTTGCTAAACTGACAATCGAACTTCCCACTAAGCATCAGGATAAATCGGGAAACAAACAATTGGAAATTTTCTCAGTCGAACTTATTCATTTTCGTCACGGCTTGACTTGATATTCAAGCTACTTGTCTTGACTTGATATCAAGTCAAGTTCAAGTCAATTAGTAGTTTTTAATGTCAGGGCAAGTCAAGTCGAGTATTTATTTGAGTACTTGAGAAATCAAGTACTTTCTATCAAGCTACTTGATTATCAGCAGTTTTTCAAATGATGAAAAAAATGAGAATGAACCTTGCGAAGAACACTTCTATTTATGAAACTTATTGTTCAAAAAGTGAATTCTGGCTGTGAGAGTTCTATGTTTTGAAACAGATCATAGTAGAAGTAACGAAAGAAGAAAATTGAACCTAATTTGCCCCATAAAATATGCTTTATTTTGGGTGAAATATAAAATGTGAAAAATAACACAAAAAGGAACAAAGATTCTTAAATATCTGTCTCCTTTGATTTCCAAAGCGAAGAAGCATCAGTGGTAAGTGAAGTATCAAATAAAATTTCAAATGAAAAACAAAACAGAAAATGAACAAGACATTTGGACCCTGTCTTCTTGAATATTTTGATGCAAAGAAAAAATGTCTTATCCGATATATCCACCAAAACCAATAAAAAAAATGAAAACAACACAAACAACAACTCGTGAATCCTTTGAAAAATAGACAACAAACAGACCAGAAACCAATTCAGTGGTAGTTTGTCTGAAATATTTTACTCATAGACATACACAAAACACATCAGTTTGTCGTGTTTTATAACCTCATTGAAATAATTTGACTTTTGACATTTAATAATTTTATTCAATGTCAGCGTGAGTAAAATGCTGAAATGTAACACACCTCGCAATTTTTTTGAGAAGCTGTAACACAGGGTGCGAAATGTAACAAAAGTTTTACGTTTGTGACACTGAGCACAACGCTGAGCAAGATTGCAAGATTGATTCAATGAGCTCGGAGCTCGGAGAACCCCGTATTTTGTCTAAGCGCGAGCGAGCTTGCAGGAGTATACGCCGTGCGACACGTGCTTATCAAGATCAAGTAATATCAAGTGGCTCGATTTCAAGTAGAGTAATGAATATCTCAAATATGTAAATTGTCACGAGCTTGATTTTCAAGTCAACTCAAATAGTTTGTTAAAATATGTAACTACTTGACTTGATGAATCTTTGATTTTCGTAACCAGTTCTCGTATCATGACTCCTAACCAGCAATACAGTTTTGAACTTTTGGATGTAACTGAACATAATTTCATTCAATTATTCATCATTATTATCATTATCAAATATACTAGAATTAATTGTCTACTCTTCTTTTGGTTCGTATACAAATTGATCGAAAAAAAAAAAGAAGTTCCAGCTGTTTCAAATATAACCATTCTGTTACTTTTTCTTGAAAGTTGTATATTTGTTTACATTGTTTTGAAGAAGAAAATGTCAAAAATAATTTCTTTGAAAAACTCTTTCCACAAAAGCACTCTTATAATGTGTTTAATCGTATTTGATTTTTTTGTAGTATTTTATAGTAAGTATTTGATCATCCATATTGCTGCCACTGAGCATCATAAAAACATAATTCCAGGATCTCTACCTGGATCGACCGGTGGATCTAAATAACGCCAGACGTTGGCCATGTGAAGACTCCCATCGTAGACGCGCGAATGGATGAGTCTGGACTTTTCTTCTATATTCGAACAGACAATATAAGCGAGGCTCATCATCAACAGGGCAGAGTTTTTGGTATTGAGGATTGAGAGTTGCGAGAAAGTAGAACTTAGTGGAGAAGTCTAGTAGAGAGTCGAAATTTCATGGAGTTTTTAGTAGAGTGCTGGATCCGAGGTTGGACCATTTAGTCAGTTGAGAATTCTAACAGTCGATTGCATCGACTTTTTGTTATGAGACCATTAACAAAGGGACTCTTTAAGTCGGGTGAGGGTTTATTAATGAGTGTTTAATAATATATCAAACTTGATTCAATCGCTGTAGTGCATTCACTGACCTTTGATGACCCATTAGCTGTATGCTCCCTTAACATAAAGCCGGTGCAATCGGCTGTAAGTGTTTTGTAAGGGGATTATAAGCCAGTCCAGTAGTTGTATTTGAAAAGTGGCGTTTATAAATAAAAATAGTCTAGTGTTTCTCGGAGTATTATTTAGATAAACGAAATAAAATATTATTTTTCACAGAATTGCGTATTTTCGAGGACCTCTTCTGACCCCCTATCGAAAAGGTCGATACCGCCGCCACTGCCAGTCCCCGCTGAATGATGGCCCCCTTTTAATTGATCGCCCCGCCGAATGCATCGACCGTAAATAGCTTATAATCCGTGAAGATGGCTGGTGCTCCGAGGGTGCGGGCGATTTTTTATTAAGGTCGGATCTAGTAGGCGAAGCGGCTCGAAAACATTTTCTTGGTGGCGTTTCAACAGGTTGAGGGATGCTCGAGTTTCGTCCAAATGTCGACCGATAAAATTCGGTACTCGGCAGGGGTGGTAGAGGGGTGAATCCCGCTTCTGAGACAAAAAAGGGTTGTCGTAATAGGTAGCTCGCGAGGTAAGGGCTTTGTTATTTCGCGAGCCATTTGATCGATATCTACAGAGGTCTTGCGAGAGCGTAGGGCTAGGTAAATAATTTCTCGAGATGTAAATGTTACTTTGGTTATGTTACGTGTTTCGGGCACACTAAGACGAAAAAAAAAACGGTTTTACGGGAACAACCCCCTGAACAAAAAATTCCAATGTAATTTTCGGCGCTCTCAATTAGTATCGGAGATACGGGCTAATTGATGGGTCATTACTGGAATTTTATAGTACACATTTCTGCGCCAAAATAACACTCAAAATGTCTCCTTCTTTCTCATCAGTACAATATACAAACCCTTAATCATCCCTTTTACACAATTTAACAATTGGAAACACCACTTTTTTTTATAAAAACTGCGCCCTTTATTCAGTCAGGGAAACAACAGATCTCAGCACTTGACTGATTCTGCTGTGTCGGTAGCTGTTCACATCAGCTATCATATGCCGAATTTTTCATGTTTTTGTGGTTGTTGAAAAAAAATGCATTTTTTGTTGAAAAAATTTATGTTTTCGATTGAAAAAATGTGTAAAACAGATGAATAAGAGTGTGTGAATTGTGCTGACGAAAAAGAAGGAGTCATTTTGAGTGTTATTTTGCCTCAGAAAGGTATTCTAGAAAATGCCAGTAATCACCCAAAAACTGGCTCGTATCTCCGAAACTAATTGGAAGCGCCGAAATTTTCATTTGAAAATTTTTGTTCAGGAGGTCAAAATACGTTAGTTCCCGCAAACCGTTTTTTCAATCCTAGTTTGCCCGATAAATGGAATTTTACCATTACTTGTGACGAGGTCTGTGTCCTTTTTTTTTAACAATGATTCGAAATAATTTCATAAAGTGGTGAAGAAATGATCATTTGTTAGAATAATTTCAATACAATTTGTCTTTGAAGTGGGCATTGCATGTAAACGAGTTTAATGACCCTTTCACAAATATAGATGAGATACTGTGTGATGAGTGTACCAGTGGTAGCTCGTTTTTTGTTTCTGCGCTGGCGTGTACACATAAGCGAGGATCTAAGCACTTCATGAATTCTGATGGACAGAATTTCAAAAGTTCTAAGAGGTCGCCGAAGTGTTTTGCCGACTTCGTCTTCTTCCGAGTAAACAATTAGTGCATTTTCGACCTGAAAATAAGTAGTAGAATAAGAAAACACGCACAGTTTTGAATGATTGTTAACAAAATATATCATTACAATAGATAGAAACTGGTAGGGTGTTGCACTCAGAGAGACAGTAATTAGATCTGCGATGCTGAGTAAACAAATATCTGGCAATTTATATCTGTGATTTGATTCGAAAATTCTGGACCTAGTGGTTGAATTGTAGTCATTTTGAATGATATGGTAAAAGAAATATTTGATCCGCAGTTTTCAATCAATTGTGGTCTGCCAGAAACTTGTTCCTCGAGGCATTCCCATACCAGTCAAGATGTCACCTTGAGATCTTTTAGTGGTCACGTACCTAACTATTGAGATTTCAAATTAAAATCGCAGCGTCACACTCAAGAAAACTCCGACTAATCTGCACCACTATTGCTAATTAAGGTTAGGACTTTGACGTTATTGTTTGAAAATTCCAAACCGTAAAATTTTGTGAGCGACTATTACAGTTTTTAGTGTTTTTTTACTTTATATGTGAGCGTCAACCATGAAGCTTGATAAACATTAGCAATAAATTTAATCATATCCGAAAATATCAAAATACTATCGCAGTACCATTTTGACCAAGACTTCAGCTAATAACCACCACTTCAACAATACTGTAACGATTTTTTTATTGCAAAATCCCACTCCTGACACCACTGTTACGATTTATCCTTGGGTTCGTTGATTGAAACTCCAAACAATACTTCACTACTTTTATTACAACTTTCTATCACAACAGAATACAATACAATCGCTTAAATCACTCCGCTAACTTTCCAACGCTCTATACTAGAACTCTCTGTACTGAAAATTCTCCACATTGACATCTGCACTAAGCAATAACAAAGCTCTCTCCACTAAGCTCCACTATACTCGCTCCACTTAGCTCTGAATAACTCTGGCTAAACTCTCTCTGAATTATTAACTGCTCTGAATAAAAACTGCCTCCGCCGCGATGTCCCGCTGCTTATATACCTGCGTACACCTATGGAGAATCTTCGAAAGAAGCCTCGATGACGTGTATCGAATTCTCCACGGCAATCAACAGTTCCTGGAAAATGACGTTCACTACGACACGATCCCTGATTTGCGTTACGACATTTCGTAACAACACTTTGACTTTGTTCGAAACTTTTCACCAGAGGGCGTTTTGCTCATCTTGGAATCCCAATTTCTCCACTTATTTTATATGCAATAATGATGATACACGGATCAGCTCTATTGTATAGTTGGACAGATAAAAACCAGAACGTTAACCTTCCGAAAAATCGAGCGAAAACAGTTGATTAATGGACAGATAAAAGAGTGGCGAAATAAATATTCACACGCGTGCCGACTTTTCGCCAAATCTACGCATCGTCCAAAACCTGACCCAGTTCCTTATCAGCCATCTCCCCCGAAACGATGTTTCCCCTCTTCCGGAAAGCGCGATACGTTTTTCGGAAAGCCCCACGTAAAATCGTATAATTCGTAACGAATGTCTCGTCTTTGACCGGTGGGAGATAAAACGCCACGCCGCGTATGTTACGTTCCCTCGCGAACAATGGAGAGGGAAAGGGTTTCCTTTAAAATGACAGACAGACGGACGCGGTACCGGAGTTTTATTTCCACCCGGTATCCGAGCGAAGATACGCTCGCATTGAAACTGAAGCTCGAGCGGAAAGACAAAAGGGAGAGATAACGCGTATAATGGAGACCGACATATGTATTCCGATATACGGTGCCAACTGTGGAAGCTAAACCAATGCTAATGGAGAAGTGAGATGGTGTCGTTATTCGGTACCTTTTCAACTCGATGGATTTCAAATATAGAGCAAATTCAAGAAATCAGTGTAAACATCGTTGAAATACATCTATGAATGACTAACAGCCGATTGCACCGACTTTTTGTTATATGAGCATTGAGCTAATGGTCATTTAAGGTATTCAACGCACTGCAGCGGTTGCACTATGGTTTGAGAGATTATTAAACGCCTGTTAACTGAAGAAGCTATCTTGTTCAGTACTTAGTTTTGCGGACAACAGTACTCTTTATACTAGGTTCTCCTCCAGAGTCCCCATACCAGCACGAAAAACTGAGATTCACAGAAACATTCACGTCAATAAAATTAACGATGACTTGGTGAAAATAATAGATTGGGGCAACATAAATTCGGTGGAATTTGATGCTAGGAGAACCCAAGCATGTCTCTTCTCAAGGAAAGCCGATCTATCATCATCTAGTATTCAGATGTCAGGAGTAACTAATCCTACAACGCCAAGTATCTCGATGCTAGGAATTACGATCAGTGATTATCTTTCATGGGAAAACCATGTGAGATCGATCGCTAAAATTGCTTCCCAGAAACTTGGATTTCTATTCCGTACGAAGAAATACTCCACTTCTCGTCAGCTTCTAATGATCTACAAGGCTCAGATACGACCTGTCATGGAATACAGTTCTAATGGTTGGAGTTCGGCACCGAAACATTCACTGAGGCTTCTCGATTCTATTCGGACAAAACCAATTCGCCTTGCGGGTGATTCTTCGCTCCCAGACTCGCTCACTTCATTGGAACATCGTAGAAGGGTCGGAGAATTGTCTCTCTTCGATAGATATTTCCATGGTCGATGCTCTTCTGAATTGTTATCAATTGTTCCACCCTTGGCAATATCTACACGGATGACACGACGAGTACAGAATTCCCACCCCTTTGTTGTAAATCTGGGGACTTACCTCTCTTGCTCGAGGATTTTTTTTAATAGAACAGCTGAGATTTGGAACTCCTTGCCGAAAGAGGTTTTTCCTGAGACTTACAAACTTCAAAAATTCAAAAAGAATGTTAATTCATATCTCTTGTCCCTTGATTCACGCGGTGTTCTTTGAACAGTACACCCTTTCGTGTGAATCTGTATATATATAAAAAAAAGATAAAATACTTCAAGTATAAATCAAATGATTTACTTCCTCAATGGAGCAGACTAAGAGAGGTTGTTGAGGAAAGAGTAATTCGAGTATAAAATCATCATTCTGTCCTTCACAGTATATCTTCACCGTGCCTATCATTTCTTTCTTTCTCTAAAGTATTCCGCATCGTGCAATGTAAAAAATTGTCAAGATGGCCAGTCCATTAGTTGTTATGTCAATGTTAATAGTACAACAACCACAATTGTCAGCAATTCTGAACAATTTTCTACCTATCCTGAACCCTGAGTGGATTCAGTATAGTTAGTGTTTACTGTCAATAAGTGATTCGGAGAATGACAATGAAAATGCTCTTTTGCTGTATCCCCATCGGGAGAGAATTAACTTTGATATACTGATAGGAGGGGAATATGTGGGGAGGTTGTGTGATCCAATCGAATATAGTGTGAGACGACTCTCATTCAAGATAAAGGCTCAGCAAATCGCTAATCATACGATTTATTGGTATTGCTTGTCACCATTTCAGAAATTTCTTATTGCTCTGTATTGATAATAAAATATGTCAGTCATTAAACGAAAACAGAGTTGAGTTAAAGCTGAGTAGTATCTGTGTCTTGTGAATTATCGAAACTGACGAGAAGTGGATTATTTATTCGCACGGAATAGAAATCCAAGCTTGGCGATCTACCTCACATGGCTTTTTCATAAGAGGTTATTATTGATCGTAATTCCTAGCATCGAGTTGACTAAACATGCCTGGGTTTTCCCAGCATTACATTCCAAGTTGATTGAAAAATCTTACTTTCCAGTGCTATGGAAAACCTCTGTTGGTATACCGATCCCAAAAAAAAGTAACCCCAAGGACTTTTCTGATTTGAGAATTATTAGTCTGCTTCCTGCAATATCAAAGATTTATGTAAAATTTTTATATTCCCAAATTTATGACTATTTTACTTCAAATAACTTACTTCCTGATTGCCAGTGTGGCTTCAGACCGGGTAGAAATAGTGAAATATCTCTAGCAACCGTAACTACTGACATATTAACTGCATGTGATCAAGGCTTATCTAGCACTTTGATACTACTTGATTTTTCCAAAGCATTCGATACTATTAATCATGAGCTGCTTTGTGCTAAATTAAGATTTTATGGCTTTGATGAATCTTCAGTATTTCTCGTATGGAATTACTTTTTGAGGCGCTCTCAAAAAATATCGAATAATGGATCATATTCATCTACGCTTGACATACTTTCGGGAGTCCCCCAAGGGTCTATATTGGGACCTCTTCTTTTCATTATATACACAGCTGATATTCTAAAGAATATTCATAATTGTAAAGTGCAGGCTTTTGCTGATGATACACAGGTATATATCAGTTTTCGTACCGAAAATCTTGATATCACTGAAGATATTATAAACAATGAATTGAATAAAATAAAAGAAATATCCAATGAGCACAACTTAAAGATCGATCCTGACAAATCTAAAGTACTGTATTTTGGAAACAGATATAATAAAATTCTTTTAAAAAATAATATGACACTGAAAATTGATAATAATATACTCAAAGCTAGTGATTCCGCTAGGAATCTTGGTTTAGTTATGGATACAGATTTACGTTTCTCTCAACATATAAGTAATCTCGTCAGTAAAGCGTTCTCATCCCTCAAACTGATCTATAGTAATCGACACGTTTTAAGTATTAAAATGAAAAGAACCTTGTGTGAGAGTCTTGTTTTGAGCCATTTCAACTATTGCGATTTCATTTATGGTCCCTGTTTAACTAAAGATGATAGTAATCGGATACAAAAAGTGCAGAATAGTTGTTGCAGACTAATTTATGGAATACGTAAATATGACTCCATCTCCCATAAACTCAAAGAGTTCAACTGGCTGAACATGGAGAATAGACGTCAACTCCACTTGGGTTCATTCACACATGGACTCCTAAACAAGCCTAACCCACCAGCTCTATTGCATAAATTCATTCCACGTTCTAGAATACATTCAAAAAATGTCAGAAACAGATCTGCCCTGACCATGCCTCAGCACAAAACTGCGATATTTCAAAGATCTTTTATTTTTAACTCCATTCGAATGTACAATTTTCTTCCTGAACAATTCAAGTTATATAACATAAATAAATTCAAATATAAATTGAAGAACTATTTATTACTCACACAATGATGTAATATAGCAAATTCTGTTAATTATTTACATTTTACCTTTTAGTTGACTGCAATTATTCAGGCTAGTAAGTTTTCAATAATGTATATGTGATGGTGATTAATCTGTATAACTTATCTATGTTTACTGCGCCACTCAATTATTTTTGTAATCCACTAAGTACAGTCATTTACTAAAATTATCGTTTACCTAACTTGTGAACATTCTTTTTCAAATCGGGGTTCAAACCCCTGTTGGTTGAGTAGAATAGCTCTGAGCTAGACTTCGCCAACACTTTCATTTCATTTGTATATCATATGTCATTTAATACAATAAAGACGTTTATTATTATTATTATTATTATGTTACCCCATTCTATTATTTTTGCCAAGTCATCGTTAACACTGATTACGCTAATGCCTCTTTGAATCTTTGTTTCTCTTGCTTATATGGGGACTCTGGAAGATAAACTAGTTTGGAGAGTACTGTCTATGTACTGAAAAAGAAGTTTTCTCCAGCA
This sequence comes from Zygogramma bicolorata, assembly GCA_032362365.1. Taxonomy (NCBI): domain Eukaryota; kingdom Metazoa; phylum Arthropoda; class Insecta; order Coleoptera; family Chrysomelidae; genus Zygogramma; species Zygogramma bicolorata. The sequence continues at coordinate 493,534 of JAVJAQ010001811.1, read as the reverse complement.
AATCATTGATATGAAGCAGAAAAAAAGTGGGCGCAAGAAGTGAACCCTGTGGAGCACCTGCATTTATTGAGAGAATATCAGACGATACTTCATCAACAACCACACCACCACCTATCAGATAAAAAACTCTTCAACGAAACAACTATACAAGAATGAAATTATGAGAAGGTGCTAGGCAAGTTCGTTACGCAGTAATTATATCAAAATAGAGCCACTTTAGCATGGATACCCGGACATGAGGATCACATAGGCAACGAGGATGCCAATGTTCTATCTCGTGAAGGTGCATCTGAGGCTATGATCGGTCCAGGAATAGTTCATGAAGGAACCATCGGCATCGCCAAAGATACACAGAAGTCCTGCTAAACCACAACCGTAAGGTTGTAAGGGTAGTGGTGGGTCTACTGACGAGACATAGTCGGCTCAGAAAACATATGAGCAACATGGGTCTGACAGAAGAAACCCAATGCAGGTTATATCAAGAAGAGAAAGAACTACATGTGCTCTGTGAAAGCTAAGCGATAGCAAAGTTGACACACGCGAGATGCGGAAAAGAGAAACCAGAAACTACTAGCTACTTGAAGGGGTTAGTGTCAAGATTATGGAGTCTCATCAAGGAGATCGAGCTGGACAATGTGCTCTAATAACCAACGACCATCACAATAGATCTGAAGAGGTCGCACTGAATCAGACCATGGACTGGTTCTTCAACAATCTAATCTAATCGCCATATATAAAGAAATCTTTCTTGCAAGCGCAATTTCAAAGTCCTATGGCCCTTTCATTCGTTGGGATCTTTTAACGAATCTTTCACAGCCTGTTTAATTTTTCCTGAATTCATCTATGCAATGCTGAGTAATTCCATTATCGTGTGGGTGTTTTTAAGTGAGTACACGTTTCTGAATATTCGTTCCAACGAATTGGATGTGAATTGATTTTTCCATGAACCTAGTATCAGAAAATGACATTGTCGAGGTGATTCAGGTTTGTGCATTCAGAATTAGGTTTAATGTAATTGATCAGTAATATTTTTCAATTGAAATTTTCATTCTTGACATTCATTATTATTAATTGTCTTTCATCCTTGTGGATGCCTATGAAGATAAGAATAGGCGACGTAAGATATTTTATACCCCCTCTTAAATGAAAATGTTTTCATTCAGTCCTTCTCCATCTGCAATATACTATTTCATTACTGTACTCCTCACATGTACATGTACATGTACATGTACATCAAATTTAGTCTCGCCCAATATAATACTTAATTAGTTCCTCCCATCTACTATTCCTTCTTCCATTGTATCCCATCAATAGAAATATCCTGTTTTCTCAATCTTAATGAGGAAAATATTCAATTGAGTACATCAAGATTCATGAAGCACAGCCGTGGATTCTATGCGATAGGGGCGTTTTTTTAATTGAATTGATCTAACGATGCGCTTGATGTCCGCAGTTTTATGGCTTATTCGTTGTCGAAATGTTGAATATGCGCTTCTTCGATCAAGGGTTTAATCCCCTGGTATCCCTAGAGCCTAAATTATCTACGTAGGGATTTCAAGAGTGGAAAAGTCTCCTAATTTTTTTATTTCTAAAAATTTCACACAACAGTTTTCGACCAAAGAAATGAACTATCCGAATAACCCTGCTAAACTCTCTCTGAGAGAATCTTCGAGAGAGGCCACGATGATGTGTATCGAATTTTCCACGTGAATTACGAGTTCCTGGAAAAATGACGTTCGCTCTTCGACCCCCCATATTATTCTGCGTTTATGAGCGACAGAGCCGACTCTAGGAGATTCGTAACAATATGATTGAATCTGTAACATAATCATATAAGGGGTATTAATGGTTACTCCTAATGCTCTAGTACAATAAACTTCTTCAATGTAGAGAAAATTCTACTTTGGTCATTTAACTTTATAATAATGGAGGGAGACGAAAAATACTTTGAATAATAGAGGGCCGGAAATTTTGATGTATCAGCATATTTTGTTATCTGGTAAAGAGATACTATGCTGAGGTATATTGTTGAATACAAGGTAGAACCTATTTCTTCATCACTGTAAATGTTGAGATTGGATTCAAATCCAGAAAGTCTTTCTTGAGCAGAAGATTATCCCAACTACGCAGATGGTTACTACATACGGTTTTATGGAAATTAAAAAAAAGTGATGTATATGATTCAAAAACTAAATGCCCCAAGTTCACCCACTTGTTCTAGACAACGACGCATTTCATTCAACCTGCTACTTTCTCCCGTTAGAAAATTCGTGTTTTCGAAGCGCTTTCATCAGATTGAGCTGAATTTGGGTAACTTCGGCGATAATGCTATACCTACCTGATAATTAGCTTTGTTCCAACAAACGATTGCAAACTAATTGATGTGCTGTTATATCGCGCATACTCGATCAGAAACTAGTTGGGAACATTAGATTCGTGGAACCGTTCAAACGTTTGGAAATCGGTTTCAAATGGATCAGAACTTTTGTTGGAACTCTCGGTGAGAAATAATTTTCAACTCTCTTGGAAGCCGATTTATTTGGCGCTATGCTTCTGACAATTTCTGGTCGGAACAAACCCGATACGGTGGTACTATCTAGCCGCAGCCAGGTGACTACACTTTGGTGGAGGTGCGAGGTTTAAAATCTCTGAAGCTATCGGTTGAATGTAGTTGTGTATGTAAAAAGGATCGTCTGGCCTCTGAAATCATAGATGGTACCTATATGGCAATTATTCCTTGTGTGTTGTTATGTGAAAAGCCAACTGATGACAAGCTTCATGAACTACTCACGAAAATATTAAAAAATGCAGAAAAAACTGTATTTGCGCGATAATAGCCGGAAGGAAATCAGACGCACCCCGAATAATATAAGCTGTTTTTTCATTTTAATTATAATAATAGTATATTATTCAACGAGCGTATAATGATGACGAGGTGAAGTTTACCGAGAGAATAATTGTTATTATACGAGAGAAGAATACTTTACCCACGACTTAAAAAAAATTTATTGGAGTTTTTTTTTTGAAAATTTTGTTACATCACGTACATATTTTTAGAAATACTATTATTTTCTAATAAATATTCAACAATACTCTACACAGGTTTGAGTCAAATTTGTTTGAATTCAAAAGCTGTTTCTATATGACACGCATATTCATAGTCGCTGTTAGCTCAGAGTAGATGCTCCTTGCCTTCTTTCTTTTATATGTAGGTGAAGAACTGAATTTGAAATAGTTGGTGGTTTACACGATGAAATTTTGAAAACCGATTGTTTGTAGCAAAACAATATAATATTATAGCTAAATCAAGGAAGTATTTAACAGCAGTGAGTAATGACTCATTCTTCACTAGTGAATAATGGGTATCATTAGGGTCGAGCATAGAGACATATAATAGGTACATTATACATGGGTGGGTGAATTTTATTCATTATCAGTTATGTAGTAGCATTTGAATTCCACGGTGCAATTTATTACTTCGGCTCAAGAAAGTTGCATGTGTTTATCGAAGTTTTTTGAGTTGCATGAATCTTTTTTGAGGCGATAAGTTGCAATCACTTACTCATTAATATGGTGAATTTGTTTCCGCGAACTGTGTGCTGGTGAAGAATATTAATTTTGAATACACACAGACATAAGTGTCAGAAAAGAACAAATCGAGAAATAATTGTGTGGGAGGTCGAAAGTTTCAAAATACTTTTTCGAATGGGAAAGAAAAAGCTACGAAAAGCTTTGTTGAAGATTTATGAGGAAATAAACGAACAAAGAAAGAAAGATAACCTTTCTTACTTTCTGTGAATTAATCAAACGTATCTTCGCAAAAATCATCATTTTCAGGAATTTAAAAATAGGTTTTCATATACAATTCTTCGAAGAATTTAATCAAAATTTTTTGTAATCTGTTTGCCGGGTTCATTTGAGTTGGCTGAGGACAGAAAGTCTTGAGGAGGTAAATTCAAAGTATTTCGTATGTCTTTCCTGTGTCAATGTCATTGTTTGCACTTGAGTACAAGTTGGGTTTTACAGGATTCGATAATTTGCATTCTAGAAAATAATGGACAACATTTGGCAGCTTGAACGCCGAGAATAAAAAATACAGGCACACTAAGATTCTTACTTATTTATAAAGTTACAAAACAATTATTGATGCAACAAGTGCATAAAGTTTTTTTCCACGCATGAGAAATTTGCGCGCACAAGCATAAGTGAAAAAAGACACTTTATGTACGAGTTTTTCTACGATCGTGATAAATAAAACATTACATATTCATATAAGTTTAATCTATGAAACTAATATAACATTACAAAATGGATTCGATTGTAACTTCAAACTATTAATAAACGTTTTATTTCGTTAAAGTCATGTTAAAAGCAAAATCATTTGGATTATTTATATGAGGCTTCGATTCAGTTTTCAAGTTTCGTGTTACAGATATGTTATGTTTCATCCGGATCCATTTTTTTGGTGACAGTAGATCTCGAATATGATGGTAGATTATCGTCAATGTTGTTTCCGGTGAGGAATCTAGGGGCACACATAAGTTTCGTATTAACATAACTGTCTTCATGTTCCTCTGCAACCGTGGACGACTAACAACTATCGCGTTTTTTTAACTGTAATGACTTTGCGATTTCAAAATGTATTTTGGGATCGTGAAAAAATGATACGTTACGGCACTTTTTTTACTCACACTAGTTCCTTTACGTGTTGAAAAAAGTGGTGCTTCATTAACTAATATTAATTTTAAAAAGTTTTGTTTTATAACGATCGTAGCAAAAAGCCTTTTCAGGAAACTATTCAAAGGTTTTTGCAGTTTTGAAAAATGTGCTGAAATCAAACCCTATTTTATCGAAATTAAACCACTGCGATTTAGAGAATGTTCCATTTCCTTATTGACGGCGCGACAAAACGTATCAGCCAGTTCCCACCTTCTAATTACGTCCCATTAACAGTATAATTATTCGAAAATTGACTGCGAACTTGCGAGTGTGTGTTCGGCCTCCCGGCAACCGTGAATAATTGTCATTCCGATGTGCAAAAACAGACCACCGCCGATTATCGCGTCCACTCAATGGAAAACGATTGTTCCGTCCTTTTTGTCAATCAAGATTTACGAGCCGTCGAATAATTTGCGAAATCCTTCCTACAGGAACTTCAACGGTTCCTTTCGTGGTGGTACGTGGGAGAATCGTCTTATCAGCTTGTTGAATTGTTATTCAAGAGCTGATAATATGAGCTGATATAAGACCAATACCAAAGAATAATAACCCAAGTGAATATAAAGATTTTAGGCCTATCAGCACATTACCAACTCTTTCGAAAGTTTTAAAAAGAATAGTTTATCAAAACTGCGCGACCTTTCATACTCACATAGTATTCTTCCTGTTTATCAGGCGGGTTTTCGACCTGTGCACAATTTTCAAACAGCTCTATTGCTGACGATATTGTCTGAGCTAGTGATAATGTTGATCACAAAATATTATTGTTTATTTTGAAATTGGTAGGACTTTCAGAAAATGCCTGTGCCTTCTTTGAGAACTACTTATATATCAGAAAGCAAAGAGTAGTATGCAAAGATAATATATAAGAATTTTCAACGATGCCATCTGGTGTACCGCAGGGATCCAACTTGGGGGCTATGTTATTTACTCTTTACACAACAGGTATAGGAAAATTAGTGAATTGGTGCAATATTCATCTTTATGCTGATGATACTCAGCTGTGCTATCCTTTCAAGCCTGAGGACTATATCACTTCTACTCATAAATAAAATGACATTAATAGTATTATTAACTGGTCAGCAGAACCTTGTCAATTAACAGTAAGGCCCGGTTTCACCAACGACTTTAATCTGGATTATCTGGCTAACTGGAATATTTGACGCATTCATGCATTCAGAAATTTCAATTAGCAAGATAATCCAGATCAATGTCGTTGGTGAAACCGGGCCTAAGAAAACTTCGCTCCTAGTATTTGGACTGAAAAAAGTACCTTCAGACATAACCCAGCAGATCCAGTTGTCGCAAATTAAATGCTTTGACGAAAATACAAAATCACGTCCATTTCAATATCGAGAGGAACAAATTTTTATGCGAAAATAATTCGTACAACTTTAACCTTTTTTTGGGGTAGCAACAACCCCCTACAAATTTTTGAATGGGTCGAGGGGTCAACTGACCCGGAATTTGGAAGGGGCTTTCATACACAACCTACACAACCTCCTTTTTTTAAATCGATCGAATACTTACCAAGAAATCGCCTCGTGAAGTTTCAAAGTTTGAAAATTAATAAAGGCCCCTAAAAAATTGAAACTAACGAACGTATGTATATAGGACCTTCTTCATTCAGAAAAAAGTGATTTAAAACTGAATTAAATTTGAATTTTCGGGGTATATTGGAAATCTACCCTTCATCACTTACTTGTATATATCCCAACATTGATTCTAATGTTTTTTCAGACTGTGATAGATCATCAACCCAAAAACTACGGAAAAAACCTTTAACGTCACTTCTGAACAGTGGAGAATCATTTTTTGAACTTGAAGGGGTGTTGTGACACCTTGTTAGGAATGTCTTGTGACACCTTGTAAAAAGGGTCTTGTAAATTCTTGATCACTGATTCACTAATTAGCCGTTGATAATTCAAGTTGTGGCGAGCGTATGAAATTCAGTTTGCGTTTTTCTTGAATAGAAAATCGCCCCTTTCAAAAGAATCAGTTTGAACGCTAAAAGTATTTTTATATTTCAAAAATCTTGCTCTGTCAATTATTATTATTTATTTCAGAGAGAATTGAAACTTCGTCAAAAAGGGTTTTTATTCCTACTCAATTTGGAAATGATGTTCATTAAGATTGGCCACTAGTATACCGTGTGGTCCATTGAGTCTGCATTAAATACAAATTTTTTCCTATCATTCGTACAATGAAAATTTGAGTACCGCCAAGAGTTAGTGCATGTTCGATAATCTTATTGATTGTACTTAGAATGACTTCAAGTTTATCAGCATACATGGGAGGTCAAAAAAATATCAAATTCTCGCAGAATGAAGTCCTTTTTTCAAAAAGTTTCTTGGGAAATTTGTTTTGAATCAAAAGATATTCTCAAATACAGATTCATGGTCCTCCATTCTAATTTTTTTGGAAAAGTTTAATTCCTATATGCTATGATTTTTGATTATTCTGATTTCATACTCACTCAAAGAAGCTACAATATAATGATTCTGGCATGATTTTATTCATGTCGGGGTATATTTGTAAAATACTTAGATTTTTACTTTTTCAGGTACCCGCAAATTTCACGTTTGTTGCAATACAATTCAACGCGCAATCTTATTGTAACAAAGGCGAGGCATTTACTGTTTCATCACTGTAGCACTTCCAGCACTAGTGCGGTTAAACTGTTTTAATTTGATTGAAGATGCAGACATTCTGTGTTGAAATGTAGTCATCAGAACTTTATATTGGTTGAATACTGCCAAGAATGTGAGTTTTGTGAAATGTGAAAAAAATAGGGAGCTCAAATGAAATGAATGAGAAAAAATGAGAAATGTTTTGAAATATGAGAAAAAATGAGAAATGTTTTGAAATATGTGAAAAATGAAAAAAATTTAAAAAATCAACAAGAAACTGAAAATATATTATTGAAAAATGATAAAAAACTGAAAATAAGTAGTGAATAATGAAATTGAAAAATAAAATCGAAATATGAATAATTAAATTGAAAAAAAATGAAAATATTACATTCAAATCATAAAAATGGTAGATATGAATGAAATCAAAAAAAGGGGAAATATGTGAATATTTTATGAATTTCCATAAACGAAAAAATCACAATTGAGTATTGGAAAAAGATAAATAATCAATTTTTTATACTGAATCTACCTTGATGAAGTTTCGTTTTTTGCATTATCGTATACAAAAAAAATGTAGGTGAATTTCCAAGAATTCAATGCCGCACCGACTCGCATCAGACCGTTGAAGGCCCCGGTGGGAGACAGCCTCATTACAGAGCCGATCGGGCTATCGGCGTTCGTAATTGGTTTTTTCGATAAGATCGCTGACATTTTTGCGACTCACGATCGACAACAATCCGAACCCTTGCATAATATCGACGAGATGAACGGGAGCGTCTTTCACGAAGAGACGACCGTCATCAATAACGCACAATGCACCTGTATGCATCGAAAAAAAAAAAACTCCGAAGTAATTACGTTGTTATTGCCGTAATCATCGTGAAAAAAGAGCTATCGATGCGTATGATAGAGAAACAGAGGCGGCTTCCACTTCTCTGTGTCATCGCGGACGCGTTGTTTTTCTGGCTTTGTCTCGCGGAGATCGATGAAATGAGTTATTAAGGCTCTACGCGGGGTCCGATTCGGCGATTAGATGCTAGTAATTATAAATGATCTATGATTTTTTGTAATTAGTTTTCGATGGGGGGCGACGCGACTTGAGCGTGGGGTGGCTGAAGGGCGAGTTGTTGTCGATCTTTACTCTTGTTTACGTGGGCGAAGTGATAACTCATCGGTAGTTTTTTTTTTGAGTGATTTAGACTTCTTTCATCTGAAAACATATTGGTAGACAAAATTTGGAGAAAATAGAAAGTTCCGTAAAATAAGGATTGTAATAAAATATGTGAAAATATAAAAATAAGAAAAATTAAATGAGGTAAAATACTAAAAATAGTGAAAAATAAAAATGATGAAAAAAATTTAAATAAAAATCATGGATTTGAAAAAGTTGGAAACAAAAATATTGGAAAAATTAAAATGAAAAAAAAGACAATAAATCACATAAAATAGTAGGTACTTAAATTATAAAAAATAAAAAATAGCAGGCATAATATCGGCGGCGATGAGATGAACGGAAGCGTCTTGGTGGGTCGAAATATGAAAAAGATAGAGAACTCTGGAAAAAAAAAATTGAAAATTGAGAAATGTAATAAAATATATGAAAAAATAAAAAATGAATTGAATGAGGTGAGAAACTGAAAATCGCGAGGGATAAAAATTGAGAATAAAATTTCAATGAAAAAAAATGAAATTAAAATTATAAAGAAAAAAAAATTATAATACTTACATTGAAATAAAAAGTTCAATAAACCACAAAAACAGTTGATGCAGAAAAGTCAAAAAAATAAAAAGGAAAAAAATTAGGTTTCTCTGGAAATAAAAATATAGATTTTATAATAATAGTAGAAAAAAACAAGAAAAAAATTATACGAGAAGTCAGATTGAAAATAAGAAGTTACAGAAATGAAAACAAAAAAGTTTTAAAAATAAAAATAATGAATAATATTGAAAATATGTGAATATTGAAAACAAATATTGAAAATTTTGAAACAAAATTAAATTAACGATGAGTTTGGAACCAGTAGTGTGAAAGTTGAAACTTTTCCTAGAGATCAATTCCCTAACACCAAAGGTAAGCATCTTCAGGAGATGAAAATTGATACTAGTACCAATTTCACAGTTTTTGGTAAAGGGTGTTGGATGTTTGAGTCACCTAAGAAGTCTAAAACCCGATTGCACCGACTTTTTCTTATGCTACCATTAACACTATTTAAGATAGGTAAATGTTCATTAATCTGTGTTCATATATATATATATTCCTTTAAAAAAAGTCGCTGCAATCGGCTGTGAGTGTTTTGCAATCGTTTTCAAGTCAGTGCAGTAGATGTGGGTATCAATAAATAGTTAAGTGTTCTTCGGAGTATCATTTTAGTAAGCGAACATTTTATTCCGAAACAATTTGACATAATAGGTTGAGTTTAGCTTGAGCTATCCTCACACTTAACCTACCAAGTATCAGAAATAAGTTTTGGAAAAGTAAAAGCCTTCTCAGAACCAAACAGACAGAAAGGAAAACGTCTCTTTCTTTCGAAGTGCTTCGAAATCAAAGTACTTTTATAGGTTTCATCTCCTTTAGAATACATGAATGATTGCACCGACTTTTTCTTATGCTACCATTAACACTATTTAAGATAGGTAAATGTTCATTAATCTGTGTTTAATATTCTCTTAAACTATGGTGCTATCGCTGCAGGGCGTTAAATATTCCTATAAAAAAAGTCGCTGCAATCGGCTGTGACTGTTTTGCAATCGTTTTCAAGTCAGTGCAGTAGATTTAGGTATCAATAAATAGTTAAGTGTTCTTCGGAGTATCATTTTAGTAAGCGAACATTTTATTCCGAAACAATTTGACATAATAGGTGGAGTTTAGCTTGAGCTATCCTCACACTTAACCTACCAAGTATCAGAAATAAGTTTTGGAAAAGTAAAAGCCTTCTCAGAACCAAACAGACAGAAGGGAAAACGTCTCTTTCTTTCGAAGTGCTTCGAAATCAAAGTACTTTTATAGGTTTCATCTCCTTTAGAATACATGAATGATTGCACCGACTTTTTCTTATGCTACCATTAACACTATTTAAGATAGGTAAATGTTCATTAATCTGTGTTTAATATTCTCTTAAACTATGGTGCTATCGCTGCAGGGCGTTAAATATTCCTATAAAAAAAGTCGCTGCAATCGGCTGTGAGTGTTTTGCAATCGTTTTCAAGTCAGTGCAGTAGATTTAGGTATCAATAAATAGTTAAGTGTTCTTCGGAGTATCATTTTAGTAAGCGAACATTTTATTCCGAAACAATTTGACATAATAGGCGGAGTTTAGCTTGAGCTATCCTCACACTTAACCTACCAAGTATCAGAAATAAGTTTTGGAAAAGTAAAAGCCTTCTCAGAACCAAACAGACAGAAAGGAAAACGTCTCTTTCTTTCGAAGTGCTTCGAAATCAAAGTACTTTTATAGGTTTCATCTCCTTTAGAATACATGAACAACTCTGTTTCGACTCCCTTGAATATTATACTTCAAGCGTATTTTTGTACCGTGAGAACGAGAACATTGCGCCCGTACCTCCTTGACTATGATAATGCTTACCACAGCTGTAGGCGAAACGTCAGGAGTGAAAACCTGTGGACCACGGCAAACAAACCCGAGAAACACCCAAGAATCTATTTCATGAAAAGGTCATTGCCTGTCGCTCTCCAATACTTGACATTTTTGGTAACACCCTCGTATCACTCATCCTCGAAAGCTTCCCAAAATCATTTCACGATCGTGTCCAAACTGCCGAATACCAAGATATCCGATACGATTCGATAATGGCTGGCCCGTTATCAGATTACTCGGCCGGAGATAATTCGCAGAGAATGGAACATTTTTGTAACAACGTCGAAACTTTCGGGATTGGCCCGAAATTGGACACTGGACTACTGAAACTTTTATATGATGCGTTGTTAAACTAAGGGTCATTCGGAACACTCAATTTGAGTAAAACAGGAAAGTCGCCATAGTTGCCGTTATTAGTGATGTTTTTTATTTATTTGTTGATGTGTTTCATCAATGGAACACACTTTATCTCTTGTGATATAGACCAGAGAACAGTGATAGATTTTCAGACCAAGTTTTCACAGTCTACCCTTGGAAAGGGAAGTAAGTGAAGGGGAGCTGAAACAAATCGTAATCAACAAAAAAAAATAGGCGAGGTACTTCATGTTGCTTATGATAAATTCAACAACCTTTTTGGATGAAAGTATTCCTTCAGTCAGCTTTGCATTTGCTATACAAAAACACCCCTTGAATTAAAAAATCGTGATTGTTCGAATTATAATATATTGTGATATAACACTTGCCCGATATTAATGCGTAAAAACCTAAAAAAATGCAAGTGTCAACAGAATGCAATTTACAATTCGAAATAGTTTTCCATTGAAAATAATGAAAATGTATGAGGCATACTTACTGTTTAGAAGTTCCAACAAACGCGAAATTTGTCCTTCACGTGCAGCATGTCTATTTTTTTGCAGATTACGATTTGTTTCTGCTACAAGTATTTTCTCTTTCACATAGACTGTTGCAAAATTGTCCAAAAAATATGTCACTGCCGCCATGTCTGATTGATTCACAGAGAGAAAAAATCCTCCAGTGTTAGGTTTCTTCCGAACTGTTGAAGAATATCTGCCAATACTGTCCCGATCAGTCACTTCCCCTACGAAATAACCAACTGAGACCAAAGCACTGACGTCAATTGTCTGTTCTGTGTCAGAGATACTGGTATTTTATAATACTTGTCTCTCAATATTTGTCCGACCGTAAACTCTCTCACGAGATGTTTTGTCCGTTATAATTTATCTATTATATCACTCACCGCTCTCTAAGATATCCTGGAATCAGAAGAAACTAAACGAACGTTTCGACTACCAGTTTGAGGTCATTCTCAAGAACTGTCAGATGAATATATGCACATACCGTCCTGGTCAATTTATTCCCCTTACGAAATAACCAAGCATAAAAGCAGGTTTCTTCGACGTTTTGACTTCCATTTTAAACCCATTTTCAAGAACTGTCAATACTGTCCCCATCAGTCACTTCCCTTACTAAATAACCAACAAAGGCAAAGCACTGACTTCAATTGTTTGTTCTATGTCAGAGCTCCTGGTATTAATAATATTTCTCTTTCAATTGTAACCGATTGTATAAGCTGATGCCTTTTCACGTTTACTTTGTCTGTCATTAATATTAATTTTGTTTATTTCAGTTTCTTCATTCAGACTCCCTCACGAGAAAACTGGTCCTACATTATTGATCCATTGAAAATGACTTCAGTATGTCGAAATGCCCAACAATTCAAAAGAAACCTTTTTTTTCCGGATTTATTACGTAAATTACAATTGTTTCGAACTTTCAGTTATTCTCACATTCACGATCATATTTCAGCAGATTGTTTGAAATACGAAAGAAAGCAAAATGTTACCAAGCCACAATGCAGTCGATTTTGTTCATTAATAATTTCTCCGTTCTTGGACTGAGAACTCACATCGGAAGATTGCTGAATCAAGAATCGGGGCAGTATTTTGTATTTCATGATGCCTTCAAAATGGCGGACGATTGTATGAAACCAGTTTATAATCTAATAATTTCGTATCGAATAACTTCGTGAATTTCTCCAAGGTCGTGATCTTCGTTCATTTTTCTGTTTCACAGTAAATTTCTTCACGAATTAACCCAGTGAGACTTGTTTTACTTTCGGCGTTGTCTTCCCGAGGTTTTAACGAATGTTTATGGCTTTGAGACCAAGGATTAAGTGATAGAATGAATCCAAACTTTTGCTAAACTCTTCAAGAAGTTTAAACCATTTGTTTATGTAGACATCAAAAATGGAATGGTATTCGGGAAAGCCAAGAAGTTTTAGAGAGTTCATAAATAATGATATATTATTTTAATAGGCTTTCATTTATCATTGAAGTCAATTCGAAAATTGTATATTGATAAAATTCAATTATTCTCGTTTGTGTATAATTTGAAAAGTGGTATTTTTGTTTTGTTCAACTGGAAACTTTCCAAAGAAGGTTTTGAATATATTTATTGGGGAGAAATTATTTTGAGTTCTATAACAAAAAACAAAATTATTTCGAAATATATTTGAAATTTGGAACCAGTCACTCAAGTTGATCTGGGCCATGAATTCATTTCAAATCTCACTGTTAATGTGAGGTATTGAAAAATACTTGAACAGAACTGAATCATCAACAAATTAATATTGAACTCAGCAATAGTTTCCTGAAAGATGCCGCCTCGTAATAGTATATGGTAAATTTAGAGAATCGATCAAGTGAATATCAATTGAAAAAGTAAAACCTAATCAAATTTTTTTTTCGTTTAGCTTCTGTTCACTTTGTATATATTTTTCATTTTTCTCTTCCAAAATTCTTCCTTCTTTCATGATTCATATCTCTCCAAATAAAAATTCGAATCAACCGTAAACACGTTCTTGACTTTTAGAAATTGCTTCTAGTTTGGTTCCTCACTGTTTTTCTTTTTCACAGGTATGTATGGAACGTTGATTTGAAAATCTACCATCGATCAAAACAGTAATCTGGTGAGTTGTGAAATTTATGACAGCTGTTTTACTGTATTTTCCAGCTCTCTAATGACATCATTTTCAATATAATTTTCGCTCACTTTTTCCGGAGCAATGGAAATTGACTGAGCAAGATTGAATAGGACCGCTATCTCATTTTTTGGGGTCAGTCCGAATGTGCCTAACGATAAAGATTTTATTGTCATCGGGTGCGAAAGAAAGGAATGAAATTTCTCGAGATTATTTCGAAGAAAAGGTTTTCATCTCGTTTGGCGGCAATATAAAGAACCAACAAGGCGACCCGTTTATGCAAACGCAGATAATCTCTTTATTAGAACTTTCGACTATTTGTTCGCACAGGTGAATCACACCGTATGTCAAATAAAGATCTCGAAAGTCGAGTGTAAGATAAACAGCAATAAAAGGAATCTGCTTATCGACTTATCATTATTATTATTATTTATGTTCCCCGAACATTATTGAGTGAAATTTCATGAGAATACTGACACTAACAGGAAACTGAGATGAATTTCTGGCGTCGACTATGGAAGGGAACCCTAACAGCAGTATTAGATGATGGGATTGGATCCTTTGGTGTGAAAGTGTGAACGTTTTAAAGAGATCAATTATCACCCTAACAGGTGAATCACGCCGTATGTCAAATAAAAATCTCGAAAGTCGAGTGTTAGATAAACAGCAATAAAAGGAATCTGCTTATCGACTTATTATTATTATTATTATTATTTATGTTCCCCGAACATTATTGAGTGAAATTTTATGAGAATACTGACACTATCACGAAACTGAGATTAATTTCTGGCGTCGACTATGGAAGGGAACCCTAACAGCAGTATTAGATGATGGGATTGGATCCTTTGGTGTGAAAGTGTGAACGTTTTAAAGAGATCAATTATTACCCTAACACCAAACTGATATTATTTGCACTCGACGCGCGTTTCGCTTACTAGATTAGCAACTTCAGGAGAAGAGAACTCTACGGAGAACGGACATACAACACATGACATGATTCATTATCCGTTATATTTTCGACATTACTTTCGTTTAAAACATATCCAGTTTTGATGTTTAGGTACTGTTGTACTAGAAACTTTTTCTGAGATCAATTACCCTAACATCAAACTGATGTTGCACTCGACGCGCGTTTTGCTATCAAAGTTAACATTATCATACTAAATCTAAAGACTAGGGTTAGCTGTTTATATACCTAGAGTTTTTTGGTGCGAAGTGGACTTTGTTTGTTACTGCTGATTATTCTGAATAATTTCCTCAAATAGATTATAAAGTGGGCGGAAAGGGATAGGTCCCTTGTCACCATTCATGCTGTTTCGTGTTCGTACGATAATGAAAGGAGAGTGATTGACGAAGCTGAAGTGAACGGTTTTAACCCAACATAACATAATAAGAATATGTATTTAGGAAAACACTTCATGAATCTTCGACTTTTCAAAAAGATGAGAGTGATAGAAAAGTTATTGTAATCCCACATGAACCTCAATACCGAGCTCAATACACTGAGGACTTCAACAGATATTCGAGAAAGTAAATATGAAAGTTGCCTCTGAAATGTCTTATAGATCACAACAGCTTCTTGGTAATCCAAAAGAGAAATCAGAAAACACATAAGTCGGGAACTTAGTGAATCAGTTGTCAAGATTGCAACAACAAATACATCGACCAGAGCTGACGAGCTATTGAAACCCGGTTCAAAAAGAATTTTGCACACATGAAATACGGAAGGGTAGAAAAATCCAGTGTTTCCCAACACGCACAATGACCACAAAATTGGTGAAAGCAATTTCAAACTGATTTAGCATGTGCATTACACAAGACTACTCGATGCATGTGAGAGTCTAGAAATGGCAAATTGTAAAAACAGCATGAATAGTGACAAAAGACGTAACCCTTTCAGTCCGATTTTGATCTATTGATGGAAAAATTATCAGGATAATCAGTAATAACAGACGAATTCGTTCATATCTGACCAAAAAACTTTGCTGCACTAGTTTATTATCGAGAAATCAATTACAATGATCAGCAGTTACAAAGTCCATATCAGACCAAAAATACTTCAGATTTATAAACAGCTAACCCTAGTCTATAGATTTAATATCAGTTTTCTTCTCCTGAAGACGCCAACTTCGTTAGCGAAACGCGAAAGTTTCAACTTTTACACCAAAGGTTCCATTCTCATCGTTTATTGTTGTACTCACTTACCATAGACCAATACCTGAACTGGCTGTCACATGACATTCCCTTCAAACATGTATTCAAGTCATTGAGTTAACGTTAGAATACGTTGAAAAGAGATATGCTGTGAAGATCAGACTCTTGGTTGACAGATGACGTCTCAAATATGCTCATATCCATGCGGACCGGAATATAGGAAATGTTTTGATCACCACTAACGCCTAGGGATCCAAAAAATATCACTTTTTGAATCAGATATTATATAAAATTTGATAGTCAAAGCTGAAAAAACAAAAACCGAATGAGTACACCGCTTCCAGTGAAAAAACCCCAACTTCATCGACTATACGTAGTTAGTTCATTTCTCTAGAAAACTTTACTGAAATATTAGCCATATCACCAAGCACGACATGGCATTGTTTTCAGTCTGCAGATAAATGCCCTTGTTTCATAAGGACTATTTCACCCACTTACAATCTGGAGAGAAAAAAATATTTTGCCTACTTTTCTTGGATATTAAACAATAATATCTCATCAGTGTGAAGATATTTGGTAAACACTTACTAAAAACTAGCTAATTCTGACGAGATATTACAGTTACCATATACCATCTCAATATCGAAACATAATTCAGCAAATATATCTATAGGAACTCACATTATCTATCAAAACCGTGATCCTCTTGAATGACTAAAGCCCACGCAGTTTTCAAAAATGAAACGAACAGCTATTTTCACGAGTACAGCATCTGTCGCTCATGAGGCCAATCCATTTTTTTTGTCAGTAAACGACAACAAAGCGTATTTGCAGATATATTCTCGTGATACTCAACTATTCATGAAAGCGAAGACAAAATGTATAACATCTTAGAATCTTCCTGATTCAATCCGCCTTGTTGGTGATTCTTCGCTCACAGACTCGCTCACTTTGTGCGAAAAAATACTTTTCGTCAGCTTTTAATGTTCTACAAGGCACATATAGGGCATATCCTAGAATATAGTTCTCATATATGGATATGGGCACTAACACATTCATTGAAATCGAGATTGAAACTTCTTGTCTCTACTAGAGAAAGGTAATCTGTGTTGTTGGTGATTCTACGTTCAAGGACTTGCTCACTCCGTTGGAGCATCGTAGAAAGGGCGGAGACTTTTCACGGCCGGTGCTCTTCTGAAATGTCGTCAATCGTTCCACCCCAGTATCTACACAGATGACCCGACAAGTTCAGAATTCCCACTCCTTTGTTGTTGGCTTGATGACCTGTCGAACCTCTCTTGCTCAGGGATCTCCTTTCAATAGAACAGCTGAACTTTGGATCTTCTTGCAGGGAGAGGTATTTTCTGAGGCTTAAAAACTACAAAAATTCAAAGTGAATATTAATTCTTATCTCCTGTACCTTGATTCACGCGGTGTTCTCCGAACATTACAGGGTTTCCTTTCAGTGTGAATCTGTATTAGAAGTGAAAAAATTAAATATACAAATAATGGCATTTGTAGGGAGCTTCATGAAGTACACTTGTTTGCAATGCCTACTTGTAACACAACATGTTGAAAGTTTTCGTGCAAATATTGATTTCTTATTAATTTTGTGGAATTATTTCAAATAAATTAGCTTTCCAGTCTTCCCCGATAAGTTTCTGAGTTCATTGAAAAACAGTTTCTCCGAGAAACAGCTTACCTCAGCTTTGCTTTCGAGAGAAATGATTTACTCTCCGTCTCGGTATGTAATATATAATTATCTCATTTGACGGAAGTTTGAAGAATCAACAAGACGACCCATTTCTACAAATGCAGATAATCCCTTTATTGGAAGTGCTTTCGACTATTTGTCCTCAGCGCAGGTGAATCACGCCGTATTCCAAATAAAAATCTCGAAAGTTAAGTGTTGAATCAACAACGAGAGAAATATGCTTATCAATTTATTATATTTATTTATGGTACTTACCTACGTTCAGGTATGCGACCACGCTCTTAAACCGAGATAAGAGCGAAAACAAAGCAATTGTCGTTTCTTTAAGTAAACATATCTTATCTAAATGAAAATAAAAGAGAGGCATTGGCTTGTGGTGGCGTCAATTTATGTGCTCCAATGGAGGTTTTGTTTCTGGAATTTGTTGTTTGACAACAAAATGTTGTACTGTATCACTCTGGTTCTAAGTGAAGTCGTCTTAATAGGAAATATGTGTGTTTTTTGTTAGGTCTTTAATTAATCATTAATATCTTTGTAACGTAGAGAATAACAAATAGGCTTGAGGCTATTCAAATAATCGTTGAAATTGAAATGTAAAACACTAAATTAATTCGAGCCGTTTAAAAACCACCCTGTAGCGCGCGCTCTGGAAGACATCACAGGACATGTCCAGTGTTTGTTTACTCAAATCGTGTCATTTACTCAAACATATTTTCAATTTTAGTTGCTTTACAGGGAGTATCTGAATAAGTGTGAAAAATTTAAGGAGGAGATTCCTCATAAAAAAAAAGATAGGATCTTTCATATAAAGAAACTCCATTGGAGCAGCCCTTATTAAGATACAGCCCTGAAAGGGGGTGCATAAAATTTGTATAACAATTTTTTTCACAAGCACTGAAACAGTTTGAATTAGTTAGTTCTGTTTATTATTTTGGTAATTATAAATCCAGTTCGCATTTATGACAATGTATCTCTGTAGTTGTTCGTAAAATAATTTTTTGCTATGAACTGGTTTATTTTGGGCCAAGAACCCAAGAGAAATTTTTTGTTCAGAATGAAACAGGCTATCGGAAATAAATTTTCAAATGGTAAACAAATAATAAGACAAAAAGTGACATTGGAAATAAATTTTGAGGGTTTCGTTTTCCACCCCTTACAAACATGGGGTAAACCAAATAAATTACTGGCTAAGTGTCTTTTTGGTAGTAAAAAACGTCAGGTTAATTTCAATACCGTAAATTTTTCAGTGCTTGTGAAAAAAATTGTTATACAAATTTTATGTATCTCCTTTAAGGGGCTGAATCTTAACAAGGGATGCTCCAATGAAGTTTCTTTATATGAAAGATCCTACCTTTTTTTTCGATGAGGAATCACCTCCTTAAATGTTTTACACTCATTCAGTTACACCCTGTATAGATCATGGAAGAAGTTAATAAGCCTTCTTACGAGTATTGTATAGTGCAAAAACAATATAAGAAATGCACCCGACAAAGTTTTTTTTCGTATTCTAAGCGATTCGGAAATACGAAAACAGTTGTGTGAGATGTCCTGTTTATATTGTGTTGTCTTTTTTATCTGATGAAATTAAAAAAAGTAAATGAACATATCATACCTGAGTGAATCTCTATAAAATATTATGTGTACATTATTATGATATAGACGTCAAATTGGAGTTTTGATGCAACTTCAATGACAATTTATGTATTCGTTTTGTTGTTGTATATTAAACTGCTGTGTGCATATATGATACAGAATTATGTTATGGGCTAAAATATATCATATAACATAATAACCTTATTTCTTTGATCTCTGATCACCTGAATCGAAATTTGATGCAAAATATGCTATCATTTACATTTAGCAAATGACTTGTATATTTATTTGATTAAATCCAGAGACCGCAGAGCGAGGGATTTCATATTGAATTATTAAACACGAAAGCGTTTGCTTGAAAGCAAAATCTTGAAAATAATTGAAAAGCACTCATTTTGAACGATTCACCTTGGTGTAGGAGGTATATTTTTTGAGATTTTTTTTTCAGAAGAAATGTATACCTAGAAAACTTCAAAATGGAACACAGGAACAATATAGTACTTGTAAAGTTAGCCAAATCCATTTTGATCAGTTTAATTTGTTAAAGTTCAATTTATCAAAGGTAATACCACGAGTCCTTCAAATTTAATCGATAAATTTTCATTTTCCACAAAAACTTTTTTATTTGGCAAAAGTATGAAAACAAACCGATTGATAAAATCACGAGTCCGTAGAACGAGTGATTTTATCTAATTCGTTGTTTGAATGCTTTTGCCTCAAAATAAAAAAGTGAGTGTTTCGAAAATGAAAATTTATCTTATTAAATTTGAAGAACGAGTTGTATTTGCAGAGATTATTTTTCGAACAAATATAATGAAGAACAATTTAATTGATCAGTATTTCATTTACATAAGGAGAATAGGTGAAAATTTTACAAATTTGAAATGTCAAACTACGATGTATGCCTTCTATGATCCAGAAGAGATATGATGCTTACGCAGTGTGTATGATAATGCTTGCTGACGATACCAAGAGATGACGTCACACCTCTCATTGTACAAGGTTGATAAGTGAAAATTTTGTAAATGAAAATCGCACCAGAAGGAACATAAAATCATTCGTTATGTCGTTCTATCAAAATCTTCATACAACGGTTTCTTCTCATACCACAAAAAATGAATTGTATTTAATTAAAACTAATTGTACGCCATCTTCGGTCGTTCGCTACATCTGTCATAAAGTTGGGGCTATGAGCTATTTACGTGTTTGAGTGTTCATTGAAATGTATTGTTATTATTATGCTGAAAAAGTGAAAAGTGAATGACTATTAATAATAAGGTAACTCTTCATTCATGATAATTTATATAAATATGAGCCAGTTCAATAGAATCGACACGGTAAACCTTATAATTTTGACAGTTCAAAGGTAAACAACGTTTTATCAAGGACCAGGCAGTTTTATCAGTATAATACCGAATGATTGGCCAGAATAATCATAGAATAACCCGCTACTATTGGTTGAAATGCCAAAAACGTCACATTTTGACAAGTGAGAAAAGTAATCGCTGTAAATCTCGATAAAAGCACTCTAGCCTACAAATTTTTCAGTGGTTATCAGCATTGATGGAAATAATCGTGGTGAAAAGTATGAAACTGATTTTTTTTCGACGTTGATATCTTGTTCTGTTCAAAAGTCAAAGCTGGAGGCACATACTTTGTACGGCCTTATTGTATAACTTGGGTTGCGTTATGTCAGAAAAACTGACACCAAACCTGAATTGACCAGTTCTCTTTTCTACTCTTTGTCCAAAGTACTTACATTATTGTATTGCTCGTTCGTGTCCTGATGATCGAACTGTAGAATGTTCTCCACTCCGTCTTTGTGTCCGCTCATCCTGCCGAGAATCCCGACCAGACCAGCATAGGGGATCTTTCAGTCGGAAAATACCCTTCTGACGGCCATAAACTTGGAAAAATATATTGCTCGAAACATCTCCGAGTTGTAAAAACCGAACAACAACAAATAGAAAGGAAACAGACGAATGAGCGGGACCAGTAATTTTCTAAATATAAATTGGCCGTCTTTGAGGTAGCCGTTTAATTGACATTTTCTGTTTACACAATAAATTTACAAGCTATTCTCGGAGATACACTTTAATTTCCAACACAAACTTTCATCAATCATGCGCATACATCGGGCGGCCGGATTTTCTTTGAGAGGCTGGAGCGGTTTTTATGTTTTTTTTTGTAAGATTTTTTCTGATTGGCTTCCGCAGAATTTCAATTTTCAAAAACCAACATGGGAAAAAGTGATACCTATCAATCATGGCTGATGTTTTTGAAACAAATGTTCATTATCCCCTTTTCACTGTTCAGACTTTGCTGCACTTTTCTGTAGGCAGATGTTTCGGACCAAATTTTTACAGTCTGCCTTTGAAACTAAGAATAATTGAAAGTTAAACTCACCGTAATCTGCAAAAAAAATCACGCCTCGCTTGGTATTTCACGAGGTATTTGTATGTAACGCAAAACCTCAAGACCATTGCAAACCGCTATTCATCAGTCAAAAAATCCTAACTGTACCTTGTTTGTTCCTTTTAGAAACCGTGTGCCTAATAAACGAAAAATATTATAACTCAGCAGCAAATAATGACAGACGTTACGATACAAGAGGAAGTAGGAATATACCCTTGCCAATCCCAGAATCAAAAATTACCAAATTTTCTCTGATATATGAGAGCAAGAAAATATATAACCACCTTCCAATGTGCTATAGGGCAATGAAAATTTTTGAAAAATTCAGAAAATCAGTTAGAGGAGTACTTCTACAAAAAGCCTATTATGACTCAAGGGAATATTACAATGATGCAATTTAACTTAGTATTTTCGATGCCCACTTATCTGTGATTGTTCATTTATTTAGTGATTATCTGCAATGGTTTAAATATTGTACTCATTTTTGTGTATTCGTCTACGTACATGTTTTTTACTTTATAGTGATGGCTCATTGTATTTCATAATTTTAATATTATATTTTAACACCTAGACTTTATAAAGTTGCAGTAGCTTAGTCAATAAGGATTCCTTAGACAATAAAGCATATTTGATTGATTGATTGATTGAATCCCAAAAGTTGCCTCCTTTGAGCTGAGCTCAACAATAATTTGGATAGAACCTTTTCAGAACCTACATTGAAAACTTTTTCTAGAGATCAATTACCCTAACACCAAACTGATATTTTTTGCAAAAAATGCAAAAAATATCAGTTTGGTGTTAGGGTAATTGATCTCTAGAAAAAGTTTTCAACTTTTACACCAAAGGTTCCAAAACTCATCATTTATTTTAGAACCTACATTGCATTTCTTACACATTGAAATATCGCTCAGAGTACAAAAATAGTTGAGTTATATTGTTTTAAATGATACGGACAGCTTGCCCAAATGTATGGCAAAAAAGAGCAATGTGCACCAACTTTTCACAATATGCCCATTACAACGCTAGCATATGGGGTTCATACTCTATAGAAATATACGTTGTGTTCCAACAGAAGCAAATTATGGATTTGACATGAAATGTCTAACAGTGCGTAATTTTTTTGTGGATTAAAATTTGTTTCAGCTTCAAGTATTTCCTATTTAAAAGGCAAGTTTGAAAAGATTGGTCCGGGAAGTCAGTGGGAACATAATAATAATAATAATAATAATAATAATAATCATTTATTGTCTGCCAGTGAAAATAATACAGTTCTATTCTATTTGCTATATGTACACGTACACATATATACATATATATAGTTGTATGAAAAACCATAGGCAAACAAAAGGGTAAGTGATAGGTCTAATGACCGATTCTTCCACACTTCCCATGCAAAAAAAATAAAAATAAATGATAATATTATGATTCTGCCGAGCAGATGAATGTTCAAAAATTACAAACGACATTATCAATCGAAACTCAGATACAAACATATCTGAGTGTGAAACTAAAAATTTCTTGTCTAATAGAAAATATATAGTATAACAACTCAAATTATAGATCACTGCTGTGAGAGAAATATTTTTTTGAATTTATTTTTGAAGGTACTTAACGATAGCGAGAAACTTGGTATGTCCATGAAATGGCTTGCTGCCGCAATCTGATATGAAAAAGATGACTTGTAAATTTCTTTATTATGTGAAGGTATGTTGATTCCGTGTTTTCTTCTCAAATTCAAATTATGTATATCAGTCCTGTAGGTGATCTTTCTAGAGAGATATTCAGGTTGTTTTGTTTTTAGCACCTTATAAAAGAGACAATATGAATGGAGTCTACGGCGATTGTACATGCTCAACCAACCCATTTCTTTCAATTTATGTGAAATTCTATCTCTTCTCTTCAATCCATGAATCAAGCGCAGACATGAATTCTGAACTTTTTGTATGCGATATGCATCTGCTTTTCGTAGAAAAGGTCCATACACTGTATCACAATGGTTAAAATGTGACAGCACCAGAGAATCACTTAACATTTTTTTCGTTTGTATATTCATGTCATTTCTGTGAGGATACAATAATTTAATGGAAGAATAGGCTGTTCTGATTTTTTCCGTGATATGTTTATCAAACTTAAGCTTTGAGTCCATGTACAGACCTAAGTTTTTGACTTGGTCACTGTAGTTTAGTTGGTCTTCTCCGATGAAAAGTTGTAGCTGATTGGATGCCAAAGTTTTCTGAATTTCGTTACCAAAAAGAACAGCATGAGACTTTGATGAATTTATCTTCAATAGATGTTTATGGGATAATGATTGGAGGGTTGATAGATCTTTATTGATCAGCACATTTGCCTGCTGAATGTTTTTTAGTTCGAAAGAATAATATAATTGTGTATCATCGGCGTACAGATGATAACTACAGTGAGAAAAATGACGGTGGAAGTTAGACGTGTAAAGTGTGTATAAGAGAGGGCCTAAAATACTGCCCTGTGGTACGCCTTGGTCTATTACCAAACTTCCTGAAAGATCATTCTCTATCTTGACTTGTTGCACACGATCTGAAAGATACGATTTGAGAAATTTCATCGCTTCGGTACTGAAGCCAACGTAGTGTAAAATTGACAATAAAATTTCATGATTCAGTGTGTCGAAAGCTCGAGAAAAGTCTATTAAAATCAATACACATATTTCATTTTTATCCAACGAATGCAAAATGTCATCAGTGACAGCACTTAGGGCAGTTGAGCAGCTGTATCCAGACCTAAAGCCAGATTGATTCACAGGTAACAATTTTCTTTCAAACACGTATTCTCTTATTTGGCGCTCTAAAATTTTTTCAAGGACCTTGGATAGCGTTGGTAAAATACTTATACTCCTGAGTTGACTAAAATCAGTAGGATTTGATACTTTTGGTAATGGTAACACGTAAGATTTTTTCCAGGCAATCGGAAAATAGCTTTCACTTATACAATTGTTGAAAATATCAGAAAGAAAAGGCACAATGAACGGACAACATAGGGTAATGAGCTGAATATTCAAATTATCACAGCCATAAGCTTTAGTTTTGATACACTGTATAATATTGAGAACTTCTTCATCGTTAGTATGTTTGAAAGAAAATGTATTAATTATATTTTCATTAACATTATTATAATAATAATTTAATAGGTCATTATCAGGTGAGCCAACATGTCTAGATTCATTTATAAGAAAATTATTGTATTCGTCTGCTTTTTTCAACGACACTGGTAAATCATTATTTCGTTTTCTTGTAATATTCAATTTCTTCATTTCTTTCCATTTTTCTTTGGGAGAACACTTGGAAAGTTTGAAGTGTAGATACGCTTTTTTTTCTCTTTTTATAGCGGAGGATGTGAAATTCCTCAACTGTTTGTAGAAGTCCCAGTGTGCTTGTATTTTTGACTTTCTGTATCTCCGTAAAGCATTATCTCTCAGCTGCTGCATCCTTTTAATAGTATCCGTAATCCAAGGTTGCCTTTTTTTTTATTCGAGCTGAAAATACGTGTCCTAGTGGGAATATGTTCGTCCACTGTATTTAATATAGTGCCATTCAAATAATCTATTTTATCATCAATACTACCAAGTTGTTAAAACAAGTCCCAGTTTCTACATTCGAGCTCGCGATGGAAGGTGTTCAAATCAATTCTAGAAAAATCACGATAGGTGACGGTTTTAGTCGCGTTATAATCATCTCCTAAGTCAAAAGAGCAATAGATCAAAAAATGCCTCACCAAAAAAGTATCAATTACTCCAGAGTCTGTTACCTCGAAATTGGTGTATAGATGATCAATCAAAGTCATAGAACCACTTGTGAAATGAGTTGGATCAGATATATTCTGTATCAGATTGAAAGACTCTGTAACAGACATAAAATCTTTCAAAAGATTGGACTGGAGACTAAGGTAGTCTATATTGAAGTCCCCGAGAGATATAACATATTCATATTCCGGATTAATACTGATCAAGGTATTCTCAAATGTATTAAGGAAAGCCACAGGGTCACTCTTGGGGGGTCTGTAGCACACTCCCACAACAAATTTTTCTTTTCCTATGATTATCTCAACCCACAAATGTTCAATGAATGATTCATTTTCAGAAATAATTACTCTGATGGTCAGATTATTTTTGATAAAAAATGCTACCCCACCTCCTCTTTTACCATTTCTATCATTTCTAATTATATTATATCCATCTATACTTACTATGTCGTCAGTAATATTGGAATGTAACCAAGTTTCTGATACCGCTAAAATACAAAATTCCTTTTCATGTATAATACGCTCAATGTCGTTCAGTTTTGTGGACAACGAACAAATATTTATGTGGCCAATAGTTATCAACATTTTTATATTATTGCAAGATATCTATAAGTTTGTATCGAACGAAATATAAAAAAAAAAGAAAAAGTAACAGTTATAGTATATACGCAAAGCTAAAAAATTGTTTCACTTCAACAATAGAAAATGTGAACTATATATTATTGTTTTGTATGCGATCTGAGAATTTTCTTCATATGTTGTGTCGTATGGTCTTTCAGCTCACGGGATTTCGTATGAGAAGAACTACTGGTAGTGGATGAAGTGCTTCCTCTACGTTGAGACTCACTTCCAGGATTAGTTATCGATTGTTGGAGATCATCAATGCTATATGGTACTTCATCAATAATGAGTTGATATCCTTTAATTATTGCTTTTTGGTTCCTTTGTCTGGCGAGTTTTTGATAATGATACAGCAGTTTCTTCTTCTGGTAGTCTTCAACTGGATAATCAGGTGAAATATAAATTGCAGTGCCTTTAAGATTTTTTGCTTTACTAAGAATTTCAGCCTTAAGGCTAGTTCTCATACATTCAATCACAACTGGATGAGGTTTATCAAGTTGGCCACCAGAGTTCACTCTGTAGGCATCTCTAAAATCGTTTGCTCCGCAGCTTATATCCAGCTTCTGGCTCAGCAAGTTAACGACCGATTGGTGAATATTGTCTCCATCAAGATTATAGATTACCAAATTGTATTTCTTGATTTTTCTCTCACAGGATATTAACCGATCTTTCAATTTATCATTCTCTTCTTTCAAATTTTCGTTTTGTTTTTCCAACGTTTCTATTTTATTTTGGATAGTTATCTTATACGTCTGCAACTCATCCTTCAAATTATCAACTTGTTTACTAAGCATATCATTTTGATGTGTAATTTTCTCAAACATTCTATAAATCTCCTCCTTGGAAATTTCTCCCATATCTGTGTTTCGAGTTCAAGCCCATAGACTAATCAATACAGTTCATGAAGTGTTTTTGCTTTACAAGAAACTCCCTCACTTGGGACTTTTTTGTGCTTGATAATTGTTTCGTGTGACGAATATTCGCCTGACCATCAAAAATTACTTTTTCAGCGAGTATAATTGTTAGGTTTATATGTCGTACAAAACGCACTTTTCGATTGTGATTCGGCTAATTAAAAAATGGTGATGGTACTCACAGTAGAACCAGTAATAATTACATTTCACGTTGGAGCACACCTATAGCACACACACTCAAGCTTGACATGAAATTCCTTTTTTATAACGATATAACACAAATGTCCATTTCTATATTAAATGGCGGCTTAGGAGACATTTTTTTACAAATTTAGTATGGCGTCACTATGACGTCATTTTTTACACTTGTTGGAATGGGAACCAAAATACGCACTCATTCAAGTTCTTGGTGAAAATTCTTCAAATTGAAATTTTCGATCAATTCACTCAGTTCATATAATATATACTCCAAGATTGAAACATACTATTTCCTATTGAGACTGTCGAGAATATCGAAAATGAACATGAAATTGCAGAAAAAACTTGAATGTGTGAGATTTGTTCAAAAATTTTAATTTTTCTCCTGAAATCAAAAGAAAATTGTCTCATTCTTCTCACTTCAACAAATTGTTAGCGTCATAGTGCCGCCATATTGAATTTAGGAAACATTTCTTTTTCGCCATTTCGAATGATAATGGCTTTTTTGTGTAATAATCGTTTAAAACATCTGATTCCATTGAATGATTTTAGGAAACATAAAGGGGTTTCATTTATAATTATCAACCATGTCAACTTTCGGTCAAACCGAAGTGATGCGCAATTATTTTTCTGTTGAAAATATTATTATCAATGAACTATACTGTTATTTCAAATATAGATCTGAGTTGTCTTGATATCTTCTATTTTGAGTGCATGACTGGAAAGCTTGCCCCACGAAATATTGAAAATATAAAAAAAAATAGTGCAAATTGTCCTTTTTTCTCACCCAAAATTATATGGGTGACATACGTTTTTTAAGGTCGAAAAAATTAAAAATATTTAGAAAATATGAATATTGATAAAGACTAGCCCATAACTCAGCATGACGTTTATTTTTAATTTGGTACTTGTGTTATCATGTTTTAGATCATATTTCTGGTTTTTGTAACACACAAAATTGGTCCTTCTTTTTATCAAAATACCACTCAAGTTTTCATTTACTCGTTTCCATTTGAACAGAAAAAAACATCATTATGGTTCCAAAAAAGTATCTTTCGTCTAAATGTCAAGAATTCGTTGGGATGTCATAGCTCAATAATTCGTGATATTGCCGCTGTCATTGTTTTGTTGTCTTTTGAAGAAGGGTGAATTATTTGGAGACAATGATGTTTTTTTCTGGTTGAAAAAGTTGAAAACGAGTAGATAAAGGCTTGTGTCTTGTTTTGATGAAAAATAGGACCTATTTTGTGTGTTACAAAAAACAGAAATTTGATGAGAAAATGGTGATGTTTTCCGGAAGCAGACGTGACCGCCAAAAATTTAATTATAATTTTTTGTAGTGGAGCCCGAATTATCCACAAAAAATATTTTGGAAATTTAGATGCTCAGTGCGACCGAAGTTTTTCCTATTTCCCTTATGTTTTTTCATCTCATCGATTCGTTTCGAATTTATTACCTCTCTACCTTTCAATCGCTTTGTTCGTTTTTACCCATTTATCCTAATACAACGCATCTAACTTGCTTGCCCCGTCGTCTTCCGGTCCGCAGATTGTTATTTACTTTCAAAATACGTCAAGTGTCAGAATCGACGCCGCGTTCAATCATTCCCCCCCTCCCCCCGAAGCCCCCCACGGAAGAATTCAATACTCGGCGCTCGCACTGTATACGAATCGTACACGTACGCTCTTGACAGGTGTGAAACTAACCGAAGGCATAACACCGTCGATCTTTACAGTTTACAGACTTCCTCGGTGCGAGGCGATTACGAAGACACGATTACACGTGTTAATTTATTCATTTATTCATAACGAGTTATTGTGAAGACAAACGAATCGAAATGGAATGAGAAAAGCTCTTTTGGCACTTTGTGCTCGGTTACTTGCCAAGGCTGACGTGCGGTTGATTTCCGTGTCTGTTTAGGAAATGTCGAGAGGACTTGAGGAACATTTTTCCGCTTCGATGAGCCGCGAAAGTTAAGAAATAGTATATTACATTACTAGTGTGGAAAGTGGCATTTTTCGAACGAGTGGGAAATGTCACGTTCGCACAAGTAATATTTTTCCTACGACCACCTATTTTATTGAACAATACGTAAATATTAGATCGTGTATATATTATAGACGCTACAATAATGAATTCACCTTAACAGCAACCTGACAGCTGACAGTCCCCAGAGGGGTACTTGCAGTTGACTATTGATGAACATAGATTTTTGTAATGAATACTTATAATTTATAACTGTTGAATGGATATTATTGTTGTGTAAACTGTAAATACATAATTGAACGTCTTCGTTATCACCCATTTTCAATGGTCGACGAGACAGCAAGTCATGACAATGAAACAATTGGTTGTCGATTCATGGATATAACTCGATTCAGTACCAATCTGCAAACTGTTGAACAAGAAGTTTCCACAAAATATGATTTTCAATTCAGTGTTGAAAAATTTGGAGCAGATATTTGCTGAATTTGATTTTTGTACAATTGAATTCAGTCATGAGATCAAATTTGTCAGGATGAATGTTACATATCCCATCATTTTCCAAAAAAAAAGTTATTCCGGAAGCGCTCACTATTAATTTAGAATACACGTTTATTCAAAATGAGCCATTACCCAACAGCTGTCAAATACGTAATGAACTCTTAAAAATCGTGGAAAAAAATATATTCTAATATATAAAATTTCCATGTCACAATGTTAGTTACCGTACTACTTATGCGTATTCAGTGGATCTGAGAATCGGCTACTATCTATTTTTCATACCCCTAAGGTATTTTCTGTTTTTATTTTTTCATAGGGTGGCATTAAAAAATACATACAACCCTAAATTTTTACTTTTTTATCACCAACCCCTATTTTTTATGGCCATTTTAGTAATTCAATCATTTTTCATCCCGCTCGATAACTATTCAATTATAGTGTTTTTGACTGTACTTCGATTAAAAATCTAAAATTTTTTTAAAGAAAATAAACATTTATTTTTATTATTAAAGTTTATTCCTGATATATGCTTAGTGTTACCAATCTTAGATTCTTGAAATTTGCCCCGCCTTTATTGGTGAACAACGTGATGCCTTGGTCTAATCTACTTCAAATTTTACATTGAAATTCTCTCACAGAATTGATGGAAGACATGTTTCGTATTTTATTGAAATTCATCGTCTAACGGAGTTGAAAAGGAGTAGATAATTATTTTAGGGGTTAATCAAGGCCCAGCCTAAACCACTGATCGTAGAGGTCTAAAATTCAGAGGGTGTATCCTTTATATGATGTAGGCATCCGATATGGAAAGGGGGTGAAATACGGGATCATAGTTTAATTCACTTCAAAGTTTGCAAAAATATTCTTCAACAGATTTGAGGGAAGACATGTTTCATAATCTATTGAAATTCATTGTCTGTCGGATAAAAAAGGATTCAACATTTTCGACTTCTTTCAAAAGCTCTTTCGAGTGCGCCTAGAACTCAGAGCTGTTATGAACCCAATAAAACTAAGCACTAAGAACTACACAATATAATAAATAGTATCACAAAAATGATTAACCCCGAACGAAGTGGTCACGGGTCAGCTAGTGTGTGTATATAACTCAAGAAGAGAGCTCCTTCACTGTAGTTGCATCACACCAATTCACGATTGGTTTCGATAGTCGAATAGTCACTAAAGTGACTATTCGATTATAGAAACACTAAAGTTATTAAATAACTAATCACATAAAAATAAAACCACAAAGAAAAATAACTTATGGTCCTAGGAAGTTACAACTACCGTTAATCGTCCATTTACTAGTCTGGTGACCATATCCAATTTGAAAAGGCGATGAAGAACCTACTTGCCGATAGAGTTTGGAAGAATATTTCAACGAAACTTTTTTATAATCTGGATTCTGTTTATAATTGTTAATATCATCATATTTTTTACCTTCTTTCAAGAACGAAATTTTATCTTCATGTATCTTCATGTGAATTTTCTGACTTTGTCAATAATATGCAAATCGTCAGACTAGCTATATTTTGATTTGAACCGTCAGATTAACAGCTAGATATTCGTATAAAACCCTTTCGATCTCATCTGTTATATGTGGTAAGTAATAAATAACCATGCTGTAGATGAAATTAAGGGCCTCATCGATGTTTGCTTGATGGTTATAATTTTGATTGATGATTTTTTGGTGAAATTTCTTTGTCCGAAGATAAAATGAAGAAGATATCATGGAATAGTTTTTTCAACCTCATTCGAGAATAGAAAGATCGAAAGACGTTTTTCCAAATAAACTATTGATATTTGTAAATTTATTATTATGGTTTGTTATCATCTATCATGCTCCTTTGTCAATTGATATAGTTTTCCGTTATTAAAATATAAAATTAACGAAACGAATGCGTTTTTACGAAATGCAAAGAATACAAAAAATGTCACATGTAAAACGTGGTTTAAATTAGTTTCGCTAACCAATAAATTGGCTCACTCCAGAGGTACTTTTCAAATCATTTTAATTAGTTTCAAAATTCTGCATTGAAACTAGATGGTTTTCCAAACTTTTCCGGCTGCAGCTGAATTCAATAAAAAGTTATTTCTGAGTCGAGTATAAACTCTAATCACAATTAGTCCGATGGCATTAGGTAAAATTGACGAATATATCCTTATACTCGTCGTTTTGATACAAATTGTCAGGTACTCAAATTAAACTCAAACTATCTTTGAATTTCAAAAACTTGATTCTTGAACGGTTTCAGTGTTGATCAACATATAACTAGGTACTTACTGGGTATAAATCAAAATCAGAGGTAAGTATTATTATTCTATACAGGGCGTCCCTCCGGGAACTGCATCGATCAATATATAGAAAACCATAGGTGGGCCGAATTTGAAAATTTGGGAGTTCACTATTGTTGATAAGTGCTATCCGACTAAAATATTTTGAAGATTGTGGCACTTCCGGTTGTACCGGAAGTGGACCCCAACTTCGTTATTTTATATGGGACACCCTGTATATTATCAAGGTTTTAGATTTTACGCATGATTCTGAACATGTTTCATGTATAATGTCCTATACCCAAGTCTAACCGTTTTCGAAATATTTCAAATTTTAAGTTGAAAATTGCGTTTGCAGACCGAAAAATATTTTTTTTTATTTCTGGACATGATCATTTATTTTCGATTGTGTATCGATTTATTCATAGGAGAGGACCCAGTTCAGTAGAATTTCGATATAAATTCGATCAGAGTTATACAGGGCGTTCACCAGAAAATGATATAGATCCGGTTGAAAAAATTATTATAAGTCCATTTTTTCAAATGGAAACCCCCCAAATTTTTAGTCTCATTCCATTCGGCATCGAAAATGAAGCTAACTTTGAATAAGGTTATCTATGCCTACACTCAACAGTTTTCGAAATATTGGCGAATTAACAAGTCTCAGTTCCAGAAAATCTCGTATTCTTGAGTTTACTTATTCTTAGTTGGCCATGGCTCCCGCAGTTGCGTTGGAAACAATCAATTGCCACGGAAATGTCATTGTAATCAATCATGCCGGCTCGTTTGAATTATTCGAATGAAGATTACTTAAATCTATTTATTATTTATGGCGAATGTAATAGGGTTATCTCAAGAATTTGCTATTCGGTATCCGCAGAAGCAGAAGCCCTCACAAAACACTGTTAAACGAACTATAGAAAACTTCAAAAACATTCCATCTCTGCTGATACAAAAATTTAGATAAAGAAATTCTGAAACAATTCGAATAAAAGAGAAGAGAACAATTAACGATATTGAGAGGTATACAAAAAAAGGGTGGATTTTTTGTGAAAAAATAATGTTTTTACTGCTTGTAATTGTGAAATATGGGTTGATTAGTGTGTAAAAGAGGGCCTATCGAAAGAAATTCGTTTAACAGTATTTTGTGAGGGCTTCTGCTTCTGCGGATACCGAATAGCAAATATATCACATGTTCTTGAGATAACCCTATTACATTCGCCATAAATAATAAATAGATTTGAGTAATCTTCATTCGAATAATTCAAACGAGCCGGCATGATTGATTACAATGACATTTCCGTGGCAATTGATTGTTTCCAACGCAACTGCGGGAGCCATGGCCAACTAAGAATAAGTAAACTCAAGAATACGAGATTTTCTGGAACTGAGACTTGTTAATTCGCCAATATTTCGAAAACTGTTGAGTGTAGGCATAGATAACCTTATTCAAAGTTAGCTTCATTTTCGATGCCGAATGGAATGAGACTAAAAATTTGGGGGGTTTCCATTTGAAAAAATGGACTTATAATAATTTTTTCAACCGGATCTATATCATTTTCTGGTGAACGCCCTGTATAACTCTGATCGAATTTATATCGAAATTCTACTGAACTGGGTCCTCTCCTATGAATAAATCGATACACAATCGAAAATAAATGATCATGTCCAGAAATAAAAAAAAATATTTTTCGGTCTGCAAACGCAATTTTCAACTTAAAATTTGAAATATTTCGAAAACGGTTAGACTTGGGTATAGGACATTATACATGAAACATGTTCAGAATCATGCGTAAAATCTAAAACCTTGATAATATACAGGGTGTCCCATATAAAATAACGAAGTTGGGGTCCACTTCCGGTACAACCGGAAGTGCCACAATCTTTAAAATATTTTAGTCGGATAGCACTTATCAACAATAGTGAACTCCCAAATTTTCAAATTCGGCCCACCTATGGTTTTCTATATATTGATCGATGCAGTTCCCGGAGGGACGCCCTGTATATAAAGGAGCAAAGAACATATTATGTAAAAGATCAACCACTGTGACTTTTTGGCTCCACAGGCATTTCTTTCAAAAACAAAAGTAATTTATCATTGTCATTGGAGAATATTTTGCACCTCCTTCGGTACGTATATTTGGGTTAAATCAATAACACCAAGTTGAAGCTGAAAAATTTCTGTGAAATATACTTCAGGTGCGTGATGTACTGAAATATTTATTTTGAGGATTCAGTTCATATTCAAGTTTTCGATTCAGTTCCGATTTATTATTCATTCAAGTTTTAGAATTGTTGTAACCGAAAATAAATTCAAATTTTGAGGTTGGATCCGACAGTCTGAATATTTATATTTCAAATATTCAGTTCTGGGTTCTCACTAGTTCGACCTTCTGTCATTAGGAATGCTCCAGTAAGAACCAGGAATATTGTTTTCCGCTATTTCAAAGTCCGAAATTTTCAAGTGTGCAAGCCGTCTGTTTTTCGAGTTTGGTCGAATTCAAGTGAGAGTTGTTTACATAATTTTATTTACCATCCACAATCGTAATTACCCTATTGAAACATTTCACCTGCCAATAATTTTCAGATTTTATTGAGGTACCATCTCACTGTGTAGATCTGACCGATTTTGGTGACAATTGGTTCGAAACTGCACCCTGTGCAGTTCAACCGCAAAATTCGTATAACGTTTACGAACGATCCATTTTGAAATCTTCGATCATTGTTGCCAACCCCGTTTCTATAACTTAGTGACTTTGATTTTTTCGATTTAAACCCATTTCGTATGTGAATTTGCCGATATTCGTTTAATTTTTACGAATTTCGTGATTAATATAACCTTGCGATTTTGTTTTTTTAGTCATTTTATATATTGGTTCAGATAAACTTGTATTTCTGAACTTCGTTGGTCGTTATCTCCTCTCTCCAACCTTTTTCAGGAAACAAATCAGTGAAATGGAAGTGTGTAGAAACCTAATACCTCTCAAGCGTGTATCATATGTAGTCTCTCAAGAAAGTAGAACCGAAATGCTTTCGAGACATTTCATGTAGTATTCCGATAATTCACAATTATCTGACCTCTGGATAGCTCCATCTGATTGCTATCTGAGATCCTGGAGCATACCAAAGAAAAACTGGCGCCCGAGGATTGATATACAAAACGATTTGTAAATCTATCCGTAAGCGCCATTTTTTTGTGCGGATGTGAACCCAGGTAAACCCGTTACAGTGAGAACTCAGAGTCACAATATTTCTCGAATAACTTGAAGCCTATCTAGGTAGTTTTTTGAGTTGTTAACCACCACAATTTGAAAAAATGAAGAATTGATTAGGAACTACTTTTTTCCTAAAGATCGAGAGAAGGAAAATGGATATTTTGATAGTTTCGCTTTTCTAGCAAGATGTATGCTAATTCATACACACAAAAGAAAAAAAAAGCATACTTGAACGACTATTCCCCTAACTGCATTGACTCGACAGGCATTGCTTCTTTTAGGACAAGAATATATTTTATGGACACTTTCGAATGAAATTCGTGCGAATTGGAGTAGATATCGTTGTTGAACGAACGGCATAAAATGCTGAAATCATCTAGAATCTAGAAAACTCATCCAAAACGAGTGTAGAAGGAAAATGGAGAGTTTGATATAGTTTTGCTTATCTAGGTTAGAAGTATGATGATTCATACACACAAAAGAATTAGAGCATATGTAAAACAACTACTCTCCCAACTATATTGACGCGACGGGTATTGTTTTTTTTTCCAAGACTGAAATAAATATCTTCGAAGTAAATTTCCGCAAAATGCCTTATTCTACAGCAGCATCGGCCGTGGCCGGCAAAAGTTCGCGGGTTTCGTTCGCCGTTTGTCCTTGGCGCGCCGCGTACGTGGGAGTAGTATCAGAACACACAACAAAGTATAATTTTTTTATTTGGCGATTTATCCGACGACTTTCATTACGTGCCGTAGGCGGCACAGAGGCATAAATTAATGTCGAATCAATAGTCGTGCGACAGGAGGTCAGTGTCGTGTCGTAAATAATCGAAAAGCTATCGGAGGAACGGTATATCCACGGAAAACGAGCGTCCTTTGCCGTCGTCGGTTGGTTCGCTGTCGAGCAGGTAGATGTTTTCGAAGAGAAGGCCGTGGGCTGGCGGTACCGCGGCCGGAGAAAAAAAAGAAGCGCGCAGCAGTGTTGCCATCTAGGAAACTGCAAAGTACCCGCATGACTGTCTAAAATTTGTGATTTTTTCCTCTCAGAAACCTGTCAGTTTTGATAACTAGCTGACAATTGGCCACTTTGTTGGGCGTTGATAATTTTGTGTGTTTCCCAGTTTTATTAGGTTTATCACAGTTTTGTCATCTGGGCGCACTCGAAAGAGCGTTTGAAAGAAGTCGAAAATGTTATAAATCGTTTTCATCTACACCCATACGCTAATAATACACTTATATGCCCACAACCGGTTTTATAATGAAATCCATTACGATACAGATTTTCATTACGATACAGATTTTCAACCAATAGGAACCCATTATTTTTCAATCAAGCATGATGTGCAAGCTTTCCATTTTGACGTTTTTCAAGTCAAAATCAGTAGGTATTGAATTTTCGAAGAATTTAGTAAAATTTCGATAATCGTATGAAAACGTCTTATAGCAGTGATATAGAAGAATCACCAGAGACTCCTTCACAGATGTCTTAGGAAAGAAAAAAATTCAATCGAAAGGATTATATTTTTCATTTGACAAATGCAACACATATATTTTCATTTTCTACCAAATCAAATGAGCTATCATGGCCGAGTGGTAAATGGCGCAGGCAGTGATTAAAAACGCCCGGGTTCAATTCCAGACCTCGGTAGAGATCTTTTTCATTTATTTTCTTTTCATTTCCCTTTGTTGTATTTTTCCGTGATTATACCATTAATTATAATTTTGTTGAATTTTTCAAAGAAATACGATTGATTACCTACTATTATTGTGTTCAATATAAATACCTAATAATATAATATTTTTAGTTCTCCATTATTTATTGGGTGTAGATGAAATAGCATGTTATTAATACAATCGCATAAACCATACGAAACTCACCTTCGGCTCGTTTCGTATCCCGGTTTATGCTCATGTATTAATAACCATCATTACACGATCGTTGCATAATATACTATTATCTACACCCGTACTCTAATAATACGCTTATATGCCCACAACCCGTTTTATAATGAAATCCATTACGATACAGATTTTCATTACGATACAGATTTTCAACCAATAGAAACCCATTATTTTTCAATCAAGCATGATGTGCAAGCTTTGCATTTTGACGTTTGTCAATTCAAAATCAGTTTCGATAATCCTATGAAAACGTCTTATAGCAGTGATATAGAAGAATCACCAGAGACTCCTTCACAGATGTCTTAGACAAGAAAAAAATTCAATCGAAAGGCTTATATTTTTCATTTGACAAATGCAACACATATATTTTTATTTTCTACCGAATCAAATGAGCTATCATGGCCGAGTGGTAAATGGCGCAGGCAGTGATTAAAAACGCCCGGGTTCAATTCCTGACCTCGGTAGAGATTTTTTTCATTTTTTTTTCTTTTCATCTCCCTTTGTTGTATTTTTCCGTGATTATACCATTGATTATAATTTTGTAGAATTTTTCAAAGAAATACGATTGATTACCTACTATTATTGTGTTCAATATAAATACCTAATAATATAATATTTTTAGTTCTCCATTATTTATTGGGTGTAGATGAAATAGCATGTTATTAATACAATCGCATAAACCATACGAAACTCACCTTCGGCTCGTTTCGTATCCCGGTTTATGCTCATGTATTAATAACCATCATTACACGATCGTTGCATAATATACTATTATCTACACCCGTACTCTAATAATACGCTTATATGCCCACAACCCGTTTTATAATGAAATCCATTACGATACAGATTTTCAACCAATAGAAACCCATTATTTTTCAATCAAGCATGATGTGCAAGCTTTGCATTTTGACGTTTGTCAAGTCAAAATCAGTAGGTATTGAATTTTTGAGGAATTTAGTCAATTTTCGATAATTGTATGAAAATGTCTTATAGCAGGGATATAGAAGAATTACCAGCGACCCTCCACAGATGTCTTAGACAAGAAAAAAATACAATCGAAAGGATTATATTTTTCATTTGACAAATGCAACACATATGTTTTTATTTCCAACAAAATCAAATGAGGTGTCATGTCCGAGTGGTCAAAGGCGCCGAGAGTGAATATTTACGTCCGGGTTCAATTCCTGACCTCGGTAGACGTTTTTTTTCATTTTTTCTTTTAATTTCTCATTGTTGTATTTTCCGTGGTTATACTATTAATTATAATTTTGTAAAAATTTTCAAAGAAATACGATTGATTACCTACTATTATTGTGTTCAATATAAATACCTCATACTATAATATTTTTAGTTCTTCATTATTTATTGGGTGTAGATAACATATCGTATGCAACTCTCATGTAATGGTAATTAATACACTCGCATAAACCATACGAAACTCACCTTCGGCTCGTTTCGTATTCCGGTTTATGCTCCTGTATTAATAACCATCATTACACGATCGTTGCATAATATACTATTTTCACCCCGTTAGGCAATTATTTTCGATAAAATACGAAACACGTTTTTCATCAATTTTGTTGAAGATTATTTCTGCAAAATTTGAAGTAGATTCCAATCAAACTCTGACCCCATTTTCACCCACTTAGGTGTAGAGTTTCAGAAAACCCTTTCTTATCGGATGCCTTCGTTATACAAAGAACACACCCTTCCAGTTTCAGATCTCTACGATCAGTGGTTCAGGGTGGGCGTTGATTAACTTCTAAAATAATTTTCTACTCCTTTCATCCCGTAACACGAATTGTTATCAATCGTTCTTCCCCTTGGCAATATCTACACGGATGACTCGACGAGTACAGAATTCCCACCCCTTTGTTGTGAATTTGGAAACCTGTCGAACATCTCTTGCTCAGGGATCTTTTTTCGATAGAACAGCTGAGCTTTGGAACTCCTTGTCAAAAGAGGTTTTTCCTGAGGCTTACAAACTTCAGAAATTCTAAGTGAATGTCGATTCACGCGGTGTTCTTTGAATATACAGGGCTTCCCTTTCGTGTGAATATGCATATAAAAAAAATTCGATGAAATAGGAAATACGTCTTCCATTAATTCTGTTGAATAATTTCAATGCAATATTTGAACAATGTCCCATAAAATTTGGGACCCGTTTTCTACATCCTGAGGGGTGGAATTCCCGAAATTAAGGCAATATACAAAATTTTCATTTCTCACGTTAATTGTCCTGAAGAACAATTTTCGAAAGCTTGACAAAATAACAAAGAGTTTTCGTAGAAGGAATATCTACTGACTGCATCCCCAAAACTACCAATACACTAGATATTGCACAGTCAAAATCATACTCGTTTTATATATATATATATATATATATATATATATATATATATATATATATATATATATAAATATATATAATTATAAAAACATTTGATAGGGATTTTTCTAGAAATGGGTCATATTCATAAAGAGCTACGATTGAACGAACCGACTTGAATAACCTCAGTCAGATATGTATTTATCTATTACTTTTAAATCAAAATCTTTCGCCTTGATTGAGTCAACCTGTCATTTTATTTCATTCATGTATTTTCTGTTTGTTTTGATCCAATTTCATTTCAATCTCACGTAAGTAAGTCAAAGGGGTTAAAATGTTCCAATCAGGCTCCATTAGTTTAATAACTCATATAACATAAATTCCCTTTTCGTACTTCCGGGCCTAAAGTGACAACTTCACTCCCTTATGACAGGTACTAAAGTGTCACATTTAATCCCTCCGGGATTAAATATTGACGAAACTCCCGGAACGATTAAATCACAAACAAACGAATTTAAGGGATATTTTATTGAAAAATATAATTAATTAGAATGGTAATTTCATTTCTTCTCTTCAAAAAAGCTAATAATTCTGGAAATTTACTTATATCAATATCTTCTCTAATATTAATAACCGATTTCAGCATTGAGTAATGTGCCCAGAGAGTTGAGGCACAAACCGCTTTTGATTTATCATCGAAGTAGACTAACAGCGCATTTTCAGTAGGTTGTCTCACATTTTTTAAGCGACACCACTTTTTAAAAGCATCGTACTGCTGCTCGTATAGTTTTCTAGATTTCGGTGGTAACAATTCTTCACCTATTTCGGCTGCTCTTTTATCAATATCAGATACACCTTCTTCACTCATGATACCAATAATTATCGATAACAATGTTTCTTTACAATGACACTAGTAATGACAATGTTTCTAAATTATAACTGTCACAACGCAATGTCACTATGGTAACTTATTTTAAAGACAGTTTATTAAATGAGTTGAAGAGAGAAAAAACTGATTGAAATTATTGAAATAATTAATAAAATCATACCGGAAGTACGAAAAGTATCGTATATACCTTGCGACTGAAGTACATTTAATCCTTCAGGTAAATTAAACTTTACCTTCAGGATTAAATGTACTACTTCAGTCCCGCGGTATATAATGTACTATTTTTTCACAAGGATTGTTGCAAATAACAGCATTCGGATTACTTGAATTCAACTGGCGGATACTTGATGAAAATCCCAATACAACGAAAAATTTCACAGCTACCTGTACGATTCTCACTAATAGTGAGTCAGTTAACCGCGACACGTGTTTAGCTATACAATAGCTTCTTCAAGAAATAATGTTCTGCGAAACACGGGTCGAGGTTTTGTAAACCCATTGTTAGGAAGAATCGTACAGGAAACTGATCTTTTTTGTTACATTTTCTGCTCACTGATTTGTTTTATATACAAAATCACACGAAAGAGAAGACCTGTAATGTCCAAGAACACCGCGTGAATCAAGGGACAGGAGATACGAATTAAAATTAACTTCAAATATTTGAGGTTTGTAAGTCTCGGGAAAAACCTCCCTTGTCAGGAAGTTCCAGAGTACAGCTGTTTTATTGAA
This sequence comes from Zygogramma bicolorata, assembly GCA_032362365.1. Lineage (NCBI taxonomy): Eukaryota > Metazoa > Arthropoda > Insecta > Coleoptera > Chrysomelidae > Zygogramma > Zygogramma bicolorata. Next base: position 452,384 of record JAVJAQ010001811.1, on the reverse strand, counting down.
AAAAGATCCTTTAGCAAGAGAGGTTCGACAGTTCCTATAACAAAGCGGTGAAAATTCTGCACTCGTCTGGTCATTTGTGTTGGGGTGGAACAATTGACGAAAATTCAGAAGAGCACCGACCTTGGAAATATCTATAGAAGAGACACAAGTCTCCGATCTTCCTACGATGTTCCAGTGAAGTGAGCGAGTCTGTGAGCGAAGAATCACCAACAAGACGAATTGCCTTTCTCTGAATAGAATCAAGAATTTTGAATGAATGTTCTGGTGCCGAGCCCCACACATGAGAACTTTACTCAATGACACGCCGTATCTGTTACTTGTTGATCATTAGAAGCTGACGAGAAGGGAAGTATTTCTTCGCACGAAATAGAAATCTGAATATTGGATAAGGATAGATCGGCTTTCTTTGAAAAGAGACATGCTTGGGTTTTCTCAGCATTAAATTCCACCAAGTTACCCCATATTTTTATCATCGTCAATAACACTGACGCTAATGCCTCTCTATATTCTTCATCGTGCTGATATGGGGACTCTGGAAGAGGAACTAGTACAAGGGGTACTGTCGTCCACAAAACTATGCTCTGAACATGGTTTCCTCCAGTAAATCATTGATATTAAGCAGAAACAAAGTGGGCGCCAGAACTGAACCCTGTGGAACACCTGCATTCGTTGAGAGAATATTAGACTATACTCCATCAGGAACCACATAGAGAATCCTAACAGATAAGAAACTCATCAACAAAGCACACATTTGAGAAGGTAAACCATAAGACGGCAGTTTAGACATATGTCCTTCCTTTTTTTTTATCTTATATGAATAAGTAACATTTGGAGAATTAGTATATCTACTTTTCTTCGGGCTTGAAAGCCGTCGTTCTTTGGAATTTCTTCCTGACGTTTCGCTAGCGCGAGTGGCCAGCTTCTTCAGAGGCTTACTCATTTCCGATGACTGAAATGATAACATCGGCCGCGAAAGCCTTAACCATTTTGTCATTTGGAGAATTCTCACTAAAACTGATATTCATTTTGGAAAATCTCCGCATACATTTCTCAAATATTTTATGATGTTTCTATGTCGTATCGATTTTGCCATTTCGTGAATTTAATCTGTTCACGATTTCCCCCTTTACCATTCTGTTGACATAATTCATCCGTATTACGACCCACCGATTCCCCGAACCGTCGGAATAAGAATCGAAAGATATCTCATACAGATTAATTTCTTCTCCGGCAAATCATTTATTCGAGAAGAAACAAGCGGAACTCTCTCATCAAAATTCGCAAACGCTAATATCGTCAAACGATTCTAACCCCGGCTTTCTTTCTCTCCGACCGATTCGCAATTATCCTAAACTTTGTCAATAAATGCACAATATCGGAGTTCACCATATCTCGGGAGTTAATTGGGGTTGCGCGTCGCCACGGCAACCAAGAATGAAGGTAATCAAGGTGAAATGTTGATTCATGCCGTTACATTGTTTCCCCTCGAACGGGGGGTTGGCAACATTGATTCGGAATTACGTTGTTTTGTACGAAAATGAACTGTGGGAATTTCGGGATGAGGTGGATCTTTTCTAAAAAACCCAATTTATGGACCCCCGTTCCGTTCGAAATTCAATAGTTCATTATTTTCGACAACCGGCTGTTTTGCGGTGCAGCTGTTTTGTTCGAAAAGGGGGCAGTTCGTCGGGATATCGCGAAAAATTGAAATCGATTAGGAAATTAAAAAGCGATATATCATCGAGAGACAAAACAAAATTAGGGATTCTCTAAAGATAGAACGAAAACCTAGATACTATGTTGATGATCTGATTTTTCACTTCTCCAAATTATTACAGAGAGTACAAAACTTCTGTGAAGGAAGTTACGTGGAGAACTAAGCTTCACTGTTGGTATGTGAAGATCATTCAGAGACATTTTATTCACAAAGAGGAAGAAAGGTATTCAAAATGAGTATTTACAGATAGAAATTACTTTTTGTTCAATTTGTATAACAACCACACGAAACTTGAATCGAAAAGATTCGTTAAAATCTCGTTATGTAGGATAACATTTCATTCTCAAACCCAGACAAGCTCGTTTCGCTTTGATACGCCTATCAGTGGGCATATGGAAAACTTTTGAATACATCAAACATTTTTTCCCCTTGTTTATTTTGAGCTAAACTGCTATGAAAACATTGCAGGTCCAAAAATCTGCAGACCATGGATAAAGCCGGAAAACCGCTATCAATTGATTCTTGGCTGTTCTCCAAATTATTCAAGAACTTCTACAAAAAAGTGATGACGATTTGGAAGGAACACCAGAATTCAGTTCTTTGGAACTTCCTCTATAATTGTGTTTGAATGTCATTGAAGTAGGTTCGGTTCAATATAACCCAGGAATGGCACGGCTAAAATCAACCATCAGGTATGTAATTGTTATGCCCGGTTGTAACCGGTTATAACCAGTGGGTAGGGTTTTTGTTCAAAAACCCGAGTTTTTCCCATCCCTGACATTACCGAGAATATGTCATTAGGATGTCAATTAATTAAAGCAGATTGGTTTCAGATTGACTTTTTCGATATTGCTTGGTTCATTTAGTGAGAAAGTTTATGAATGTTCACCGAGGAGTTCGAGAAATATTTTCTTTAATAGAATCAAGCTTGTCAGGGTTAATAAAGAGCTGTCATTTTATTCTGCATTGTTTTTTTTGTGTTTCCCTGCGGTTGAAGTAGCAAATGCGCTTACGTAAAAATCAGTAAGATGCCCAAGAGAGCTTTAGCACTCAAGATAATTAGCCGACTCGTGAAAGGGTTACGAAGAGGTGAGTGAAAAAATTTCATGAAAATAATTGGGTATGGGCTGTTGAATCACCAAGCAAATGACAGAGGGATCCAACAAAAATTTAGGCATTAAAGGGCTCTAGTTACTACACCAATGGTTCCTATCCAGGATGTGACCGTTCCGTCGACTTAATTTTTCGTGTAGCTATTTCTTCTTTTGTATGACCGATTTTCCAATTCAAATAAAATCAAATCTTACTATTATTCCCCGTTTCAGTTTAAGAATTCATTGTAAGGACCGTTTTACACTCCTGATATGATTTTTTTTTGGAAATCTCCAGTGATTCATTTTATTATAATAATATTTGTTCAGCTGTGAAACATATTTTTATGCATTCAACGGTTCTCAATCGTCCTATTGAAATATTAGCGACATTTTCGACAACGCATTTGGACTAAACCTGATGGCTGGTTAACCGGTTACGTTTTTTTTCTGGAAACTGGTGGGAAGTAGTAGTTAATCAAAAGAATGAAGGTGTTTCACAGAGAAACTGGGACCTATAGTCACTAGTTACTGAGTTAATGTTAGGGAATGTAATCCCGAATCGGGATTTCGGGATGAAAATTTTTCAATCCTGGGATACCAGGTATTGGCAATATATCGATTTCAAAAAATATGTTAAGGTTGACGTATGCGACTATGCCCCAGTTTATAACGAACCTGTTCTATCTTCTGACTGACACATGATCTGTCGTTTTCTTCAATTTTTTTGGGGTTCTCCCTTCTATCAAAATCTGAAAAAATAAGAATCAATATTGAAATCTATACAAGTGTAGAAGGGCACATTTTGGTGATTTGTCGTTAAATTTAATATTTTAGATATGTTCAGAACGAAACAGAGATTTATTGATTTTAATCGTAATATGATGGTTGTAAATAAAATAGTATACAAACCTCGGTAGCAAGTTTCAGTCCTGTCTCGAGATCATAGCTAACCTCGACGCTTTGCGTCTGGGTTGACTAACTGATTTCACGACAGGAGTGAATCACTTGCCATCTTGGTGTGTAACATACTACTCCCTACCTCTTCCTGTCCTCAAAGGCGCGTACACGGCTCAAGTTTATAGGGGGATAATGACAGAAAATTATGCGTTTTCACCATTTTATTAAAACACAAATGCATATTGGCCTTTTTACAAACTTACCTTTCACAATGACTTGAATAATTAGGAAACTGCTGAATAAAAATGTCAGATTTGTTTATTCCTAATTTTTTTTCATAAATGAAATTGGAAAGTAGAGGAAACACTAATTTTAGATGAAAATACTTCAGACTTTAGAGATAATTAACATTTGCCTTGTCAACGTGAGTAAAAATAAACCGTTATAATGATATTCGTTCATATATTCATCATTCATACTACATATCAATATGAGTATAATGAAAAGTATATACTTATTGAACACAATATAATGCAACAGAAAAATTAAATAATAAATTTAAATTTTGGTTTATCAATTTCTCCCGAAATACCAGAGACACTATAATCTTCTGAGATATTCTATAATTTTGATAATAATTTTGAATTCAATTACAGGATCCTGCGATCTTACAGGGTTACAGGGAGTGGAGGTGAAATAAAATTGTGATTGATTTTTTATTCATTTATTATATTTTTTGATATCTCCCTTTATTTTTTAATATATATTGTATAATGTTATGTGACTGACCGATCATGGGGGGGGGGGTAATTACCCCCTTCCCCCCTTGTATACTCGCCTGCCCCAGCGAACAATATTTTGTCATTTTCCAACCTCAAGGTAGGTTGGACCTCAAACATAATTTCCAACGATTGTGATTTCGAGCGTTTATTTCATCCTTGGCAACTCGAAAAACCCATCGAGTTTTTCACAACGACCGATTGGCATTTGCCAGTACTCGAAACTCCTCAAAGCCATTATGAGTCGAATCGACTCTCGAGATTCCTGCGCCTGTAGATATCGCCCGCCGAAAAAGCCACACACACACACCCTCATCCGAAGAATTTCTAAAAGTATAGCAATTTTAACGACATCTCTCGACTGTACGACACGTCTCGCCAGTAAAAAGTCCGTGACATCGCTCGAGTGTGTGCTCGAGCCACCTTTTCTCCCAATCTGGAGGGCCTGTGCTCGAACAGACAAACGATAAACACGTGGAAATGCAGGGACGGGCTGGCCCGTTTTTGGGAATCGGCAAACTACGAAATATCTATATGATACTGTTTGAACATTATTTTCTGGTGGATCAATACTTCTTCCGTAGTTTTCTGGGTTTGTAACCTACCACCAGAGTTGGACAGAATTGTGAATTCAATTCATTTGAAATGAATTGAATTCATTTTCAGTGAATTCAATTCATTGGCTTCAATTCATTTTGAAAAAAGTGAATTGTGAGTGGCTATTTTTATTTCGGCGAATTGTGATTTCTGAATTGATTTTCGTGATTTCAATTCACGGAAATGAATTGAAGCCACAATTCAGATTCACAAGTCACAAGCCATTCCCTAAAGAGCATGTACTTTTTTTTGTACACCCCAACACGTGCATACCATCATCCGCGCCAGTAGAACCTCTTTTTTTTGTATGCAACGATGATAAATACACCCAAAAGGAGTAATATATACGACAAAATTTTCAAGAAATTGGTGATATCGAAATCAATAGAGGGTTTTATGTAGACATTCGAACTATGTTGGGATTTGTTAGAGATACCAGAATTTTGTGATTTCATTTCAGTTATATTTATTTTTTGTATTTTATGTTGACTACTGAATGAATATTTTATTTCCTGTTTCAATAAAAAACAGTATTTTTTTATTTAGAGTGTAATCTTTATTATCTCATGACTATCACTTATCCATTCATTCGATGAGTTATATTTGTAGTAGGTATTAATTCAGTGGTTGCATACATCTTACTAGTAAAAAAAAGTATATATTCAATATTTTTGCTCATCTGGAAGCAGACGAAATTTTTCAAGTTGTTGGGTACCTAGTATTTACCATCCAATTCGCACAAAAACCTATCTTGACTTCTAGTAGGAGTAAACTTTCTTTTAATCCCCAAAAAACTGATGTTCTATAGATATTACCATTACTCTTTCATTGATTGGGGAATAATAAGAAATGAAATTGAATTATCTGAGGAATATTTGAAGGCAGCAAAATTTTTGAGGTATTTTTTTGCAGAAAAAAATAGGATTCAAATTAACTACATTCTCAATTGTTTCACTTTTTCATCAAAAGGTGAAAAGTTGTGACCAAAATGAATTGTGAATTGATAAGAGTAACAATTCACAAGCTAGCTTGTGGCTTCAATTCATTTTTTTCTGATAAATTTCCAATTCATGAATCCAATTCATTTTTTTTGCGTGAATTGTGACTTGTGAATCACTACGAAAGTAGTGAATTTGTACAACTCTGCCTACCACAATCTGAAAAAATAAGAATTAATATTAGAAAATAAATTATTAGAACATACTCACTGCCGACGAAGATCACACCGTAAAATGGTAAAATGAAAACGACACCAAAATTATGGAGAAAGAGAGCAATGGGGGGGAAACGAAAAATAAAGGAATCTTCTTTCATCATGCTGTCTGATGAAGAATGCATATCTATGAGTTCGCTTGATATGGATCGCGGATGGCTGCCCCTCCTGAAGAACAAAATGTTATGTCAGATTTGAAATATTTGACAAATGTCAATTACGAAAATTACCTACAAGAGATATTCGCATTTGACCAGGAATTTGCGTATGAGTTTTGAGAACGAAAACGGATTTAGTTTCCGAAACGTTAACGATAAGTATTTACATATAATACTTTGTCCGTGAGAATCTTCATGCTAACATATATATATATATATATATATATATATATATATATATATATATATATAAATATATATATATACATAAACTAGATTTGGAAGTTCTCAGGTTTGCGGTCTGTTTACTAATAAAACTCATTTGTTCTTGATCTCAATATTTCGCTAATGTTTATTAGCTTCATCAGGAGAAAAGCTACAAAGAATGTGACAAAATTGTACAAGATTGACATGACAGACATGTGCTTACTTATAAAAACCCTTAGATTAACGTTAATTACATCATTGCCTGGTACAGCTGAGGGACTCACTCCTATAAACATGAATTTTGCCTAGCTGATTCAGTTTAAGTGAGGCAGTTACTATGCGAGCATGGGTACTGGGTAGTTTGATTCAGCTTCCCAAGGCAATGAACACACCAGGTATATTAATTCTATGATTGTAAGTAGAACTGTTATTTTCGATTCAATCTTGTACAATTTTGTCACATTCTTTGTAGCTTTTCTCCTGATGAAGCTAATAAACATTAGCGAAATATTGAGATCAAGAATAAATGAGTTTTATTAGTAAACAGACCGCAAACCTGAGAACTTCCAAATCTAGTTTATAAAGTACGGTCGAGAATACATCACAAATATATATATATATATATATATATATATATATATATATATATATATATATAATGAGTAACATATATATATATATATATATAGAGCAATTTTTGGAACATAAAAAAAAACATAGTATGCACTGGAATTTGGAATTATATTTTGCAAATTTGGTGCAAACGTAGACTTTTGACACTCTTCCCGCTCAAGAAAGAAAAAACACTGTCGGAGTCGATAAATCGATCTAGCTTGTTTTGATTTTTAGAAATCTTCGCACCCGTAAATTTCTATTCAAATAACCACCTCATTTTTTTTAATGTTGGCAAGATCAAAAAATATTCATTTTTCATCAATATGTTATCCTTTTTAGAACTCATTTCCAGAATTAACTGTTACAATTCATAAGGCAAAGACATTGAGAGAAGTAATCGCATATTGTGTACGTTTTCCAGAAACCCATTGATATTTATAATTAGCTCCTGATATCAAAAAATCTTTCGATAAAGATTTTTGAGTTTTTTTGACAGGCGTCGTTTTGAATTACTCGGGAAGTTCGTTATAGCCCCTTCATACTGGAAAATGGTGAAGTTCTTTCAATGAATGTTCGAAAGATCTGTTCTCTATAAAGAGTAGCGGATACTAGCAATCGAAACGTCGTACACTCAACTTGAAACTTGATTTCAACATTTATTCATAATATTTTATTTATTTTACATTTTTTGACAAGTGTTTCACATTTGATACCTCAATTTTCTTGTCACAATATTATTTCATTTATTTCTATATTTAAGAATTTTTTGACTAATATTCCATATTGGATATCTCGATTTTTTGTAACAGCGTCATTTTCTTTGATCAATCAATCCCTAATTTCATTATTGATCAAGAAATCTATTTCAAGCTTTCGTTTGGGATTTGATTTTCTGTCTTGATTTGTAATTTTGTCTTGATGTTAATTTTATTTCGTTGTTAGCGTCAGGTTTCAAAAGAAATTAATATATAGACAATGGAATTCCTAACCATTACTATTCATGGATGGATCAGTTTGCATTAGGTACTGTGAAACTAATAACCTTCTATAAACCCTCATTGATTGCCACCATCAAGACATATGTACCTCATGTAAACCTGTTCATAATTATATCATAGTTAAATAATCGAAGACGTACCAACTCTTGACAGAAAACAGATATCCCGTTAATCTGATTGTCATTTTTCACAAATGAATTGGTATGATAATTGGTAGGAAATTATTGTTTTCAAAAATACATTCGAGAGACGAGGTCTTACCTTTTACGCGCAGTTCCCAGTATGGACGACGAGAAGTAACAAATTCGTGTTTCCAGGTTCGGTAAAACATCCACATGATTACTACGATGAACTTATGCTTGCTTGATATTGATGTTGATTCAATTTTATTTCCTGGGAAGTTTGGAACGCCAATGTTCTAGATGTTCAATGTTTTCAAGGAAACTGATAATGTCTTTGATGAATAGATCATGAACTGCTTTATCTTTACTAATGGGGTGGGGCATATAGTATTAAACCGCAAATTTAGTAGAGAAATAAAATGTTTATGACTTGAGAGGAGTACATGATCTTAACCCATTACCTGTTTATGTACCCTAAGGCTTTTTGAGGTGCAATCTCGTACTGTAATAAGATAAAGCCAAGTAGTCGGTAAAGAAATATCAATTTAATAGTTTCTTCGTTTGATATGAAATTATTTTTCAAATAACTCATTTTCATGACTTATTTAACGAAACTTTGTCATCAGATAAAAATTGTGCTTTTTTAGATGGTATGAAAAAGAATAATGTAGTGCCAATTTTAGCATTTTATAAGTGTGAAGTTATTTCGAGATTGTTTTTCTGAATGCTACTACGAACAACACTAAACTTTTGTTTTATTAACTCACACTATGAAAATGCAATTTCTGTACTACTCATAATTCACTTCAACTGACTCTACATTTTGCTGGATCTCAATAGCAAATGATGGAACAATATGGTGGCCGGTGGACGAACCGTCAAAGCATGAATCAGTAAAGAATTGATAAATTAGAAGTTGATCACTTTCGTATGAAAAATTATCAATGAGAATCAGTCAAATAGCGCCACCTGCTTTCCAAAATACATGTCATCGAATGAATACTCCGGATCTTGTTCTTCTCCCGTAATGTAAAATGAAATTCCTGTGAAACAAAATCACCTTCCTGAGTTTCAATGTTGAAATGGAAATTGAATATAATTCACGTGAAAAAAAAAAGATTTCTGCCTATACTTCGATGTCATTTTTTTAAGACTTTGCCGATAGAAAGACTCGAAAGTAGAATTTGATATTGGTTTTTCAAATGACTTATATAATTACCATTATAAGATATTTCTTTATTATCACCACAGTTTTGGCGGAGTGTTAGCTATTTGAATGATAATCGTTGGTTTTGACAAGAAAGAGTACAAACATAAACATCAACTCATATCACACCTGGTTTCTTGAGAACAAATGAACGTGTCAGTTATATTACTAGTCTGCCTTGATTGTGGTGTGAAGTGTATAATAGTCGATATAATTCAAGATATTTCATAAACTAGGTTTTCGTTCTCCTTCCACACCTCTCAAAATCTCGAGGAATTTCTAGATGAATATTCCCCGGTAGCTTAATTATCGTTGCGTCTTCATTTTTTCTCGCAAGAAATTTTAATTAAGTTGATATTACGTTTTTCAGACGGAATGAGACGTACTTACATAAAACAACGAAAGTTGTAGTTTCACCGGAGCGAAGGAACTTCTGGGAATCATTTATTCGACTAGCTCTTAATTATGACTATTCTCGACGTGTACAATAGCTTTTGGAAAGAATTTGTGTTTGTTATATTTTTTAATTTGTCAACTACTGAATTCCGGAGAGTTCTTTTCATTTAGAAGTTTCGTTGGTATTTTCTTTAACTTTATTAAGTTCGGGTACTACTTAACGTACAAAATGAATCATTTCGAAGGTTGTTCAGATTTATTGTTACGAATTTGAACAGATGAGTTAAAGTAGTTATTTTTTTGGGAGCTGATTAAATCAGAAAAGAATTGTTTGAATTAACGCAGAAACTTTTCGGTGTCGATTATAAATCTGCTTTTCTACACTTGTATAGATTTGAAAATTAATTGCTGTTCTTTCAGATGGTACTAGGTTAAGAACCAAAAATAAATCGAAGAAATAGTATTATACTTATACTAAAAGTATTCGTTTGATAATTTCTATATAGGACAAAACTGCCACAGCTTTAGTTAGTTACAAATATGAGTGGTATAATGAAACATGAAAAATTCATGTTTTTCAATTTTCACCCTGTATGTTGCTCTTAATTCAAACACATCTTCATTTTCGATAATATTTTGTCTTTAACGACCTCGTGTTACACTTTCTGACTAACCTCTTCCATTTCAACGTTTCATTTAACAACTGCTAATAATTTAAGTGTGTTGACACAACAAATCTCTATTTACATTTTATTACTTCACTTAGGCTTCCTCAAACATCAAATGCCAATAAAACTGCTAGCTGTTCGAATCTACGGAGAATATCTTTCTTAAGTACGTAGTGTTTTCGGAAAGCCAGAAGAATGTAGATACCAGTTCAAGAACATAAAAGTAACATATAAAAATACCTTTCAGAAGTTTCAAGGGAACTCCGAAGTGTTGGATGTTAGCGTTGAATTCCACGTTTCTAACAATAAGTACGGAGATACAGAAGGCGCCATTTGAAAAATATACTATGACTTGGATATTGTTTTGAACGAATCAATTGTCGCCCTAGAATATATTTGTTGTCGAGGTGTCGTGATGTGAGATTGATCATGTAGTATCAAGATTTGAATCGATATAATGAAAATTATTTCTCAAAGCATTCAATGTTTTGAAGGAAATCACTATTGACTAGACTAAGATGCCTGAAAACCCTGGTGTGTTAACTTATACCTGTAGAAGTTTGGGATAAAAGTGGCGAAATCTGGATTGCTTGATTTTTGGTGGATAATTGAGCTTTTGGAGGTTTCCGTACAATATGTACAGATGTCGCCAACACGCTCTTGTCAGTCTTGTCTGAAGCTAAATTTGCAATAAGTGAAATGGTGCAGTCGGGTTTTACCACTTTTATCTGATTGGCTAGTGAGAGAGATCGCAAATCTAAAGGATAATAGATACCAGTAACAACGTTTCGATATTTGAAAGCAATGAAAGCAACAAATAAACACGATAAGCACATCGTAAACATCAAAATTTCAAACTGACATGACAATATGACAATTAACTTGACATTTGTCATCAAATTTGAAAAATGGAAACATACCGCCCTCTATCGAAAAAATGGGGGAAACCTTCAAAAGCGTCGATTGTTTTTTTCGGGGGTTATATCCCGAGTGCACCAAGTTTAATCGGTTAAAATGTGTGCTGCACTTCCATGATTCTCGAAATTTTGCTCAGCAAATGACTTGAGTGTATGATAATTTGATAAAATCCCGAGACCGCAGGTCGAGGGATTTTATTTTAAATTATTATACACGAAAGCATTTGCTTGAAAGCAAAATTTTGAAAATTATGGAAATGCACGCATTTTGGTCGATTGAACTTGGTGAAGGAGGGATATTAAGATTATTTCCAGAAAACATGTAAACTCAGGAACCATCAAAATACCAGAGATAGTACCTGAAAAGTGATCCAAACGCCCGGTTTATTTCGAACATTTTAATCGGTTAAAAGGTCTAGTGCATTTAATCGCTGTAAAACTCTGTAAAATCAGTCTAGCCTTCAACTGTTTCATCGTTTATTCGCATTGAGGGAAATAATCGCCACAAAAATCTAAACAAAATCTAATCAGTTGAATCACCAGGATTTCTAGGCATCTTAGACTAGACGCTATATTGTTTTCAACCAGTTTCAGGTTTTTGCCACCAAAATAAAACATTCATTTAGAGCCAATCACAACAAATCGTGACGCTGAATGAATCTCAGGAATTTCTTTCTTTTATATGCTAATTCACATGACAGGGGAGCCCTGTAATGTTGAAAGAAGACCTCGTGAATTAAGGGACAGGAGATTATTAATTCGTATTAATATTCACTTTGAATTTTTGAAGTTTGTAAGCCTCAGCAAAGTCCTCTTTCGGCAAGGAGTTCCAATGCTCAGCTGTTCTATTGAAAAAAGACCCCTGAGCAAGAGAGGTTCCACAGATCTCCAAAATCACAACAAAGGAATGGGAATTCTATACTCGTCGAGTCATCCGTGTAGATATTGCCAAGGGTGGAATGATTGATAACAATTCAGAAGAGCACCGACCGTGAAATTATCTATAGAAGAGAGACAAGTCTCCGATCCTTCTACGATGTTCCAATGAAGTGAGCGTGTCTGTGAGCGAAGAATCACCAACAGGACGGATTGCCTTTCTCTGATGAGAACTATATTCCAAGACAGGTCGTATCTGAGCCTTGTAGATCATTAGAGGCTGACGAGAAGTGAAGTATTTCTTCGCACGAAATAGAAATCCAAGTTTCTGGGAAGCACCTTCAGCGATCGATCTCACATGGTTTTCCCATGAGAGATTATCATTTATCGTAATTCCTTGCATCGAGATACTTGACTTTGTAGGAATAGTTACTCCTAACATCTGAATACTAGATTATTATAGATCGGCTTTCCTTGAGAAGAAACATGCCAGGGTTTTCTACCATTAAATTCCACCACAAGTTCATGTTACCCCATTCTATTATTTTTATCAAGTCATCGTTAATTTTATTATTCTGATAGTCAATTTCATATAAAAAAATGTTTTTTTTTGTCGAAATTATCTCTTATTTCGTGAAATATCTTCTGAAACAACCACCCCATATTCATATAAATTCGATGTGGGATGCTTATTCCACAAAATAAGTGATGATTTTGAAAAAAAACATCTCGAAGAGCTGTATCGTGGAAACCAGAGCCTGTAAAGAGTTCGCCTTTGTCTCAAATTGTAGCAGATAAGAGATAGGTATTGAGCAAAAACTGAAAAATATGGTTCACTTCCTAGGTATCAATTTTCTTCTCCTGAAGATGCTAACCTCGTTAGCGAAACGCGCGTCGAGTGCAAAAATATCAGTTGGGTGTTAGGGTAAATGATCTCTAGAAAAAGTTACATCTTTTACACCAAAGTTTCCAGTCTCATCGTTTTATCATTACCCTATTATCTAAGGGATACACGATACGCGTTTCGTTAACAAGAAGTACATTTTTCGAAAGAAAATTGAAGTTTCAAAAAAATTGATAACATCATCGGTCTTCTCCTTAAACGGTCCTGTAGAAATACGGGGTGGTCCCAACCTGATAGCAGCATCTCCAAAAACTGCCGCTATAACACTCTCGGCGTCTCCGTGCCAGATAAAAAAATTATTCCGACTTAATTGCTCGAGATTGATTCTGTTAAGAGGCCTTTTAGTAAGAAAGCTAGATAGCCGGCCTAATGTAGTAATGTATCGGATGAATTAGATGTCACAGGACGGAGATACGGGAGAATTACGGGCCGCATACCTGCGAGGTGAGAAGAAATTTGTAAGTGTGAGATAATGCAGCGGTAACGCCGACGGACGTTTTCAACGGCGGACGATTTTTGTGGAATATATCGTCCGTGTTCTACGAGTTGTGTAATTGGTTTTGTGTAACGGGGACCGTTACGGAGGTCGTAACTCTCGTGGAAATAATCAAATATTGTGAAACGAGAAAGCACTGGGATATGATATCGAAATACCAGACTTATCGTAAAATAGTAGGCTCCCCAAGTAGCACAAACATGTTACACCAATATTGGTTCAATATTACGGGAATATTAACCTTATATTGTAGATATTATATCGGCCCCAAAAAAAAATGTGAACATTCCGCGATATTTGATCAAAATTCGTAAACAATGTAAGGATATATCGTTTTGACTATATTGGTACAATATTGTTAATGATGTATCGACAAAAAAAGTATATTCGTTTGATATCTCTTAATAATCCTTAGTTTTCATATTCGGAATTGGTCATTTCTATTTTACCAAATAGTTTACTTGAAAATTCCATTCATTCACATGTACTAACCCAATACTCACCTGGAAAAAACTCTGGCTGCTGCGGAGCTCGAACTAATGACCTTCACTATGGGGATAACATTGTCGACCACTTTACGCTCTATGGCACGGTAGACTTATTTTTATAAAGGAGTTGGGTGGTATAGATTAGTATATTATGCAACGATCGTGTAATAACCATTGCATGAGAGTTGCATACGCTATTTTATCTACACCCAATAAATGATGGAGAACTAAAAATATTATATTATTAGGTATTTATATTGAACACAATAATGGTAGGTATTCAATCGTATTTCTTTGAAAAATTCTACAAAATTATAATCAATGGTATAACCACGGAAAATACAACAATGAGAAATGAAAAGGAAAAAAAAATGAAAAACAACCTCTGCCGAGGTCAAGATTTGAACCCGGACGTTTCTGATCACTGCCCGCGCCATTGACCACTCGCCCACGACAGCTCAATCGATTTGGTGGAAAATCTCCAATCCTTTCGATTGTATTTTTTTCTTGTCCTATACATCTGTGGAGGAGTCGCCGATAATTCTTCTATATCACTGCTATAAGACATTTTCATTCGATTATCGAAAATTGACTAAATTCTTAAAAAATCAATACCTACTGATTTTGACTTGACAAACGTCAAAATGCAAAGCTTGTGTACATCACGCTTGATTGAAAAATAATGGGTTTCTATTGGTTGAAAACCTGTATCGTAATGGATTTCATTATAAAACGGGTTGTGGGCATATAAGTGTATTATTAGAGTACGGGTGTAGATAATAGTATATTATGCAACGATCGTGTAATGATGGTTATTAATACATGAGCATAAACCGGGTTACGAAACGAGCCGAAGGTGAGTTTCGTATGGTTTATGCGAGTGTATTAATAACCATTACATGAGAGTTGCATAAGCTATTTTATCTACACCCAAAAAATGATGAACTAAAAATATTATATCATTAGGTATTTATATTGAACACAATAATAGTAGGTAATCAATCGTAGTTCTTTGAAAAATTATACAAAATTAAAATTAATGGTATAACCACGGAAAATTCAACAATGAGAAATGAAAAGAAAAATAAAATGAAAAAAATCTCTGCCGAGGTCAGGAATTGAACCCGGACGTTTTTATTTCACTGCCGGCGCCTTTGACCATACGGCCATGAGAGCTCATTTAATTCGGTTGAAAATAAAAACATATGTGTTGCATTCGTCAAGTGAAAAATATAATCCTTTCGATTGAATTTTTCTCTTGTCTAAGACATCTGTGGAGGAGTCGCTGGTAATTCTTCTATATCACTGCTATGAGACATTTTCATTCGATTATCGAAAATTGACTAAATTCTTCGGAAATTCAATACCTACTGATTTTGACTTGACAAACGTCAAAATGCAAAGCTTGCACATCATGAAAATCTGTATCATAATGGATTTCATTATAAAACGGGTTGTGGACATATAAGTGTATTATTAGAGTACGGGTGTAGATAAAGATATAAATTTCACACCGATATCGAGAGAAATAAAACATTGAGAGGGGTGAGCCTGCGGGTGGGTTTACGTCTACTTTTTTGTGTTCTCCATAAACACGGTTCACAACGAGTTCCAAGCAGTCGGACAGTTCTACTTTGATCAATTTTACGCCAGTCTATTTTCAGTAGTAATTCGGGCGACTATTTCTGATTGATATGAAAACAGTTTTTCGTTGAGATCACGAACAAACTTACATTACATTGTTACATTAAAAATATTATCCGTATCAAATATGGCAATTTTTGCTCACTGAATACCTTTCGGATTTAGCAAGTTATAGTTTGAACAATTTGGTTAAAAAATTCACAAGTGCGAGAACAGGTGGACTTCTGGTTCGTGTCGAATCAAGTTAATCCCAGATGAATCATAAACAAAGAAAACTCACTGCATCTCTGTGACAAGAAGCGACATGTTGTTCCACCAATTCGGTTCGTATATAATTTCGATCGAAGTTGGCCGAGGGCAGTGTTGCCGACACTATCGGTTGGGAAGACGAAAATTGTACTAGATCCAAGATGAAAGTTGGAAAAGCAGGGTTTTTTTTTTTTATAAAACTACAAAATATCATCTCCGAAATATAACCACAGATAACAGAAAATGTACAATCATTAACAGTGTATCAGAATCCAAAGATTCTATGATCATAATTGTACAAAATACCCTGTGTTGTTTTTTTAAACCTATCAGTTCTATAAATATTGAGTAACTCTACAACTGTACCCCTTTTTATCAAAATACAATATATCATTCCAGAAATATACCACAGATAAGTATTTAAGAATTTTTGGTCAGTATGTTGAACGTTCAGAAGATCTAGAATATTAGAGCAATTATCTATACATAAATTGAATTTATTCGAAATTATTGTACTCGTTTGTCTAAAACAATCTGTTGCTTTCGTACAATATCTGACTCTATGAAATATATCTTCTAGTACATTGGAATCGCAATTACTACAAATATTATCACTTGTCAGTTGATGTCTATATAACTTGTCTTTTGTTGTGAAAACATCATTTGTCGCCAGGTATAAAGCAGCTCTCCATTTAGTTGGAATAGTTTTATTCGAAATATTTTTCCATATAGTGTTCCAATTATAACTAAGAAACTTTGCCTCTATTGCAGGCTTGTGCTTATTGAAATTCATCAATGTTTGATAAATGGTCTTGCACGTTAATGTTTGTTGCGAATCAATATCAAGGGTTTCTATTCGCTGTTTAATATATTTAAGGTGTCCATAGTATGATGGCATGAGTCTATTTTCGAAAAGTTCATAACAAAGGAACGATTTATAATATATCTTCGATTCGACTAATTGAGTCCAAGACAAAAATTGTGTTTTAATAAAAAGTGCTGCCGTTTTAAGCTGTACATCGATCAGGCCTAATCCTCCCTTTTCCCTAGGCAAATAAAGTTGCGGTCTAGCTACCCTGTATAAATGGCCACGCCATAAATATTTTCCCAAAACTACATTCAACTTCTGAGAATATTTCAAAGCCATAGGAATAACTTGCCCAACATACCAAATTTTCGACAAAATATAAGTATTCAGGTACCAAACTTTCCTCACGATGTCCAAGTTTCTCATGTTATCCTGTATTAGAGATACAGAAATATTCGAAATAAGTCGTTCCCAATTATTTTTGTAAAGTTGGCTACTAGTTTTTTCAAAAATAATACCTAATATTTTGAGTTGATCTTTATAACTATATGGAAAATTAATTTCATCATATATGTCTGACCAATTGCCCAGTGGTAAAATATTTGATTGGGCCATTTTCTATTATTCTTGTTGCCGCTCAATATTTTTTGGAAAACTGAAAATAAACTAATACTTAGTTTTTAATAGATTTTGATTATTTCATTATTTTATTTTTTTAAATTAATGTTTTTTTATATTAGCATTCTCGTAAATCTGTCACATGTCAGTTTCAGACGTAAGTTTGATGCCAATCGTCTGAATATTTTTTCATTCAAACATTCCTAATATTACCGTTTTTCGCATGTAACAGAGTTTCAATCAGTGTCGAAGACTAGAAGTTTCCGAGTTGTAGAAGATACTTTCATTATGTGTAAATTTTTTTTGGGTGGACAGCATGGGCGTAGCCAGGCAGGGGCAGGGGGGGGCAGCTGCCCCCCCCTAGCTGGGCATAAGCGCTTGGTCGTAGAGTTTCCAACCCAAAGAATAAATAATAACCATAAAGAAATAAACTCTTTGATAACAATTTTTAACGCTGTCAGTGACAGAAATCAACCTTGCATAAGCGGTAGCCACCCATCTCTAGACCGGGCTGTAGATGTTGGTGAACCCAATACTGCCTAGGCTTGACGACGGGTAGGTACACGGCCACAAGGGTAGTTGATCCAGCAGTTCCTGCGTTCTCTTCTCTCTGCCTGTTCTGTGTTCAGCAGAGTACATTCATCTATGAACTTACGTTTCTTTGATTGTCTCGAAAGTCTAACGCATCTCTATTATTTGTACAAAGACAATAGATGTTTATTGTGTAATTATTGTGACATTGCCTAATCTAACTTAGATAGTGCTTGTTTTTCATATAAATGAAAATGGATATAAGAATTTTTTTTAATTGTAAGTAATTCATGTGTAACCCAATGTATAAACGATTTTTTTTAGCTGCATATACTCTATCTACATAAAGTTCGAATTTTATTCAGTATGTAGGTATAGTAAGTCATATACATTTCTGTTTCTCTTATCATAAAATTTCATTACCAAGAAGCGATTGTAAAACAACAAATATACTTGATCTTTTGTTTAATTATTTATTACATTTGAATTTATGACGCATGCCAGAATTCGCCTGGATACAAACGAAATTATTTTTTATTATTATTCGTTAGCGATTTGTTAATCATTATTTATTTTAAAATTGGTTGTGTATTCTTCAGCAAAGACGAAAAAGAAGATACGACTATTAGTGAAAGTGAAAATGAAATAGAAAAGCTCGAAAGATTTGTGTTTGTTGAGAGTACACAAAAAAATGGTTCAAGAAAATAGGGACGTCATTGAAAGTAAAGTTTTGAAACGATTTTGCAAAGAACCTCGTCGGTTATTATTAGTACATTAATATTTTTTTTATATATATGTATATATAAATATATATATAATTAGAGGGGAAGTCTTTGCTGGCCAGTTAAGAACAAAACTGTAGTTTTTTTGGGTGAACAGCAGAACGGAAGTGTACTCTTATAACACAATGTTATAAGAAATATTGGAAAAACTGGTGTTATAAGAGTACACTTCCGTTCTGCTGTTCACCCGAAAAAACTACAGTTTTATATATATATATATATATATATAAATATATATATATATATTTAATAAACATTTGTATCATACTTATTCTAGATTTTCCTATCCTGCCCCCCTCTGAACAAAATCCTGGCTACGCCCTTGGTGGACAGTCGAAATCTGTAGATCTAGGTAGGTAATCATCCTTATTCAATATAGTTTCTGAGGTGAGTACTACACAAATCTCCTCAAAGAATAACATGATCACTAAATATAACTTCGCGGCTGCTAATTTCATTCTTGAATTAGTATTTTTCATACTAGTTTATCTTCCAGAGTCCTCACTCTTATCAGCACAAGAAACAAAAATTCAAGGAGTCATCAGCTTCAGTAGGGTTAAAAATGATTTGACGAAAATGATAGAATGGGGTAACATCACCTTGGTGGACGAGTACAGAATTCTCATCCCTTTGTTGTGGACCTGGAAACCTGTCGAATTTCTCTTGCTAAGGAACCTTTTTTCAAG
Source organism: Zygogramma bicolorata (assembly GCA_032362365.1). Taxonomy (NCBI): domain Eukaryota; kingdom Metazoa; phylum Arthropoda; class Insecta; order Coleoptera; family Chrysomelidae; genus Zygogramma; species Zygogramma bicolorata. The sequence continues at coordinate 432,717 of JAVJAQ010001811.1, read as the reverse complement.
AGAACAGCTGAATTTTGGGACTTCTTGACGACTGAGGTTGCTCGACTTACAAACTTCAACAATTTAAAGTTGATGTTAATTCGTATCTCTTGTCCCTCGATTCAGGCGGTGTTCTTTGAACATTACAGGTCTCCCCTTTCGTGTAATATGAAAAAATAGGTCGTGAACATACATTTTTTTTTATAATTGTTAGTAAACTGTGTCGGCCCGTAGAGAGACATGTGTCTGAAAATATAGCTGGCAGATTGGTTATTTACAACCATATATGTAATGCTATCATTACTAACGTCATTGAAGGTTGGGAAGTTCCACATCACATTACACACCTCTACTTCCGGCCCTCACTTCCCGCCTTCATTTCATCTATTCTAGACTTTATCTGTCATTTATTGACTCTATCTAACATTTATTTATATTGGTGACAATTGTATTATTTGGTAATTTGTTGTTAAATGTAATATTTTAGATATGTTCAGAACGAAACAGAGATTTAATAATTTTAATCGAAATATGATGGTTGTAAATAAATAAAATAGTATACAAACCTCGGTGAAAAGTTTCATTCCTGTCTCGAGATCATAGCTAACCTCGACGCTTTGCGTCTCGGTTAACTAACTGATCTCACGACTTCCCACCTCGGTATGTAATATACTAATGAATTTAGAGCACGTCAAGCACATTTTACAAATCGAAGACAATAATTCTTTGGAGAACCCAATGACGTTTCTATTGGAAAAAGAATAGGAAAAGATCGGAAAAGTAACAGCCAGAGTTCAGTAACGGTCTTTATTTACAACCATATATGTAATACTGTCATTACTAACGTCATTGAAAGTTGGGAAGTTTCACATTACACACCTCTACTTCCCGCCCTCATTTCATCCTAGACTTTATCTGTCATTCATTGACTTTATCTGACATTTACTTATGTTGGTGACAATTGTATAGCCCGCAGTAACGGTAACAATAATATCTACTTGATTATTCTGAGAAAACCGCGTTCTTGGTAATTTGTCGTTAAATGTAATATTTCAGATATGTTCAGAACAAAACAAATTCATTGTTTTGTATTTTTTTGACTATGTTTCTTGGTGTCTGTTTGTGGCCAATGTATTTTAGTTGAGTTTATTTCATGTACTTGCTATTTTAGCTACTTGTGATATCTTTTATCTTTATGTGTTTTTTTTGTACATGTACGCATTAGTCTTGGACTAAATAAAGGATCTATATATATTAATTTCAATCGACGCTTTGCATCTCGGTTAACTAACTGATCTCACTACAGGAATGAATCACTTTCCACCTCGATGTGTAATATACTAATCAATTTTAAGCACGTCAAGCACATTTTACAAATCGAAGACAAAAATTCTTTGGAGGAGCGTATTATTGTCGGAGATCATTCGTGATAGCTATAGAGTTTTGTGCACGATTCCTGAACGTTTTCCCTTGATTCAAATTAATTAGAATGAATGAAGCTACTAGATTTGAAAAGTGCGAAGTGCGCCTCTGTTGGCAAGCTCTCGAAGGGATTTCTTTAGTCCAAATTGTTCAAAATCAAGAATGCGTGATATCCAGAATTTGGACAAACGATTTCTCAGGTATAAATCAACGCACTAGGGTTTTATGCATCTTGATCATATACTATTCGAAATGTCGTGAATACACTAATAAAGTTCTAAAACGGCAACACCAGTCGAGGGTTCCGTTCAACAAGCTTGTAATAGATGCAACTCTAACGTTTCTGTCGTCGGTTCTCGGCACATGTTCGCTTTGTTTTCTTTCGACGAGATTTACGACTAGCGATTTAAAATCATAACAGAAATATGATTACTAACATGGAAATTGTCTGTCTGCCTGCGCGATAATTCAGCAGCGACGGGAAATACGGCCGAACGAAGGGGGCGTTGCTATCGACTATGGGATCCGAAGTGATGAAATGCTTTTTAGGTAGTTTCAATCTGCATGATTCCGAACACGGTAATGACTTTTTTGTGATTGAAGGCTAGAGTTGAAAAATGTGTGTTCCAGAGTGAAATTGTCAAGAGAAAATTATGCAATAGTGATTTTCACTTCAACACTTTGACTCTCATTAAGCAGTTATGGGTATTTTATGCAGCACTTTCTACAGAAAGTAAGCATGAGTATGAACGGATAAAAGGAGTTTGTTTCGAAATCAGCCTTTTTCATTGGGGGCCGTTCATAAATTACGTCACACCAAAATCAGCTTTTTTTGACCCCCTCCCCCCCATTGTCACGCTGTGTCACACTTTTTGTGACCTTCCCTAGAAATATTTCGTCACAAAAACTAGGACCCTCCCCCATTGCTGAGTATGATATATTCTAAATGATAGTACACAAATTCTGAAAATTAAAAATATTCATTTAGTTATTATCATAAAATTTAAATAAATTAATAAATAGCTTTCTTTCATAACGAACATATAAATAATAAATAATATTTCTATTATTCAGAAGTCCAAGGATTTTCTAAATGGCGAACGTCACGTTGCCGTATACCCCCCGTCCCCCCTTGTCACATCTTGTCACACTCAGCCAGACCCCTCCCCTCCCATTGTATGCGAATGTATTTTATGAACGGCCCCTTGGTGGATTTTAGAGGTTTAGTTTCATTGTCCTTCAATTTGCATATTGCACTTGCATAAATGCAAATCACACTTTCATTTCGTAGAGTTAAATTTTATGAATTGGAAATGAGTGTAAAATGGGCAAAGAATGGTCCATTGATAATGAAATGATTTTATCTTTCCCAGTGAAACTAACGCATTTTTCTGCCCTTATCTTGTAAACAGGCATTTCCTGGCAGTGTTAGTTCGGAATCAATATTTGGAACGTCGGACTACACCACTAACGTTCACTTTTCGAAAAGAAAAAATTATTGAAATGCTTTTGGGAAAAGACATACGTTTTACAATTATTGTTACGAATTTAGTTCGTAGATTTGCCGTGCGATGGACAAAGTGGAATGAATTATAACAAAGCCGTTTCCTCTGGTAGAACCAAAAAAGTTGTATATTTTGGAAATATGTCCGTCATAAAATAACTACTTCCCAAGCTAATCCCACGTCGGATATTGAATGACATACGACAGGCATCTGTGTAAAGGTCTTCAGAGAAGAAACGCATGCATGTGCTCGAATGACAGTGACAGCTGATATCAAAATGAACCTTTTTCTTATGAACTATATGAGCGTTCAAAGTCGAAAAAGGAAAATGCCAATTTCCTTTGTTGGTCTTTCAAGAAAATCAAAGAATCTGAGATTGAATGTGGATATCTCTTATTTCTTCATCTCTAATTTTGAAGAATTGTATAGGTTTGATTGGAATAACTTTCATGAATTGGCGCCCAACATGGAAAACCGATTTTTTTTCGCAATTCAATGGATCGATTTAATTTTCCTTTTTATTACTGTTTTGTTTGAATGTTAAGTTTAATTTAGGTGCACCAAAGGTTTAATTGGGGTGCACCAAATCGCCCTTTAAAATTCAGAGCGTCCATATGATTGAAGAGCTTATGTAAGCTTTTTCTTCGAAAAATAGATGTTCATCTGAATAACAATTACTTATTTCTTTTTCCAAAGACTTGGACACTGTTATATAGTTCTTTGAACAATATTATTCACACGAATCCTAAAAAACTTCTAATCATTGGCAGGCATCATTCTGATTCTGAAGCAACTTCGAATTTGCTTGTGAACCATTTTTCTTGCAAAAAATACAGATAGTGCTTCATTTAATTTACAATTACCAATGTTCATCATTTCCTAAGACTGAAGCATTGCATTCCTTATTTAAAAATATTATTCCTACCAATCTTGAGAATATTCGAAATCGTTGTCAGTTTTTGCAAGCAGTTTCGAATTGGAAACAATTTCCTTCACTTTTTTTTGGTGTTCATCTGTAAACAAGGCAAGGAAATGAGAAAATTCATTTTGGTTTCTGAATTAACGATGTTAAGAATTTTCATGATTTGGCGCCCAACGTGGGAGACTAATCATTCATCACGTAATGGTAGATACGAATCGATTATACTTATTTCTGATTGTTTTGAATGCGAGGTTCGATCAAAGCGCACTAGATCCGCCCGTTTAATTCGGTGCATCCATTCAATTTGAACAAAGAGCTCGCGTAAGCTTTTTCCGCGATCGCCAATAATCTCCACTTACTTCCGACCGCTGCCGATCCAAGAATAAAAACGCATATTTAGCCCGTTTCCGGCGCACCGAATTCAATATGAATATTAATGGGATCGTAATACTCGCGACCCGCATCGAAATCAAAGCGGTAAAACACATGTTTTGATGTTCGTTCGGGATTCAAAGTAGAAGTACACATAAATGCTATCTGGAAAGATTTAATTATGGAAGTGAATTAAATTTTACGTTGTGCTGCTTCTTTCGCCGGCAGAGAGCTTTTTAATAAAAATTTGCGTGTGCACTACGTTCTTCATAAAGGAGGAGGCAACAAAAACGGAAACGGCATTACGGATGTCATAGGGGCGAGTAATATGAATTTGTATGGGATCGCTGCGCGATAGGTTCGATCCCGAGAAATATGTACCGTCTTGGTATTTATTTCCTCGTTTCATTCGCGAGAAGCGAGCTAATAACTAGTTTTCTGATAGATGTTTTCGTTTTTTTTTTATCCTTCGAGATGATTTGAAAGGTTTATTCATATATTCATTCATTCATTATATTTTATATTTTTGAAATAACGGTAAACTAAACCTGGTTCTAAATGGCACTCAGAAACATCAGAAGGCTGAACTGGCAAGAACCCAAAATAAAGATAAAACAAAATGATTGGTTCAAATTGGCACTCAGATACAGCAGAAGGCTGAACTAGCAAGAACCCAACCAAATGAAAAAAATAAGACGAATTTTCTGAATTCCACAAAAATGATTGGTTCTGAATGGCATTTAGATACAGCAGAAGGCTGAACTGGCAAGAACACAACCAAATGAAAAATAAAACGAATTTCTCGAATCACACAAAAATGATTGGTTCTAAATGGCACTCAGATACGACAGACGGTCGAACTGGCAAGAACGCAATCAGAACTAAATATTCGAAATAACAAATCAAATGTCAGACTGTCGGATGTCGGATCTAACCTCAAAAAGAATTTCGGTCGGGGTTTGTTGAATAAAACGGTCGGTAAACAAATTTCGGAGCAACTAGGAACACAAGTAACTATCTGCAAGACTGAATCTTCACGAATGAATGAATCCCGGTAGTCCTCAGAGTCGGATATTTATACCCGCCGAAAATCTGAAAAGTAGTGGAACTCAAATGACAGATTAAAACTACAGTCGGTTCGGCCAGTTTCAAATGTTTTTCAATATAAGGTAAATTGAAAAACTCGGTAAAGAATGTGTTTTTATATTAACGGTAGCAAACTAGGCTGATAAGATACCCGAAATGATGAATGTTTTACTCGGAAATAATATTTTCGAATTCTTTGAAACATTTCACTTCTCAACAAATTATGAAAACACATTCCTGAATCTTTCCTACCTATTATCTCAAGATTCTATGCAATACATCATTCATTTCAGATAGATGAAATAATCAAACCTTACTCAATATGAAAATAGGCCAACCCCAAACGCATGAAAGAAAATACATATCAAATACAGAGATGAACAACAATGAGCAGAAAATCATTCTATGTTACTAAATCATAAGCCAAACGGAATAAAAATGAAACGAGTAATCAAAATGTTCACGGATAACATCATTCATTACAAATAAATCAATAATACTTCTAGCAGTCTATCATATACCATATCGAATAAACCCAAGTGCTGAAACGGAATCTATATACAAAATATATTAGCCAGGTCAGTCGACTTTATTTACAACCCTTATTACTGAAAATGATGACTTCATTACAGTAGATCTGAAGTTAGGATTTTCATTCGACATCAATGATTGTAGTAGTGTAGTAAATATATCAGGTTTCACAAATTCCAAATAAAACTTTAAAAGATGAATGAATGAGAGAGCTCAGCTAGAGGTTCAAGTATTTAAACGTTTTCACTGTCATTATTTCAACCTTGTACGCATTTACATTGTGGTATAATTCCAGAAAGAAAAAAATCAAAGATGATGACTTATACCTTGAAAACGGGTCTCTTCTTACCAGATGTATATTCGACAATGACGCCTTGTTTCACACATAAAATACGGCCATTTTGAGACTCATTCAGGAAACATCTGCCTCACGAAAAAAACAGAATAAATATACATGCTGCAATTAGGACGTTTCGACAGCATTCAGGAAGTTGTTGCTCGACTTCTTCAAGATTTTGAGAACAGTTGATATCACATCGATAAATAGAAAAGTCGTCGTTGTTTTGTTTGTTGAAAAAAAGATATTCGGAAATATTGATGTTCTTCATTGACATTTTGATAGCTGGTCTTGGGGAATCTGTGTTGATTTGAATCATTACAACTCTTTCAAGTCGTGTGTTGAACGATTTATCGTTTTATAAAGTTGTGAGCAAGGCTGTAAGCTTCGTTCTGGCGTATCGTCGGTATGATATTCACCAACGAGTTACGAATCTCATTTTATTTTATGTACTGCAAGGTAGAGTCAGATTGTATACATGATATACGGGGTGGAAACGAGTTCATTGTACTCGACGCTATTCACTTGTTCGTAAAGCTGTAGGACTCGATATTCGGTCGATACTTTCAGACATAAAGCAATTGCATATCTCTAACGTCTGGTTCATAATTCAAACTTCTAGCTCAAGAAATTTGTTGCAAGGTTAAACGGATTCATTCATACACAAAAATATAAACTGAAACTGTTGTTTATGACGCTTCCCTTGATTACATTGTTATAAATTTCTTCGAATTGAAATAAAATACAAATCCTAATATTTCCTGTCGGAAACTTGACAAATGTCTTATTATTAGGATACAAAGATAATTATCAGTAGTAATAACCTAAGGACATTTATAATTGTTCGAAAATTTTATAACAGATTTCGAAAGCTTGAGAAAGTATTAATACATTTTTTTGATAATTTTTGATAAAAGAAAGAGTCCATGGAATCTGTTCGGTTATAATTGCACGAGTGCATAAAAATTACCGATAATTTCGCAAGAAAGCGTGATATCTAAAAATTGCAAGAGGTTATTTTCATATTTTGGCGAAAGTGCCCGAGTCCGAAGGACGAGGGCTCTTTTACAAAGTATAAAAACAACCGAATGCAATTTGTATAAGATATCACGCTTGAATGCAAAATTATCTGGTCATTTTTATGCACGAATGTAATTCATTGGAATATTTCACGAATAAAGAAATTCTCAAGGAAATGTTATTTTTTGTTCATTTATACTTTCCTCTATAGATTGTATGGAGTACTCACCCAAACGCGAAATATTTTTATATTTTTGAAGTCTATCTGACATTCATTGTTTACTGACATCTAGCGATACGGTTTCAAATGTGTTGTTATAGTGACTTGATACAATGCAATAACCGCTGTTAAGTTTTCGATAATTGCATTTCTTTTATGGGACATTTTATATATGAGGGAAATATTCAGTATAATTTTGTTCGATTAGATGACTTCAAATTAACTGATTTCATTGGATTTCTACTAGAGCAGAAATATTTCATTATAACGATTGCTGGTTTTCGGTTATCAAATGAATAATGAATGAATGTCACCGAAATGTCAATTGAAACTGATGACAGACTTGTTCTGGTGAGTGAGATTTTTTCTACAAATAGCTCCTCACTTTGGTTTGTGTAGATATTCCTGTTTGCTATAAATTTGGTTCAGTTTTCATATGCTTGGTATACAACTTAAGCAAGAAAAAGTTGTTTCTCATATGTAATCCAGTTCCAAGACTTTTTCTTCCTTTTTGAGAATGAATCAAAACGTCTCTGAATAATATACACGTACCTATCAACAGAGAGCGTTTAATTTTTTTTATTTTACTTCTTTCATAGAAGTTTTAATTTCTATTTCTTTATTCAGGGAAGAAAAAAGGTAAAAAATATTTTTCGAATGATACAAAGATGTTCAGTATTTTCAAGAAATCAATCATTCAGGAAGTTGTACTGCGAAGATTCAATTCGAAGTAGGTTGTGCCAGAATCAACACTTGGTATGACTATTGATGAATTGGTCAGACAATATCACGTTTTGACATTACTTACCAAAAATTCTAATCCCATTAAAAAGTTTCAAGAAGCCTTGAGGAAGAAGGAAAATTAGCTTCCTGAACGTCACAGAGGAAAAGTCTATGCATATTTTTTATCATTCATTATTTCAATCTCCGAATTTAAATGAATGACGATACGTAACTGACAAAGTCAGTCAGTTTGAATGCTTTACGTCAGGGAACTTATATCACGTTGCCCTAATAATAGATAGTAAAGAAGGTTTCTGTTTTTTATTCCAGGAGAGAAAAAACTCAAGAGATAATAATAGCATAAATGGTGGCAAAGGGCCTATTTCTTTCAGGTGATTATTTAGTTAATTGTTGAGAAATCAATTAGGCATTGAATCAATTAGAATCAGATCAATAATCAAATAAGGAAGTTCATATCGGACCGAGAAAAACCTTTGAGGTTTTGCACCACCTCAGATTGTGATTCATATATAAATAACTAATTCTATAATCTATTCACGTTGAAGATAGAGGGCGACTAAACAATGCATCTAGCGTGATCAGCATGTGGGCAGTTAGTCCTCGCGTTTCGATTCAATTCAAATTCTTTATTTTCTCAGAGTTTTCACAAAGCATGGAAACATTCAAGTTTATAATGTTACCTAAATTCTAACGAAAATTAAACACGTGGGACGACATATCGTTTATGAATTTATGGAATATGAAATAACATCATTGTAATACATAAAAATATTCACAGAAACGAGCAATTAACATTAACAAACTATGATTCAAGATCCGCTGTCTATGGACTGGCCGAGATATTTCGAAAAATGCATGCATGTATTAGGCTGTCACAGTCTAGTAATGAATAGTCTACTTTTCATTAGCAGTTATGTGTTACTGTAGTCAATATGTCCAGCACAGATATGGATGAATTTGATAACAATGTCGTATTGCATGCAAATAGTCCTTGAAAAAGAATGAAGATAAGGCATTCGAGTATTTTCTAGAATATTGTGATCTCAACATATACAAAGATTTAGTGCATGAAAATCCCGAAAGTTTGGTTGATCACATTCTTGAGAAAGCATCCAGTCGTATGTAGAACCAGTGTATATTAGTATTGTTCGCGACTTTCTCCAACCCAACACCAAAGAAGTTGATCTAAAATTGTGGATTTTGTGGATAAATTCAATGGAAACGCCAAATACCTTCTTCAGTAGTTCCAAGTCCTACCCTGATCTACTCGACCTATCACGTGTATTTGTTTGGGAGCACTCTATCTTCAACGTGAATGCATTATAGTATTTAGATTAGGTATCAATTTTTGTCCTGAAGATGTAAACCTTGTAAGTGAAACGCTAATAGCGCAAATAGTATCAGGTTGGGGTTAGCACCAAAGACTACGAAAGCATTCGATTGATTTTTCTCGATATTGTAGTATTGTTTCGCTTCACCCTCTTCCAGGAAATAATGGCTTGTTGGGGGTTGATGTATCGGTAATCCGGAAGGATCCTCGCTCAAAGTTCCACCTGCGCTTTCAGGTACGAGCACTTTTCCGTCATGGATTTGTCAAAGGCTTTACTGTAATGCCGAACGCAGATTCGGTGGTCCCCACCTTCTACCCCCCCCCCCCCGTACATCCATTAGCGCAGTCTGCCTTTCCGTAATCGATTGTCGAACAAAACAAAACTTTTTTATCTCCCGGCGACATTTCCAGCCCGACAAAAAACGACACCGATATTATAATACCTAGAAAACAAATAAAAACCCGGTGATCGACCGACGACGAGACAAGACAACGCAACGTCTCGATATATCACCCCCTAAGAGTGAGGGTGTGTTTCCCCTCCGAAAACTATAAGACACATTACGCATAAAACATGTACAAAGGCTCCGAGAAAGTCATCTTTTAAATCGCTCGCTTCGACTGTGCTTTCGTCTTGATTTGACGCCTCTGTCTCCCTCAAGGGATCAATGTGACATAGATAAGAAAAGCGGGCTTACATTAGTGCTTTTTTTTACGTGTGCGTACCACTTACGGTGACTTGTCTATATATTTCACCGGAATGGAACATTTCAATATAATGTAGGGAGGGTGTTCGAGTTTCAGGGAATGTTTGGCGCGTTTGTGATGGATGTTCGGGTCAATTTTACTTACAAGTGTGTTTCGGGGGAGGGTTTATCGGAACTAAAATCGACAGAGCACAACTTTGAAGGGTTTCGAAATGATATTTTTCTGGTGTCAGGTACAGTTTTTATGAAATCATACTACATGAAATATATGAGTAGCGGGACAGCAAATGCTATATAGAAAAGATGAAAGTGCTCAGGAGTTATCACTACTTTTCTGAAGGAATGAATACACGGATGGTATTGCTTGAAACTTCTTTTCTTTATTGTCAGACAGGTGGAGTTTTTTCATAACAATGTTTGAATTCATTAGCAGCAGCGGATACGTGTGATGATGATTAATTTCTGATCATAATTTTCAAAATATCCATATCAAGCTTTAACAGTCGATTGCACCGACTTTTTGTTTTTGGAGCATTAAGCTAATGGGCTATTATAGGTCAGTTAACTGCAGCCATTGCACTATAGTTTAAGAGATTATTGAACACGTATCAATAAACCCTCACCTGAATTAAAGAGTCCCTTTATTAATAGTCTCATAACAAAGAGTCGGTGCAATCGGCTGTAAATTACTTCAGTCTAGTTCTTTAAAGCTAGTCACTTAATAGAAGGTATAGTAGGATGATGGCGGTTGGAGTTGAAAATAATAATAATAATGTTTATTTATCAAAATTCACAATCTTGAAAACAAAATGCTCATGTGAGTAGTACTTGAAAGCTGAATAAATAAACAATGGCATCACTGAAGGAACAATAGCAAGACTGCTCCTTGTGCGTGATATAGCCCCAAAAATAATAAAAAACGAGACTACATATATTTAAATAATCAGAATGAGAATAAAAATCGTCTTAATTTGAAATGCGAGTGAATATAACATTCAAGTTATTTAAAATTTCACAAATATTGGTAAACAGTTTCATGCAAGGCATTACTTGAGATGAATATCACAGTCGGTAAAAAGTCACATCCCGATAATTACGTCAAGTGGATAACACGATCGGTTTGCAGTCTCAGTGAAGATAACATTCATATATCACACATCAAGTTAATTAAAATATCACATATCAAATTATTTCAAAATATCACAAATAGGTGGTTAACACATTCATGCAGGGTATCACATAAAATGAATATCACAGTCGGTAAAAGATTCACATTCAAAGTTTCATGAGAAATATATATCACGGTCTTTTGAATAGAACAAACAATATGTTGAACCTAATAAACCAACCATTACGGTTATGAATTATTGTGGTTTCTACAGTTTTTGGAATATATCTCTGTCATAACTTATTAGCCAATTTTTAACTTTTTTCTTAAACGTAACGTAGTTTTGACTAGTTTTTGTGGTTTCGGGCAGTAACTCTCAAGTTTTTGGACCCAGATAGCTGCAGTGCCGCTGTCCCACTGTTTTGGTACATTTCAGGACCACAATACTATGTTTTTGTCTTCTAGTATTGTATGGGTGGTCTAAGCGTGTTATTTTTATTTCATTTTTGTATATTTTCTGCAACGTTTTTTGGCAATAAAGTTCTCTAAAGTCTAAAATGGCACTTTCTTTGTATAAATTATCGCTTGGATAAGTCCTTCCTTTGCCCAAGATGAATTTAAGAATTTTTTTGTGTACAATATTGAGAATATTCAAGTGCGGGTCTTTTACTCCTCTCCATCCTATTATACCGTATGAAAGTTGGGACAGAACTAGACTATAATATACAGTTTTCAAATGGGTAATATAAAGGTATTCTTTCAAGAGTTTGAATCTTGATATGAATCCTCGCAGTTTATTTGTGAGATACGATATACCTACGTAAATCCTATTTCAAATGTCGGTCAATTTTTATACCAAGGTATTCAATGGAGCTGGCTTCTGGAATTATTATATTCTGCTTTATTTTCTATGGCCCCATATTCGGCAAATTGTTGGTGTAGGAGGTGAAGGGTAAATATTTGGTCATTTTCGCATTTAAAGTAAGTTTATTATATTGGAACCATTTATTAATTTTGTTGAAATCTTTTTCCGTCTTTGCTTTCAGTTGTTGCCATGTATTGGCATTATAAAATACTGCCGTGTCATCTGCGAAGCTTAGAATAATTCCATCAGAGGTCAAAAACAAAAATAAATCCAATAATCACAAAGTGTGAAGAAATGGTAAATCATAGTTTCCAGGAAAGTGGAGAAGAGTATGTCTGAATCTTATCAATGTTCTCCATCGAAGGGATTGAAGAATAGAAGTTATATGACATTTAGAACGAATTAAATGACTGCGATATTGTATTGTAGATTTAGCTTTCGAACATTGATTAAATTATCAATGTTTTGTGTTATACACGGTTGTTTTCTTCCTTTAACTAATTCCAAAACAGTTGTGTACTCCTATTATTCCTCAATAGCTATATCAATTCCGTGGAAGATTTATGTGAATTAGGTTTTTGATGGTTTTGATATCGTTGCCACTAAAAGAAACAACTACTTGTTCTTTTCTTTGATCTTGAACTTCATATATGCTGAAATCAGAATGTTGTAAGAATTGCTGTTCCAGAAGTGACGAGATACATCTGAGGAATTTTCTGATAATTGCAGAATTGTTTTCGGCTATTGTTTATTGCATTTATATTTACGGTTCTCGTAAGTGTGTAATTTTAATTTATTTCCAGAAGGTGTCAAGTAATTAAGATATATATGCCATTTTAACTTCAAGCAAATAGACTTTTCTGGTTTTTGTTTCTATTTTAACAAATTATGAGACGAAAGAGTGGGAAAATTTCGTCAATGCACACATCAGTATTATTGATGAAGCGATGAAATTTCGAATGACAATATAGTAGCACCGTTCATAAATCACGTTTCCTACCTAATAAACATTCCCACGAACCCACCGCATACCCAAACATTTTTCTGTGAACACGCATTTTCCTAGAATAAAATTAATTACTCCTCAACGTTAAGTGTCTCTAGTACGAACATAAAAACTACAACCCGACGTCGTAATCGTGAGTTTTTCACCGAAAAATGACGTGAAATTTTCGAAACACCTCCGGTTATTACTCGCGCCTCGTCCGACAATTTTTTCCACGACGTTTACGAGATTGTTGACCCAATGATATAGTAGCCGAAGAAAAGAATAATATGAAGCCATTTCTTTTACCTGTTCTTCGGTGAGACCCTTACCTGATGTAAACATTTCGTAGTTTCTTTCAGTCGGGCCGACCGACAGTTGTCTGAATTTTAAACGTATCCCGAGAATTCCGATAACAAGAGCCCGTCATAATATAATTAAATGCAGCAGAAACGGGTCATTTTCGGAATTTTGTAATACGAGATTTTTTTTTTTCGGTGAAGGGCAAGAGACAAGCCCAGATGCTGTTTGCGGTCGATCGGGTTGTCTTCGGATGGGTACACCGTTTTATAATGATTATAAAAAAGCGGATTATTTGTTGTGCGACATGCTCGAAAGGTGATTGGCTTTGTTTTCAGCGGACGTTTCTCTTTTGGGTTTCGACGAAAAAATCGTCACAATTATGACGAGAACCTGTTGTGGGCTTGTTACCGTCGAAATCGCGTATTTTTACATGGTTTCGTGAAAACTGATGTGGTCTGATAGAAGGGAGATTGTTTATAAGACAAATGTGTCTAACAGCTGATTAAAAAAGGGACTCTTTAAATTAGGTCAGAGTATATAAGTGGGTATTCAATAATCTCTTAAACTATGGTGCAATTGCTACAGTGCGTTGACTGACCTGTTTTGGTCCTTTAGCTCAAAGATCCCATAAGAAAAAGTTGGTGCAATCAGCTGTAGTCCAAGAAACATACTTTTCCCCGTCTAAAAGCCATATATGTGACTTACTCTCATGCAGTCAATCCCCGCATGCAGTTGAAGCCTTTCGTTAGCAAGAATAAGGCAATCAGGATCATAGCCAATGTTTCCTACAGTAGAACACTGTCGTCCTCTATTCAAGAACTCAAAATTATATCCTTGCCATGTATTATCATATTTTCCAACGTTTGAGAAATACTTAAAATAACACTAAATCCCTCACGAATGCTGACTTGACAGCAAAAGGATTAATATTCTTTCTATTGTCGAAAATAGAAAGGAATCGATGGATTGAAATTTCACAATCACTCAAAATTAAGTTATTACCGAGAGAAAATATTTTGAAATATTACACAAATGCACAAAAAGCCTCTTTAGATCGGTTTGTTTGTCAATTTACAATTGTCAGATTTACTGTCGTCTTGCAGATATGCCCGCAGTCTATACGACAGTAAGATCCTCCATCGGCAGGGATAATGTGTTCTGATTATTCAGAACCACAAATGTGTCTGTTTTTGATGCATATCTTGTGTTCACTCTTTCGCACTTCCAGAGGTCTGAACGTTTCACCGATACATTTTGTGTGAGTGTGTGTGTGTGTATGTGTCAGTATTGAACGTGAAGTATTTGTTGTTTTGAATGTTTTTCTAACATTATACATGTTGCCGATCCGTTTAATCTTTTCTGTAACTATATCCTCTGATGATAACTTCTCATTATAATATTTTTTGCAGGTATGTATGGCATGTGTTCGTAAAGCTTAGGAGAAAATCATCATCTGGTGAGTTTTCTGATATGTAAATTCTATATTTTTTTTCCTTTTTTATTTGATGATAGTAATTGAAAACGACAACTTTATTCGTACGAGTAATATTATTTCGATATTAAAAATTCTTCATTTCGAAATAATTCCAATAGAATGGTGCATTCTCACCATTATTGAAAATGATTAATTATATCCATCGAAGAACATTCGAATGCTACACCTAAACACGGCTCACCTGTTAATTTGTTTGCTATATAGATCATTATTCCTGTCGGTTGAGAAAATTATTAGTGATTTACCTCGCGATTTAGGTTGCCGAGCTTGCATTTGTTGTACAATTCACAACCAGTTCAATAAGGCTTCATAGTTACAATCTCAGCATGCAGTCGTATTATCGGTAGATAAAAAGCTTTTATTTCGGTGAAACGAACAAAGATCGTTTATGTAAATGACAAAAAGAATTGTGGCCTCAGTGCATGTCTTGGATGTGGAATTATTGTTCTGAACGGACACAGTGCTACGCTCGATGTTCAATTCTAATCTAATTCGTATCTATTTTTTTATATATATGGAGATTCACACGAAAGGGAAGCCCTGTAATGTTCAAAGAACACCGCTTGAATCAAGGGACAGGAGATACGAATAAACATTCTCTTTGAATTCCTGAAGTTTGTGAGCCTCAGGATAACCTCGTACTCGTCGAGTCATCCCTGTAGAAATTGCCAAGGGGGGAACGAATGATAACAATTCGGAAGAGCATCGACCGCGGAAGTATCTATAGAAGAGAGACAACTCTCCGACCCTTGAACGATGTTCCTATGAAGTGAGCGAGTCTGTGAGCGATGAATCACCAACAAGACGAATTGCCTTTCTCTGAATAGAATCGAGAAGCCTCAATGGAAATCCAAGTTTCTGGGAAGCACCTTTAGCGATCGATCTCACATGGTTCTCCCATGAGAGATTATCACTGATCGTAATTCCTAGCATCGAAATACTTGATTTTGTAGGAATAGTTAATCCTGACATCTGAATACTAGATGATGATAGATCGGCTTTTCTTGAGAAGAGACTCGTAGCATCAAATTCCACCAAGTTCATGTTACTCCATTTTATTATTTTTACCAACTCGTCGTTAATTTTATGGACGTGAATGTTTCTTTGAATTTTTGTTTCTCGAGCTGGTATGGGGACTCTGGAAGAGAAACTGGCTTTAATATTATGTCGGTAAGATCAAAAAATGTTATTCATATTTCATCAGTATCTAATTCGTATCTAAATATAATTTTTATAAAACACGATTAACCAAAAAAAAGTAACGAGCAGAGCTCGGTCATCAAGGTAATGAAATTGTAAATGAAAACTAAAACATAGTGATAATATAAGTAATTTGGGTAATGATATGCAAACTTGTACTCCGACTGAAGTTAGGTAAGTGGCAATCGATGCAAGTAGTGATGTATAACAAACAAGTGACAAGCTGGAGGCAAGAGATATTTCTGTGAAATTTTAATATCTTTCAGTTGCAAAGATTGTTAGAGTGCTTGGGGTTTGTAGGATTAAAGAAATTAATTTCACCGCAAGGTATTATGGAGAAAAAAACTTATTGAACCTACTATGCTAAATAAAAGATAATTGAAGACAATACGTTGGTCTTGTTGGTGATACTTCGCTCACGGACTCGCTCACTTCGTCGGAGCATCGTAGCAGGGTTGAAAGCGTGTCTCTCTTCTATAGAATATTTCCATCATATGTTGAAAATCCCATATGAAGCGGGACATTTTCGGGCTGGTAAATACCCGGTAGGTATCGAAAAATACCCGCTCGGTCCGTGTATCTATAGTAACGATTGTTAAAATGTACATTTGTCATCTTGACAGGCATAAATACTGAATTTTAAACGTCGTTGTTTCAACTCCGGAAATATTCTACCGAATGACACTCGTGCATCAAAATAAACCTGATAATTTTCCATTCAAGCATGTTGTAAAAAACTGCATTCGGTTATTTTCATATATTGCTAAAAGAGCCCTCCCCCTTCGGAGTCGGGCTCTTTCGACAAAATATGAAAATAAACTCATGCAGTTTTTAAACATGCTTTCATGGAAAATATCGGTAATTTTGAAGCACTTGTGTAATTACTCCCGATAATTTCACGGTTAGTGCTCTTCCGAATTGTCTTCAATCTCGTTCCACCATTGGGAATAATCTCTTCCCTTTGTTGTGAGCTTGACCTATCGAACCTCTCTTGCTCAGGGACATTTTTTTATAGGAACAAGCTGAACTTTGAAATTCCTTACCGAAGGTTTTTTCCCGAGGCTTAGAAACGTTAAAAATTTGAAGAGAATATTAATTCTAATCCCATGTCCCTTGATTCAAGCGGCGTTCCTTTGAACATTACATGCCTTCCCTTTCGTGGGAATCTGTACATGAAAATGAGAAAAAATCGTTATAAAAACGCGTGTCATCCGGCACTCAATTAAAAAAAAAAATCTCAACTAGAGGTATTCCGAATGGAACTTTACCCAGCTGCCTCTCCTCTATCAAATGTCGAGAACGAACGAAGAAACCCTCCTCCGGGTTCGGCCCTGCCAAAAACGCAAACGACTCTCGTCCATCACCGAATTTCCGAAATGAAATACCTTCTCCGCGAATTCCGCAATTACGGCCCGCGTTTCGACACACATAAAAATCACCAGTTCCCCGTAAAACGGACCGTATCAAATATCTGGAACTTGGAGACGCTCCGGAGCAGCGCCTAATTGGCAAAATTATTCCGAGCGTCCCGTTCTATATCTGTCTCTCTCTCTCATTCTTTATCGCTTTCTCTGTCTCTCTCGCTGTCGTCGGCCTCAATTAAAGCGAGCTTTGCCGGATAATTTACAAAATCTCCGAGCTGAGCTTATACAGGAGAAAATTCCGATTCTTTCGATCGTTGCTCGTGTCTTAATGCGGTTGAAAGAATGATTGGCTGATTTTATTTTTTTTCTCCTAATCTAGAGCCATCGCATGCAGATATTTTGACAGGTGGAATCTGCGCGATTACCTTCTCAGTCCATCGAAGTTACATTAGGGGGTTTCTTTTTTCAGAGGACGCATTTAATTTTTTCGCTGTGTAGGGGAGTTTATTAGGGGAGGTTAGGGTTAGCTTAAATCCTCGCCTAAATCCAAGTTTGTGGGGTCGCAAGGCAAGGCAAGGCATTTCACACTGAAATGACATCAGAACGTTTCCAAAGAGGCGGTATTATCCTAATTTCGTTTATTTATTACATTTATATATATATATATGTATATATATATATATATAAAATTGAGTCAACTTGTCATTGTTATTTCATTCATGTATTTTCTGTTTGCTTTGATCCAATTTCATTTAAATCACACGTTATTGTCCCGAGGAAGGTAATAAACATTACCAAAAGCTCGACAGATAACAATATAGTCGAAAATAGAGGGTGATTTTTTTTTTTATTTCGACTTTCCCCCCGTAATCTAGGAGTGAAATTATATTATATGTCCAAAATTAATTGAACGTCACCTTCAAATTTTCATGTTCACTTTTTGCCTTTATTTTATCATTCAATCTCACGTTAGTAAGTAACTATTCCATTATATTATCATATCATATATTGTTATGTATTATATTATAGACGTCCTGAGGAAGGCAATAAAGCTTGACAAATAACAAAGAGTTTTCTTTGTGATACAGCCGAACAGAACTGACTGCAACCCCAAAAGATTCACTATATATATATATATATATATATATATATATATATATATATATATATATATATATATATATATATATATATATATATATATATATATGCCAAAATTGTTTCTTCCGGGGTTTATATCCGTTGATGGACTGTTAAGGTAAGCGTCCATAGGTACGCATCGTACGTATCGTAAGGATTGTACGAAAAGGATTTTAGAATTATTAGTATAGTAAGTTATACATATGCGTCCACTGACCGGCAGCGGACGGATCGCACGTATCGGTCCGTCGGTAATGCCGATGAAATTTATCGAAGGGGCAACTTTTCCGACTGGTGCGGATGACAACATGCGGATTGCCGATAAGTGGACGCATGTCACAATAGGTAGTCACTGGTCGCCTCACAGATCATTTGAATTTTGTTACATTTCGACACTAAGTACACACACGTGTTTTAATTATATTTGTTATTACGCATATCATGGAGCAAATCAGTGAATAGTGTATGATATTCTCCAAATTGTGATTTTTTTTTTGAATATGTCATGTATCCACAATCTATGTCTTCTCTTATTCCCCTCCTTTCTTCTTCATCTAATAACAAAGCAATAATGACAAGTTCTTCATCACTTTCCATGATCGGAAACATTACACACTGTAATGTTTCCGAACGTCCACTCACTACGAAAATGCGTATGTTACTTAAAAGCCGACCGTCGCATCGGCAATCCGATCGCTACGGACACAGTGGACGCACTACCACAAATCGATCCGTTTTATACGATCCGTACGATACGTACGATGCGTACCTATGGACGCTTACCTTTAGAAGAATATATTATGTCAATACCGTCCTGGCTAGTTACCCCCTTACGAAATAACCAAGCAAGACAAAGTTCTGACTTCAATAATTGTCTTTTCTGCGTCAGGGATACTGGCTTTTTATAATACTTCTCTCTCAAGATTCAATTATATGTATTATGTATGTGTTTCCTTTCGATATAAACTTGTGCCTACATGACGTGAAGATTCCTTCATCATTACATTTAGAAATGGAAGTTTATTTTTATTTTGAATATTGTTGTTCCTCATGGAATTTCTCCGCGAGTATTGATCAAGTTCCAAGTTATCGACAAGATGTTTGACAGTGATGTGTATCGACAGTTGCTCTTTTGCTTTGTTATGTGTTATCATCTTGCGTTGCTTCGATAAAGAAGCCAAAATTCACTCCCTCATACCTTCCTTCTCACCACGAAAATAATCATCTTCCTGAATATATTTTTTATGGATGATTTTTCTGCGAGTAATGACCCGGCTCCAAATTATCGACAAGATATTTTACAGTGAATTTTACTGACAGTTTCTTTATCTACCATAATTCCATTCGTAACGTTGCTTCAACACCGTGGTCGTGTAATGGCGTTCGACCGGAGCCGGAGGTACGAAATCGAGACGTTTTGTGCGCTTCGCGTTAATTCGCCGAGAATCCCGTCGAGGAAATCGCCTCCTTTTTTCGCGGCTGCCGCCGACGAAGGTACTTAACGAGCGAACAACTTCAATTTTACATGTGTCACGATTCATCCGTCATTTTTTATGAGGCTCGTTATTGGACCGGTCTAGAGGTGATACCTGACAGAGAAAAATGCTTTCTTTGGCGACGGGTGAGGAGTGTTGAAAGGTGGTTTTTTGGTAATTGCGGAGAAAGGCGCGTCGAAAAAATATTTGTTGGATTTAGTCTTTTCAATTTATCGAAAGGAATTACTCAAAATTTTATCGACGAATTTTGTCCCAACGATTTTCCGGGCGGAAAGTAACGATTTCCGCAATTATAGTATGGTATGGGACGAGCAAGGTTCGTGTTGCAGAAGTCATACTCGTGGGAAATGAGTGTTCCTGTCGAGTTGCATACTATACTTTATCTACGACTACTCAAGCACTTCAAGCCGGCTGAGGGTAATGGCCGTGGTTTGAGTGTTATATTCACTGTTTTCTGATTTCGAATTAGAAAGTGGCACTTTTAAAAAAAATTGTCAGCATTACATTGGTTTACTTTGTATCACAAGAATAAAACAAAAACATTCACTTATGTGTAATATCACACATGGAATCTCACACATGCCTATTGAAGTGAAGAATCATTCATTTAGGGTATTAATTTTTTGTTAAACTATTAAAGTAGTTGTATGATGCATATCTCATAATTTCGACAGAAACTAAACCTTCAAATATCCTGATTATTAATTAGGATAATGGTGAACACATGTAATCTCTTAATTTAATAGTATTTGGCACAGTATCTTTGATTTATTCCTTCCTTTAATATTACAAGCACTCCAAATATATAATATAAAATTTCACAATGTAACAGGAGAGCCTCTTGCGCTACCTCGTCCCTTCCTCATCCGTATTTTTTCTATCAGCAAACATTCAGTTCCAGTCTAACTTTCTAACTGGTTACATGAATAGCTATTCCACACTCTCCGGTGTAACTGTTCTTTTTTTTGAACTTCTGACTGAATCCTGTCAAAAAAAAATTGTTGGTCGAAACGTTACAAAGATAGCTCCAATAAATTAAATGGGAAAAGGAAAGAATTGTAACAGAGTGAATGAAAAAATTAAGAGAATAATAATTGAAGAAACAATATTCAATCAATTAAATCGACGAGAGATGTGAAAACGGAAAAACAAAAAACTGGAATTAATGAATTATGAAATTGGAAAATTAAATGCTAAAAAATTTCGAAATGAAATGTTCAAATTCATGAAACATCAAATAAAATACAAAAAAATTAAACAAAAACTGATAATATCCAAAAATGGAAAAGTTGAAAAAAAATATTGAAAAATCCAATCTGATATTATAAGATTTTTAATCATGGAAATAATGTTTTTGTATTTTTACCATGAAAATTTCGAAGGCTATATTTTTTCACATCTGTAAAAAAAATGTACTTGACCTATACGAAAATTGCCTTTTCCGAACTCAATAGTTCGTCGTTAACTGGAATCGCATGCGTAAAGGTACACTTTATGCACTGTAAATAACTACCAACGAATACGTTGTTATTTACCAACAGAATGGGAGCAATCAGCATTGGTCCTAGGAAACATTTTTGCGGGAAGTTTTTTGCTATTAAGTTTCCAGAACACAATTTATTACAAATTGGAATGTCGGGTCAACAATGTAACGATGTCTTGATGTGATTTTTTTAGTAATTTCTAAAAGGTAAACTTGACAAAATATATCGAATCAATGTGCCAATGGACAAAATATTTTTTGTATAAGCCAAATACATATCGTGGTTTTATAAATCTTACAAGAGTATATTTTGATATACTTATTGCCTATAGATCAGTATCTATTCGAAATGGAAATGAAAAATTACTGTTGGATATTCATTGTTTGGACTCTGCGTTGAAAAAAAATCATTGCTATCTGTTATGTGCGGTCCTTCGAGCCAGATCAGGTGTTGTAATTATAGGAAAAAAGTTTTTTCTACTGGCGTACGGAAACGTCCACTTTTCCGCACTAGTGCGGTAAAGTAAATCTGTTGAGTTTTTTGAATATGCCGACACTCGAATATTTTAAATGTATTTATATGGTTGTAGTTTACAGAATAACTAAAAATGAAGAAATGTTTTGGGAATTCTGCTATAATCTTTGATAAAAAGAACGGTATGTTTCAATTTATTGATATGATTATTTAATGGCCCTGGTATAAACCTCGTCACATGAATATCAAATAATAATGAACATCTGACATTTATCATTTGTCACTGAATTACCGCAGCAACAAAGAAAAAATCAATCTGTCAGTCGAAACACTATCTTGACAAAACCAATTATATGACCCTTTCCAGCCAAGTTGCTGACAAAGCAGTGAAAAACCGAAATTTTACTTCATTGAAAGACATTTTAGGCTCTGCGTTTAATTTGCAGAATGCAAGAAATTGCTTCAATAATAATAATAATTAATTTGTTGTTATGTATTCAATAATAAATATCTCTTTATGATAACTTTCGGGTTTTTTCGCACGCTAGTAGAAAAAATGGTGTACCTAACACGTGCGTAAAGTGACTTTTCCGCACGCGATTACTGCTAACGCGTCATTCGGTCTTCTGCAATGACGTGCGAAAAAGTATCATTTTCCGCACTTGTAAGGTAAACTACTAATCAGTAATGGTCTTTATCATTGTGAGTACTATTCTCTTAACGGTGGAATGGGTATGGTTATTCGCTTCGCTACAGAAAATAATTCAATTTCTTCCAGAATAGGTACACCAATTCGAAATGCAGTCAAAGTCGACTCCAGTTTGAAATCATTCACGTAACCACTAAAAATAGAGACCGTTCGGTAAATTTAGCGCGACTGCATTAAAGAACCATCCGGCAAACCATTAACTGCACTTCGAACCTGTGCCGTTACTCACCTTTTAACGACCAATCACATTAACCGAAACGGCGGCGGCGCATCTCGTCCGCACACCCTGTAGAAAGAGTTGAGAATAACAATTCCCTCGGACTCATTGCAATAAAACGAAATAAGAAGGCGAAAGTTCCCAAGTACTCTTTCGACTCCGCCAAATTCTCCGAGATTTATGCCTTTTTTATGACTTTCCTAATTTTTATCGGATTACGTCCTTTTTTGCCACGGCGAGGGGCGGAAAGGGAAGGACATTGTATGGAATCTTTCTAGGAGACTGGTGAAATAGTAAAAAGATGCTCGGAAATATCGGACCCTTAAACGCCGCGTTTTACAACGAATAATAAAAGGAAATCTTATTGCGGCTAAGATTAAGAGTGGGAGCAGAGGCATCACACGAGGGGAGTTTTATGGGTTGCGAATACGCGGTCATGACTTCCACAAATACGGGATAACGATTTATTTCATCGGGCTTTTGAGATAAGGGTCGATAGGCGGTCAGTTTTATCAATTGAAAAACGCGTTATCAGAACTGGATTAGTTATGGTGCTATTTGATGTTACTTCTTTCATCGAATACCCGAATTACCTTCTCCAAAATCATGGAAATGGTAGGGGCACTGAGGTGGCACGAAAAATCACCAGATTCAACACCTCGGTGTTATCTTTAAATTTCCGAGTTTCAACTAGAAATTTTGTTGTGAAATTCCGTCTTACGACTCTACAGTCGATTGCACCGCCTTTTGTTATGGAAACATTGAGATAATGGCCCATTAATAGTTATTTACGTGACAAGTGGGATATAGACATTATTAACGCACGTATGTGAGGATTGTACGACGAAGCCGTAGGCTGAGTTGTGTAATCACATGAGTGCGTTAATTATGTAGTATCCCACATGATGCGTACCAAATTTTATCTACAACTGTCAGCGTTTTCATAACTATCTTTAAATGTACCTCATTGGTATTCCACTTCGACGAACCTACTCATGACAGTTTTCTGATAATTGAACACAAGTTGCCTGTGATCATTTTTGTAAGCGTAGCAACGGTAGTTATAAACAGAGCCTTTTATTGATGTCAAATTAAATTGTCAGATCGATATCCAGAACCATTATTGAGTTTCTTGAGTGAAAATGTTCTCAAGTAAAGATGATCTACCATCCGATATTGAAAATGCGGCGACAAGTACACTTTACATATAATAAATAAGTTTTGGCGTGAATTGTGAGTGATAATTACCATTTTGCTCAATGCTTATTGTTATTGTTTATGAATCAAGAAAATTTTCATGTAATTCTGGAGAGAAAAATAACGTTTTGTTGAATTTTATCGTTTCCTATTTGAATTTTCTTTGTATCCCCATTCAATGAACGATTTATTTTGGTTAAAATTTATTTCCTATCTTATTACCACACCAGTGCGGTAATATATATTCAAAAAAGCACTATTGCGGTAATAAACGTCAGTATGACATTCAAAAAAGTGTCAAATCATAATCATTACTTTACAGTTATAGATAACTGCACTGCATCGATTCTCACCTAACCCTTATATTCTCAGGGGTAATATAATAAGTGGTATGATTATTACCGATAATTTTTTGGAATATTAATGAATTACAATCCCAAAGCTGAAAATACAACGAGTCCGCAGGACGAGTTGTATTTTCTTGCATTGGGATTGCCAATGAATTGATATTCCAAAAAATTATAGGTTATTAATCATACCACGAATTATATTTAGGACGACAATATAACCCCTGTTTGAGCAAAAATTGTTGAATTGCCTGGTAATTGATTCTTTATTTCTGGCCGTATTCAAGGGAATACTCTTTTCCACTGCTTCATCTATGATACCAATCGCCATTTGTCCCCAACGATCGCTCATATTGATTAAGAAATATAATTAATCAAAACACATAGATTTGACGTTTATAATTTAAATCATTATTTTCACTTGACAGCTAGTAAAACAAAAACTAAGCAGGTTTATCACCGTGAAAATACAGCGACAAGCTATATTTTCACTGTAATTCGGATTCTATTGGCTGAATTTCAAAATTTGAAATAGACTGATTGGTTGTTAAGCAATGAGATATATTGTCCTTTGAATATACGTTAGTGGTTCATTTCCTCTGTGAGGTTAAATTTATTCTGTTATAATTGATTATATTAATGCTTTGGAACATGATTTAATTGAAGATACAGTAGGTTTCGTACTACTGTGTAGGTAATTTGAGACTGGCCTGAACAGATTGTTCGAAAGATGATTTGATTTAACGCCAGTCTTCAAGTATGCCCACTGACTATGTCAAATGTTTTTACATTTTCCTCGCAGGAGGAATGGGCGAATTCGGCTTGCTTTTGGAATACCTCGTCCATTGGTAGATGGCGCAATAACTTCGTTGTTCGCATCAACTTTGGTCGGGGCTTGATCCTTTGAAGGATTTTGATTTTTAATTATGGGAGGTCATCGACTTTATGTTGATGATGGCCCTGCCTTGCACTGACGAGTGGCCAAATAGCCCGAAACCGGTCTGCAAGTGTGTCCGTATCTATAATTGAAAATCAATTCCTTCATTTGTATCGTCGAAAGCAAATGCAGGATTTACTTCTGTGAAGAAACCTGCACTGGCACCTATAATTCAATGCCCTTCGTGGTATTAGCCACGGGAGTAGTTGTTTTCTGACAGGTAATAATAATAATAATAATAATAATATGGCTTTTATTGATAGGAAAAAAAAATATACAAAAAAATTATAATATAAGCTCCTATCAAACGGCAGGATTCAATTTCTGACTATGCCACGAAAAAAATCACAGCATGGGCAGACCTTGCTCTTCCATCCAACCGGAGGTGCCAGCCGAAACCTACTGTGTAGGTAATTTGAGACTGGCCTGAACAGATTGTTCGAAAGATGATTTAAGAAGACATTCCAGAAGAATAATTGATAATTATATTGCTTTCTGGGAAATCCCATTCTCACTTATTTTTTACACTCAAATCGCGATGATGAAGAATAATTTCGTCACGTTTTGATCTGTCAAGTAATATATCTCGATAGTGGTAGGATTTCTACTGGAGGTGTCATTTTTATGCTTTGAATGAAAGGTAAATTCATAAAATTATCTATAACCTATAAGTTCATTTATCAGATCAAAAAGCAGGTAGACACTACTTGAGAAGAGATGCAACAGACTGAATAGAGAAATCACTGTCCACAGAAAAAAACGCTATCGTTTGTGTAATGATTAAGCACATAGATCTACATCGGCATGCAGTAAAAAAAATTAACATTTTATTTTCTAATGTGTGTGTTCAAATGTGGTTTTCTCTGTGAACGATGACGTGTCTGGTATTCCAGACCGTCTAAGAGGATTGAAATAGGGTTGAGAACTTGAGAACATTGTGGAAACTGATATAATATTTATGGTAATAATATTTATAATGATATCTCTTTTTCCAAAACATGAAATCTTATGATAATAATTTCGTTCATACAATGTTTGAGAGGAAAAAAGTTACTGAAAATACACGAGTGTTTCAACTGCTATAGCATAATAGAAAAAAAACAGTTCTAATAATCTTTCATAATGAAAGAACGCAGATTAAGTAGTTCGAATAAGTAATAGTACAATATTTTTGCATTCTCGGAATTAATGCTTTCAACTGAGATCACAAATGATTCATAGTTGACTGAGGTAGAATGGCACAGCAGGTTTAAGCACTGGGAGTATGGGATATTCAAAAAGAATTCAAATTCTGCGGTTGAGTATTTTATAAAGAGCATATTTGCTTCCTTTTGACTGCCTGAAAAAATGAATGCCTATAAAGCGTCTAAAGATACATATACATTTTTTTCTGTGTATGATGCGGAAGCTGATAACTTCACATCCGCAAGTTTTCAGGGGTATATTGTTACATAGCTAATTGATGCTGTTTCAAGGGTTTCGTATACATTTGGCAGACTGAAGTTATGTTCTCAAACATACTCTTGTGTAATTATTTATGAGCATGATGAAATGAGACAATATTTATCTAAAGAATGGGTAGAACGAACACCCAATAAACTTCTGAAATGAAAAATTCAACTAATGAATAATTTATCTTATATCGAGTCCTCGAAGTCCTGAGGCGTTTGATTACAGATACAGAAAACTACGTGAGTACACTGGACTTGAATTTAGCTTCCTTATTTTCCTGTATTCATCAGTTTCCTATGATTTTTTGTATCATTCTTCGGTAATTTTTCATTCTCCATTTCACATTTTTTTTGCTTTACTGTATTTAATAATGATCCATCGATACAGACTTCTGAGGAACTACAAAAAATCATGACCGAGGCTACAAATACTTTCAGTGACTGGTGTAGCACAAATAATTTGATACTAAATTCATAGAAGACAGTAGACCTTCATTTCAAGTGTAGGAAAAGTAGCCACTGCATATCTTCCAATGAAATACAGACTTCCGGATGTATAAAATTTTTGGGCCTCCACCTGGATGAGACTTCATCATGGGATAAACATATACAGAGCACATTTAAAAAAGTAAGTTACAGTTACTATGCTTTTTTGAAACTGAAATCTGTAGATAGAAAAGTATTGATTGACATGTTCTACACGAACTGTCATCTCACCTACAACGTTGTTGAGTAGGAAGACTCCGTAGTGGAATTTAATGCCAGGAAAACCCAGGCATGTATCTTCTCAAGAAAAGCCGATCTTTTATTATCAAATATTCAGATGTCAGGAGTAACTATTCCTACAAAATCAAGTATCTCGATGCTAGGAATTACGATCAGTGATAATCTCTCATGGGATAACCATGTGAGATCGATCGCTAAAAGTTCTTCCCATAAACTTGGATTTCTATTTCATGCGAAGAAATACTTCACTTCTCGTCAGCTTCTAATGATCTACAAAGGTCAGATACGACCTGTCATGGAACACAGTTCTCATGTGTGGAGTTCGGTACCGAAACATTCATTGAGGCTTCTCGATTCTATTCAGAGAAAGGCAATCCGTCTTGTTTGTGATTTTTCGCTCACAGACTCGCTCACTTCATTGGAACATCGTAGAAGGGTCGGAGACTTGTCTCTCTTCTATAGATACTTTCACGTTCGATGCTCTTCCGATTTGTGATCAATCGTTACCCCCTTGGCAATAACTACAAGGATAACTCGACGGGTACAGAATTCCCACCCCTTTGTTGTGAATTTGGAAACCTGTCGAACCGATCTTGCTCAGGGATCTTTTTTCAATAGAACAGCTGAGCTTCGGAACTCCTTGCCATAAGAAGTTTTTCCTGAGGCTTACAAACTTCAGAAAGTCAAAGTAAATGTTAATTCGTATCGCCTGTCCCTTGATTCACGCGGTGTTCTTTGAACATTACAGGGCTTCCATTTCGTGTGAATCTGCAGAAAAAACTGTTCAGTCATTAGAACCTTCTGAAAATAAACCCGGATTTTGGTTCCTTTTTCAAGTACTATATTGTTCCTATGTTCGATTTTGAAGTTTTTGACTTTACATTTTTTTTTTGGAAATAATCTCAACATATATCCCTCCTACACCCAGCCCAATCGACCAAAGTGCGAGTATATCGTGTATAATAATTTGAGATGAAATACTCTGAGCTGCGGCCTCGGGATTTTATCAAATTAATATGCACTCATGTCATTAGCTAATCAAAATTCAAAAAATCGTGGATGTGCAGCACGCATTCCTACTGATTCAATTCGGTGCACACGGGTTATAAGCCCCAGAAAAAAAAATGTTTTTCAACTCGATGAAAGTAAGGCACTGTCTCGTAATTCGAACAATCCGTTTAACGAACCTAAACGTCTTTTCCACCGATCCATCTTAATATTTTCCGAGAACGGACAAGCGCGTACGATTCTCGAGAACCGAATATTAATAAAAAATCTCGGTATGATCCGACATGACGTTCTCGAATTCCGACGGCATTGTTCTAGAGAGAAGAATCTCTCTCCCCGCGACTTCGAAAATACTGCGGACTCATAACTTTCGTTCTTCCCAGAAACATATTTTGAAAGCGTACACCAGGTGTTGAATAAAGATGAATAAGAAGAACGCGCTCGATTCAAATGAGTCGGACGTGATTCGCACTCGGAAATCGCGCACCTGATGCTGGGAAATTCTATCTCTTGTTTTGGGAAGAAACGACGAGAATGGTTTCGTCTTCCTTTCGTCGTAATCGGTGAAGTGTCGCTTCGGCGGTGTAGAGTTTCTTGAGGAAACTTTTTCTAGAAAATAGTCACCGTTGAGCACAGATCTCAAGAAATTATTGGACTGGGCCAAAGAGAGAGAGAGAATCGATCTACAGACTAGAAGAAGATGCGATGTCGTGATTAGCGATATGACTAATATTCCGGTAACGTTCTCTTACTGACTTGAGTAATGAACCCCACGTAAAGTCCTTGAAGTCGATGGTTTTTCTAACGGAATTCGGTTTTTGTTTGCTCAGTTTTGACTATCGAATCAATATTATATCGAATTCAAACAGTTAAATTTTCCTAGACATTAGTGGAAGTCAAATTTTTTCTATATTCCGGTGTTCATGGAAATAAACATCAAAATAATGTCATTTGTCAACCAAGAATATATTTTTCACATTATCTCTCTTTTTAATATACACTCACCAGCATAATAAGTGCATCAGTCCAAATTTTTATGAACGACTAGGTTTTAAGGAATGTGAGTAAATTTTAATGTCTGACAGGATCATTATCACCAAAAACAGCAAAAAGGGAGGACCACAAAAAATAACAACTACTAATTCATCAAAATAATGAAATGAACATACAATCAGTGAATTCACAACTCTGGTCGGATAATGATCAATGTACTAATTATGCCGGTGTGTATATTCCTCACTGACTCGAATAAATGTTGATTGGGACAGACACGTGGATAGCCAGTCCAGATATTCTAGAGAGTCTATGAATTCTGCAGGGTGAGGCGAAATCTAATTTTTATTAAAAAAATCAATAATCATTGATTTTTTTTTAAATCACGATTCATTCGATTTTTTTGATTTTTTAAATTTGAATACAAAATTTGAACATTTTGATTCTTTGAAATTATTGTTAATTATTTTAATGAATAAGTCTAATAATCTTAATACAATTTGCGGCTCAAAAACTTGTGACAACGCATTTGTCGCGCTTCTTGCAAGAAAATTCTTGTCGCCATTTTTTTTCCTTCTGTCCTATACAATCGCTCCACATTGCCGAGTGAGGCACAAACACGAACGCGTTTGTTGTGCTTTTTGCAAGAATATTCCTGTCGAGGGTTGTTTTCCTTCTCAACCTATAAATTGACGTTGCCCAACAATTTCACGCATTTCTCTAGTTGTACACTCGGATATTAGAAACAGATTAGGCATAGAAAAAGGAGGAAAACTTGTGTTTTTGTTTAAATTGTATAACGAAAATATACAGTAATAAAATTTAGGTGTTACGTTTAGTTTAAGAATTTGGAATTATGAACTTCTTTTTTGTTGTTCTTCCCAAAAGCAGATACTCCTTTTGATCTTCAAGAAAACTTGTATATTATGTTGTTATCTGGTTCTGAGTAAAAAAACAGAAATTGATTTAAATCGTGATTTTGATTTTAAAAATCAAGCGATTTAAATTATGATTTTGATCGTGATTTTAATCAACCCAACCCTGATTTTCTGTTACTCAAACATACCAAAATATTTTTTCATTCTCGATCAAATGTCCTTTGAGAGCTTCCCTTGAAAGTATTGAGACTTGTATGGAAAAGTTAACCTGTTATTGAATGTTTCCACGACTGAAGAGATGCATAAACATCGAGGGGTGTTTCACTTCCGTAAAATTTGTACACCAAATCATAATTTTAAGTGGATTTCAGGATTTCTTCAAGGATTTCAGGTGGGATATCCAGATTTCAACAATATATCTACTGAGTTTTGTACACCGGATTTCCGAAGTAAAATACCCCTCGATAAACATATAACTTAACCGACTGAAAAGGGCGCTGGTTTGCAACCTATTGGAATCGATTCTCTCCATAACTCCCTGCGAGAAAATAAAATAACATTATTTTTTCCTTGTGGTCGCTTATTTGTGAATTAAAAATTGTAAAATAATAACGAAGTCAAATAAATTTGAACTATTTCTCTATAGCAACTAGACAATTATTATTCGAATAATCAAATCAATATTAAAACAACTAATGATTACGATGAAAAGATAAGACAGTTTCAAGAATTTCTAATTCATCCCTATCAAAGCAACGGATATTTTAGAACCAATAATCACATATTCTGCAAACTATTGGACATATTTCATCAAGAAAAACATTCAGGTCACTTTTTAAAATTCTGTTTTTTTAGTGTATATGTTTGGTATTTTCAATGATGGTATTAAAATAGTCTATCGTTTACCGAGGCTTATAGCCGATGCCCCCACTTTTATAATATAAAATATATATTATAGAATATTCAATAAATTCCCTGACCAATTGATATATCGGAAATATATTTGTCTTCAACAAAATATTAGTTTCGACAACATGACACAACTCTTTCATTGACAATCAATTTTAGTACAAAAAAATTCGTTTCGGTGGGAATCGAACCAACAACTATAAACTAGGCCTAACGTGCTACTCAACCAACTAGGCTATTTGGACTCTACAATTTCCGTTAATAATTATTGGTGTGAAGAGTTAGTAGATGTAATTCAAACTAGACTCAATGAACGAGAAAATATATCAGATATAAGTACATTTACAGCTTGAATTTCGGGTTTGTAGGTAGACAGATCAGAATTGTGACGTTTCTACCAGTTGTTCCTAGTAACCAAGTATTTTGTTCTCTGTGATTGGTGGGTTTCATAGCCTACCTCGTGTGAATATGAAATCATAACGATTTATTTGATTGGAATCGCCTACTTATCCGTTATTTTGGATGCGAACAGACAAAAAGGGTTTGTAACACTTTGGTATGAGAACAAAACAGAGAGGTTGAAAAAATTCTCCCAATAAGAAACTTTCACGAAAGAAAAATTGTATATATGCCTCAAATATGAATCGTAAAAGGACTGGACGTTATCCTTTCAAATAACACCTGGATGAGTTAGGGCTTCATAGTGGAGACTTTACATCACATAAGGCAACATTTGGACAACTAATCCGGGTCCAGAATTATATGACAGATATCTAGTGACC
This sequence comes from Zygogramma bicolorata, assembly GCA_032362365.1. Lineage (NCBI taxonomy): Eukaryota > Metazoa > Arthropoda > Insecta > Coleoptera > Chrysomelidae > Zygogramma > Zygogramma bicolorata. Next base: position 400,474 of record JAVJAQ010001811.1, on the reverse strand, counting down.
ACCATGTATAAACTCATTCAGGAGACAAAATTGTTGGATTGGGTGTCATGAAATATAGAGAAGGAAATCGCAATAAGCCCAGGAGGATGAAGTCCTTTCCAGAGACTTGACAGGAAGGACAAATCAGACGGATTCCACGGAAAGTAAAAAAAAATACTTCTGATACTTGGGATTCGTCGCTAACCGCTATTTCCACTTCACTGCATCCCAACAACAATCAACGAGCAATAACGTAATAACGAGAAAATTCCTGATTTCGAACAGGAAGAACTCTTGTCATAAAATCGAATTTAGCGATAAAACACGTTCATCTCCGAACTACCTAACAAGACCTCGTTCCGTACGAACAGAATCATTTCCGTTATTTAATTTAGTTAATTCGTCTTATTACTGAGGGGAATCCGCGCGTTCGAGAAGCCCGACCAGATGAAAAAGAAAGCTCGGATCCACGGCAAACATCTAATTTTTTCGCTACTCGCTCGAACATATATTTTTTTCCAGATCCACTTCGAAATAATAATCATTGCTCTCTTATCTTTTCATCCTCTTACCTCGTCGTAACAAATTAATCGCATTGGGGGATTTCCGAGCAAAATATCGAGTCGGAGTAGGGCATCGGTTGTATACAGGGTGTGTCGGAAATAGAGCATGGGACCGTAGTAAAAAAATGGCGTTTTTGGTTATTGTAGAGAAACCACAATTGGACAAATTTCGAGACAAATTCATCCGTTTCGAGAATTGAATACTCAAATTAATCACAACTCTCAAAATATATATTGAAGTCATAAATCAGCTTGTAAAAACAATGTTGCCATTTACTTCACTTCTCTAATCAACAAATCCTTTGGTCGCCTTGCCAGAGTGATAAACTCTTCAGTTTAAAATTAAGTTCTGTGAAGGAATCATCTCTAGTATAAAAAAATCTGTTTTTACTGTCGTAGACATCAAAGCTATTTTCTCTTATGTCTTGCCAGTAAAAGTGATTATTTTTAAATCTGAATAATTTTTCTGGAATTTGCAGATAAAATAGCATGTGCGGCTTCAATAAATACATTATGAACATGGATTGAATTAATTGAAAATGAATTGTGAATTCGATTCCCTAAAAATCATTCACGAGCAACAATTCACCGATAAAAAGAGTCAAAGTTTACTTTTTATGAAATGAATAGAAGCCAATGAAGATGTGAGTTTGTATTTCATATGAATTGATTTTGCAATACTGTCCAACTCTGGTAGATACCAATTATATTTTCAAAATAATTGAACGGTAAATTATCAAATACAAGACCCGATATTTTCAAATAAATTTGTTCAGCCTCGTGTTCAGCCGACAAATATACCAAGACCCGGTTTCACCAACGACTTCAACCTCGATTAACTTGCTAACTGGAATTTCTGAACGCATAAATGCGTACAAATATTCCAGTTAGCAAGATAATCCAGATCAGAATCGTTGGTCAAACTGGGCCTAAGAAGTCACGCCAGTACTGGGGATTAGTAAGTCGTGCCTGAAATTCTATGGAATAAAGAACTTGGAACAAATTGTACCAAGAATGTAATCATCTGGAAACCATCTCTGACTGAACAACTGGTTTTGAAGATTCTATTGCATTGCAAATGATATTTGTTTCCACGTCTAAATCAACCAGCCATGAAGTCCATTCAGAAGTAACGAAATAATACTTGATGCCTACTATTCATGGAAATCGCAGTATTAATCATTAAATTAACGCTTTCTTAAATGCTATGCCGTTTATGTTTATTACATATTTGTAACCCGATAAATAAACTTTATGGGGCAAACAATATCGTAATGGACTTGTATTTCCATTGAGAATACTACTGCCTGCATAATTATCAACGATTTCTTCTGAGATTTTAATTACATTTTCTCCTTATGGATAGTTGCATAATGATCGTTATATTTATATATCCGAACTGAGTGTCGAGGCAACTTTCATCTCATGCAACAATTTTCATGTAGTTAGAGATATTTGTTCGATTGTGGTAGACAATGCCCCTCGTTGAGTGGTTTTGGTTGGATCTTCCATTGCCTTTATAATTTACCCTATTGAATCAGTTTGAAAAACTCTTCATATATATTTATAGGAAACAAATTCAACTAAAATAATGAAATGAATAAGAGAACAGTAACACACATTCAGTCAAAGAACGAGAAAATTCACAATTGAAAAAATGAACCCAATCAGCAGAATTTGAATGAGTAGCTATAATGAGAATAAACACCCTTAAGAAACGTAACACGTTTGATATTATCTGCCTCTCTCTTTCTTATATGCAAATAGTCAATTGTGCTTCCGTGGCACTTACAGGCAAAATCACAGACCTCTTTCCATATTTAACGAATTGTAGTATGTTATGAGCGTAACAGCACACATTGCTTTGTCAATCTTTTCACAGTATTTTGGGAGGATTTTGCTTTGATGTGGTGGTAATTCCTTTCTACTCTGTAGTCCTGGAAACGCCTGAATGACGTAGAGATTTCATGTCGTGTCAACCGGAGGTTGGAAAAATTGTACTGAGTTTTATTCAAACCGAGTTCTAAACATGACTCGATACCCACCAAGTATTTCCATTTCGTTTGTGTGGCTGTATTTTTCCGATTGACAACGCCAACGCGAACGATTTTCATTTCGTTGCTCAACAGTCAATTTGAAAACGTTCGAATAATTGATACCGGAACGTTTTATAAATGGTGGCCGTATGGACTTTCATCACATCGGAATATTGACGACGAATTGGACAGTTCATCTATCAATCGAGCGACTCAAAAATTATTCCGATGAAGCGAATGCTTTATCGCGATTAATAAACAAAGAAGAATAATACATAAAATAACATTTCTACTCTAAACTTTCTATTCTCTAAATCAATACGAAAAATCAAAATTTTTGAATCGAGTAGGAGAAACTATAAACTGGAAATATATTCACTCAGGTCAAACTGCAATAAGATTTTCAACACGCATGAAAGAACTCAAAATGAGGGCGTGCCATACCAAGCTCGTCGTATTCAACTCTGCCTAGTAATAGGGAAGCCCAAGCGGGGATTTCGGGATTTACTAAAGCGCGGCAGATTAATATACAGGGGGATACCTTGTACCCGGTTAAGTACTTCCACCATATATGAGCCCTATATATATGGCTGCCCTTCAAGGATAAAGGATCAGATTAGTAAAAAAATATTGATCATCTGAAATTCTCGAGCGCGTCAGATTAAGGTAGGGTAAGTTACATCCTGAAACGTGTATATTCCACTAATCTGACAATTCGGGGATGTTAAAAATTTGTAAAAAAATGTCACCTCGACATTCTCGAGCTTGGCTAATTTTATTTTCATTTTCGAGGGAATAATTCAAGAACTGCAATAAATATATAATCTGACGATTTGCACAAGCCGAAATAATAAAAATTCATCGATAAAGTTTAATGCGTGCAGCTACGTGATTCCTATCTTCCCCTCTCCACGTTTCTATTTCTCTCTCTCTCTCTGTCTATTGCTTTCTCACTCCGCCCTCACCCTGGTTTCTGTTGCCATGACGCCATGACAGTTGATCACACAGACTCGTTGGTGGCATGATATTGTTTACAACAAATATCCGTTTTGAAATTTTAAAAATTTAATTGCTTATGATTTATTATTCTCTTATAATTACAAGTATTCTACAAAAAAAAAAAGCATACGCTTTTTTTATTTGTATGCTCTTTCCTGAGATTTTCAATTTATTTAGTTCAATGATTAAAAAAAATTAAAAAAAAAATCAAATTGGCAGAATAGGCGAATCCCTCCAGATAATCGTCAGATTGTGGACTGCAACGTCTAGGGCGTAAATATTAACCATATATATCTTAATCTAACGCGCTTGTTTATTTCAAAATGACGATTTTTATTTACATTCTATTAACGGTCGCGAGTCTGCGTCACACCCAAACCAATGGATTATTATATAAGCGCTTTTTTCCAGGTTCACTTAACATCGCCTCAGAAAATCTGACGCGCTCGAGAAAAAATTTTTTTTTCATTTTCTACCCTTACGTACGACCACCCCCATCTTGGAAACAATCAGATTAATATGTACAATTTTAAAAATATGTAGGACATAGATGATAGTAATATCTGACGCGCTCGAGTATGTCCATGCAACAGTTTTTTTTACATTTTCGAAAGTCTATAGCCGCTCCCCCCACCGATGCAAAGCTATACATTAAATAACATTTTTTTCTTTTTATTATCTAAGCTTCGCAACTCAATAGGTCTCTATGACGCTCTAGTAAATCCCGATTTAGTATCTTGGGCTCTCCTACTATAGGGAGACGGCATGCGATCGATCATGAATCCGAAATCCTTCATCTCCAACAGGAAAGTTTGAGAACCTGGATATTACAGAAATCAACAAATTCAAGAATTTCCCATATCTCATGAATAACTAAATAGAGTCAGGTAATTCGCCTCTGTTGAACATGTTCTCTCCATGTAATGAATGACCTGCCCATTATGTATCCAATGTCTCAAATCAATTAATTTATTGACTTAATACAACTGTTATCAATGAATAATGGATGAGATAGTCGTCTGAACGGAATTCCAGCGTGTCGGATCGAATTTTCTATGATATATTCGAGTTATTTAGTATATTTGCTTGTAGAAACGTATTGGGAATCATAGTAAAAATCTTACAGGCAATTGTATCAGTTTTGAATAATGGATTTTCTTCAAGTATCGGACATTTCTATTCATTATATTTGGAAACGACTGCTCCCATGTATATTTTTGGCTTGACGGTCATACTTCCTTCGTTTCTCTTCGTTCGCACTCTAAATGGAAAACTCGTGACCTTAGGGTCAGCGATTTGCTTCAGCCTTTCTGCCATTACTTCACGTAGAACGTAGACAGGAAAATAATTGGTTGTCCAACGTCCCTTCTTAAGGTTTCTGGTGATTCTCTCAGACCAATTTTTGATCCACTAGTTTCTTCTGCTAGCCATTGATTATAGTATATCACGTAACGATGAGTATAAGTAGCCTAATAGGCATGAGTGACAATTGAGAGCATGAATGCGTGCCGCAATTCACGAGTGCACGTTGCTAGCCTTTTCCTCGAGTTGTGTACTGTTTTTTTTTACTCCCACCATACTTGTGCGGGGATATCTGCTGGTGTAGCAAAAATTTCTCCGTTATCCCTCATTTTCAATTATCAACGAGACACCGGATGACAGCAGATAGGGAAAACAAATGCTTGCTTCATGGATATAACTGGATACAGTACCAATTCACAAACTGTAAAACAAATAATTACCCAGATATATCATTTCAATTCAATTTTACAAAGAACCTGAAACGAAAATTTGTTGCATTTTGTTTTTGGGCTATTGAATGTGGTCATGAGATCAAATTTATCAGGTCAAACGTTACATCTCCCATCGTTTTTGTAATGTTTTGGGTTTGCTAATAAAAGCCAAGATTGAATGAATTTTCTGATTTCCGTGATTTCCCCAAACACATACAAATTCACATTCTTTTTTGTCTCAACTCTAGCTACTACAGTTCTTTCTAGAAAAACCCGGACACGGAGAGTAAGTGACATGCGCATATGAAATTCGCTAATAGGAATAAAATATATATCTTTCCTTCCTTTCATTCGGGGTGTCACTGATAAAGTGAGCCGAATTCTGACAAAATACGACATCAAGACAGTTTTCACAGCAAACAATCAAATATCCTCCTTCCTGCGCTCACCTAAAGATACAATACCCAACGAATCACAAGGAATATATGAAATTCCTTGCCACGACTGCCCGAGCACGAACTAGCAGTATGTAATTCGGACATGACCTCGACTCTCTTTAAACACCACCACGAAACCGGACACAAAATTGACTTCAACAACACGAAGACCATTGCCACAGCAAAAACACTCCACTCCAGAATCATTCGCGAATCAATAGAAATTGAAAAACGCCCTCAATGCCTCAACAAACGAGACGACTCACAAAGACTCCCCAATTCCTGGAAACCGTTATTATCCCTTCGAACAAATCCATTAATTAATCCTTCTCAAACCAGACCTGTATACAGTCCGACAGTTTCAACAACGTCGGATTCTCATACAGCTATAAATACCATCCCTCCATCCACCAAACCACAATCTTCACTCTGTCAAGATAAGTGCTGGGGGTTAAGGAGACTTAGGCCTCGCCACCAAGTCGAGCAGTCTTGAGAATGGCTCCAAAGTGGGAGCCGAAACGTCGAAAGAAGAAAACTTCCAGACGCGGTTCAATATTGAAATTAACCTGACGTTCTGTACTACCAAAAAGACACTTAGCCAGTAATTTATTCGTTTTACCCCGTGAGGGGTGGAAAACGCAACCCCTAAAATTTATTTCCAATGTAACTTTTTTTTAATCATTTGTTTACCATTTAAAATTAATTTCCGATAGCCTGTTTCATTCTTAACAAAAAATGTCTCCTGGGTTTTTTGCCCAAAATAAACCAGTTCGCAGCAAAAAATTATTTTACCAACAACTACAGAGATCCATCGTCATAAATGCGAAAATACGAAACTGATCTATCTAGGTCGCTAGTAGCGATAGTGACAATTAAATTGGTATGACGCTGTCAGTTTGTGAATTTTCGAAATTGAATTAATACTCAAGGCCGAACCCAGGGGGGGGCAGAGGGTTTGGAACCCCCCAAAATTTTCCAACCAAAAAATAAAATTTTTCAAACGCATTACTTCAAGTTATAATTGTTCTTTCTCTTCTCCATAGGTGAATAAGGAAGACTTCAAACCAATTTCTAGTTAAAAATGTACGTGAATGATTTGTCAAATTTATTATAATTTTACTAACCCATTCACCTACGTGGATTAGTGGATGTACGTGATCCGTCGCTAACGGCGTAGACCGAAGCGTTTCATTACGTAAGTTGCCGTAAAGCATTATAGTTAGGCGCTATCACGATAGGTAGCAGCACGAAGAAAAGACCGCCATTCGCTTTCGCAAGTCTCTGACTACTCTCGGAAAAAAATTCGTTTTTATATGTTAGCAGTACAGTATTCCGAAACTAAACGAACGAGGAAATAGACGTTGAACCTTTGAGACTTTATGAAAAGATGGTTGATCTAGAACTAGTACCTTAGTGAGTACTCACTGTGGAAATTGTTTTGGGAAAAACAAATGGAACTCGACAAGCCTCCTTGTGCCATTGAGGCATTAAGCCAATGTAATAGGGAACTTCCTCCTGAAAATATTTGCTTCTTTGCCAGTGACCACTGCAACTGCTGAAAGGACTTTCTCCACTCTCAAGCGATTGAAGACGTACTTGAGAAATTCGTGTGGACAAGACAGACTCAGCGGGCTGGCTCTCATGTCGGTTCATAGAAGCCATAAAATTTCAACAGACAAAGTGATCGATGAATTCACTGAAGATAAAAAGTACAGAAGAATGGATTTTGTTTTGTAATGTAACTATTATTGTCTACAGACGTAATTTTGTACTGTATTGTACTAAACAGTGTTGAGTCTATTTGCATTGTCAATCTATTTATTTTCCTAGACACCAAATTAACAGGGAAAGTTTTTGTTGTTGTTATTATTTATATATTTATTATTTAGTGTCGTCCTAACTTTTGTTAATGAAGCTTGAAATGGCGTAAAAATGGGATATTTAACAATTAGTTTTAACGTTCTTTTGGGAGGGCCCCCTTTAAGGGGCTGTGTTGCTCCAATGGAGTTTCTTTATATGGGAGATCCTATCTTTGCTTCGATAAGGAATCACCTCCTTGAATGTTTTACACTTATTCAGTTACACCCTGCATAAAATCCTCTCACGTTCGAGTCCATATCACTTAGTATCTTCAAATTCAGTGCCTGAATATTTTCAGGCAATTCAAAATGAAATGCATTCCAATTCAGTTCGATTTTTTCTAATTTGGACAACAATAAATCCGATCAAATGATGTCGTGTAATTCACAGTTTATTTAAATTTCCACTTTAGATAAACGCAACTTTACGAACGTCGACTTTTTTATCTCGGCATTCGTTCCAATATCCTTAAGCACCCACTTTTCGGACCGACCTCTACGCCTTCGATATTTTCACGAGAGAAAAAAAAAACAACGGTCCCATACATTACGTTTCGGGTATAACGATGCCCCGAGAACTGCTTGGTATGCAGCGTCAGTTCAATCTGTCCCGATTACTCGTACGTTATTGATCCTTCGAGAACTGGTTCTCTTAATTGTGTTTTAATATAATACGTCGATAACTAATTACGGTTCTTAGCGGCTTATTACAAAGTATTGTGCACCGCGGTCCGGGCATGTGAAAACACGGTTTGGAAAGGTATTAAAAACTCCATTCGAATATCCTTTCTTTGAACATTTCTGACCAATCATCACGTTATCAGTCGACAAGGAGATTAGTGAATTAATTCGTGAGCGAAGTATCTTCGACAAGTCAGTTACCTTGATATTAGGTTTGTTCTAGCAACACATTTGACCGTTTGTAAATTGGTTTGAAGCAGTCAGAGGCATGCGCAAAATGAATTTCGCTCTCCAATATTCATCTTGCGCATGCCTCTGACTGCTTCAGACCAATTTCCAAACGGTCAAATGTGTTGCTAGAACAAACCTATTAATGAAATAAAATGTTTTGGTATCGAACACTACACAAGGGAACAGAATTCGAAGGTCGTTCTTAATATTTGTGTTCGATGTCAACGTGGGGAATATGCTTTCAATATTCGAAATGTTTGCATTCACAAATCCAAAGCCAGGCAGCTGTTTCGACATGTATTAGGTCACATCAGTGATATTTGGTAGGACTCCAAATGTCCGTCTATTCCTCAGAAAACAAAAATCTGAGGGTGTTGCAAATTGTGTTTACCTTAAAGGTAGACTGCCATCTATCGTGAGGAATTGTTAGGAAGAAATATTTATTATGGTTGTCAGATTTTTGTGACGCGTCTTGACGATAATTTCACGTGGTTATCGGTCAGTTCAAATCAGCTGAGAGGACAGGACGCCAACCCCCAGAATGTTGAATGGTTTGTGCAAGCTAGGAATTTGCCTGTGATTTCTAGCAAGGGCGTTGATAAAATGTAAAAGTCTGCCTGAGATCAACCATCCAGCTCATAGTCACGACGAACATTTAATACTTCAAGGCGAATTTTTTGAATTTGACACTAAAAAAAATAATGTTCCCTTCATCACTTTGAATTTGAAAAATTGGTTTTTTTCATAATGCCACATCGATTTTGAAGGTAATAATAGTCGAATGAATAATACTAGTAATTAATGTTTTTCCTGTCATTTTTATAACAAACGCCATCCACCTGACCGAAGTCGTTTTGCAATAAGGCTTCCTTTGTAACAGAGATGCTTAGTTATTCTTCGACCCTTCAATAAAAACTAGTTTGTGGATATGATAATAATATTTTACGGAGCAAGAAAATACTGTTTTTTGGACGAGTAAATAATATTCTAGAACGAGCCATGGTAGAGTCCTGGAAGACTGCTAATCCAAAAAACGTGTAGAATAACAATTCAATGAAAGACATTCCTTCATTATATTTTTGTAGAACAAAATTTGGAATAGTTTGATTTTCATTTGTATTGAATATTGAAATTCGAGCAGAAGATAGCTAGGTACTAACAAAAACATTCTTGTTATTACTCATATTAATAGTAGTAGTAGTAGTAACCTGATTTATGGTTTTCTATACCAAACGACTTCTTTGGAAGTCCTTCAGCAAGTAGGCTTGTTACTAACTCCCTACGCCATACCTCAGGAGCAGCATGGTTATTCGCGGATCTGTCAACCATGAAACGTGGAGGAGTCTTTCACCAACACGACAGAGTGAAATTTTCAAAGAAAAATATTGGAAAATACAACCCACGACCATCGGATCGTGAATCGGACATGGAACCAAAGCGTCAACTCCCTAGCCCTCATATCAATCAATATTAATATGAAAATTCGAGAAGTCGCCGCTAATATTGAAGGGATTCGATTTGTTGGGAAATGCTTCACAATGACAACAACTGTGTAATTCTGCTCGGCCTAGTCCAGGAAGTACGTTCTTACCGGACTAGTCCCGAAAAATGCTTCTTTTTCAATCAAGAAGCGTCCGGTAAGTGGATACTTCCATGACAGTTGCCAAAATAGTAGTTTACCTTACAAGTGCTGAGACTGTTACTTTACACACGTGTTAGGTACAATTTTTTTCTACAAAGGTGCGGAAATAACCCAAAATTTAACATGAAGAAACATTTATCATTGAAGATATCAACAAATCAATTACTAATATAGAGAGTGCAATTTGTTGCATTCTGGAAATTTATTGTAGAGGCTCAAAAAGTTTTCCAATTAAGTCAAATTTTGGTTTTCCACTGCTTTGTCGGCAGCTTGGCTGGAAAAGGTCATAAAAGTGACAAATAAAAAATGTCAGATATTTATAATTATTTGACATTCACTTGATGAGGCTCATACAAAGGCCATTAAAAAATTATTCAAACATACTTTTTTTCATTTAAAATTCATTTTTCAGTCATTTTGTAAACTACAACCATACAAATATACAGTGTCACACATAAAGTTCGCGAAGTTTTTTTTATTAATAGATATAATGAAAATTTGGCTTGGCAGTTAGTTTGTGCTTGAAAAATTAGTAAAAAACAGCCTCTTTTCTTTTGTCATGTGATACTCTAAACCTGTCAAATTTGACATTTTTTTCGAAAATCCTCAAAAAATCAGTTTTTTTTTGGAAATTTCGAAAAATGCCAAAGAGAAAAAGTGCTCAGTTTCCAATTTTATACCGTTGCTCGAAATTTGGACTCTTTACTGTCACTTCGACTTTTTTCCAATTTTTTTATTTTTCGAATCTTTCGCTCTATCGATTCGAACGAAACATGATTCAAATTTCATAATTTTGATGAATGCGAGACTTCAATGTCATATCTTGCCCAGAAAATACCCGCATTAGCCTGTTACTAGAAAAAGAAATGAATACACCTCCAGAAATTCGTCTTTGTTGTTGCAAAGTTCATCTAGTTTTTTCATTTCATTGTTAAACTGATTCGGTTTTTCAATGTATGGACATTAATATGTCAGTAATCGAATAAACGAATTCCTCTTCATTCTTATTACACTCGTATTTCTTTTTTTAATAGATTTTTATCCAGTTTGATTATTTTCTGACCAATAATTCAGTTACAAACTAACCCGAAATATCATACTTTTCTGTAAACTAAACATTGACCTACAGTTTCAAAACTATTCAAAAGACTTTGGTTCTAGCGATTTGTACTAAACATGATATAAAATTTCGTGATTTCAAACATTACAAGACTAATGCAACATGTCGGGAAGGAAATAGTAGGTACTGATCAAATCGAAATAAAATTTTCCCTCAGTAGGCTTTTGAAACAAATTTTTAGTTTTGGTTAATGTCAAATTATTGCTTTCAATAAATCGAGTTGTTTTGTGTACTTGTCAAATTTTCATTATATCTATTAATAAAAAAAACTTCCATATGTCGCGAACTTTATGTGTGACACTGTATATTCTAAATATTCAAATTTCAGAATACTCCCGAGTATACTCCTCAAAATCTACACAGATTTTCTTCTCTGAACTAGCGCGGAAAGTGACTCTTTCAACACGAAAATGAGTGAGGGAATGTGGATTTTTCCACTAGTGCGAAAGTGACACGTTTTCCTATGACCACTTATTTTTTTAAACAATATATAAATATCAGATCGCATGTATGTAATATACGCTTCAATATGAATTCACCTCAACAGCAACCTAACAGCTGACAGTCCCTAGAGGGGTACCTGTAATTGATTATTGATGATTATAAATTTAAGGGCTTCGGCCAGAATAGTTCTTTCAATGTGATGATTTTTGTTATAAATACTTTTAATTTATATAACTGTTGAATGGACATTATTGTTGTGTGAACTGTGAATACACAATTATCATTAATCTCAAGTTTCAGTCTATTTTTGAATATTGTTTCTATAAAAAGTGCACATGAATTTGCAATAACTTTTACAGTGAAACGAAGAAATAACGATAATTACCGTTTCTTTGAGAATGTGACAATAAGTGAGTACTTATAACAAAACACTTCTTTTTCGTTCTTTATTCTTCATGAATAATAATTTACCTATCAGTCCAGTTTTTATATAAATAATAACAATAGGGAGGAGTAATAAATAATTGCATCTGTAAATCTTACATGATTCACGGGTTTGGCGACATTGACAGCCGAGCGGAAAGTAACTTTCCGAACGAGTGAGAAAGGTCACTTTCCATGGAAGTAGAGAGTGCGAAATATGTCAGTTTCCTATGTGGTCGTAGGAAAAATATATTTTCGAAACCAAACATAGAAGTAACTTCAAACATGTTTTGATATGAGTATTGTAATCGGAAGTAAATACAAATGATGTGGTGTACCCCATAGTTTCTTTTTCGAATTTCCAGTTGAGATTTCTGAAATGAACGTACTTTCTGACTGTTGATATTTTTATTTCGAAATTTGTTCTATTATCTTAGTATCCGCTTTTTTTTGTGACTCCCACACCTTCATTACATACATGAAAAAAATTTTTTTGAGTAGGTATAACCGGATAACTGCTTGGTATGCAGCGTCAGTTCAATCCATCCCGTTTGCCCGTGAACGTTATTGATCCTCGCAGAACTGGTTCTCTTAATTGTGTTTTAATATAATGCGTCGATAACTAATTACGGTTCTTAGCGGCTTATTACAAAGTATTGTGCACCGCGGGCCGAGCACATGGAAACACAATTATCGCCCGTTTCGGTGAAAGGTGCTACAAACTCCGTTCTAATACGCTTTTGTGAAAAGTTCCGGCCAATCATTTCGGTATTGTTCCAGCCGGCCAGCACAGCGGTCTCGATTTTCTCTCTCGCTGTGTGTGTGCTGCTTGCTCTGCGTTCGTTTTGATTAATTATCGATCTATAATGTCACGCCCGCGTTCGCCCACTTTTTCGCCGCGTTGAGGTTTTCATTAGTATGTCAGTTCGGTCTTTCCACGTTCTGGTCGGAATCATTGAGCTATAGATTCATTTAGAAGAACAAGGTCGTTCGACAGATGATTCTTGGCGGAGTTCATCTCCTTGTACTCCAGTAAAGGAAGTACATTTTTTAGTAAAATGAAGGACTAATTCGAGACCACTCAGATCAACTTAAATTTTTTTGGAATTCGTCAAAAAAGGTGTCAAGTATCCGAGTAAACAAGTTTGGTTACTGGGAAAAGCTCCAAAACGCTGTAAAACTTGGCCAAACTGTTTTTTTGGCCCAAAATTAATAAATATTTAATATCTCGGGCAATATTGAATGAATTTTCTTGAAAACAGGTACAGAGGGGTTTTTTGGGTCACTGATTACGATTTTGATGTCAGAAATTTCTGAAACACCCTGTAAACCATAAAAACTACCCTTTTTAGTTTTTTTTTTGAATATTTTGATTTGAAATTTGACAGCAGAATTTAATCGGCTTATCATCTAAATTTACAGTACTGCACGAAAAATGTTCATAAAACTTATAAATAGAGGGTCCCAATGGATTAACTATAAAAAATTAATTTGATTGATGGAAAAAAAAAGGTTTTTTGGCCATAACTTTTTCTTGGCTAATGATAACGGGATGTACCAGGAACCATTTTAAAGCTAAGGTTATCGCCGAAATTTCATGCCATATGCAACATTCGAATTGGATGGGCCAACTTTTTCTTAATTCGCCCGACAAAAAAGAGCATTTACCGTTACAAACATAAAATATACAATTTTAAACGGACAAATTTGCTTAGATGAAAAGTTAGAACAAAAAATTGAAATACAACTATCCTGGAATAAAGAAGAATTTGGCTGTTTAAAATAAATAAAGTTCACGCTGCTGGCCAAAAACTGAAAATGTTTTAAAAAATACACGATTTTACCCAACTTTAGCAGGCCAAAACATAAACAATAATTACCCGATAGGGCCAAAAATGGCTGGACATATTCAGGACGAAGTGTTCTGACTTTTCACCAGAGGAATTTTTTTCGAGCACCTTAGCCCATATGGCGTTAAAAAATTGGCATTAAAAATTTTTGAAAAAAAATTATTTTGCCCATAACTTTTTTTCTCCTTATTTTAAACGGTACTGGTTGGTCCCGAAATTTTCCCGATTTTGTCATCTTGCAAAATGATAGGAATCATTTTTTTTTTGTAAAAGTTATATTTTTCGAGATATTAACGCCAGAACGATCCGGTTTCCTCATTTTTCGTTAAGCAACCATTTTTGCCATGTCATATCTCCTTTAATATTAATCGTACAAAAATAAAACAAAAACCACTTTATTTGTCAACTTAAATACTTCATATAAGTGATATATAATTTTTTTTGTAATACAAACAGATTTTCAGTAAATTTAAAAGAACTTTAAAAACTTTTGAATTTTTTTTGCAAAAATTACACTTTTCCTTGCGCTATTACTCGAAAAGGGTGCATTTTTATGAAAAATTGCAATCAATGTTTTTATGCTAAAAAATGATAATTTATCGATTGTTTCCATTTTTTTTAAACCCCCCGCGCTTTTTCCCAGTAACGGAAGTTGTTTACTCGGATACTGGGCACCTTTCTTAATAAAATTCAAGTAACTCCAAGTATCTGCAATTGGTCTCGAATTAGTCCAGCCAGTTTTTACTTCCTTTACTGGAGTATTGGAGCCTGTTTCGGAAAGGAAATACCAGTGGTAAAATACTACTGCAGTTGTAGATTACTATTTCGACAGAATTGGGTTTGTACAAGTAACACTGGTGATTTATAAGTGACAAGTTCACCAGTTCAATCCTACAAGTGTTTTTTATTAGAAATACGGGGGTGCTGTTTCATCAATGATTATGACTAGAAGAATACCACTAGTGAATCCCATTTGTGACAAATTTGGGTTCCTGAAAGCTATACTAGTAGGCTGGGATTCACATGTGTACTTGTTTAATCCTACGAGGGGTTCTTCAATTAATAACGTTTCGGTTTCCACAGATACCGAGGCAGGAGATTTACTGGTATTTTACAAGTTTGATTCGACCAACATACGGGGCATCGTCAAACTTAAAAAAATCTTTTTTTATATGCAATTCACCCGAAACGGAAGCCCTGTGATGTTCAAAGAACACCGCGTGAATCAAGGGACTGGAGATACGAATTAACATTCACTTTGAATTTTTGAAGTTTGTAAGCCTCAGAAAAAACCTTTTTCGGCAAGGAGTTCTAAAGCTCAGCTGTTCTATCGAAAGAAGATCCCCGAGCAAGAATGGTTTGACAGGTCTCCAAGTTCCCAACAGAGGGGTGGGAATTCTGTGCTCGTCGAGTCATCTGTTTAGGCATTGCCAAGGGTGGAACGATCGATAACAATTCAGAAGAGCACCGACCGTGAAAATATCTATAGAAGAGAGACAAGTCTCTGACCCTTCTACGATGTTCCAATGAAGTGAGCGAGTCTGTGAGCGAAGAATCACCAACAAGCCTTGTAGATGATTAGAAGCTGACGAGAAGTGAAGTATTTCTTCTCATGACATCTGAATACTAGACAATGATAGATCGGCTTTCCTTGAGAATAGACATGCTTGGGTTTTGCTAGCATTGAATTCCACCAAGTTCCTGTAACCCCATTCTATTATTTTTACCAAGCCATCGTTAACATTATTGACGTGAATGTTTCTTTGAATTTTCATTTCTCGAGCTGGTATGAGGACTCTGGAAGAGAAACCAGTATGAAGAGTACTGACGTCCGTAAAACTATTTACTGAACAAAATGTTTTCTCGAGCAAATCATTGATATGGAGCAGAAACAAAGTGGGCGCTTGAACTGAACCTTGTGGAAAACCTGCATTTATGGCAGAATATCAGATGATACTCCATCAGCAACCACATACAGAGACCTATCAGACAAGAAACTCTTCAACAAAGCGCACAACTGAGGATGTAAACCATAAAACAACAGTTTAGAAAGCAGACTCCGATGCCAAACTCGATCAAACGCTTTTGAAATATCGATTGCAACAGCAAATCAAATGTTTCCTACCGTTACTTTCTCTTGCCATCATTTGAGTGTCATTCTTCTGTGTGATATCCAATCGGCAGAGTGAGAATGTATTCAGATGATTCAAAACCACGAATTTATCTGTTCTTGATGTACATCATGGGTTGTGTTCACCATTTCGCTCTTCCAGAGGTCTGGACGTTTCACCGATATATTTTTGGCCGCCGGAACAAGAAATTTGATAAATGCAGTTCTTTGTGTTATGTTAGTTGGTTTGATATGTGTCAGTATTGTACGTAAAGTATTTGTTTCCATGGGTTCGTTGATTAAAACTCCAAACAACACTAAACTACTTTTATTACAACTCTTTATCACTCTACAATACAATAACTTGAATTGCTCCGCTAACTGTCCAAAGCTCTGTACTAAAACTCTGTGTAATAGGAATTCTCTACTTCGACTTCTGCACTTAGCAATACCAAAGCTCTCCCCACTAAACTCCGAATAACTATCAGAATAACTCTGCTTAAGTTTCTCTGCTAATAAACTCTGGGCGATAAAGTATCTCCCGTGTATATACCCGCTCACAGCCATGGAGAATCCTCCAGACAAATCTCGAAGATCGAACATTCCACGCTCGGCGGGAGTTTCTGGAAAAATGACGTTCGCTCTTCGACCCCTGGCGTTAGGACATTTCCTAACAATATTATGTTTGTTACAGGAAGTGAAAATTGGTTGTATGTCTTCATTGCGGGGCATGTTACGATTTTCAATTTCCATCGATTTTTTCCAATGTACACGAACGTACGAAGAAAATACACAGTTTCATCTCGTACCTTTCGGTTTATGGTCAATCAAACATCATCGACGTAATAGATCATGAAAATAATCACCGTCCGGCCGAACGCACAGAGAATAGTATATTACTTTATCTACACCCGTACTCTAATAATACACTTATATGCCCACAACCCGTTTTATAATGAAATCCATTACGATACAGATTTTTCATTACGATACAGATTTTCAACCAATAGAAACCCATTATTTTTCAATCAAGCATGATGTGCATGCTCTTTATTTGACATTTGTCAAGTCAAAATCGGTATAGGTATTGAACTTTCGAAGAATATAGCCAAACTTCGATAATCACAATAAAATGTCTGATACCAGCGATATGGGAGAATCACCTTCGACACCTTCACCGACAGAAATACAGTTAGAATGATTAAATTTTTCATTTGACAATTGCATGATTTATCACTTATTTTTTCATCATATTTTATGGGCTGTTCGTAGCCGAGCCGTCTACGGCGCTGACATTGATTTTTCTAACTAGAGGAGACGTTGGTTCGAATCCGGTCTCGAGTAATTTTTTTTTCTTTGCTTTTTGATCTTCTTTTCATATCTCATCGTTTTATTTCTCGAAGTAATACTATTAATTACAATTCTGTGGAATTTTTCAAAGAAATTCGTTAAATTAGTATTATTGTGTGCAATATAAATATAATATTTTTAGTTCTTCACTATTTATCGGGTGTAGATAAAATAGCGTATGCAACTCTCATGTAATGGTTATTAATACACTCGCATAAACCATACGAAACTCACCTTCGGCTCGTTTCGTATCCCGGTTTATGCTCATATATTAATAACCATCATTACACGATCGTTGCATAATATACTATTATCTGATGGCATGTCATAATGACAACGTTATGTCACTCAATTTTGATGACATAAGGAAGCTCATTATGGGACTAAGTACCATAATGAAATTCTATAAGGAAAACATGTTGTCAAGGAAATGGCAAAGCACAGCTCACTCACCTACTAATATTTGAAACTACACAATACTTACTCCTTTAAAAATAGTTGTCATTGTGACATGTCGAAAATGCAGTTTTTAATTTTTCGAAAATGTATTGATATAAAAGCCATCAGATAAAATTTTGTATGTAATACGAATCATGAACAATCATTATGGCACACGCCGTGTTATCGGACTCGGCTACGCCTCGCCCGATAACATTCACGACTTGTACCATAATGATCGTCTTTATGATCCTTATTACATAAATAACTATTATGAGGCGGAGAAGCATGACTTTTCTTGACGCGCGTAATAGGGGCAAGTCAAGAAAAGTCGCTTCTTTGCCGAATAAAGTATACTATTTTTTCTTCAAACGTAGCAATTTTCAACCATAAATAGTACAATTCATACGCTATTTTCACTCGAAATTAACTGTGACAACTATCAAAGTCGTCTAGATGTTAGAAATTAAAATAATTAAGTCGTCGGTGGGATTTGCGTCTCCCTGGTTACAGTTGTTTGACAGTTATTTTATGTTATTAAAGACAGCTTATTGTTGTTGCAACCGCAAGCGCAAATTCAGTGCGAAAATGAAAAACCTAAACGAAATTGAGTGCTAATGATGCAGTAGCACGTTTGGGGCCCTCCAAGTCCGGAATAAAGTATCGGTTAGCGTACAAGCACTTCCAAGAGTGGTGCGATACAAGAGGAGTACGGCAAGTTACCGAAGACGTTTTACTGGTATATTTTAATATAATGGAAAATGAAAATAAATGGAAATCTTCTACAATGTGGTCACGATACTCTATGATAAAATCCGAGTTAGTTATTAGAAAAAATGTGGATATAAGCAAATTTTCAAAGTTACGCGCCTTTCTGAAAAATACAAGCGAAGGATATACTGCAAAGAAGTCTAAAGTTTTCACTAAAGACGAGTTTGATAAATTTTCGTTTGAAGCGCCAGATAAGTTGTATTTAGGATTAAAGGTAAAAAAATTATATTGCAAAGCATGTAGTATACTCTACTAAATTATAAAAATATTTCAGATTGTTTTGTTAATTGGGGTTACCGGCGCCTGTCGATGCGACGAATTGGTAAAAATGAAGACTGTGGACATTGAGCATAAAGAAAATGTAATAATTATCAAAATCCCAGACAGTAAAACACGACATATTAGATCTTTTACGATAATTGGTCAAAACTACATTAAACTGTATAAAAAGTATGCATCACTGCGGCCTGAAAATTTCACAGAAAACCGATTTTTTATAAAGTACCAAAATGGAAAGTGTTACCGAAGCGTCATGGGAATACATTCGATCAGCGCAGTTACCCAAAAAGTAGCTAGTTATTTAAATTTAAACGATGCAAGCGCATACACGGGTCACTGTTTACGACGAACTTCAGCAACACTTTTAATTGATGGAGGCGGAAATCTAGAATGCCTCAAACGACATGGGGGCTGGAAATCAAGCACGGTTGCCGAAGGATATATAGAGGATTCAATAAGAAATAAGAACGATAATGCTCAAAAAATTTTAAACCCTCATGATTCGCCAACATCGGGAATGATTGCTGAAAGTTGTGCTCGACCATCAGTATCATCAACAATTACCAATGCGTATCAAGAGTCGGGAACATTTTTGCACGGTTTCAATTTTGAAAATGCTTCATTAACTAATTGTACTTTTAATATTACTATAAATAAAAATGATGTTCAATTGTTAATGACATTTGTATTGTTGCTTTGTGACATGTTTCATATTGTTGCCATGACATTTTTCCCTCCGCCGTAAAGAAATGGGAAAAAAAACTGCTGCCGGCGGAGACATCAAACTTTGACAGGATCAAGTTAGATAAGTAATGTCATCATTATTTGACGTTTGAAAAAAAAACGTATACATTATCTCGTCAGCGACATGATCTCGAACGCAACACCAAAATCCGTATAGCGGCGAGCGCCTCTGCAAGGAAACGGGGTTAAGCACCGTCATCTCTAGTGTGTCGTCGGTTAACGTATTCGAAAATGACGAGTGTTAAGTGCGTCGTCGTCGTCGGAACAAACGAAAACGTCAATGGCAGCTTTAATTGAATCCATAATTCGATTGCGATTGTCGATGATGAATCCATCGAGCCGAATCGGCGAGCTGAGAGGTGCCGTTGGGAGGGGGCAGGGGGCGCGAGACACGGATGGAGATGTATCTTCGATCTTCGGATAAGTTCATAATTGGACGGCTAATTGACGGGGATTCGCAAATGAAATTGTGCGCCGGGGAAGAGATCTGAGGGGTGCAGTGGCGGATTCACAGATTTGCTCGCCCGCAGGCCATTCGATTTTGGCCGTCTCTAGATTTTGATGTCTTAGTCCACGATCACATCGATTTTCTATCGATGAAATTCCAACTTAATGATTTTTGCTACATCATATTCGTTACGTTAAGTTTTCCCGAGTTGTTAGTATCATTGAGAACCGTGTTAGGTCCTTGATTATTTTTACAGCAGAGAAATATCAAAAAACATTATTTCAATCAAAAAATATCTCAATTATGTACTACTTTTGATGTAAGGTCAGGTACCTATGTCTCAAAACTATACAACACTTATATAATATGAATAAAGCTTACATAAAAAGTATGCATTTGGCGAACGTTGATAAATATTCATTATTACACTCAGTTCAAAAACAATACAATAAACATATTATATCTTTTCTTAATCATTTATTGTTATAATAATTCAAGTTTGATTATTAAATCATTACAATACTTTTTTGTGAGACTTTGAATTCGCTAAATCATGTATCTACACCCGTACTCTAATAATACACTTATATGCCCACAACCCGTTTTGTAATGAAATCCATTACGATACAGATTTTCAACCAATAGAAACCCATTATTTTTCAATCAAGCATGATGTGCATGCTCTGCATTTGACGTTTGTCAAGTCAAAATCGGTATAGGTATTGAATTTTTGAAAAATATAGCCAAACATCGATAATCATAACAAAATGTCTGATACCAGCGATATGGGAGAATCACCTTCGACACCTTCACCGGCAGAAATTCAGTTAGAATGATTGAATTTTTCATTTGACGAATGCATGAATTATTCCTCTATTTTAAGATTGAAATTGTCTGAGGTTTCCGTAGGCGAGCGGTCTAAGGCGCTGTGATTAAATAAGCTAGTTGAAAGAGACATGGGTTCGATTCCGGCCTCCAAGTCTCTTTTTTTTATTTTTGATCTTCTCTTTATTTCTCATCGTTTTATGTCTCGAAGTAATACTATTAATTACAATTTTGTAGTATTTTTCAAAGAAATGCATTTAATCAGTATAATTCTGTGCAATATAAATATAATATTTGTAGTTCTTCACTATTTATCGGGTGTAGATAAAATAGCGTATACAACTCTCATGTAATGGTTATTACATGATCGTTGCATAATATACTATAATGCCATATCGTATGGATTTTTGAAGATAGTGTTCACAGTGAACACGATAATTTTGAAAAAATCATTTTTGGACTTCACTTTTTTCTAATGAACCTATTTTACTGGGGAGAAGCAGTATTGTCTTATCTTATTATAATTGATTCATTTCCATGGCATTTTCTGAAATAGTTGGCTTTGAAAAAGTTAACAAATGTTCTAATGTAAACATTAATTTAAATAATTCGTTTCCGACATGAGCGCTTGAACCATGCTCATCTGGATTTTACAAACTTTTCCTTACTACAAATAAGATGATTAAGTGGTGAATTGTATAAATTTTCTAATCAGCAAATTGTCTAACTTCATATTTTGTGGGGGGAATTTTTTTATTGGCAAGTCACAGTCGTTCAAATATCAGTTAATCGATTGGGACGA
The DNA here is from genome assembly GCA_032362365.1 of Zygogramma bicolorata. Taxonomy (NCBI): domain Eukaryota; kingdom Metazoa; phylum Arthropoda; class Insecta; order Coleoptera; family Chrysomelidae; genus Zygogramma; species Zygogramma bicolorata. The sequence continues at coordinate 378,710 of JAVJAQ010001811.1, read as the reverse complement.
GCACACTTCCAGATGGTAGTGCTATCATCAACAAAGTCGATGACTTTCCATAACTAGAAATCAAATACTACGACTATGTCGAATGTTTTCACATTTTCCTTTCACGAGGAATAGGCAAATTCAGTTTGCTTTTGGGACACCTCCACGTCCATAGACAGATGCGAGAAATGAGTTTATATAAAAAGTTGTTTTCCGCTGTGAGCCCAGAAACAAATTGTGTACGTAGTTGAAACTGACCTAAACAAATTGTTCGAAAGATGATTTGATTTATGTATTGTTTTTTTCGATATGCTTTTGTTCAGGCGAATCCTCTCGATCTGGAAAATTGAAGTGTGAGCTTACCATGTTTGACGGTAGGTGGTGATATAAATGTGTTTTCGCCAAGCTGCAATTCCAATCAGGCTGTAGCTAACGGGTAAATTTCTGCACAAACGGTCTTGTTGGCTAAACTTTAGCGAGATCTTTCTTTCACGAATATAATCATTAGTACACGAAATTTGCATAGAATGTGCCCCTTATATACAAGTTTGACACTTCAATTCGAAATTTGAATGCCTATAGAAGTTTCGATAATCTGAATTCTATTTAGTTTTGTTCTTATTGCTCCGTCTCATCTTGTTCTTGTTTCTGTATCATTTCACGTTTCCGTTGTTACTGTTGCTATTGTTAAGGGAATTTTCTACCTCTAGTTACGTTTATGATGGAACATATTTGCATTGTTTGTGGTGTTAATCGAGGTGGTAATAGTCCAGAATCCATCTCTATAAATTATTAAATAGCTACTGCAGGTGAATTGTTTCGTCTTTCAGCATATTTGCAGAATGAAAGATTGTTTTCAGAATCCAAAAACCGTCATTGATGTCAATGGAGAATGAGTTCTCTTTTATAATGTCCATGAACGTGTTCATATTATGATTCAATAAAACAATTTTATTGGGATTCAAGCTAGTGATAAATTGAGAAATTACGTTACGTAACAGGAATTGGAAATTATCGAAACTTATGTGACAGATTCATGAACATAACCTATAACCCACAAGCTGCCGTCGGGTGCATAGGATATGTGACGTTGATGTTACTAGATTCATAAAATGAGCTTCTGCTGACAATCTCTTGAAGTGATAATTTCCATCGAGTTCGTTTGAAATATATATATTTTCACGGTCGCTGCTCTTCTGGATTGTCGTCAATCGTTCCTCCCTTGGCAGTATCAACACGGATGACCCGACGAGTGCAGAGTTCCCACCCCTTTATTGTGAACTTGGAGACCTATCGAACTTTTCTTGCTAAGAGATATATTTTCAATAGAACTGCTAAACTCTGGAACTCCTTGCCGAGAAAGCTTTTCCTGTTGCTTACAAACTCAAAAAATTCAAAGTTAGTACCAATTCGTATCTCCTGTCCCTTAACTCACGCGGTGTTCTTTCAACATCACGCCGCCAGCATCTAAATTTTAATTTTCTGTGAAAGAATTGTGGTATTTGAAAATGACACTTGAACAAGGCAATCACCCCTTCACTCCCTTGGATCCGCCACTGACGAAACCTATTCTTGTGGGAATGCACACTTCATTCTGTAAACCGAAACATTCGTACCTGTAACCATCCACTCTCAGCCATTGCTAGACGAAAAAGCTGTAATTTAATCGGGGAAAAACGGCATCACTTACGAAGAATCTAGCGCTCGATGACCTCGAAATCTGGCCACGGAAACAACTAACCATTCCTCGAATTTTTCCGATTTCTGGAGAGTGCGTGAATTATCTCCGGAATAATAAAAAGTTTTCTTTCGATTCGAAAACGAAACGGCAGATTACATATAATTACGGTTAGTCCCGGAGGCGTTTTATAAGAACCCGGTCTTTATTTAATTATATGCAAATATACGGCGATTACGATATATATGCGGATTCTGTATAAAACGCAAACTTCGTTTTCGCATCGATTGAGTCATCTTTTGTTTCGGTTGAGATTCCGGGTGATTTTCAACATATTCATAATCATTTTTGTCTGCGGACGAAGTTTTCATTTATAACCATTGACCACCTCCATAAAGTTAGCATGGCCACTTGCAGTAAAATCATTGTAACATTTTTTTTAATGTTGTATAATTGTTGAGAATTTGTCGTGGAAAGAAAATAATTGTCGCGCTTATACTTTTTTTTCTAAGGGGTGGCTTTGCTAACTCAATATTGAGTTGGCACAGCCACCTCGCAAAAATTTCCAATGAAACCCAAATCTCGACACTATTATCGTAGATAATTGTCGAGTAATTGTCGTAGTTCATTCCATATGAAAAACCACCAAAAATGTTTTTTATTTCCTGGAAATCAAGCCCTTGTCATGTTTCACCTCGCATATGTCCTACGTTTTCTACCATGTGGTGGCAACACAACTAGGATTTCCACTGTTTCTTTCAAAACTCTTTCATAAAATCTCGAAAGGAACCGGCATATGCAATTGTTGAGAAGTCAGTATCGATATGTCATCACTATTTTCGTTGAAAAAGTGCCTGAGATGAGAAGAAATTGTTATTGTCTTTGTTACGTCGCTATTTATTATTATTATTATTTTTGTGTGTTTCATTTATTCCTTTCAGTTCTTTGTTTGAATTGATCTGAAACAAGCTGTATATTGCAAAAAGTAGTTGACAAGACGTCAAGAAATAAAAAGTTGTCAAGACGAAAAGTCGATTTATTTTTAATTGAAAATTCGACAAATCAAAGGTTTTACGACCCTAAAATCTACAGTCTTGACCTATCGATTTTATCATGAAACCGTATCGAAAAACTATTTTTTCAAATTGGCTTTGCTAACTCAATACTTTATTTTGTGTGCCTACTTCAGAAGACATTCATAATTTTGAGCAGCTGAAATGATTCCGGTTTAAACCTTGTTGAAGAAATCATCTTGAAATGAAATGTATATTGTTTCTTTGTCTGAAAATACGGGCGCACGCCTTCTCTAGTCCCTGGAATATGGACGCCACCAGCTGTGAAATATGCGTTTCAAAGAATGGAAGACGATGCAAATAGGTGAGAAACAGGTTTTCCAAAAAGATGTCAATGCAAAAAAACAACACGTTTCAATATTCAATTTTTTTATGTATTCGAGTTCATTCTAGGTCTTTTTATTCATCCTTTATTATAATTCTGCCTGAGACATTACTGTTTTGACAGTAAGTAATTCACGTCCTTCTATATTTTATACTCCATCACTTGAAATAATAATACTTATTCAGGAAATATCTCCAGAAATTTGCTCTACTAAGCGCCAAAAAAATGTGGTTTTTCTTCCTATTACTTTTCGAAACTCTACTGTCAACCAGACGTTTCGAAAACCTATACCTACATGATGAAAGATTTAGGGATAATCTTCGATAATAAGTCGATCTGCATTTCTCCTCCCATCAATCAAATTGTTAACATATATCTGAAATTACTGGAATCGCTTTGCTGAAACCGTATAAATTTCCGTTCGATGCGCTTTTAATGTTATACTGTTCTTCAATATGTACAATTTAAGAATAGGCTTCACCAATGCGGAATCCGAATTGTTAAGTATGGGTGGTATGGAGCAACTCGAGGGAATCCTGGAATGATATTTTCAGTCCACAAACAGTAGTTAGGACTAAAAGGTATCTGATATATGTGCTTGAGATCTGAATAATCATTGAGGAATTCTTGTAACCGATAAGGAGATATTTTTATGGAGATTGTGATATATGGAAGAACTCCGTCAACATTTTAATGTGATAGAAAACAACCCAATCTAGTTTTTCGTTTGGTAGCAATGGTACCCAAACAAGGCTCTCATCATCTGGATATACGTGGAAAAGGGGATAATAAAAATTGGATGTATTGAGAAATTAACGTTAAAAATGTGCTGGTTGAGGAAATTGACCAAAATCTCTTAACAATTTATAAATTTTCAAAACTTCTTTTTATTCAAATGATAGGTACTATTTTCTCTGATAAGGAGATATGGAGAAAAATTGAATACCACCATAGCTGTTTCCATTGAATATTCAGAATTGAAAAACTATTCGCCAACTAATGCAATTCCTGGCCTATTGATAAAGGGCATTACACGAGTCATGATTGATACGGTTTGTCAAAATTGTGGCAGGAGATCAAGTATAGTCTTGAAGAAATGTCCTTTCATTATCTGGAATGTCTTCCATTTAGTTTTTCATTTTATTTCGTTTCCAACTATATTATTTTAGTTTATTGAATTTATATTCATTTTTTTTTTCATTTCATCTGCTGTTATTTATAATTTGGTAAATAAACCCAAGAATATTATAACACCCAACAAAATAATGCCATTCTACAAAAACTCAAGTATGAATCCTTACGATCTGCCATTTATGAAAGTTTTTTTTTGTTATTTATTCATATCAATATTCGAGATGAAGATTTTTGTTGACCATTTCAACTTGAAAAAGTGTGAAGGATGGCCAAAAATTAGTGAACATTCAATTCAGTGGACAATTTTAACAAAGTATCAATTGGCTGAAGATCCTTTTTGGCTTCAAAAGTATGAGTAGTGAGTTTTATCACGTTTATTCACATCTTTCGAAAATCCGAAACTAACACGACTTTCAGTATTTCCCAACTATGGGAATCCCGGGATAATGAAATCCAGAAATGAGCCTGCTATGTATCTATTCTTCCCTACATAGGCATTATTAAGTCTGTGCCATATGATATTTTATTACAAACCCAAAAAAAATACGGAACAAATTTTTCATATTATTTCGTTTCCAACTATATCATTTTAGTTTATTGAATATATTTTTTTTTTCATCTGCTGTTATTTATAATTTGGTGAATTTTCACTTATAAACCCAAAAATCTTATAACACCCAACAAAAAATGTCATTCTACAAAAACTAAAGTGAGAATCCTTACGATCTGCCATTTATGACAGTTTTTTTTGTTATTCAATCTGATTTACGAGATGAAGATTTTTGTTAAACTCATAATATGTCCATTTCAACTTGAAAAAGTCTGAAGGATGGCCAAAAATTAGTGAACATTCAATTCAGTGGACAATTTTAACAAAGTATCAATTGGCTGAAGATCCTTTTTGGCTTCAAAAGTATGAGTCGTGAGTTTTATCACGTTCATTCATATCTTTCGAAAATCCGAAACTAACACGACTTTCAGTATTTCCCAAGTATGGGAATCCCGGGATAATGAATTCCAGAAATGAGCCTGCTATGTATCTATCCTTTCCTACATTGGCATCATCAAGTCTGTGCATATGATATTTTTCTTCAATAATGGATATAATTGTTTTAATTCAATTTTCGAATGATTTTTGCTGGAGAATTAGTTCAGATGAATGAATAAGTCTTCGAAAAATTGAGATTTTCTGAAAACAGATTTATTAGCCAGTCACCAAAAAAAAACGTTCAAAAATGAGGGTTCTTCTGATTATTCTGATCGAATAATTTGTATTTGTATTTTCCGTAGTAACTTCATCCCTTTCCAGAGGGAAAGTTGGGTTGAATTCTTTTTGTAACTTGTAAGTTTACAACTCACAAGTATATGATGAATGAAGGTTGATATACATATGTGGTCCAACGGAGATATGGTATTAATGTGGGTATCTTTTCAATTCACATTCGTTTTGACTCATCCCCAGCAGATTAACAGTGGATCTGTTTGAGAATTTCTCATTGAAGATGTGTATTCCTTTTAACTACATTGGAATTCATTCGCCTTTAACCAGAGTTCTGCTATAGAAGTTGTAGTCTCCATGGCTTGATCGAAATCAAGTTAACTGTGGTCCGAATTGTTTTGAACTATTTATCAGCTTTCGCGAAACACATGTCGGGAAGTAACATAAGGATACATTATGAACAACAGCGGCCCTGGGATATATCCCTGTGGCACGCCGTGCTCAAATTAAATCCCGTAGGCTTTCAGTGAAGACTATTCTTCGGTGCCTAACCTGTATATCATATCAGTTTATTACGCTTCAAAACTTGAAAAAAAAGACTATAAGAACGGAGCGAGATCATCGACAAAGCACTTTCAAGGCGAAATCCATGAAAAGCAGTGGCCTTTGTATCGGCACAATCGGATTTTTTTCGCGAATTCCAGTGCATTATTACACACACATACGTTGAAGCGAAAAAAAGACGTCGGCGATAAAAAAGTCGGACCGAGGAGAAAATAAAGAAGCGTTCGAGGCGAGCGGGCGAACAGATTGTATCGCATAAATCTCGAAATACATCAATATTTATTACCGCCGCATACATTTTTGACAAGTTTTGTGTGCGTGTGATTCGTATGAAGGATCGTTAATTCGAACGCACTACGGAGCGTCTCCCGATAATGCTAATAGCCGTATTCATAGGTACAAAATTAAGCGATGTTCATTTATATTCCGTTCCGAATAGACTCTTTCGTTGGGTCATTTGCGGCGTTATTTCGTTGGCCGGTCGATGTTTTTTTTTTCTCGTTCGGGAATCTGGTCGGCGGTTCAGCAGCGCCGCGATCGGGTTTCTTCGAGGAGAGCGGGGTTTTTTTCGTTCGCGCGGTGAGTCATACGGCCGGGTCAGAGGTGGAGAGGACGCGAGGTCTTCGACTTCGGTCGAAATATGTGGCGACGGCGGGTGTTTTCTGCTAGTTATTCCTCATACCGACTGATCAATCGTAATCCTTGGTAGTTGGTTTGTATCCGGCTCGAAGGACCACTTCTGGGTGTTTTCAGCTTGTTTTTCCTCATATTCATTGATCAATCTTATTCCTCGGTGGTTGATTTGCATCAGGCTCGAAGGAACAATTTCGGGTGTTTTCTGCTTGTTTTTCCTCATTCCGATTGATAAATCGTATTCCTTGGTGGTTGGTGTGTAACCGGTTCGAAGGACAAATTTTGGGTGTTTTCTGCTAGTTTGTCCTCATAACCGACTGATCAATCGTATTCCTTGGTGGATGATTTGTTTCTGGCTCGAAGGACAAATTTTGGGTGTTTTCTGCTGGTTTGTCCTCATAACCGACTGATCAATCGTATTTCTTGGTGGATGATTTGTATCCGGCTCGAATGACAAATTTTGGGTGTTTTCTGCTAATTCTTCCTCATACTCACTAATCAATCGTATTCTTTGGTGGATGATTTGTATCCGGCTCGAAGGTCCAATCGTCGTTTTCTGCTTGTTTTTCCTTATACCGACTGACCAATGGTATTCCTTCGGGGTTGGTGTGTATCCGGCTTGGAAGACAAATTTCGGGTGTTTTATGCTAGTTTTCCCTCATACCGACTGATCAATCTTATTTCTTGTTGGCTGATTTGTATCCGGCTCGAATGACCAATTCTGGTTGTTTTCCGTCATACCCTTTTTGGTGTTTTCTGCTAGTTCTTCCTCATACCTACTTATCAATCGTATTCCTTGGTGGTTGGTTTGTATCCAGCTCGAAGGACCAATTTTTTATTCGAGAGGTAGCAACAGTCGATTTTTTCTGCTAGATCTTTCATGTATTCGTAGGTACTATATTATTGATTTGTTGAAAATAGTATTTTTTATATTTTCAGCAAAATAAATTTTGGAAAACACAAGCGTATCTTCTGGTGTAATGTGATCCCAAGTAACGGATTGAAGTGAACTGATTCTGATCAAGTTCGAATGAACTAATTCGTATCACTAGAGTGCAGATGTTGATGTAGTGAGAAATTGATACACACGTTCTTGGGGAAGGTTATTTATCAATAAATTGTTGAGCAACATTTTCAGTGTCGACAGGATGTAATATATTGAATTTTTTCTTTTCCATATCTGAAAGGTTCCGAAATTGTATTGGAAATATTTATCTTATCAATCTGATACATTTCATTAATCATCCTACTCCTAAAAGTCAAAATTTATTAATTAATTACTTTTTAACGGATCACGCTTTACAGTGCTTCTCAAAATTCCCCCCTCTCTTATCTTTGGAACGACTTAGCATAAATAAGGGAAATTTATAATCGAGATATTGAAGGTTATAAACTTCCCCACCAGTGATGATAGATGACGAAATCGCAAAGATAACGTCACAAGGCCATTGTGACCAATAATTTTGAATGAAACCCTACGGCATGCGACAACTCCTTTGAAAGGTTTCGAAAAAACCTATTCAATGACACTAATTTTGTTTATGTCGATTTTGGTAACTCGATTTCAAAAAACGCAAAGCTGTGATGAATCAAAACATTCAATACTAACATTCAAAATTCAAGCCCTTCCTCTGGATAGTTGTCAAATAATCTGACGCTTTTGTTGGTCTCCCTAATTTGACGTTTTTGAACTTGTCCAAGGTTTTGATAAGAGGGAAGGAGGAGACTTGAGACGCACTGTATAATATTCGGTTTCTAACTTGAATAAGCCACAAAATGAAAATGAACTGTTAAAATTCATCAAAATCGTTCTGAACTATTTGACCCAAATATGTTTTTATATCCATTGGAATTGGATGAAAAATTCTTTCATATAAAAACGGATACACGTTAAGAATACGTCTTCGTCGAACATTTTTTCAGGACCTACTGAAATGATCTTATTGGAAGGATAGGAATTTGATACTCATACCTGTATCAAAAGATAAAATTCCTCGGATACCTATAATTGCAATTGTGAAGAGCGTAACTCGATCAAACATTAATATCGAAAAATCAGTAATTGAGATAAGGGAAAACATGTCAAAACAACATGCCATGAAACGGTAATGAATCAAACGGTGTAAAAAAACTACTCTGGCTCATAAATCAAAAAATATAATTACTCCCTATATGTTGTCTCAGTCTCAAAAAATATGGATTATCATAGAATCTAATGTAGAAGGGCAGACGGCGTCGTGTCCACCGTGATAGATTATCGTGCTCAAAAAGTTTTTCGATGTAAAGAAACACGAGCTAGAAAAACTCCTCTTGAATACTCGAAATATATCAGACATGGGGTTTCTGCAAGAATATTTGTGCGATAGTTGAAAGTGTGGAATAAAGCAGAAAATCATATTTCGCCAATTTCGACCTTTCTGTCAATCCTTCTGTTAATAACTTCTGTAAACCTATTCTGGAAACGGTCAGATATGATTCAACGTCCATAGTATCAGCTAGGGGAGTAGTTGTTTCATACACTGTTAGTAGATGAGACTGACCTGAAAAAACTACTCAAAAAATGATTTGATTGATATTCAGTCTCCAAATACTCCCACCGACTATGACGAAGTTCATCAACAGTTGATTTTTGAATTTGTGAATTAAACACCGTGCTAGCTACACAATGCACTTAGTCTTGAGAGTGAAAAAAATCGTTACATCCTTTTCTGGATGATTTTCTTCGTAAAATATTTTCTCAGCATCACTTTCAAAAACGTTCCATTCAGTGCGGTATGGCCTGAGCTCTCCTGCCTTTTGGGATTTATGGGTGGGATCTCACCCGCAGGAGGGATGGAAGTAACAAGGTTGAATATAAGTTTAAAAGATCCCCACCCCGTTGAAACAAACGTATTCGAGAATTTTGTTTATCTAAACGCGAACTATGAGAAATCGGCCTCATTTCCATATGCCCACCCTGTATATATAATGATTATGTTGTGTCGTTTACGTTAATGTAAATATATAATATAAACATATAAGGTTAACTAGACAATTCGATTTCCTGAAGTTGTGAAATGAAGGGTCAAGACAATATTAAATTGTATAAAATCAACGAATATATTTTTTCAGATGATTCAAATAATAATATAAAAATTATGAATAATAAATTTATTATCAAAAATTATTATACAAATAAAAGATTTTCGTTCATATAACAATATCCTCAAACATTTTTAATGTCATGATTTCAGTATTGGTATCTGAGTGATACTCTTTTCCACACTTTACACCATCTCGAACCTATTTTCCAACTACTGTAATTTATATACAATGTTGCAAAAAATAACAGTCCTTTCTGTCCATAATTGACATGGTTCAAAATTTGATTTTACACCACCCTTACTAAACCAAAACAGTTTTTGGCCACTTGAATACGTTTATATTATTTGTATGGTAGCTCTTTGGGTTTTCTAGGTCTCCCTACTGTTGGAATAGCAAATGCCCTACCGTTAATATCAGTAAGACGCCCCAGAGCGTTACGGCACCCAAGACCATCAGTCGACTTTGCCCTCACAAGGCTCTACCTTTCTGGGCGCACTAGAATGAGTATTTGGTAAAGGGCGAGTATGAATTAATGAAATGAATGAATTACCAGTTACCTTCTTCAAAATTCAACATTCCAACTTGTACGTACATTTTTTGTTTGCATATTAGGAAAAAAACTTGTTGAGTTTGATCAAGAAACCGATGACAAAAATAATGAAACATAAAATATGTTTAATGATTTCAACTAACCGAAAGTATATTGGAAAATAAAAGCAAAGAATCCGTTGAATAAGATTAGTTGAATTTTTTTAATCATGTTTCTATCATTCATGACATAGCTTAATGTCTATTCATGAAATGGTCTGTTCAAAGGTTGAAACAACTTTCCATTTGAGTGGTATTGGTTCAGACTTCCATTGTCTACACTTATAACTCTACTAGAACCTGTTGTTAAAAACTCAAACGATCGAAAAAAATCGAATTGAAACAATGGATTACGAATAATGAAATTGAAAGAATTCCACGGTGTAAATGAAAGAGAACATTGTTTTCATTTCAATAATATTCCAGTAAGTTTATATCTTGTGCTGGTGAGAAATTGATATCGAATAAGTAATTTTATATTTAGTGAAAAAGTTATGGTCAGTTCATACACCACACTTTTACTTTTAATTTATCTTTTACTTTCACTAGTGTTAAAGTAAACAGGACGCATGCGCAGTGATCAAAAACAAACGAAGAAGAGGAAGTAATCGTGGGTTACGTCATTGTTTTGATTTGCAACTGACCAGTGACGACAACCAAACTGTATCGGATAATGACAGATATTTCACAGAACACCCATTTTATATCATTTCTGCAAAATATTCAGAAGAAGAACAGGGCTACGTTTCCCAATAATGTTGGTGGCATTGCTTGCTGTGATGACTTCACATGCACGCATGCGCAGTCCCTAAAATTACCTCATTCCTAAAAGTTCTCATCCTTAAACTAAAAGTAAAAGTGCCGTGTATGAACGCCTCGATTGATTTACATTGTGACAACTTTCTTAAAGTAAAAGATAAAGTTAAAGTAAAAGTAAAAGTGTGGTGTATGAACCGACCATTATTTGTTCTAGGCAACAAAGTAGTAGATTGATTGCTGCGTAGCTAGGCTAGGAATTCAGCTAAGGCAGTGAATCTACTTTGCTGCCGAGTTGAACATATCATTTTTTCTCCGATTGTTCATAATGATATATGTAGGATATTGTGTTTGCAAATTATTAAAATTCCAACATTGTTTTTATTTTTCCTATAGTGATGAATTGAAACAGAATTTTATAGAAATCGCAAATGTTGGAATGGTTGGTTACTATAGAAAAATATATGTTCATAGTAATTATAATTTGACAACATTACGGACAGTGATAGCGCACATGTCAATCGGCACATTATTTCTATTGCTGCCAAGGGTGGGAAGTCCTTACTTTGCTGCATAGGCAGAAAAAGTAATACCTGATATGTGTTTGCAAAATTAATATCCGATAAATAGTATATTACACACCGAGGTGGGAAATGATTCATTCCTGTCGTGAGATCAGTTAGTTAACCGAGATGCAAAGCGTCGAGGTTAGCTATGATCTCGAGACAGGAATTGAATTTCCCACCGAGGTTTGTATACTATTTTATTAACAACCATCATTCTTCGATTAAAATTACTAAATCTCTTTCGTTCTGAATATATCTAAAAATATTACATGTAACGACAAATTACCAAGAACGCAGTTTCTTCAGAATAATCAAATAGATATATTGTTACCGTGACTACAGGGTATACAATTGTCAATAATATAAATAAATGTCAGATTAAGTCAATAAATGACAGATAAAGTCTAGAATAGATGAAATGAGGGCGGGAAGTGAGGCCGGGAAGTAGAGGTGTGTAATGTGACACTTCCCAACCTCCTATGACGTTAGTAATGACAGCATTACTTATATGGTTGTAGATAAAAGTAATTTTTCCGAGCTTTTTTTTTAGAACAATTTTTTCGATAAAAGTTTATGTTTTCCACTATTAGTTTACAAGTTTTCGACCTTTGTTGATAAGAAAAGTTTGTGTTTCCACTATCAGTAAAATGTGATCAGTTTAACGACCCTTTGGCCGAGTAGAAATTTAACGTAGTCATAATGTACCGGCATCGAGTCAACTCTTCCAAACCGAATACAATGGAATGCATTTAATGAAGACGACCGCGAGCGAGCAGTACCCATCGGGAGGGTACCACCTTCCTCCGACCGGGCACCTTCTAACGCGCATTCTTTCTCCGCCCATGGCTTCTTCCTTCATTGTTGTCGGGTTGCAGATATAACACTTTCAAGGTGAGTGTTATAATGCCGGCGGTATCATCATCATCGTGTATGTACGAGAGAGGGTCATGGAACCTTTTACTTCCAACTCTTCTCGTATGGATCGACTATTTGAATGGGATGATATATGTTCGTTTTCTATTTTTTCGTCGTCGTCGTCGTTGTTGTTGCGGATGGTGTTGTTGCTGTTAGTCCGGTCCACGTAATTGCTTGGATTCGGTGTGAGGCTAATTACTGCTTTAATTGGCTTGTTTTGGTGTTGAATTCGTGACTTTCGTTTCGCGCGGGGGATTTCGGTAAGGAACGGTCGATAGGTGTTTCCTCCCTTTTTTTTGCCATTGTTTCTGATGTAACTACAAAGGAGTACCCGTTTGACCCTCTGTTGGGGACTGTTAGAAGGGAGCTTCGAGAAAAGCAGATAATCTGTTTCAATTTTTATCTCTTTACAACTGAATATTTACTTCAGAAATATATCGTGTTTTTACGTTAATATCGATGCTCGAAATTTCGATCAACAGTGCTCTGTCATTGGAGAACTGCCTGAAATGAGTACTTCATACGTGTATTCAAGTTTCGTGATAGCGAATAACATCAATCATCAACACCGATTAAAAATCATACGCACTCGACCCGAGTTCAGGGGGGTTGGTGGGACTTTGCACGCCCCCCTTCGAAATAGTAACTAAAGTCAGTGATATTCGAATAAATCAAGGAATTGGCTACTTGCAAAACTATTTTTGATAAGAACTTACTGTGAATTTTCATTCAGGGTAGGAAGTCTTCTTGAAATTATGCTGATTAACCCTGGGTTTATAGAGCAAATAAGATGAAACGAAATAACATAAGGGATTAGACTAAATTAGACCTGTTTATACAGGTTGAATAAGGAATAAGAATCAATGACAATGTCGTTGAACTATTTTTCTGCACATGCCCACTTCCATTTTTGAACTGAAATAAGATAAGAGTTGAAAGTTGGCCAACTCTTTTCTTATTGCTCATTTTATTTCAGTAGATGTATTAACGTTCCCATTAATTTACGTATCTTAAACTCTCTTTGAAATTTCTTTTTTTATCTTTGCTGTATAAACCAGGATAGCTGTTTGAATACAAACTAAACAGCGGTCTGGATAGGATCGGCCGTCTGTCGTTTCCAAACTACTTCTACATTTGACCATTTCCATACTCAAATTAATCGACAAGTCGATTATGAGATACATTTATGATGAGTCTCAAATCTCTATCCTGAGCCTGTGATCCTCATCCAGAGCATACTGGGCAACGCTGTAGTTTTCCGTTCTTTCGTATAAGATGTGAGCCCAATGTTCTTCTGAACGAGTTTTCATAGCTAGCCAACTTTGACCAATGTTGCAATTTTTTGAACTGATTTCATATAACTGCGGCTTGTTTTTGTTTTCATTGTTCTGTTGTTATACTTCAGAGTTGCTGTGATTTGTAAGAAATTTTGAATGCAGCTTCCATATTCACTTCTTCAAAAACCATTTGGAATCATCTGTATACCGTTTGTTCAGATGCTATTACTAAAAAATACAAATAAGCTACATGCATCAAAGTCGAATTGCAGTAATTTAGTGTTTGAAAATGTAACAAGCGAAAAAAAAAACTGTGGTGATATAAAACTCTGACAATCGCATCAAATAGTTGAATACACCTAACTCTGATACCTCGAAACGTATTGCACAAATCCGAAAATAAAAATATTCTCCTCCATTCAAAAACTTGAATTACCAAAATTTATGAACGGTGTTCTGTATATTGAAGCAAATTTTACAACTTAGATTATGACAGATTAATCCAGATATTTTCATAGTATACAGAAATAGGTCCTTAATCCTCGTTGAATTATCGAATAGGCACACTAAATGAACAGTGTGATATTCTTTATAGACTGAGGAGAGACAACTGCGAAGATTATATTCACATTTTGAACAATTTTATATAGCTATCTAGCTAGGCTATTTCTGCACGAGTGATATTGGTTCAGACTTCCATGTCTATATAATCACCTCTATTGAAACCTGTTGCAAAAACCTATGAGCTGGAAAAAATATCAGTTAAACCAATACATTTCGAAAAATTTATTTAAGAATGAGAATTCAGTCAAATTAGGCACTCGAATCAAAATGAAGAGTTTGAAATAGATTTTTGTTAAAAAATAAACAACCCAAAAGGATGTGTGACAAAAAGATGATTATTAAAATGTTGAATATGAAATAGTAAAACAAACGAACAAATTCAACTAAGAAAGATGAATCAATATGGACAAATTAATGTTAGAACCAAGTTTCAACTTGAATCAAGACGTTTCGATCTCTGGTATCTGCGAGAGTCTTCGGATGATGACTGACAACATTTCGAGGTATGGTCGTCGGTTATAAAGACCCAAATGCTATATGGTGGGAAAGGAGTTGCTAATAATGATTCCCCATGGAGGGGGAAGGGATTGATAGTAATGAGCCGCGCTTTTCGGTTTGAGCAGGAAAAGGAGGCAGTGGCGCGAGTTTCTCGTTCTTCGAGCCGAAGTTGGTCCATCTTTTTGTTGGGATAGCTGAGTTCATCATTGTTGAAAAAGTAGGCAGCTTCCTTGTATTTCCTTTTGAATCAGTGCTTCTTTCTGTGTATGACCTAAGTTTCACACCATATAATGTTAGTTTGTCCAAACGTGTTCCGCTATTGTCGATTTCGTGGTTCAACCTCGTTGTGTGAAGTCGAATCGTTGATCGGTACAGTTGTGAGGTGCTCCTTTATAAACCCGATAAACCTATAATACCATTTATATTGTTCACGGAAAGCTATATGAATCGGTGCAGAATTTCAAGGTGATCTCACTAGCTGACAATCATCTGAATTGCATAAGCATTAAGTGAGAATTTTGCAAATCAGTGAAAAATTTCCAACTTTCAATTTTAATACCAGAGTACGAGTACTAAGGTACACTCCACTCACAAAGTTATGCCAGCCCCTTCCTTAGATGACCTGCTCCGGGAAATAAAGAAAATTAGACAGCAAAATGATGAGATAAAACAACAGAACCTGGAAATCAAGAAAGAAATTGCAGACGTGAGGAGAGACTTGGAGAGGGAATTGAGTCTTGTTAAAGATAAAGTAATTGTCCTAGAAGAAGAAAATGTTCATCTGAGATCAGAATTATTGAGAGTAGAGAGGCGCCTGAAGAAATTCAATATCGTTGTCCACGGGTTGAAGGAAGATCAAGCTGAAGAATTAGAGAACGTTTTCGCCAATCTTGTTAAAGACAAACTTCTGCTCCCAGTACCAGACTATTGTGTGAGAGATATCTTTAGAATCGGAAGAGTCTCTGATGGAGGGAAATCAAGGCCAGTAATAGTAGAGCTTTTGAATCAGGAATTCAAGAACAAGATATTTGGAAAGGTTCATCTTCTGAAAGGCAGCGGCGTCTATATTACTCACGATTTAACCCCCGTTGATCTGGAGAGGAACAGAAAGTTGGTCGAATACCAAAAAGCTGCTCGAGCTCATAATTTAACAACCAATATACGAAAAGGCAAGCTAATTCACGAGGGCAGAGAATACTCTGTGGATGGGGTGGAATCTGATCCCCTTGATGTACTTTCAAGATTAACCGAGGAAAGAGAGAAGAAAAAAATTATCACCCGCTCCAACTCCAAAACGGGACGTTAAAAAAAAACTTTATTCTTCCGAGATCAACTACATTCATTTTCAATTTTGAGGTCAGTTAATTATGTTTCCTTAATTCTAACTTGTCATAGAGAACTAGGTCAGCCAGTGTATCTCTCACCTTTAGTGCTGATAACTGTTTTTTTACTTTTTTGCATATACCCTTTTTTGTGTTTTTTTTTGAAATCTAGAAGTGAATGCTAACTATTACTGAATATGTGGTTTTCCATTTGATATATTGTCCATTATTTATGTAATTTCAACAATATATGTTAGGAAATGAACCATCGAAAGAAGCTTTCTATTGCTCACTTAAATGTTCGGTCACTTCTGCCTAGTATAACCGACTTGAGAAATCATATTCTTCTTAACCAGTATGAAATTGTAGCGTTGACTGAGACATGGTTGAAACCAGAGGTTCCTAACTCCGCTATAGAAATCAAGGGTTATAATCTGATGAGAGTTGATCGCGATGTGCATAGGGGAGGAGGAGTGGCATTTTACTTGAAAAATTGTTTAACGTTCACTGTCATAGACACTAGCCGATCAATTGAACAATTATGGGTGAGTGTAACAGTCAAAAAACTAAAATTTGCTTTTGGAGTGCTGTATAGACCGCCTTCACTGAATGCTAATGAATTCTTAAATAACTTTGAAACTACATTTGTTGATATCCTCTCGTGTCATGATAATATAATCTGCACTGGTGACTTTAATATTGATCTCCTGGAACAACTCTCACGAAATTCAATAAAACTCAACCACTTTATGGAAACATATGATCTTAAGCAAATCATCAATGCTCCCACTCGTAATATGCCACGGTCCTCATCGCTTCTTGACGTCATTATAGTCTCTAATGAAGAACTCGTACATAGTCAAAGTGTGCAACCAGTAGGCAATATATCTGATCACGATCTAATTACTGCTGAGTTTGATATTGGAGTCACAATCAAATCACCTCTGTTCAAGAAAATTCGCGATTTCAGAAAATTTGATAATGACATGTTTACTTATGATTTAGAGAATCTACCGCTGCAAAGAATTTATGAAATTGATAATGTTGACGACAAAGTACAATTCTTAAATGAATCTATTTCTCTTCTTTTTAACAAACACGCTCCTCTCAGAGAAGTCAGGATAACAAAAAAATATGCACCCTGGCTTACCGATAATTTGAAACTGCTATAATCTATCAAGTCGAAAGCATATAAGCGTTGGAAAAGAACCCAAATGGCTCGTCACTTCGAATATTACAAAACTGTACGGAATTTTTTAACTCTAGCTGTGAAACAGGAGAAAAAAGCATACTTTGAACACGAGTTGAGAGTCACGGGGACAAAAAATATGTGGGCTGAATTGAAAAAAAATGACATTCTGACTAGGAATGATAAGACCATTCCACCTGATTTAATGAATGCTGATAACCTGAATCCATACTACTTACAGTCGTTGCCAAACATAATCCCCAATGCACAAAAAATTAACTTTTATAAAAATAATAGGAAATCGGATAATAACTTTGAATTTGAATTGATCTCTGAACTAGATATATTGAGGGAAATAAGTAACATCAAATCAACTGCAGTAGGAAGTGACGGTTTGGGTTTGAATTTAATCAGATACTGCTGTCCACAAATAACACCGTATATAACAGATATTGTTAATACTTGCTTCAATACGCATACTTTTCCCGATGCCTGGAAGCAGGCTATAGTCAAACCGATTCCAAAAAAGGCAAATCCATCAGCTATGAAAGACCTTCGACCGGTGAGTATCCTACCGATGCTCTCTAAAATACTCGAAAGAGTTGTCGAAAGACAGCTTAGAGACTATCTCACCAGAAATATGTTACTACCGCAAAAGCAGTCTGGCTTTAGGCCAATGCATAGTTGTGAAACGGCGCTAGCAGATGTAACGGATGATATATTGAGGGCTCATGATGCTAACAAAATCACAGTTCTAGTACTTTTGGACTACTCCAAAGCCTTCGATACTCTCAACCACGACCTGCTTTTATCTGTCTTACACTTTCTTGGTTTAACTGAGAGCACTATAATGTTTTTCGACAGCTACTTATCCGGAAGATCACAAAAGGTTGAAATTGGTGGTTCCCTCTCGGGATCCCTTGCACTCTCATCGGGAATAGCACAAGGTTCCATACTTGGGCCACTGCTATTCACTATTTATACCTCGAACTTCTTTGATTGTGTTCGTCATTCCTCAGTTCACTTTTACGCTGATGATACGCAGCTATATCATTCCTTTCACGTGAATGATATGGCATCAGCACTCAACAAAATCAACGAAGATCTCAGACAATTAATCACTACATCTAAAGACCATTCACTCAAAATAAATGCTGATAAGACAAATTTACTTATTTTTGGTCCAAAAAGGCTGAGATCAGTTGCTTCACCCAACATTTCAGTTCTAGTTGACGGCCACAACATTAGACCTACAGAGTATGCTAGGAACCTCGGATTAATTATGGATAGCGACCTCAGATTCAAACGACATGTGTCCAACTGTATCAAAACTGGATACATGAATCTTAAGCTATTGTATGGTAACAGGCACATGCTTAACCAGAAGATAAAAACAATTCTTTGTGACTCTCTGGTCCTCTCCAAGTGCAATTACTGCGATACCATATACGGACCTTGCCTTGATTCAAATGACAAACATCGCATACAAATTCTGCAAAATTCATGTCTTAGATTGATTTTTGGTATACGTAGACGTCATAGAATCACATACAAGTTGAGAGATGTCGAATGGCTGAACATGCCCAATCGTCGGAAACTCCATAGTCTGTGCTTGTACCATAAAATAATAAAATATGGAACACCTGAATACCTACATAGAAAAATTTCATTCAGAACAGATGTACACCATATCAACATACGTCGTAAGTTCGCCCTGACTCCCCCTATTCACAAAACAGAAATGTTCAAGCGATCATTTTCTTATCAGATTGTCAACAGTTATAATAACCTGCCAGATGATTTGAAACATCTCTCTCCTACCTCTTTTAAATTGAAAGTTAAAAGTCATTTAATGAATGAACAAAACAGGGAGTGAGCCACCTATACGTTGAAGGGAATCTTTTGTTAATAATCAACTATACACATCTTTTTTGTTTTTGTCATTTTTTGTTAATAATTCTTACCATGAGCAGCTTCTCTGACGGCTTGAAGTAAAATTCAAGCCGTTTTAAGGTTGGGTTGAAAAACAGAGGATACGTTTCTTACATATCCACCTGACACCTCGCCTTTTTTCCACATTTCATCATTTCTGTTATAATTATATGAACTTTTGTTCTCTTTTTTGTAATGCGGAAAATAAAGACCTCTATTATTATTATTATTACTATTTCTTGTGTTCGCACATTCTCACTACTAATGGTCTTCTGGTTTCTCCTATGTATGACTTGCTGGTTTCTGGTAAACGTATTTGTTGGTGTCGCTGTATTAGGAGGTCGAATGACCAAATGCGTGATGTGTTTCCTTATCGAAAACAGACTTGGAGGTTAAGGTACTATAACACGCCTGAAAAAGCTATTGTATACTGAAACTCTGTGAATTGTTTAGGAAAAATCACACAATGAAGTTTTGTTCGATTATATTGTTTTGATGTTTTTTGATGAGTGAGTAATGTCCCGAAATCAATTTTTTGGGTTTTCTCTCTATTGTAATGGAGAGAAAAAGCTTCAAATTTTCATAATATTTTTTACGTAATTGCAGTATTATAAAGAAGCCAAATAGACTATTTGGTCAGTTACGTATCGTATTTTTCAGGAACTTGCAAATTAATTCGAAAAATATATTTTTATATTCTCATACTTCACCTTGGCGACGTTTCTGAAAAAGGATTTTCAAGTCTTTTTGAAAATTTATAATGGATTAGAATTTTTGGTGAGAGTGTCAGAATGTGATACTGCTTACTACTAGGACAGATTCATCAATAGCCATAGCAAAGTTGGTTTTGACACGTCCTACTTCGAATTGAATCTTCCCTGTTAATTATGTTAAAAAGTTCTCATTGAATTTGTCTAATCACGCGACTAGTATATTTCTTTGGTGAAACCCAACGTTAATCTCCAAGATGAAACTCTATTGCATGTCTTCATGAAATAAGATTTAAAAATTTTAATTGAAAAATAAAAGTTATTGACCTGTACGAAAAAATGCATTGAAAACAATGAATTTCAAATACTTATATTCTTCATTTGAAACTGGAATTTCGAAATCTGATCTCATAAAGACACGCAATTGAGTTTCATCTTGAGGGTTTACCCTGAATTTTAACAAAAAGTATACTAGTAGTGACGTCATCAGTCAGACAAATTGGATACCTTGTTTTCCGAACCTAGTGACAGCAGAAATCACTTTTATTTTTCAGTTGAAATTTAAATTTCAAATTCTTGTAATACACAGACATTCAAATAACGTTTATTCCCAGTTACGACGTAAGATGTCATATTGTACACTTTGTTCGTGCGATTTCGTAGACCTCTTTGAGAAGTAGAACTGCACGCTTACAGCACACTTGCCTCTGAAATTCTTTTTCAAATTCAGTTTTACACGAAAACCCTGTAATGTTCAAAGAACACCGCGTGACCCAAGGTACCGGAGAAAGGAAATAACATCAACTTTGAATGTTTGGGTTGTAGCCTCAGGAAATATCAACGATATCAATGATGATAATAAACGTCTTTATTTGTTTTATTGATTATACAACCATAAGGCAGAGCGTAGTTTAGCCACCATGGCTACTCTTGCAGCTAACCCTGAGGGCGATGATCTTACTAAGGGGAAGGTAGGAGCTCGACCCGAGGGTATACATATACTCCAGTCTATGACGGTAAAAAAAGTGTAAACTGTGTATTTATCCCATACAGCACCGACTCGTATGAAAATTTGGATAAAGGTTCTACTTACCCTCTATTTCAAAATCTACCCTGTGCCGAGGGTTGCTTTTTTGGAGGGGGGGTTAAAACCACCCCTATTCGAAAAAAAAATATCAAAATTTCAGATTGGAGCATGTAATAAACTGAAATCATATTTATATCAGTAAAATCAAACAATTGATAATTTTTAATATAACTTATGATTCAGTAATCAGTGTCAGCCCTTAACACCCCCCCCCCTCATGACAGAATATCATCAGAAAATAATAATTAACATGTTATTTGGTAGTTATTCAACTTATTCAGTAACTATTTGCATTTAATTTGAGATTTAGCTTCTATCTACCATCTACTTCAAAGTTGAGGTTGTGCCTGGGGTTGATTTTTATTCATCTCATCAGAGGTGAAAACAACCCCTATTCAAAAAAAATTACAAAATACCAGTTTTGAACTATCCAGTCGAAATTTAAGTTAGTAGGGAGGAGATAGTAACGATTTTACTGGGTTCATTAATTAAAATAATACAATAATACGCCCAACAACATTAGACAAATTTTTATTAACTCCACTTCAAAATACAAGTACCGACTGGCTAATATAACATTTAGACTTTTCATTTATCTCATCGAATTTTCTCGGCACTCCATTTATTTATTTATTTATATATATATATATATATATATATATATATATATATATATATATAAATAATAAGCATATAGTTACACAAGGCCTAAAATATAGTTACTATATGTATTCTTCAATATACTAATGTACATACTCAAATTTCTACAAAAATTGTTTTTGTTTTTTTTCCCATAACTCGCTTAGTCTGTAAGCAATCAAATCCACCAAAAAAGTATTTTGTAACTTTTTTCAAGAGCTATAAGCTCATTTACATGATTTCTTGTTTCGGATTATATTTTTGAAAAGGTTCATGCTGAAAGTGCTCAAAAAAGGTACTTTGCGCGAACCCTTACAATATTTAACTGGCCATATTATCTTACTGAATTTTCATCCTTCAGAATAAAATGGAACACCAAAATTTTCAGAGAAGAATAACCTTTAATTTTGTACTCTAGAAAATTTTGCATGTGATCAATACTTTTCGAGTTATTTCGTAGAAATGGTGATTTTTTGCTGAATTACGTATATGATTTTTTCTCTTCAATCTCAATTTTTTCCAAAACTACGTACTTTCAATTGATGAAAAACTCAGAACTCATTATAAGAACATGAATGAAGTGAATTATGATTCTGAAAAAGATTTTGAAAAAGAGTGTATGTAGATCCTGAATCCAAATTTTCATGTGAATCGGTGCCGTATGGGATAAATACACGGGAAAATGGTCATAGACTGGACTAATATCAATTAACGTGATGCATACACATTTGAATCTACATGTGTGTGTGTGTGTCATACTGGTTGCATCTTCAATATTAATATGTGAGAGAAAGCAAGAATTCAGATCTCAATAACATTTTCATTCTTTTGAAATCAGATACCATCGTTGCTAGGGCAAGTTCTTTCAAACCCTATAATACGCGCTGGCCATAAAGTACATTATTATGTAGTTGTTAACTAAGCGATAAAAACAATAATGAACTGGTCACAGTTATAACTCAGTACGTTTTCGATTTTCGTTTTGTAATTTAGCAAGTCGTATCTGTTTACGACAGGGTGTGATCTGACACGGTGTCACTCATTAAAAAAAATATTACGTAACGATAATGATCCGTAGGCCGATTCGTGCATTAATTCTCTGTCTCAGAGGACCGGTCCATATATTTTGGTAGGCGATCGTGACGAGCTGGTGTCGGTGAAATCGTGAAATGGGTCGTCGCTTGACGGTTGATGGATCTTCTAGAAGAGCTCGAAAACGTGTACGAAAGGTCGCGTCAAAGTGCGTCGGACTACGGGACGGCTGTGAGAAAAACGTATTATGAGAGGTGCTGCTCGCGAGGTTACGAGGGCGATACACGTTTTTTTTTTCGATCCGGCAATATCGATCTGTTATCGGTTTTATTCGATACGAGGTGAAAGAACAGTTAGCGTTATGATTCGTCAGTTGCGGAGTGGATATTTGGGCTGAGAGAGAGGTGCTAGAATTTGTTTGTCGTTAGTCTTCAAGATAGTCTACTGAATGTACAGCTCACCCAATTCATCCTGTCACAGAAATAATAACGTTTATGCCCAGCAATCTCTGTGAAGTATAATAAGATAAAAAAGCACCTATATGTGTTCACTAGGTTGAAATTTATTCCCACTAGGTTTTTTTTCGTCATGGTCTACACTATCAGTGTCCAACTGGAAAAGTATCTGAGTTTGTGCCAAGATGGATTGGATGAGCTGTACTAGGAATCAATTTCAACACAGTGAATAAATATAATAGCTGTGTTTTATCTAACTATACTTAACAGAGATTGCTGGGCATATACGTCATTAGTTCTTTGTCAAGATGGATTGTATAAGCTGTACAAGACGATTGATTCCCACAACATTCCTTGAAATCGATGGATTTTTCTTCTCATGTAAAAAATGTTATAAAAATATTCAAGAGGCTTGGACATTTATTATAATATGCCGTGCTCAAGAATAATACTACGACAAAAACATTAAAATTGTTACAATTCAGTGTAGGAAACTAACATATTGATAGCAATGGATTGGGAGTAATTATCTAATGAGAATATCTTCTGAACCAAAGAAAACTTCTTCCTGTTGAAAAAATCAGAAACGCTGGAAGCATACACATTCTTGGGCATTGTTCATGTAATTTGTTGAATATGCAATTTGGGAGAATGATTGATAATCCACTGATGAATTTTTTCCCATTAATATATCTAGAAGATCTAACACTTTCCTTGATACAAACTGAAAAAACTAAATTACCAGGTTAGAGTAGCAACAATTGCTTGATAATAGCCTACACAAGCTCTTACTGTAATGAATTGATATTTCCTAACAATTGTTAGTGTTCTACATGAATAATTGGAAACATTTTCTATGGTAACCCAAGTAATTTTATCACGAATTTCAAAGCGCCATCTATTAGTGAATGAAATTATCCGCGTTTTTTTCAAATCTAATCAATATCTATCGAATTTTAAATGTATGTTTACTACTTTACTACGTAGGAATACAATATGATATGGTTTGAATTCGTCCCAAATTCGTTATTTCCAAGATTTTTCAATTTGGAAACCTGAATTCGAATGTAATCGTTCGGGCCCTGATTATTTTACACATACCTATAGAGTACAGTTATTTGTTTTACGAAGCAGCAAAGTAGTAGATTGATAGTCGAACATAGCGAGGCTAAGAATTCAGCTAAGACAGTCCTACATTGCTGCCGAGTCGAACATATAATTTTTTCTCCGATTGTTTATAATGATATACGTAGGATATTGTATTTGCAAATTATTGCAACCCTCACAAAATTTTTATTTTTCTTGTAGTGATAAATTAAAGCAAAATTCGATAGAAATCATAAGTGTTGGAATGGTTGGTTGCTATCAAAATGTATATGTTCTTAGCAATTATAAGTTGACAACTAAGATGCCTAGGAAACCCTGGTGTATCTACTTATACCTGAATAATTTTGGAATAAACTTGGCGAAAACCGATTGCTTCA
This sequence comes from Zygogramma bicolorata, assembly GCA_032362365.1. Lineage (NCBI taxonomy): Eukaryota > Metazoa > Arthropoda > Insecta > Coleoptera > Chrysomelidae > Zygogramma > Zygogramma bicolorata. The sequence goes on along the minus strand of JAVJAQ010001811.1, from coordinate 354,007 downwards.
TTTCTGAGATCGCAAAAGCTTCAGATCGCTATTGTTGATGGCATTCAGTCATATACCATATGAAGCTTAATTTTCAGTAGAGAGAAATGTGCAACCGAATATTCTACTACTGTTTATTATTTGCCTACTGAGATTCTGACAGCCAATCAAATGCGTTTCAGAAATCGTGCATGTAACGTGGAAACCTATCAGTTCGTAAGACGAGACTCTGATTCCGAGAAAATATACTTCACCCATTCACCTGAGAATGTACGACAATATTCATGCTAATGTATTGAAAGTGATAGACTGTCTTGGAATAGGGCGGATACACACATCAGTTATAGGACGGTTCAAACTACGTATCACATCGATATTTCCTTTATTTAAACAGAACTTTGTTTTCAATATCTCATTGATAAGAGCTACAGATGTTTCCTCCTCGATATAAGACTTTCGCTCAAACTGAAACGAATAAAATTAACTACAACGCTACATTTATGTTATTATTTTGGGGCGATTTGTCTTGTACTTACCTTAGGTACTGAAAAAAGAGGAATATTTGGATCCACAGATTTTGACTGACCACACAAAATACGAAATCTTCTACACATCGTGAAAAAGTACTTGTAATAACTTCAAAACTTATTTTACTTATATAGACTTTTAAACACTGTTTAGTGCGAAGAAATAATTTCAGTTTTCATTGACAACAATAAACCTCAAAGTTACGTCAATCTTATAAACCGACATTTGACAGATTTTCGAAAACGCCCTCTTTACAAAAATCAGAAAGCTTTTTTAATCGTCGATTGTTTTTCGCCAAGAAATTCTGAACAATATCGAATCACTAGATACACCAGGGTTTCCTAGGCATCTCATTGACAACATTATGGACAGTGGTAGCGACTTAGTGGTAGTACTTACTTCTTGAGACATTTAAGCAGGGAAGTATAACCTTTCCTGTCTAGACCTAGACTTCGATTAGGCAGGAAAGTTCTCACTTTGCTGCCTAGGCAGGAAAAGTAATACTCTGCTGATTGATGTACTGCAAGATTAATATTTGCTGTCAATCGGAAAAGAAATAACCTCATGAAAATCCAGTTATTTTTTCGTTCTGTCCGGATCATTCAGTTCAGAGAAACAAATTAAAAACTAATAATTCGAAAACGCAAGAGATATGCCAGCCAATTTCTGATGTTTCCTGAAATAACTACAATTTTTGTAGTTGGAGAAGTATCGATTCACCTTACAGAGTTATTTTGCAGTCTTATACCTTTCGTACCACACGGTCATTCCAATATTAAGGAATCGTGGCCTCCCCACATAGCAAAATTATATACCAAGTATGTGCTAAACATATTCCTAAACGCATAAGAATATTGAGATCATATCCCTAGCATATACACAGAATATGGTTACTATATGCTGAGAATATGCTAGGTATATTTTTTTGGCCACAAGTAGTATATGCTACGTATATGATTGAAATATATACCCTGAATATATTCAAATATCCTCAGAATATACCTATATCACCAACATAGCATATGCTATGTATATGCTCAATATGTGCAAACTGGATATGTCCAAGATGAATATATATTTTGGTGAGGGACTTTAGGAGATGCAACATCATTATCCTTAAAGGTTCTAGTAGTTGGTTTCTTGGCATTTCCTGAAGCATGAATGCCATCCTTGATTATCTTCAAACAAAAGACATCGAATACTTTTGAAACATTTATGAAAAACTAAGAAATTCTTATTAACATGTTGTTGTTTTTTATCCTATTTCAGTGTCCTGGGAACGCTGCTGATTTTGGGACCTAAAAATATAATAATTTAGAACAATATACCGGGTGTCCCGGTATACATGTTACAATGGAATTTTTCATTTATTTGAAATAATTAAAATTTAAAATTCTGAATAATCAATATAGATAATTATACATATTGCTTTGAGCAATGTAAATATCGGAAATCACTTCTGGTTTATGAGATATTCCATTGGAACATGTAGGTATACTGGGACAGTGGTAGGGTCCAAAATTCAAAACTCACCTCATCTCAGTTTTCTTCAATTCATTTTCAACCCGTTCTTTAGCTTTAGCTAACCATCTCTTTATTTCTTGAATAATTTCATCTTCACAGGCATTTTGTGTTCTCTCATTACATTGAACATCATCTAAAATAGATATACAAGATATTATTCTATGAATAAAAAGATCCGTGAAGAAAGCTTACCCTAACCTAACTTTTTTTTTGATAACTTCCCCACACTCCACTATCGGTATCGAATATGCACAATCTACAATAGAGAACACTGAACACACACTGATAAAATGTCTTCTTTGAAAATAAACAATTAAACTGGTTAACTGATTGTAGATAACATTCAATTTCAACAAGAACAAAGAACAAGAAGCTTGGAAAATGGAAGCTTAGCTTGCGACTTGCCACGCACGCACGCATGCAGTGCTGCCAGGAAGTTTTCAACGAAGTACCAACAGTTGGGATTTCAACCTAGCCAGTTTGTACTAAAAGTCAAGTTGAAAATGTATAAGAATGTAATATAGATTCTAAAAAGTAAGGTTACGGGGTTGATTTGAGTGGTTAGTTCACAAAAATGTAAATGTTGAATTGTTATGTACGTATTTTTTTAAAACAAATATTCTTTGAAGTATTTACGGGAATGTGTCCCAACATCCCTAGAATATGCTACAATATTCCTAGACAGATTTGATGAAAAGAACATTCATAGCAGTAAAGTACTTATGCTGGGAATATACTAGGGATATTATTTGGGGAATATGAGTTGAAACATATCCTCAGCATGTGCTCGAGTTATGAATATGCTTTCGATTGCTATGTGGGTCATAGAAATCGACATCATTGATCTGCATTCGGTACTATACGATGTGGAGTGAAAGAGCACTTGACTTTTTCCCATGTGTGATGTAGCGGACAGGATATCTATTTTGGATGTTTGTTTTGGAACTGTGTTGGAAGAGACATACTAGAATTTGCATGCCGTTAGTCTTTCAGATGAGATATTATTTTGGTCGTATCCGGATTTCCTGCAATACGGGACTATCATCGGTGAAGTGAACGGAACATGAAACACAGTTCCAATAGAATACGAGGATTGTAGAATCATGTGAGCCAGTAATGAGTATAGAAAGACGTTCAATCGAGGTTCCAAAATATTTTCTAACAGTTATACAATTTGGATTCATAAAAAATTTGAACGCGATAACTCATCTCCTCTCAAGATCTTTGCCTAATCTGAAACTTCAAATGTTTGTTTCAAAAATCAGAGGAATCTTTATTTTGCTTGAAACATAATTACATTATAATTACACTTTTTTAACATTTGTGTTGTGATGGCATTTCTTGTCTACTTCAATGGGCACTATATAGTTTCAACAACACCACGGTTTTCAGTCGTCTTATTAAATTTGTAGGGTGCAAGTGACACCTGACGATGCATCTGTGTGTGAAGTTATTTAGTTTTCTATGAATATGAATATATCAAGACAATATTGCATAACTTACAAAAACCATAACAAATAAAAGCAATGAATTGATAGAAAGTAGATATAACTTACTTTTTAGTTATTATAAAAAAAACAAAATGTATCACGCGATGTGTAAGGATTATGTGCCTTCCGATTGTCTATCTACACCAGGAGTCTTTCTACAGCCAAATTGGCATCGCTGTGGTACCTACTGATGTTTTTTTTTCGCTCAAAGCCACGCCTTCCCGAGGTGCACCAATAAGAGCGTACTTGAATTTTCTATTGCTTTTGCTCCAGTAAGTCAGATGAAGAGACACCCAACTAACCTGACGAATATCACTTGAAACTTCTTAGCGTATTTTCCTATTGTTGGTATATATTGTCATATTTCTCAGTGTACATGAAGGTGCCAAAGTTCGATCAAGGTCAAATATTTTTAGGACAGTTGTGTTAGGTTGCCGTTTCGCTTCTGTATATTGTAATAACGTATTCTGTGCCCATGATAGAAAACTACACTGAGAAAATGCAAGTGATATGCGTCAAATTAATTGACTGTCTTCATCTAACTCACTGAAGCAAAAGCAATAGAATATTTTAGTGTATGGCATTAGTGAGTTCATTTCTGAGTCATGACTTTTCTTTCAATTTTTTTTACGGAGGACGTAACGAATTAGTCGAGTGCAAATAATGTCAGTTTTTGGTGATAATGTAATTGATCTCTAGAAGAAAATTTTGATCATTTCAAAGCTTAAACTTTCATCAACGTCGACACTGCTTTGGAGCTTCATCAGCTCAACATTTCAGTCGAACTGACAAACAGAAATCTGTGAGTTATATTGCCGACAATTATTTTTGCAGTTCTGTTTTACACTTGGAAATATAAATCCTCTTTGTCAAAAACGTTCTGTCATCAATCAGGCCTATCAATTTCTCAGGTTACCATAAAATAATTTAAAATTGCACCTACATTTTTGAATAATGTAAGTAAAATGGACTTAAGCGATATTGAATTATAATCCATCAGTGATAGAAAACCTTTAAAGTAGTTGGCAAAGCGTGATATCTAAAAATTGCAAGAGTTTATTCTCATATTTTGGCATATTTTAATTTAATTTATGTAAGATATCACGCTCGAATGCAAAATTATCTGGTCATTTTTATGCACGAATGTAATTCATTGAAATATTTCACGAATAAAGGAATTCTCGAGGAAATGTTATTTTTTGTTCATTTATACTTTCCTCTATAGATTGTATGTAGTAGGTACTCACCTAAACACGAAATGTTTTTTTATTTTTGAAGTCTATCTGACATTTATTTGTGTCGTTTACTGACGTCTAGCGATACGGTTTCAAATGTGTTGTTATGGTGACTTGATACAATGAAATTAACGCTGTAAGTTTTCGATTGAATGCAATTACCGCTGTAAGTTTTCGATAATTGCATTGCTCTTATGGGACATTTTATATATGAGGAAAATATTCACTAGAATTACACCGGCAATAAGTATTGCTGCATAAATCATAGGTCCTCTCCCATTTTTGCAACTTTAATGACCATTCCAACATCTGATCGTAGAGTTTATGCAACAAATATTTTACACCTTCAGTGATGGCCAAGTGAGTCACTTGACTCGCATCAGCAGAAAATCATTCTCCGAAATCCGTGTTCAGTTTTATATTTCGACGCACAGCCAGGAACTTTTCGTTTGTATGAAATCTGAAGTCGAAGAAAGCTTCCTTTCTCCCCAGCTTGCGCTCAATCATCTCATTATTCTCCTCGGTATTATTCTTCGTTTCTCGGCGCATTGTTTTCCGTAAAGCGAATTGTTTTAACGGGTCATGGTCGATATCGCAAATCGTTCTCTTTTCTCTGTTTTAATCGATCATGGCCCGCCGCCGTCTTGCGTACCACCGCATTGAAATTGAAATTTATGGAAATTGCTATTGTGCTAAGTCGTCTTTTTTTCGTTGCAGGCCTACGAGCAATCCATAATTGATTCTTCAAGATCAACCCCTTTCCATGATAGCAGCTCACAGGTGAGTGGCGTTTTTGTCGATGTATGAGTTGGGGAGATTTTTAAGAGGGTATTTTTGTGTGTTTTATTTACTTCAGGAAGAAACATAGTTTCATTTGTTTGAAAGTGGCTGATGTTTCTTGTTGAGATGTTTTGTTTCATATTTCCACTGTCTCTACAGTGTCCTTGTGTGTGCAACAAATGCGAATATCTTCGTCATTTGCACGATCACAATTTGAATACCGTTTTAAAATCGATATTCGATTGTCACAAAGCAAATTGAAAAATATAAAAATCATTGAAAATTCATACATTTCGAGATCTAAATCAGAATGACGTTTGGAAAAGTTGTTTTCATTTGAAAGTTATGCTCGAATTCACCATCATGATTTTTACAAATACCTCTCAATTTGGCTCAATGCTCTGAATGAATATTGAATCAGAATGCTGAAAAAAATATTTCATAACATAGTTTTTTGAAATGAACGAACTTTATTCTCAGACGAAATTGGTATTTTTTTCCTGCCCTGTATACTGTTTTTGAGGACATGAACTGATTTTTGGCGTTATTGTAATTTTGTATATGCACCTGAGAAAACACATATGTTGCACTCTTGATGAAGATACTATACATAAAAATTATTATAAAAGTTGTAATAAAATGAAATTATATTGTGGTAGAAAGTTAATGAACTAATAATTCATTTAGTAGAATTATTTAGAGAAACGGTAACCAAATATAAAACATAAACAACCAGAAAATATATGAATGAGAAGAAAATTGTTAATTATTATTATTTTAATTCATGTTTAATTTTTTGCTCATTCCTGAATTTTTCTAGTTGTTCCAGTTATTCATTCGATTTGTCTTTATTAACCAGTTATGCTTCAGTTTCATTATTCCTATTCAGATTTTTTTTTATTTTTCCCCTCGATCTCCTGATAAGAAGTTCTTGTCACAATATTATTTCATTTATTTCGTTATTCAAGAATTTTTTTGACTCATATTTCATATTCGATATCTCGATTTTTTGTAACAACAGTATTTTTCTTTGATCTATCAATTCCTAATTTCATTATTGACCAAAAAATTTTATTTCGATTTGGTTTTTCTCCCTTGATTTGTATTTTAATCTTTACGTTCTTATCAACCGGTTTCAATAGAATTAAAAATATAGACAATGGAAGTCCGAAACACTACCATTCTACCAGATTGGTGATGGACCTGGCGAGCCAAACAGAACTATTTTTTTCATGGAGTACACGTTATATGTTTTTCTTCGAGCATCAAGAAAGTATCAACGTTTGATGGCTGTTATTTCTATATCACAGTTCATCACTTTTACTCAAACTTCAGAAGTGTACGATGTTTCGTGACTAAGAGGTACATATAAGTGTATAATAATGTTCCTAATAAATCGATGCAAATGTGTTCAGTGAAAATGTTAACAGATGTACCAACTTTTTGTTGAACGCGATTTTCATAACATCTTTCCTTGGGTGTAGATATTCAAATTTTTGGGAGGTGGACTGTATTTATTGGTTGGGGATTGTACAAACCACAGCACCACATATCCAAGCTGAATGGGAGCAATGAGTTGAAACAGAGGCATTCAAAATGGATAAATAAAAAATTAGTTTTGCTATTGAATGAATCATCCTACCGAACGCCAGGCGTTTACATAAAATTTTAATTTTTCATTGCCAAAAATTTCACAAAAGTTACTCTACGAGAAAGTTCTATAAATATATCAATATCCCCACTGATGAGCACAAGGAGTATGTTTCTCTAAGCGAAACAAGCTTTTTTGGGTGTTAGAATGAAATGCTATCTCGATGAATGCTTTTTGCAAACTACTTTGTGAAAATATCTTTTGAGTGGTGTTTGATTCAAGTTACGTATGCTTGGTATACAAATTGAACAAGAAAAGGTAACTCCTATGTGGTCCAGTGCCTGTCGCGCCATATAAGAAGGGGATAGCTGCTTTATTCTGTATCCTCAGCCCTCAGAAGTCGGAATTTGTAAGACCAATTCATTGACGAGGCCTCACCTTTTGACGTGTGAATACCCACATGGGGGTTCGGCTACTTGGATAGATTCTTTCTTCCTTTTTGTGAACGACTTGAACGTATATGGATGATTTACACCTATCGACACATGATGTTTGCTAAATATTTCATCTTACTTCTTTTAAAGGAATTTTTTGTCCTTGAGCCATCTTAAATCGCCAGTCAAACCATAGTTCTCTTTCGAAATACGTTGCCGTTCGTACATATATTACAACATCTTATCACTCGTGACTTTAATGAAAGTCTAGCACCTTGTGGAACACCACCTGCCTGTACACGACGCCCGAACCAGAAAGAATGGTTTTTAATTCGAAATGATCGATCATTAAGAAGATAATAGATTGTCTGAATAACTTCTAGTTGGAATGAAAAAAGATAAGTCGGACCAAATATATCATATCTCCACAGGGTGGGAAGTCTTGTAGTTGGATTTCCATTGCTTAATTGGCCCTCCATACTGGACTTCGGCCCTTTCTTTGAACGTGTTGATGAAATAACGTAACGTAATTAACTTAAGCAAGAACCAAATCAATCACTGAGATTGTTTTCATCGGTTCTATTCAAAATTGTTCTTGGATGTTTCAATGTTAGTGTGATTTCCATTAAAATTTCAGATCGAATAGCCTACGCATACTAATGATTACTTTTGATACCATTACGATTATAATATGCATTATTTTCAGGTAACATGCTCGTGAAATTTTTGTGATAATGAGTGCCTTTGGGCTATTACTACTGAATATTGTGGCTATTACTACTGAATATTGTGTGCTCAAACCAATGAAATTGGTTGGTTTGAATTCATATGCATAAACACAACCATTTAGAACATCATTGAAGAGAAATAGATTAGATTGGAAGCTTTGCTGCAAAAGTGATAACTCGTTATAAAGAACAATTATTACCCTAACCAGTTTCACATTTTTTTATAAATTACAACAGCTCCTTGCTATTCCAGAAGATAAATTAGAAAATACAGTCGGGAATTAACAATAAGTTGTCAAGATTGAAGCAACAAATACATCGGCCAGAGCCGACGAGCTATTGAAACCCGTTTAAAGGATAATTTCGCACACATGAAATACGGAAGGGTAGAAAAATCCAGTGTCGCCCAACAAGCAAAGACCACAAAATATGTGAAAGCAATATGAAACTGAAAGCATGTGCATGACACAGGGCTACTCGATGCATGTGAGAGTCTAGATAATAGATCTGAACAGCTAACACTAGTCTTCAGATTTAGAATCAATTTTCCTCTCCTGAAGATGCTAACCTTGTTAGCGAAACGCGCGTCGAGTGCAGAAAAATATCAGCTTAGTGTTAGGGTAATTGATTTCTATCGGACCAAAAAACTCTGCAGCTAGTGGCTGCACTACCTGAAAATTATTTTTTGTAATTCAATTACGTAATATCATAATTTTGACACTCATTCTAGATACAAATGTTCATTTTGTCACTTGTTTTCATTTTGTCACTCATTTTTAAATATACATTTTTATTGAGAAAATAAACACGTACCTACATATTACAACAAATCCATTTATTTAAGAATACTGACATGAATTGAACATACATTTTTATTTGAAAATTACTGTAGTTTACCACAAAAATTAAACGTACAGTTCTGAAACGTATTGCCACGGAATACTGGTGCCTTCTGTTCATTACTCGTATATGATATGTCATCCCCATCATTGTTAACAAACTGAGCCACGTTTGAATCCATTGTTATGCTTGTCGATGTACCTTGTTGTAGAACTGCGATATTGCCTATATTTGCCGATGTATTCTGTCCAAGTATCTTCACAGCTGTTTTTCGCTTATTATTGATAGATTCATCAATATAATTTTCAGCAACAGCGTTGGACTTCCACCCACCATGTCTTTTCAACATTTGTATATCAGCACCAGCATCTGACAGTAACGTTGCTGACGATCTGCGCAATGCATGGCTAGTGTATAATTCAGGATTTTGTAAGCCAAGTAATATCCCTATTTTTTTTTGGGATGTTAGAAAAAGTGTTGATCCATTGCTCGCACAAGTTTCGACTTCTGAGGGTTGACGTTCGTCAGCTGGTTAACGAAAACGAACAATTTTCTTAGTTTGAATGGTGCATGTTCCATTTCTATATCTAAGGAAAAATCGATTGTTTTTTACATGATTTGGACACATTTGGACACATTTGAATGTATTTTCGGACTAGTACAATTCAGATTAATTCCAGCAACATCACCTTCGGTTATTGTAAAAATTCTCTCAATCTTTGTCTTTGTATCTGGAATGTTTATTTTAATAAAAGAACCGCAGTCACTAACATCCTCGGGGCGCATATTTAGTAATTCATTTCTTCGGCAACCTCCTGCTTTCAAGCCTAAATAATAATGATCATCAGATTCTATTAAAAATCTACTGAAATTTTCCTTAATAAAAGTTTTTGATTTTTTTGGCCGATATCTTTCCGCATTCCTTTTCAAAAAAGCAATCAAATTTGTAAACTTACTGATATCCACATTTTTATTGCCATAGATTGTTGTTCGTAACATAGAATAGTGACTCCACATCGTCGACGGTTAGAAAACGTTTGCTTTGTATGAAAAATAAGCAAGTACCTTTTCTGATATCGTTTCTTCAGTATTTATCTTCTTCACTCCGCACCATTTTTGGAAGTTAGAATAAGCTGTTTCTTACGCTGCTTTTGATTTACTTGGCAGCAAATTTGCTACTACGGCTTTTGTAGCTTCTTCAACGTCTGAAGGTAGGGAATCAGACTCAGATTCGCTCATTTTTAACAACAAAACTAACAATTCAATTAAGGCGATTATTGTGACAAATATGTTTTGACATTTGAGCTTTGTTGTAATGGTTATCTCCATAGAAACAAACAAGGATGGCTTTGATACTATCTAGCAGAAATAGGCCGACGTTAAATAATAACCAAGTAAAATAAATTCAAAATGAAAATGAAACTGCATTACAACAAATTAATCTTGTATATTAACACGATACAAAACACCGTGTTTTTTGCACACGATGTGTTCACATCTAGAGCAAAAAACACGTTCATTTTGCAACTGGTTATATAAATAGCTATATTATAGTAGCTAACCCTTGTCTCTGAACCTACTATACATTTTCTTCTCCTGAAGATGCTAACCTTGTTAGCGAAACGCGCGTCGAGTGCAAAAAAATATCAGCTTAGTGTTAGGGTAATTGATTTCTAGAAAAAGTTCCAGAATATTCAGTGATACCATACGACGGCCATATCGGACCAATAAAGTCTGCAGCTAGTGGCTGCACCCTTATAGTAGCTAACCCTTGTCTTCAGACCTACTATCAATTTTCTTCCCCTGAAGATGCAAACTCTGTAAGCGAAACGCGCGTCGAGAAAAAATAATATCGGTTTGGTGTCAAGGTAAATTGATCTCTACAAATTTTATTAAAAATTGTGAAATAATTTTGTACGAAGCAGCATAAATCTGACCAAACATAACTATCGCCGGTAAGTCGTCTAATTTGATTGGTACCGAACGCCTAATTGGTCGGCCATTCGAGAAGTTCGGTCCTCTCTTTTGTGACGTGTACGTAACGAGCAATATAATCTCTGTGCGATCGGGACGACCATATTGAGAGCGCCTTTGTAGGATTTGAATCATAAACGTTGACAGCATCCAACATCTGTAACGGTTATTCGAAATATTTCGTTTCGCCCGTTTGTGAAATGTGGGTGTACCCTTACTTACCGACAGATTATTATTCGGTACGATGTACACATACAGAGTGGTACAACGAAAAGTGAGCGCATAGCTTTCCTTGGGATTTGAAGTTTGCTTTCGAATGTGACACAGTTAACAGACATTTTTCAATTTTTGCCTTTTAATCGGAATACCAAATGGAAACTGGAATCGAGTGATTTATCATGGAAAAAGGCAAAAAAAATATCTTTTCGATAATAGCATATTCATAGAAATTTGTCCAAACATTCAATGCGAAATCGGAGTTAAGAACATTAACCCGAATATTTTCCTCATATATAAAATGTCCCATAAGAGCAATGCAATTATCGAAAACTTACAGCGGTAATTGCATTGTATCGAAAACTTACAGCAGTAATTGCATTGTATCAAGTCACCATAACAACACAAATAAATCTCAGATAGATTTCAAAAAATAGAAAAACATTTCGCGTTTAGGTGAGTACTCCATACCTATCTATAGAGGAAAGTATAAATGAACAAAAAATAACATTTCCTTGAGAATTTCTTTATTCGTGAAATATTCCAATGAATTTCATTCGTGCATTAAAATGACCAGATAATTTAGCATTCAAGCGTGATATCTCATACAAATTGCATTCGGTTTTTATCATATTTTGTAAAAGTGCCAAAATATGAAAATAAACTTGCAATTTTTGGATATCACGCTTTCTTGCAAAATTATCGGTAATTTTTATGCACTTTTTATAACCGATAATTTTGGTACTGATGAGAAATACAAATAAGTTTTGGGATTTGAGGATCAGAATAACTTCAAGCATTTCAGAATTACTCCATTTTAACGAAAGAAAGATTTCATTGTTGCAGTTTCTCATTACAATCAAATTCTCCATTTATCGTTTCCTTTTTTTTGTCAGAAAATACTGCAATCTCGTCACTGTTTCAGTTTTTTTCTTCGAAAATGATTTCAACTGCACCATGAAACATAGTTCACTCCATTCCAAAATGAGTTGAAATTGTTTACTTTTCTTTCCAAAAAATAGTTTTCTTGTTCGAGGACATTCATACCGATAAAAATTCGTATGTTGTTCAAAATCTCGTTCATTTTTTTTCACAAACCACCGTTGCGAATTGCAAGCACTGAAGCCTACCACTTATCGTAAATGTTGTGATTCCTAATACTCAAAACGTATTTGGATTTTCATCAATACCAAAATTATTGGGTTAATGTTCTCAACACCGTTTTCGCAGTAATTCTTCTAGTGAATTCCAATAAATAATGTATCAATAGAAAGATGACTTTTGGTACTTAACCTACCACAATCTATATAAATAAGCATTAATATTGGAATCTATACAAGTGTTAAAGGGCAGATTTCTAATCTACCCCGGAAAATTGCTGCATTATTCAAAAAACAGTTTCTCCTGAGTGTAACACGTTCTTTTAATTCTCTGGGTTTGTTACTTACCATAATCTGGAAAAATAAGAATTAATATTGGAATCTATACAAGTGAGGAAGGGCAGATTTGCAATCTACCCTGAAAAGTTGCTGCGTCTATTGAAAAACAGTTCTTTCTGGATAGAACAAATCCAATTAGTCTGCAATGGCAGGAGACGGAAATTAAAGGAATCTGCTTTCATCATGCTGTCTGGTGAAGAATGCATATCTATGAGTTCGCTTAATATGTATCGCGGATAACTGTCCCTCCTGAAGGACAAAATGTTATGAAATATTAGACAAATGTCAGTTACGAAGCTTGCCAACAAGAGATATTTGCATTTGAAGAGGAATAGGTTTTGACAACGGAAGCAGATTTAATATCCGAATCATTAACAATTAGTATTTTCATATATATATATATTAGTCCTTATTTTTTTTTAATAAATAGAATTTGAGTTATATAACAAGTTGCTGACTAATTGGACTTGTTCTATCCAGAAAGAACTGTTTTTCAATAGATGCAGCAACTTTTCGGGGTAGATTAAAAATCTGCCCTTCTACACTTGTATAGATTCCAATATTAATTCTTATTTTCTTCAGATTGTGGTAGGTTACAAACCCAAAAAACTACGGAACAAATATTGATCCACCACAAAATAATGACGTTCAAACAGTACGTTCAATTAGTCAGCAACTTCTTATATAACTCAAATTTGCCTATCATGAACCAATAGTTATCAAATACTCGTCGTTGTTAATCAAAACTGCTTGCGTTTCACAAACTTCTTCACAAAAGTTTTTCTTGTTAATTTTTGTAAATCTGTCAAAGATTTGATATTTTATATATGATTCTGTCTTTTTAAGGTAGACGTGTTTCCCAAAACATAACTGAAAGAGAAATATTTATGAATAAATTCTGAAAACGGAAGCAGATTTGATTCCCAAACGGTGGCAACGATAAGTATTCGATAATTTTCAGTTCTTATATTTTTTTGATAGGCAAATCTGACTTAAGATGCCTAGGAACCCCTGGTGTATCTACTTATACCTGAATAATTTTGGGATAAACTTGGCGAAAACCGATTGCTTGATTTCTGAGATCGCAAAAGCTTCAGATCGCTATTGTAGATGGCTATCAGTCATATACCATATGAAGCTTAATTTTCAGTAGAGAGGAATGTGCAACCGAATATTCTACCACTGTTTATTATTTGCCTACTGAGATTATGACAGCCCTGACAGCCAATAAAATGCGTTTCAGAAAACGTGCACGTAACGGGGAAACCTACCGTTAACAACCTGTCAATACTGTCACCTGCTACCTCTACAAGTTTTCAGTGTGTTTATATCAGTTCGTAAGACTAGACTTTGATTCCGAGAAAATTTACTTTGCCCATTCACCTGATGTACGACAAAGTTCATGCTAGTATATTGAAAGTGATAGACTGTCTTGAAATTGGGGATACACACATCAGTTATGCAACGGTTCAAAATACGTATCACATCGATATTTCCTTTATTTGAACAAAACTTTGTTTTCAATATCTCATTGATAAGAGATGCAGATGTTTTCTCCTCGATAAAAGACTTTCGCTCAAGCTGAAACGGATAAAATTACCTACAACGCTACATTCATGTTATTATTTTGGGGCGATTTGTTTTGGACTTACCTTAGGTAGTGAATGAAGAAGAATATTTGGATTCCCAGATTATGACTGACCACACAAAATACGAAATCTTCTACACATCGTGAAAAAGTACTTGTAATAACTTCAAAACTTAGAAGAAAACGAATTTCAGAGTTTTCATTGACAACAATAAACCTCAAAGTTACGTCAATCTGACAAAACCGACATTTGACAGATTTTCGAAAATGCTCATATAACGCCCCCTATACAAAAATTAGAAATCTTTTGTAATCGTCGATTGTTTTTTGCCAAGAAATTCTAAACAATATCGAATCACTAGATACACCAGGGTTTCCTAGGCATCTTAATCTGACTCATACGAGAAGCTCCTCACTAAAAGAACTCCTCACTTTTTTGTGGTAGATTGAAAATCTGCCCTTCTTCACTTGTATAGGTCCCAATATAAATTTTTATTTTCTCAGACTGTGGTAGGTTAAGAACCTAAAAAAACGAAGAAGAAAGAATTCATCCACCTCTAGAAATGACTTTCAAACAATAACTTTCGCCATTTTCACGTGATGTACCATTTGACCCCACTTTCCATTTGAAATTTTAGGGGTGTGACAGCTGGCTGGGACGTTGAATGCATGATTTAAAGAATATGCCCAAAATTTGTCCTCACAAGCAAACTTTACATGTCCGAGCATTTTTGCTTCAAATTACAAATAAAATCGACAAGATAGGTGCATACTTTTCGTTTTCGTATTACCACTCTGTATGATAATGTGGGTAATAGTCGAGATACATGAAAACGCGCCGACAGCTCAACTAGATATACAGGGTGTGTCGGAATGTCACGCCCCTCGTTCGTAACAGGCGAGATATTCAGGATTGCGAAGTAACGGATTCGTTAAGTATTTCGAGTTGGAGTGATTGATGGTGTTCTTGAAGAGATGTTCGAAAAAAAATTGCGTTTGATTTGTTCGACTGGCGAAAAAAGACGCAGATACATCATATTATCGAATCCGATTCACCAATAGGCAATTTTTCTCTATGTATGTCGTCTGATAACGAGTTAACTCTTGATTTAATGAAATTTGTTTATACTGATGTCAAAAAGATTGTGATACATTTGATTCGAAGTAGAATCCAAAACTTAATGCTCTCCATTAAGGACGTAAAACATCATGTCAAACAGGTGTCTTTTTTTGCAAGAAAATTATTCAATTTCTTCGATGGGGTTCGAACTGGATTATTTTTGGAAAAAACTTGAAAAAAGAAGGACGAAATGCAAAAGTTCTTATTTTTCCAAGTATATTGGTACGTCCACATAGCTTGACACTTTTCACCCGTGGTTTATTTGTTTACTTGTTTAAATTATGCATTTGACTCCCGAAGTATCGATAATGTAGTAAGAAACGAATAGCTTCATATCCAGCCATTCCTTCAGAAGTTTATATGAGCACCCAAGCTCTGCATGAGAGAGTAAGTAGATTGTATACCTTCTAGAGGAAGCGATTGTGAAGATAGCTAATCGGGGCGAAATACATTCTTCAAATGCAATAAATTAATATACATTTGAAATAGATCGACTTCAGCCCATTGAAAAGGGGAATTGTTAGCTGCTAACTATTTTTTACGAATTGTGAATTCTGAATTGTTTTCCGTAAATTCAATTCACGAAAATGATGCCACATTCTAGTACACCCCTAAACCGCTAATGACATCATTTGATTCGTTGACAAATGGTACGATTGTTTTTATAATGGTAGACATATTTTTCAAGTTGTTGGGTACCTACTTTTTACCATCCAAGTCAACAAGAAACTTAACTGCTGACCTACGATCGGACTAAAGTCTCGATTGATTAGCGTAATAATTAACAAGCTAGCTGGTGACTCCAATTCATTTTTTCTCTGATGAATTCAATTGACAAATGTGACTTAATGTTTTGGTGCTAGTTTCACTAGGTGTAATTCATATTTTTTACAGTATTCGAGTACAGAATTATTCGAATACCACCCATCTGTGCCATGGATTTCGAGAGTATAATTTCTGTCTTTACATTTTTTTTTCAGTTCCCATTCTACCACAATCTGAAAGAAATTAGAATTGATATTAGAGTCTATACAAGTGTAAAAGAGCAGAAAAAGCAAATCCTTGTAAAACCCATATCTTCTTATCAAAAAACTACAAGAACTAGTATTTATTGAAATGTTTTTCGTTGTTAACGTTTCTGAAACTAAATCTGCTTCCGTTTTCCAATATTTCTCTTAGAGGTCCTTTTTCGAAAATCTGTCAAAGATCTGATATTTGATTATGTGTTCTGATAATTTAGAACCACCAATCTGTCTTTTCTTGATGTACATCTTTTGTTGTGTCCACTGTTTCGCACTCGTAGAGGTCTGGACGTTTCACCGATATACTTTTGACTGCACGAACAAGGAAATCGATAAATACAATTATTTGTGTTTTCTGTTATGTTAGTTGGTTCAGTGTGTATCAGTATTGAAAGTAAAGTATTTGTTGTTTTGAATATCGCTCTGACATTATACATGTTGCTGATCCGTTTCATCTTTTCAGACAGTCGAGGAACATGAGGTGTTATGTTCATTACAAGATGTGTAGTTTGTGCAGGTTCTATGACTTTACTGTGCTTGACTATTCTCAATTTTAGGCAATGTATTCTCTATAAAATTCTCTGGATATCTGTTCTCTTAAAATATTGATTTTATGAAGTTAATCTCGTCTTCAGTGTTTTTTTTCAACGATTTGCTTTTTATTTTTGTCCTATCTTGAAGACATTTTACTATACTCTTCTTCACATCAGTATGGTGATTAGGAAAAAAGAGTCTATCTGAAACAGCGACTTTCCTGCCTATATGGTGAATGAATCAAACGTTTTCAAATGTTTGTTTTTTTTTATCTTAACTTCTTTCATAGAAGTTCTTTTTCCCTTTTTTTGATTCGAAGAAGAAACTAAAAAAATTATTCCTCAAACTTGTATGGTTGTTTGTTCTACAGTGTAGATCTGTTGGTATGTGTTTTCTTTCAATTTACACTTGTGTTTACATGAATCGTTGATTTTTTTACCGTCATGAAGTACATCATTATTTTCTATTTCCAATGTGAACTTTATTGTTTTATAGATTCCAATATTATTTTCATTTTTTCGTATTGAGGTAGGTTTAGAATCAAAAAAAATACCGAAAGAAGAATCCATCTAGCATAAAATAATTATAGTAAAACAGTACATAACTTTTAGTTTCGAAAGAACACGCGGTTATTTAATTTTTGCCTTCGTAAGTCGTATCTGGATAAGCGCCCGTTTTCCTCTTCCCCCCCTGTACCTACTCTCCCATCAAAACATCTTCGAGAGATTTTCCCTCGCGATTCGAATAATAATTCGCCGGGAAAATACCATTCGACTTTCCTCTCCTTGTTACGATTATCGTCTTTTATACTCTATCCGCCGTAGCCATTATTATCATTCTAAAAAGCTCCGAAAACACACAGAACGAAAATTTAATTCGCTCCTATTATATTTACCGAATCAATAAGGCAAACAGACGGCGCGAATACACCTTTTGAATGGCATCCTGTGCTTTTGCCGTTCGTCCTATCTTTCCCCAGGCGTGGTTATCGGGGGGCGAGCGGGAACCCCCCCCCCCTCCAATACGGTTGAACGAACCCGATACGAAACGAAATATTTTCACTCTTGAATAACTCAAGTCTGTTCAGATATACTCCTAGAATCGAAAACATTTGCTGCCATTTGCACCGATTGGGTTACACGAAATCCAATGATTTGAGTAGTACTAAGTTTCAGAATTTTCCTCACCTCTAGATGACCGGCAAACTCAGTGAGTATACTGAATCGAAATTATAATATATGAAGCTATTTATTCACAGATTTTTTTATACGCAGATTCACACGAAAGGGAAGCCCTGTAAGGTTCAAAGAACACAGCGTGAATCAAGGGACAGGAGATACGAATTAACATTCACTTTGAATTTTCGAAGTTTGTAGGCCTCAGGAGAACACAGCCTGAATCGAAGTAAAAACCTCTTTCGGCAAGGAGTTCCAAAGCTCAGCTGTTCTAGTGAAGAAAGATCCCTGAGCAAGAGAGGTTCGACAGGTCTCCAAATTAACAACGAAGGGGTGGACATTCTGTACTCGTCGAGTCATCCGTGTATATATTGCCAAGGGTGGAACCGAGGGTGGAACGAACAATTCAGAAGAGCACCGACCGTGAAAATATCTATAGAAGAGAGACAAGACTCAGACTCTTCTACGATGTTCAAATGAAGTGAGCGATTCTGTGAGCGAAGAATCACCAACAAGACGGATTGCCTTTCTCTGAATAGAATCGAGAAGCATCAATGAATGTTTGGTGCTGAACTCCACACATGGGAACTATATTCCAAGACAGGTCGTATCTGAGCCTTTTAGATTATTAGAAGCTGTAGAGAAGTGAAGTATTTCTTCGCACGAAATAGAAATCCAAGTTTCTCGGGTGCACCTTCAGTGATCGATCTTACATGGTCTTCCCATTAGAGATAATCACTGATCGTAATTCATAGCATCGAGATACTTGACTTTGTAGGAATAGTCACTCCTGACATCTGACACTTGATGATGATAGATCGGCTATCCTAGAGAAGAGACATGCCTTGGTTTTTCTATCATTAAATTCCACCAATGTTACCCCATTCTATTATTATTTTTATTAAGTCATCGTTAATTTTATTAACGTGAAGGTTTCTTTTGGTTTTTGTTTGTCGAGCTGGTATGGGGAGTCTGGGAAAGAAACTAGTGTGAAAAGTACTGTTGTCCGCAAAACTATGTACTAAACAACATGATTTTTCGAGCAAATCATCGATATGAACCAGAAACAATGTGGGCGCCAGAACAGAACCCTATGGAACAACTGCATTAATTGTGAGAAGATCAGATGATACTCCATCAACAACCACATATCAGACAAGAAACTCTTCGAGAATCTTGATGCTAGTCTCAGTGATAATTTCTCGAAGGAAAACCATGCGAGATCGATCGCTAAGGGTTCAAAGAAGCTTGGATTTCTATTTCGTGCGAAGAAATACTTTACTTCTCGTCAGCTTCCAATGATATACAAGGCACAGATACGGCCTTGTAAAGGAGTTACAGAATTCCCATCCCTACAATGTGAGCTTGTTTACCTGTCGAACCTCCTATGCTCAGGGATCTTTTTTCAATGGTCTTTGGCACTGTATATTTTTCTGGGATCCTCTGAAGTTACAAGAGAAAATGCGATAGCGTGTGATACGCTCCAAAGCACTCAAGATAATTAGCCAACTTTTGCCTGCGCTAAACTCTGCTATCAGGGTGCACTCGTAGGAGTGTTTGAGAGAGGGAAATGAATATACTTCGAGTCTTCCCAATGGTAACTTCAATGAATATTTTGGAAAGGAATTTAAATATCAAAACTCGAGAGCGGCTTCCGGCTTTGTTAGCCGTGGTCTGCAGGTTTTTCTTTCTGAAGTTTCGTATAAAACTACGAGTTTGTTTCTGAGAGTGGATTTATCTCACGTCACTCTCAGTATATTTTTTGGTAAAATTCATGATTGAGCCTCAATAATACTAGATTTCGATATTTCAGTTTCGATTGAAAAATGAAAGTCATTTAAATGTAGGTAAAAATGAATTTGAAATTTTCATCTTTTTTCATTCGAAATTGAAATTTCAAAGACACCCAATTGACTTTCATCTTTGAGGTTGACCATGCATTTTACAAAAAAATGTACTAGCAGTGATGTGATTATATAAATTCGATAACTTGTTTATATAATTGCAGAGTGAAGTTTCCTGAATTTTTTAGGAACTGGCTGAACTCTTGCTGTTTCACAGGACTAAGGAAAAATCCCCAAGATATATGATTCGCAAAGTACCGGTGTTGATTTGGGGACACATATTTCGAAAACAATTGCTGCGATTCCATCAGATCCTTATTTGAATTGTTACTATATATGGGTTCGTTTATTGAAACTCCAAACCATACTACTACTTTTATTACAACTCTATCACAATACAACATAATCACTTAAATTGCTCCGCTAACTTTCCAACCCTCTGTACTAAAACACTCTGATAACCTCTCTGTGATAGAAATTCTGCCGTAGCAGTGAGTGGCTCCTGTTTATATACCCGCTCACACAGTGGAGAATCCTCCAAATAAATCCCGATGATCGAATATTCTCGGTGAGCCGCGATCACGCAGGTACAATCTTCCTTCGAACCGTCACACTAATTTGCATTAATGGGCGACAGGGTCGGCGCTTCGGAGTTCTGTAACAATATTGAGCTTCATTAACATGTTTATTATCCTCTGTCGATGAAAAATTATGCCAGACATATGACTGCCGACATGCGTGATATTTGGGGGAACTTTTCCCGATGAGTCCAAAGTGGAATTTCCAACAAACATATTAGCAAACATAATCGCTTTTTATTGGGCAGTGGTGGCTTGTGATTCATTCTCTTTGGTTGAAGGGGAGAATGAACTGGAAGTTAAATTTTCAGCGACTGCTTCAGAAAATAACTAGAATGAACGAGAACCGTTTGGACATTCAACACGTCTTGAATTAATTCTATGAGACACCTTTCGAACGATGTATCAATATCATGCTATCAGAAAATTTCGAAACGAATGATTCAGTGCTTCACTACAGTTAAGGTTCCTTTCTTTTTACAAATCTAGAGTGTACCTCATACTCGATTTTTCATGTAGCCATCTCCTAGTCTATCATTTGCAAGTTGGATAGGACCGCCACTGCCTCTCCCACCCATCGCCCCCGTCCCGCCTCCCACACCCGGCTTTCCTCCTTTTGTGGTGAGAGGCGCCATCAATGAAAATTTCAAATGGAACACACCACTAAAGCAAATGACATTTAGACCGTATTATATTAGAAAATATTTAGTCCCCGACCGGGGGCGGTGGGACGCTTCGGGGAAGGGGGTGGGGAAGGACGGCACTCGCCAGTCACCGTCCATCCGGTCGGCGGCGGCGAGTTTATAAAATGCCAGCGGTAGCCGCTCGGACAGCGCCCAACCCTTCATGGGGTGTAATATCAAACTTTGAACTGGCATGTGCTGGTTATGAGCGTACAGGGCGGGTTCGGATGAGGTACACGATGTTTGGCAGATATTATTCAATATCATGCGTGGTATCAGCCAGGAAAGTAGATGGTTCATCAAGGTAATAACTACAAAGATACTGTTCTTGGCATAGAAACATCTGAAATAAAATTGATATCGCTTTAAAATTGATTTCTTGTCTGGGTACTTTTCAAGGGTTCCCTTACCTCGGAAATCATTATTGGGTGAAGGGTTTCATTCGCACAAGAAAAGATGAATTTAGTTTTCACTCCTCTAAGGTCGTTGGTTGTCCGTCATTCAAAATTCCTCCCGCACAATATCAAACCTCGAAAAAGGCTGAAGCTGACAACGTGAAAATAAGCCGTCACCGCGCCATCTGTCCGTTAACGAGGTAAGACACCATATCTATACCGCTCAGACCTGGAAGCCAAGTAATTCACCTGCTAGAGCCCACTTGAATACTGTCAAACCACCTACAAAACGGTAGATTTGAACGATACCTCGAAACCAGTCTCAAATGTTGATGTAAGAAAAAGCTATTCCCCTGGCAAAAACCTAGAACGTTGATTTATAACCGGTAGGATTCGTTACAGAAAAATTTTCCCATTTGTTTCTGATTCTGAGCAATTGGAAAGGATATATTTGCATGCAGACTGGTTCAGGCTTATTGCCTCATCATTGCAAGGTACTTTCCAACCAACAACTCGAAGTTGTCAGTTTTCTATATTTCAATATTTCTTCTGTACTTATATCAAACCAGTTTATCATAACTCATGTTGAGGTACATCAATATCCCAGTAGCATTCCTATCGATACTTTTTGACGAAATATCAGGAAAGTTTCGGTGGGTCTATGAAAAACTTTGTTCCAATCAGAAAGTAGCGGCCATCGAACACTGTATAGGGTAACTCAACAGCCAGAAGGTCGCAAATAAACCATTGCCATTTTCTCCGACAGGCAGGCAGCAATCAAGGCGCTCAGCTCATTCCAAATCTTCTCACGACAGGTGGAAACTGTCTGAGCACACAAGTACCCAAAATAGAGTCACTCCAGCTTGAATATCTGGACATAAGGGTCTCAAGGGCAATGAGGAGGCCGATGCTCTATCCCGTGAAGGCTATGATCGGTCCAGAACCCTTCTGCGGGGTAGCAAAAGCATATATAAAGAGTTCATGACGGAACCGTCGCCCAGATTCACGTAAAACCTACTAAACCACAACCGTAAGGTTTGAAGGGTAGTGGTGTGTCTACTAACAGGGCATAGCCGGCTCAGAAAACTTATGAGCAACATCTGTTTGATATAAGTAACCCATGCAGGTTCTGTCAAGAAGAGAAAGAAACCGCATTACATGCTTTGTGTGAATGCGAAGCGATGTTAAGGCTGAGACACGCGGGATGCAGGGAATAGAAACCAGAGGCTGCTAGCTATATGAAAGGGTCATTGTCGAGGCTATGGAGTCTCATAAAAGAGATCAAGCTAGACTATGAGACTATAACCAAGACAATATCAATAAATCTGAAAACGCACCACATGTGCTCTGTGAATACGAAGCTATAGCAAGGTTGACACGCATAAGCTAGCCAATGAGCTCTAATAACCAAGGAACATCACAATAGATCTGAAAAGGTCGCAGTGAATCAGGCCACGGGCTAGCTCCCCAACAATCCAAGCTAATCTACATCTCCGAAAAAAATTGTCAATCAATGGATCATTTCCAGAAATAAATAAATCTTTCGTGAGCCTTCACTTCACTTTTCATGCAGATATCTCTCAATGAAAAACAACGATCTATGATCATTGAAAAACTGCAGAATTGAGGTCACAGATAATATTTTTCTTAGTACCCATTACTTGTCCATGCAATTCACCCATTCGGTCATGCTCCAAGCCCTCCACTCAAGCAAACCACCTTGTAACGCCATATCTCCCTGCGGCTAGGAATTCATACATATCGAGATATTGGAACCGCATTATTGTTCTGCGTGGTTTCTGCAATAATTAGTATTGGAGTTGCTCTTTGTCAAAACTAATATGGGTCTTGCGACTGATTCTGGGGCTTTATTAATGACGACATACAGCGATCACCCACGATCTTGACGGAGAAATCGGTCTATATTAGAAAGTGACTTTGTGTTATGCATGCATGCTCGACTGGTGATTTAATGAATTAATATATTTGCGATATCGGATCGGTCGCAGACAAAGACTTGGTGTTGTGACGTAGAATTTATTAGTCTGCGTCAGGCCCTCAAAGGAAAAAAAATGTCGATGAAGGGGTTGTCGTTGAAACTGTTCGGAGGATGGACAATAATAGAGAGATCGATTCTCGGCAGGAAGGTTCAAATACAAAGGGAGACAATCAGAGGATATTTCGTCGTGATTGTTTTTTTTTCTTACTGATTGATTCCTGTTTTTTTCCTGATAATTGAAAGCTCTCGAGATCCAGTCGAGGTGAAAAGGAGATGTCATTATTATAGGTAAGATAGGTGCCTTTGGCGTAAATAATGAAAACGGAAATTCACTTATAAATCATGTTGCTCAACCTCAATTTCATCACGATAGACATGTATAACTGCATATAACCAAATGAAATTAATATATTCTTCAAATTTTGAAATGGAGGGATTACTTGAACATTGAATATTCAGACTGCTTCTTCCGAAGATCTTTTTACGTCT
Organism: Zygogramma bicolorata; assembly: GCA_032362365.1. Lineage (NCBI taxonomy): Eukaryota > Metazoa > Arthropoda > Insecta > Coleoptera > Chrysomelidae > Zygogramma > Zygogramma bicolorata. The sequence goes on along the minus strand of JAVJAQ010001811.1, from coordinate 329,822 downwards.
TCCTCTTACACTACATCTTTTTTTTTTCTGAAGAATAACTCAATTTCCAATAGAATTCGCAGACGAATTCCAGTAAATATCAACCAGTTCATTTAACATCTATCAAAGGAAGTCGATCATTTCGACCATTGCCACATCTTCTTTGATGATGTCTGCTGCAGTTAAAGTCCCAAAATTCCAAAGCTACCGGTAGTGAATCTTTCTCTGCCGAGTCCAACTTGATTCTACTTTTGACATTCACCATGATATATACGTTGAGTTGGGTAAATGCTTTGTTAGAGATCAATCACCCGTAAAAAAGAAAATTGATTATATTAATTTTTGTCTTGTGAATATGCTGACATCGTCAGCGAAACGCTCGTCGTGTGCAAATAATATGTTTGGTGTCTGGACAATTGGTCTCTAGAAAGAGCGTCATAACTTTATAACCTTATGTTCCAATCTCGTCGTTTACAAAATGGGGTACTTCTATCCCAACTGTAATTCATAAAATATTGAATGTGATTTAGAGAAGTTGAATGTATTTGGGAAAATGTCAGTTGTAATTAGGATTAGTAGACTATTATACAGAAAATATCAATCTTCTACTTCCACTCTCTTAAACCGTTGATTACGTATTTGAAAGCTGTTAGGTAATGGCTTATTTAGAATACAATTGTATTCTAAATAATGGCGGCCGCTTCCGGAATTGTTTTTTTTATAATGATGGGATATGTTACATTCGACCTGCTAAATTTGATCTCATGATTCAATTTCCAAATCCTTCGTGAAATTGAATTGAAAATGATATTTCCAAGAGATTTATTGTTCAACAGTTTGTGGATTGGAACTGTATCTAGTTATATCCTTGGAGCAAGCAGTTTTTCACACACTTGCTGTCATCCAGTGTCACATCATAAATGAGGGATAACAAGAAAATGTGTGCTTCACCAGCAGAAGTTACTGCACAAGCATGGTGGAAGTAGAAAAAGTACAGTACCCAATTTTTTAAGGCAATACAATAGAAATATAAAATAGACATTTTGGCAACGCCACTTATGTGCGTATTTTGGGTTGCAATCTGATGTCTGTGGTTGCAATGTATACATAGATATATACCATATAGAGAAACTTCTGTGTTTTAGTAGAGTTATCACTGTTACCAGTAACTCCTCCCTCTCTGCTTTTTCAATTTTTTGATATTGATGCTGGTGTTGGTGATCAGTAACAGGGCAGCGATAAAGGGCTCAAATTCAAAAGTTCCTCAATGTTGCCAGTATAAACATTGTTTTTATTCACCTTCTCGCCTACACTAAGCAAAGCATTGGATGCAAATGCGGGAGTTTTCTCCAGGTTCTACCCAGTCAACATCTCTGTGATCTCGCATATTTAGTAGAAACTGCCGGTATGTTTCATTATTAGCCGCTTTTGAAGTACTTTTTTTATTGATGTACCCATTGCAACTAATTTGGAGCCATATAAAATTAACAACTAGATAGATATGAAAAGCGTTAAAATCAAAAACATGCCGAATAATTCAATTAAATGGATGAATCGGGAAGAAAACGATGGATTTATTTGTTATCAACAACACTAATAAGAAAATGTCAGTCCTGACAATAAATCATTTGAATAATCAAAGGTATAACCTCGAGTCCTTCAAATTTAATCGATAAATTTTCATTTTCCACAAAAACTTTTTTATTTGGCAGAAGTATGAAAACAAACCGATTGATAAAATCACGACTCCGTAGGACGAGTGATTTTATCTAATTCGGTTTGTTTGAATGCTTTTTGCCTCAAAATAAAAAGTTTTGAGTGTTTCGAAAATGAAAATTTATCTTATTAAATTTGAAGAACGAGTTGTATTTGGAGTGATTGTTTTTTGAACAAATAGAAGGAAGAACAATTTAATTGATCAGTATTTCATTTACATAAGAAAGAAAGGAGAATAGGTGAAAATTTTACAAATTTGAAACGTCAAACAACGATGTATGCCTTCTATGATCCAGGAGAGATATGATGCTTACGCAGTGCATATGATAATGCTTGCTGACGATACCAAGAGATGGCGTCACACCTCTCATTGTACAAGGTTGATAATTGAAAATTTCTTATGAAATGAAAATCGCGCCAGAAGGAACATAAAATCATTCGTTATGTCGTTGTATCAGAATCTTCATACAACGGTTTCTTCTCATACCACAAAAAATGAATTGTATTTGATGAAAACTAATTTTACACCATCTTCATTTGAGTTCAGGAAACCTTAAATATTTGAATCGATCGTTCGCTATATCTGTCATAAAGTTGGGGTTATGAGCTATTTACGTTTTTGAGTGTTCATTGAAATGTTTTGTTAATGTTATTATTATGCTGAAAAAGTGAAAAATGAAATGACTATTAATAATAAGGCAACTCTTCATTCATGATAATTTATTCAAATATGAGCCAGTTCAATAGAATAGACGCGGTAACCTTATAGTTTCGACAGTTCAAAGGTAAACAACGTTTTATCAAGGACCAGGCAGTTTTATCAGTATAATACCGAATGATTGGCCAGAATAACCATAGAATAACCCGCTACTATTGGTTGAAATGCCAAAAAAGTCAAATTTTGAAAAGTGAAAAAAATAATCATTGAAAAATAATATTGCCACTTCGCATTTTTTGAAAATAATTGATAAGAAGTAGTTATTTTTTTCTATACATAAGATAAATTATACTAGAACGGAAAAAAAAGGAAAGTACTACTACATGAGTCATTTATAAGCATTCAATAGCGTTTAAAAATATTTTCCTACCCTCCTTCGACATTTAAGTGTCTCTACTGTATGATTATGGTATACTGCGGCTTCACGTTTGAGAGAATTCCCCATCGGGTACCTCCCAACCTGCTCGTCAGCCGGACGGACCGTCCATTATTTTGGAAAACACTCCATTCGAATCCGAACGGCATCGTTCCGCAACGTCAATCATCTTTCAATCCGCCGATAGTTCTCTCTCGACGCCTAATGAAGATGCGACTCGGCTAATGAAGTGCCTAGTCATTCGTCGACGGCTCTCTTTTGCTCGTCTAATTGCGATATCGATTTCTGATGTCAGCGCTATAACGTGCGACTGGAGAAGCGGCGAAGGACGTGTGTGAGTGCCCCATGAATTATTCAAATATCGATGTTCGATCGATCCGGATGCGTTTTGTTGTTATTAGCGATGCGATGGAAAAACGGAGATTCGTCTTGATTCGGTACTTCGACGGCGAAGGGGTCAATGGCGGGTTTATAAAGAAGTTAAATAAATAAAAAACTATCTATCGATCAACCATATCCAAATAATGTTTGTTGTTTTTGTTGTCGAAGCTGGTCTGGTGCATCGTGAAGATTCCTACATTTCTAATTTTACCACCAAAAAAACAAAAAATCAACCTTGTGCTAGATATGAAAAATAGAATTCTAAAAAAGTCACACTTTACAAAATAGTAATTAAAAAAAACTTTTTTAATTATTACCCGAAGGGACTTCTGCATAGACTCATCTTCGGTAGGTCACATCTTAACAGTGACATCCACAATAATTCATCCATTCATAATAATATTACAACTTTTCACCTTTCTCTTCCATATATTCAACCACCACACCATGAAGTTAATGGTTTGTTTTTCAAAATTCCTAACAGAATTGCTTATAAAAATCAAAATGTACTTAATAAAATTGTTTTAAAATTGAGTTAGAGATCCTGTGTTAGATCATTCCAATGTTGTATATTGTATCCCTAGCACTCAGTGCGAATAAAACTAAATTGGCCAAACCAAAATAACGATAGAATTTTTTCTCAAATTTATATGAGATATCTCAAAAAAAACTATTCATTAGCTCAACATTCAATCACTCTTGATCGCAATCCTGATTATGATAATGAGACTATATTGGAGCATGAATCCAATATTAAAAGAAATAACTTTCTCTGGCATGCCACAAATTTTCGAAGAACGATTCAATCAATTCCAGAAAAGATATTGATAATCTCAGCATTATTTAGTATGTCGCCCCCTTCAGGTGAATGACACAGTAACATTACGCTTGGTACCCCTGAGTCATTGGTGATTTCACTTTCATTTCATGGTTGTGTAACAAGGTCACAGTAAACTGTAATTATTTGTCACTTGTCATCTTCATTCTCTCTTCAATAATTTACATCATTTCCGTTTGAATTCACAATATGGTTTCCAATGTCTGTTGGGAGAAGCAACTTCTCCCACATTCTCACTCCTCTTTTCAACATGTACAATAATTCATAGTTTTGAATTGAAGTTTTATTTATATGTTTTATTACCATAACGTCTATGTGTTGTGATATGTTGTCTTTCAATTTTCAAGTAAAAGGGACTAGTCCTAAACTCTTACATGTACTGATGAAGACGACTTCGATAGACGCATGGAGTTTTGTGGAACTCAAAAGTATGTAATAAAAAGATGGTTTTGAATTTGATGTCTTATTTTCGGACGAATAAACCCATTTTTAAAAACGGTACTGTGAATACAAAAAATTGTCGTTATTGGGCAAAAGAAAACCACAATTGGACGATGGCAGCTCATACCAAATATCCTCAAAAGGTCATATCCGGGCCGGGATTCTTAGGAATACTATTGTGGGGTCATATTTTTGACGGGTGAAAATTATTTGTGAATGTTACAAACTTACGTTGGTCAATATTTATCTAGACATTTCCAGTCATCGATCAACTTGATCGAATAGTTTCCACAAATAATCAACGAAACAATCCTACTACTTGAGTCCATCAGGATGGAGTAGGTCCACATTAGGCTCTAGTTGTTATAGATTTTTTCAATGAAACGTTCCCCAATCGCTGGATTGGACAACGCGGACAGATAGAATGGCCTGCTAGGTCCCAAGATTTAACCCCCATGGACTTCCTTCTTGGGAGTTACTTAAAAAGTAAATGGTGCTAGGACCGATACACCAGTTTGGAAGACCTTAAAGAGTGAATTCGAACTGAAATTCAACGAAGCACTAGATATGTTGTCATACGTAACCCAAGAATTCATCAGACGTCTTGGATATTTTCAACAAAAAACAGTTTTTTTTTATACTCAGTATACTGTAACTTGAAATGTTAGATATGTGGTATGTTTGAACTCAGAAAAATATGGGCTTCCAATTTTTTACGTGAAAATATACCCTTTTCCTTCAAAAATGATCAACTCGTAAGGTAATGAAGCGTTTCCTCACTTTATGAATGCACTTTATGTCAAAGCCTGTTAACAAATTAACTGCGAAATATTTCTTTCCATTCTACGTTCTAATATTCCAAGCGTTTTACAAATCAAGCGAAGAGATTAAATCGTTGCCATAGACACAACCCAAAATGAGCTGAGACGACAACTTCGCCTTTGATGCTCACAAGCTAATTCAAGATTTATGTGTAAAATTATTCACTTCGAATAAATTACCTCTGTTATTCAATAAAGTATCTCCAATTTTTTTACCAGTCTTCAACTCTGTATTGGAAATCAGCAAAACATCCGGTGTGCCACTGCATTTAAGAGTTCTAATGGCCAGTTGCACCACTTTATTTCAGTTGTGATTAATATGAGCCAGGCTTTGTTGCTATGGATTTGCCAATCAGCTTCCTTGTTCCTTAACGATTAAGGCGCGAATCCCACTATACGTAACGTCACCGTCACGTCTCCGCACCGTCACCATCACGGTAATTAAGCTGAGCTGAGTTGAATCTCTATTGAGTTGGACCGGTGCAATTGGGCCTAAGATTCATAGTTGGAATTAGATTATTTGTCTGAAAAGCGTATTTTTTAAAATAGCATATTACAGTTACTATACATTGATGAATTTTGACAACAAACTTGTAACACCCATCACAACATCCTTAGTTATCCTTTGCGATGTGTTCTATACTTAGGGTAGGAATCGAAATATGTCTTTTATATCCAAAATTGGGCGAATTGAAATAAGCATGCTTCAGATTATTAAATTAGTTTTCATACATAAACAAAAATATGTTTGTTTCATAAATTCAAGCTTGAGACATTTCAAACATTTTGTTAGAATAGATTTCGTGATTAAATTACCTCTTCGATCTCGGTGTCCCATGCTCTTTCCCAACTATTATCGGATATTAATTGCTGAACAGAAGAGAAAAATTAATGTGTGGTTTGAATACCAACAAAAAAATCTCTTCATCAGTAAATTAGGAAGGCTCACATCTTTAATTTTGGTCTAGTGCAAACCATTCCTTCTGTTATCGTTATACATTGCAGAGAATTTCCGTCTTCCATCCTGTAGCAACAAAACAAAATCCGATCCAGACTACACAGCCCCACACGGCAGCAGTTATCGGTTTATAAAAATGAACCTGTTAAAATAAATGCCACATTATACGAAGCTATAAACACAGAATCTCTAAATATTATTGGCAACTTGTTAAAACAAACTGAAAATTCATCTGAAAAGTATTCAGTGTGAACTAATTTGTGAGTCAGGTACTTCGAAATGATTATTACTGGAAAGGAGATATTTGAACGTTTTCGCCCGACATTGCGTGTTTCCAATAACTATTGATTGTTTCCACTGTAGCCTATCTTTTTGGAATATCTTAACTCAATACATTCATTTCTCAGTATTAGAGGTCACATCAATACATAATCATTTACAAGTCCAAAAACTTCTACCCTTACAATAGATCTACTTGAACATTTGAATATTACATGAAGAAATGGGTGTGGCATTATGGAGTTCTAAGGTATTATAGAAATTTTCTAAGTAGCCATTCATTATGAACCAATTATCGTCAAATTGGTTCCATTATTGTCGATAAATTTTCAACCTTCGCAGTATTTGTACTGCTCTACTACCACAAAAAAGGGCGCATCGAGTTTGATATGGTGTTAGGGTGAGTGATTTCTATTTTCATCTGTGTGCCTCATGGAGCCGGCTGTATCAATGAAATGAATTGAAAATATTTATCAATGTAAGATAAAAAAAGTGAATGGACAATTGTTTGGATGAAAAATTAATGGTAAAATACAAAATACAAATAGATACATACGCATGAATATGAGTGAAGAACAGTCTTTTTATAATTTTCAATTCATAAACAATGTTTTATTTGTCATGAGAATGAGTATTGACTCGTATGGATTGTACTCAACAGTCATTCCGTTGTTGAGAAGCAAATTCTCTGCATGGTTGAGATGATTTTTTTATGTGAATTCTGAACTGTGTTAGGTTGGTTGAGTATGAAGATTTTGTGATTTTGGGAATTAAACAGTTATGTTTTTGTCTTGTAGAGTTGTTTGATGTCGTATACTTTTGTTTCTTGAAGCCTTTCAGAGGAAAACCTCGATTTCTTCCTAGACAACATGATGTTATAAAAATGAAATCTAATTTTGTTGCAAACTATTTGCGAGTAATGCCAATATTATTTGTATCAATTTATATTTTATTTACAATAAATAATCTGTTGAAAAAACAGTCTTCCTTCGCTTTCCACTTTTTTTTATTTTTTGGGCGACGATTTTTTTCAGGTTTTGAGGTATATTGAAAATCCAGAAACTGCAAAGAGATAAGGAAATACGTGATAGAGCAACTTTTAAAGCTGATCCAAGGCTATCTCATAGAGAGAGGTCTGAATAGTATAGAACTTTTATTTCTGACCTGACCTCACTTCTTCGAATCCTATATCGGACTGATCGATTTGTGTCAGATCTGGAGATTATAGAGGCTATATAAAAAAAATTGTTTGAATGTTTATTCCTCCCCTAGAAATAAATTTTTTAAAATAGGTATGAAAAAGACTAGCTGCTGAAACGTTGCCGAGAGGAAGTATACGCATTTTTTTGAAAAAATCGTTGATTATATCTCCGAATTCATTCGAAATTTGCACCTTTTTAATTTTGAAGTTACGTGTCGGAGAAAAAATATACCAATGTGCCCAAAGAACAGATATTACAGGAACTTAAAACTCTTTCCTTTTCATTTCTATGGGAAAGAAAACCTGAAGGCTATATAAGACTATACATTATAAAGTAAAGCTCAACTGGTCTTTGCTTTCCCTTTTTTTTTGAGTTGACAGTAGTTTAGGTAATGTCAAATTTTCAATCTGACTTATTCTCACTTCTTCAAATCAATTTTGTGAAAAAATCCATTAGGGTTAGATCAGGAGATTATGTGGACCGTACAGACAGCAAGAATCAAGCTATTTTACCGATTGCGAGTGCCATCACAGATAATTTTACTGTATTAATTTCTAGAGCGGAACAAAAATCATCCTACAGAAGACTGGCCTACTTTGCTTTACCAATTTTTTTTTCATTTCTTTTTCGGTCTCGACGCTCGTCCGTAACAGTTTCCAGCTAATGCTTCTGACGTCGTTTATTCCAGGAAATGCCACGGGTAGAGTCTCGTCGCCATTAAAGCCCTGCCCTTATATTTAAAACATAGCAAGTTTAACTGACCGAGACAGCTCGGCCGGCTCTCAAATATTTATGGATATATTTTTATGAATACGTAATTTTTCCGGGTCATTTTCTCGGTGATGTGGGTCGGGAATTCGAAGAGAGGGCACTTTATATTATTTTTTGCGGCAAATCTTATTTGAGGCACGCCGGCGGGCGGATTATCGGGCTAACCGAGGTGGATGTGTGTGTGTGCGGGAAGGAGGAGACTGTTGCCTTTTTGTTCTACCGATGGAGTGGAATGGCTTGCCGAATCTCACGCGAAGTTGTTCAACGGATTGGAAGCCGTGTATCGATGGTTTTTTCGTGTTATGTTCTTGTGACCAGAGAACAAGGAGTTCGGATGCTGTAATATTTATTTTTCAATGGTGGTTTTGGTGGGATTGGGATCTATTTGATTAGAGAAAAACTATTATTTCTTTGCCAACGTTTCGAATTTTAATAAATTCATCATCAGGGCCCTATAACAATGAGTTTCGTGTTAAAGTGGTAAGATATAAATAAAATAAGAGCCAACAAACTATTGGAACAATTTCAGGGGTTCAAGATGTTGATTATTAAAAAAAAATTGAAAAATACCTACCAAAAATCAGTTTTTCCGAGGAAAAATATTAAAATTATGTATAAAACAGACATTTTAGATACACACTCTAGGTACAAACAATTCCACATTGAGCACGAGACAAACGAATACTGAAATAAAATCATAGAATGGCTGTAGTTCTTATGAATGCTGATAGAAAAAAAAAAACAAAAGTGATTGTTGAAAACACCGTATAATGATAAAGAATCTTTTCGGTAGCTGACATATCAGATTGTAATAAGCCGCATTCAATCCTTCTATACCTCTTCTTGTATTGGTGAAGAATTTGTATTATTTCACTGAATAGCCTTTTTGACAGAGAAGATTTCTGATCAAGAATGATGGGTTTTGTGAAATCAAAAGTATGACCATTTTCTCTAGTGTGTTCAATAAAGGTTGTGGGATTTTTGACATTCAGCTTTCGTGTGTCTCTATCGTGTTCAGAGATTCGTTTTTTTAAATATCGTCCTGTTTGACCCACATAACATTTAGTGCAATTATTACAATTAATTTTTTAGACAACGTTCGATTGTAGATCAGTAGGAGTTTTTTCTTTTTGACGTGGAAAGAATCTTTTTCCGATAGTGTTATCGTTAGAGAAAGCAATTTTAAATTGTTCTTCATTAAAAATCCTTCTCACATATGGTATTTTGTTATATTTCATAATTGGATTGTTTATTTCATTTGATTGTCTGTCATACTTGAGAATTTTATTAGTTAATGATGGCGGGTAATTATTTTTTAGAAGAATTTTTTTTATTTGCTCGATATTTTTTTGATGATACTCTGGATTAGATATTTTGAGAGCTCTATTTTTCAGATTTCTTATGATATTTATTTTGTGTTGGATATTATGTTGTGAGTGATAATTGAGAAATATTTCAGAAAAAGTTGGTTTATGATACCAATCAGGAATCGCTGTGAAAATGTCATCCACATACCTTTTGAAGAAGGGTACTGAGAATGATAGTTTGTCTAAGCATTGTTTCTGTAATTCTGACATAACGATATCGGCGCAAATTGGTGACATGCAATTGCCATACCTAAACCATTAATTTGTTTATAGAAAACTCCATTAAAATTAAAATAACTCGAATCAATACAAAATTGAAAAGTTCTAATAAATGTATCCAAGGATAATGTTGTAAATTCTGAAATTTTACTCCAACGTTTCTTGATTATTTTGATTGTGAGGTCGACTGGAATATTGGTGAAAAGACATATAACGTCCAGAGAAATAAGAATATAATTTTCAAGAATTTTTTTATCGCGAATAGAATTTGAAAATTCAAAAGAATCATCAATATGATACTCATCCTTTTCGAAACTCTGTTTTAGTATTTCACTAATCCATTTGGATAGTTTGTAGATTGGGGAACCTATGAAGCTGACAATAGGTCTCCAAAGTGTATCCTTCTTTTGTATTTTAGGTAAAGAATACATTTTGTTTTCTAAGAGTTCTTTCACTAACTTGTTATTTTGGTTCTGTATTTTTGTGGTAGGATCTTTGTTCAATACTTGGTAGTGTTAACCTACCTATATTTATATTACATACCGAGGCGGACAAGGAATCATTTCTCTCAAGAGAAAAATATAGCATTAGTCGACGCCAATTAGGATGATATTTATTATATGCTCATGGTACCCGCCCCAGGAGATAGCTCTTGGTCAAGCCCATTTACTTCTGGCTGTTGCGGCTACTGACAATGCGAAATATGACTTACGTGGCCGGAGTCTTTCAACCCAAAGATTTTACGTTTCTGCGCCGACTCATTTTAGTTGGATTCAACTCTACCGAGGCTCAAAGCCGAGGTAAGCCATTTCTCGTTATTTTGTTATATAAACCTTACGAAAAAGTCATTAATGTTTAGAAAAACATCGGGCCATCAACTCGCAGTGCGAGCCGGCCATGTTTTGGGAAACAATCGTGGTAATGACTTGTCACCTTTATTCGAACTTGAAACGTCATTATGAATAAACTGGAGCATGGATAGCGGGCAGTGATTGTTTTGGTCAATGATCGAGTAGCTGAATGGTCTCCTGAAAAAAGTAGTGCCCGAGATGAATCCTATTCAAATGTAAGAACTATTTCATCATATTCATTTTGTGTGATTTGTCCGATGACTTATAGTTACTTTTGTCCTTTATATGAATAAATTGTATTTGATTTATCTGACGTTGATGATTGGGAGTGAACAGAGGGAACAGACTCAAACGAATCACCGAATCCTGAACTCACTTGTAAAAAATTACCAGGATCAAGTCCCGTTCCCGACACTATTTCATTCAACGAATTCATAATGAATATTTCCAAGATAAATTTCCATACATTTTGTGTTTCGATCCGACTAAAGCAGAGAGGTTTCTCTTCACCAAGAGAAGAAGAGACGGGGGTAATGGATGGAAGACGTCTAGAGTTGGCTAGGGGAGGCAAAATTTCTTATTGGAATCGAAGATGAGTTGGGGGCCACACGTCCATCGGTGACGGCTTTATGGACTCTGTGGGGCCTCAAAACTCACATCCACCACTGGATATACATGCCGGTAATCAGACCCATCCTATATGGAGGTGTGGTCTGGTGACCAAGCGTGGACCAGATAACCACAACCAACAAGCAGGGATAGATACAACGACTTGCTTGTAGGGGAATAATCGGCGCAATGGGGACGACCCCCTCGGCAGCTCTGGAGGTTTTGCTGTGTCTGCGGTCGCTTCTAACTTGCACAAAGAAGAAAGCGATTGCGTCTTATCTGAGGATACGGGACTCAGGGAAATGGCGAGGAAAGGGGTACACAGGACACACCGGGATCGTAATGGTGGAAAAAGATGATTTCTTTAGATATCCCGGACAGAAAAGAGTGAAAAGAAGAACGGGTGATCTTTCCCCAAAGATTGGTTTGTTTTACAGACGGGTCTAAACTGGAGGAGGGACAAGTCGGAGCAGGAGTTTCCTTGGAAAACGGACAGAAGCTATGCCTACGCGTTGGGTTCCTCAACAACAGTTCTCCAAGCAGAGGTGTGTGCCATCTTAGAGGCAATCAGAACGGAGGAGGTAAGGTTAGGCTCAGAGAGACATGTATATGTATGCTCCGACAGTCAGGCCGTTATCAGGGCTCTGAACGAAACCAGATTCAAATCGGCTCAGGAGTTACGCTAATGTGGGTCCCGGGTCACACAGGGATCGAGGGCAACGAGCGGGAAGACCAGCTAGACAAGCAAGGAGCCAGGCAACCCTACTACGGGCCCGAACCCACACTCGGCATAACAGGGAAAGTAGTAACAACGGCACTGAATGAGTGGGCCGATGAAACATAAAGAAAAGAGTGGAGAGGGATATACAGCTGCAGGCAGTCAAAGCGGATGATATCAGGACCCGACAAGGCAAGGACGGTCAAGATACTGAAGCTAAGCTGCAAAGAACTCCGATTCCTGGTGGGAGTTCTAACCTGACACTACGGCCTCAGGAGACATCTGATTCTCATCAGAGTTGAAGCAATCTCGCTATGCTTCCACTTTCTTTGCGAATGTGAAATATATGGCTGGCTCAGACGAAACGTCTTCGGAGCCGCCACTATCAAGGAAAAGGAACTGCCCTCCTTGCAAAGGAAGGATATTTCGAACTTTATAAGAAGGTTGAAGGGGTTCGCCATGAGGTGAGTGAGTAAAGGTGTCGGGTTTGAGAAAAAGGGGCCCACTGGGTCCTAGTCGAAAATGGACGAGAATCATGAAACTATGTAGAGGTTAAAAGTTGTGTCATGAGGAATTGCTGCAAGTACACAATGTTTGGATTTATCGCTGAGATATTATTGGCAGCAGTTCGAACAATAAAAATCGACTGGCTGGTGAAAAGGTTATGGTTCATTTTTGATAACTGAGTGAGGCTTGAATTGTCGAAAAGGATTGGGATATCGATGAAGGAAGCGAGTAACTATATATATTTTTTGTACGTTCGGTGCTGGAATAGCTATAATATCGTATCGGAGTTAGCTTAGTTTGTATAGCTGCGTTGGTGTCTATACACCTTAGCGGATATGAAAATTTCGCTTTCTTTTTCACGTATTTGAGTTCTTGCAGTTATATTATCCATGACTTAGTTGTTACGCCTTTAAGCCAAAATGGCACCTGTGTTGTCGTTATGGTATTTTCTTTGAAAAGAAAATTTGATTTCCCATATAGACCGATCTTTAACAATTCTCCACTTGAGTCACCGGATGAAATCGGTATGCAACTCACTCATTGTTGAATATATCGGCCTCAATGGGCGATATCTTCATTTCGAATTCATTTCTAACTGAATAGCGCCTCGTACAGTCTTCCTCTAAGCCTTAAAAGGTTTCTTCGAAAACTTATCATCACACTCACGTTGAATACTCCCTCATCCTGTTTCATAATCATTATTCGAAAGATCTGAGACTACTGAAAAATGATGACAACAAGAAGTATTATTAGTATCTCATTGACGAAAAAAATACAATTTCAATCCAAATCAAACTGAAGGTTCGATCAGATATAAAATGAAAAGCGTTTTAGCAATTGGAAGAAATATCAAACACAACTATCGTTCGACTCTGTCTCCGATTGATATGACTATTATCGAGTAGATCAATCTCGATTAAATTTTCAAACGGAACGTATTGTACTCGGAACGAACACGTCGACATCAAATATGTAGGTTGTAATTTGCCTCAATAAAGTTTCCAATCAAAGAGAGCCAACAGAATTGCTGATATTATGTGACAATAAAATGAGGAAAATCGAGCCGGCGCTTCCATTCGGATTATTTATGAGGAAAATGCAGAAGAAAGGACTTTATTCCACGGTTATTTAGATCGAGTGCATTATCCTGATGATTTACGGCGCAATTTCAAATGGATGAGGCGATTTGATATGTAGTTTACCGGGAGATTTTACTGGGGCTGGGCGAATTTTCAAGTTCCGGGTAGTTTTCCTTGAGCACATAGTGCAATGGAAAAGTTATCAAGATAAGAGGTTTTCCATTGGGCGATTGTGTTTCGTGCTAACGACAGTAATTGGTACGTTCTTACTTTCATTTGCCCATGACCATATGGCATTGTTCGTTGATTTATAAATCGACAGTGATATAAGTTCGTTCTTTGGAAATATAACGTTGTTCAAGAAAAAGTAGTCAATAAAATAGTTCATCAATGATATATCTTAGAGATCTGAAATAAGTAAATCATATTCCAACAAGCTCGAGAAAAATTTTGGTGTACTTCAAGGCAGTGTTCTAGGGCCACTGCTTTTGAAAATATATGTGAATGATAGAAATTATGTAGATAATGGCAATCAAAGCCTCCTTAATTATCTAGAGAAACTGTTTCTTCAAAGAAAAATTGAGTTCTCATCGCTTTTCTATTTTTTGGTTTTTATATTCGCATTGTCTATGATAAAAATGCAGAAGAAAGGTCTTTAATTCCACGGTTATTCAGTTCGAGTGCATTATCCTAATGATTCATTGCGCAATTTCAAATGGATGAGGCGATTTGATATGTAGTTTACCCGGAGATTTTACTGGGGTTGGGCGAATTTTCAAGTTCCGTGTAGTTTTCTTGAGCAAATAGTGCAACGGAAAAGTTATCAGGATAAGAGGTTTTCCATTGGACGATTATGTTTCGTGCTAACTACAGTAATTGGTACGTTTTTACTCTCATTTGCCCATGACCATAAGGCATTGTTCGTTGATTTATAAATCGACAATAATGTTATATCGTTCTTTGGATGTATAACGTTTAAGGAAAAGTAATCAATAAAATAGTTCATCAGTATTATTTCCTAGAGATCTGAAATAAGCTAATCATATTCCAATGAGCTCGACAACAATTTTGGCGTGCTCCAAGGCAGTGTTCTAGGACCACTGCTTTTGAAAATATATGTAATAATAGAAATTTTGTAGATAATGGCAAAGGAGCCAAAATACTCTAGAGAAACTGTTTTTTTCAAGAAAAATTTATTTCTCTTCACCCTTGTATGTAATTCTTCTATTTTTCAGTTCTTTTCGGATTATTTATGATCAAAATTCAGAAAAAAGGATTTCATTCCTCGGTTATTTAGTTAGAGTGCGAATTTAGTTTACGGCGAATTTATAAGTTCCGTGTAGTTTTCTTTGAACGAATAGTCCAAGAGAAAAGTTATCAAGATAAGAGGTTTTCAATGGCCGATTGTGTTTCCTGCTAACGACAGTAATTGGTACGTTCATCCATGACCATATGGCAGTGTTTATCGGTTTCAAAATCGACACTTCGTTCCTTGAAATATTACGTTGTTCAAGACGACGCAATGTATTGAATTGATATAATTTTTCCCAGTGCTATATCTTAGAGATCTGAAATATGCATGCAGCATATCTCGATGAATTCATCGAAAACTTTGGTGTACTTCGAGGCAGTGTGCTAGGAGAACTGCTTTGGAAAATATCTGTCAAGATGCATAAAAACTCCGGTGCGTTGACTGATATGCTTTTGTTTAGTCAATTCCACTCGATCTGAGAATCGAAGCGAGTGCTTCTTTCAGACGGTAGGTGATGATGCAACTGAGATTTTTCGATGCTGCATTTACAATAAGCGACAGTTTCATACTTCGATGTATTTGCAATTTGAATGCGTTCATTTTCATCGTTACTATTGCTTTTATTGAGTGAATTTTTTACCTCTAGTTACTTTTAAAATGAAGCCTCTTATATCCATCTCCATAATATATTAAGTAAGCTGCTACCGTACGTAAATTAAATCTCAGTGTTAGGAAATATAATATATGAAAGTTTCAACATATTTCGAAAATAAAAGATAGTTTTGAAAACCCCAGAATCAAAATTGATGTCAATAGAACGTGAGATTTTTCGACTATAATGAAAACAAGTCACTAGGGTAGAAGTTATATTTGTATGATTTACAGAATTTCCTACTTTTTTCCAGCAAGAGAGAAAATGGTTGTTACGTGCCTAGTAAAGAAGGATGCGAAATTAATAATTCAAAATCATGGAATGAAAGTTTTTTCAGGCGAGTGCTTTCAAATGCCTATAACCTACAAAACTACCGAGCAGGAAATTTGACGTTACGTCACCGGATTCATAAAGTGCGCCACTGACAATATTTCGAAGGGATTTCTTCAGTTAAAATTGTATGAAATCTAGAATGTGAGATATCGAGAATTTGGACTTACGATTTTTCAAGTAAAGGCAACGCACCAGGGTTTTCATGCATCTTGATATATGTAAATGATATAAATTGAGTACTCGTAGATAACTGCAATCAAAGCATTAATAAATCTCTAGACAAATTGTTTCTTTCGAGAAAAACAGAGTCTTTTTCTTAAGAAATAATGTCCTTCGATGTGTATTATTCTGGACTTACATTATGTTAAAATGATTCAAACTACGCCACTGTCGAGAATGTGCGTGCGTGCATTACCCTCTCAAGGCGGATTTATAATATCGAATGCCTTACATGACAAGTGTAAAGTGTATCGCATTACTGTCATTATACGAACTTCATCCAGTTTGAACGGTAGCTCATATTTCTCCTAGATTTTCCAGTTATTCAATTAACAGATCGGCAAAATTACGATAACTAGGACGAATCCACGTGACAAATCCGTGTTGACGTGTCAGAGAGCAATGAATATGGATCCTTTTTTTTTCATTGTTTCAGTTTCGTTTTGATGTATTACCTGTGTTTCCGCAGTTGGAAAGTTTTTTCATTGTTCAATGGAATTATTTGTGTAATTAGTATAAAAAATGCATGTTTTCGGGGCACATGGGGAATTGGGAGCAATCTTACGAGTCCCGAAAACGCGTTTTTTTGTACCAGTTGAACACAACATTTTTGCATAACCGCAAATTAGGAAGCGTTCAATTGATTTCGTTGGATGAATCACTATCAATATTCATTTTCCAGTCAGTTGGTAAATATTCCGAATATGCTACTACAAGACTTCCAGTTGTGATCAATATTTATTAAACAAATGTCCGATTGCCGATTGTGTTCCGTACTGAGTCAATGGTACGTTTCAACTGTCAGTTGCACATGGCCATATGACAGTTTATTGATTTCAAAATCGACAGTAATATTTGGCTTCGTTCCTTGAAATATTGTTATAAATATAACGTTGTTAAAGAAGTATTGAATAAATCTAGTTTCTGAGTGATACATCTTATAGATAGTGTACTTCAGGACAGGGTGCTAGGTTTCAAAATATATGTGAATGATAGAAATGATGTAGATACGGAAATCGCAGCATTCATATTTCTTTGTTACTATCAATATCCATTTTTCACTCGATAAGTAAATAGTATCACTTCTTTGATCGGAGTCAAACTCAAGATGCATGAACTTCTGAAGAAGCTAGCCACTCGAGCCAGCGAAACGTCAGGAAGACATTCCAAGTAAGATGTCTAGAAACCCTGGTGTAGGGATTTATACCTGGGAAAGTTTGTGGTCTAAGTGGCGACACATGCCTACTATGATAATATGCATCATGGCTTCTCGACATCAAATCAGTTCAGATGGCGTCTGCAACGAAAAGAGATACAAATTTCCTAGGAAATGTATAAACTGCCGACCTGACGGCTGGCTATACTTTTACTTTTGGACGCTGACTGATCAACAACCTATATTATTCGTTTAGAATACTGGCCAAATTTCCTATAATTGTGTTCCTTTCATTCGATTTTCTTTTTATGAGTATGACATTAGATTTTGCAGATTTTGTTGACTGCTCGAATCAAAGAATATAGTTTGTCGATCGATCGGTTGACTATGCACTTCCAATTAGCGTCAACTAGCGATGAAATTGAGAAACACACCACGATACGTAAAAATGACACTAATGACAGAAAAGTGTCGCCATAAAATTCTAAACAATATCGCATCAGTCCCAGCACCATCCTTCTAGACATCTTAATTCCAAGTAACTATGCCCTTCAAACCCGAACTAAAGTAGTGATACTGAAAACCTCGGCCGCGAAAGCCTTAACCACTTTATCATTAAGTAAATATTTTGAATATGCTGCTACATGACTTTAAGTTGTGATCAATATTTATTGAACAAATTAATGTTGAATCCGAAAGATGCCAAATTCTCGTGAAAGATTACCGGCGTGACCAACCTGGCATTAACTGAATTTTAATACAAATAAATCGAGATCAAATCAATGGTAAAAATTTCATAATAGTGTGGATGAACTGTTTGTTGATATTTGAAATTAGAATTGATATGACTTTTAGGAGTCATTACAGATATCGAAAACTGCCGGTAAGCAGACATTTTTTTTTCAGTACAGTTTTTTCTAGTAGGTTAATTTTTCCTCATCGCTACATTTACCTTGGCAACCTATCAATATCCTGCAGTAGACTACAAAATAAGTGAATATATCCTGGTGGTTGGAGATAAAGGTCATCATAATTTGAAGAGGCATACGATACATCTAACACGAAGTTCTTTTGATTTATTCTCACTATTCTGGGACAAAATCCTCAAACTCACTTTTATATATGGTCTAGATGTACAAATTAAGTATTTATCGCAATAATTCACTCGCAATAAAAGGTCGACAATTTTAAATATTACTCCAAAGCAGAAATTGCTTTCTTGAAAGGAAACATAAGTCTTATAGTGCTACGATAATCCTTGCAGAATCCAACTTCTGACACTACTGTTACATATATCCTTGGGTTCGATGATTAAAACACCAAACAATACTAAACTTCTTTTATTATAACTCTCTATCACAACACAATACAACACAATCACTTAAATCGCTCCGATAACTTTCCAATGCTCGGTAGCTAAATTCTCTGTACTAAAAATTCTGATAAGCTCTCGCTAATAACAAACTTTCTGTTATACAAATTCTACCCTTCGACTACTCGCACTTAGCAATAACAAAACTCTTTTCACTTAGCTCCACTCAATCCGCTCCACTTAGTTCTGAATAACTCTGCTCCGAATAAAACTTCCGAATAAACTAACTCTGCCCGCGACAAAGTCTCTCCCGTATATATACCTACGTACGCCTTATGAAGAATCTTCCTGAATTCTCCATACGCGAATTTACGGGCTCCTGGAAAATGACGTTGGCTACGACGCGATCCCTCATCTGCGTTTACGATCTCGTCAGGGCCGGCGGCGCTAGGAGATTCTTAATAGCATAAAGCTCCAAGACAGAATGCATTTTTCATAATCGCATAATAAAGTGAATTGAACACAATTGAATAATCCATTCTGATGTAGATTTTTTTTACAACAATACAGATTTTCAATCTGTTTCAGTTTTTTCATAACGATACAGATTCATTGAATTCTTTTCAGAATAGCAATAATGAAATGAATTTAAATATTCCTTCCACTTCCAGATCATTATGACCTGGATTAATTTTTCAAATAATCCTGATATTTTTAAGAAATCGCATTACTTACAATTATTATGTTCAATATAAATATAAATAGATTGTTTATAGTTTCCCTATATTAACGGTTATACCAGATAAAAACCATTAATCACAATTTCATAGAATTTTTTTAGGAAATATGAGTATTTACTGTTATTGTATTCAAAACAAAAATAAATATAATATTTATAGTTCTTCATAATTAATCGGGTGTAGAAAAATATTGTATGCAACTCTAATGTAATGGTTATTACATGGTCGTTCCATAATACACTAATTGCTCGCATATTGAGGATCATGCAAAGGTTATGTCAGGTAACATCAAATCGAAGTAGCGGAAAGCAGAAGAAAAAATGAGTGTACTGAACTATCCATATATTTGCAACGTGAATAACAAATATTAAGGAAAGAGAAATACTGCAAATTAGCAGTATTTGATATATTGCAACTTGAAATGACTCGTAATGTTTCGATTTTATGTTTCTTCATTTTGAATCATTATGATCCTGATCGAACACTATGATGGTTTGAGGGACTCATCATAATTACCACAAACTTTCCACTTACCTTGGACATGACCCTTATCTTTTAGCCCCAAAGTATATTGTGATTCCCTTTTATACAAGAGACGAACGATTTTGCGATAACTTGTTTATATCAGAGACTTTCGACGTCACATTGCAACTTCTGCAATAATCACCGATGATCAAATACGAGAATCGCTCGACGCAATGTAATTACATATTACGTAACGTTTCGCTTCGTAAACATTCTTCCAACCCTCCCGATGGGATGAGTTGATAAGTAAATGATCCGTGCTAGATATTAGATCCGAATCTGGAAAACAAAACCATTCCGCACTTCGGATTTTTCCATCGGCGAAACTTTCCCAAACAGTTGGCAAGACAAACTACTTCCTCCGCGGCATTGTCATTTGTTTTTTAAAAATGCGAATAATATATTCAAACAAATTCAAATTATACAATTACTCGGTCTGGGGATCGCTCGCGGTGTATGTAGGGCGGCCATTTTGAGAAATGCTCGCTGGGCACGCTATTCGCACGGAGGCCCTTCGTTCTTATTGTGTTGTAGGTGGCGGCGGTCTGTTATGCTGAGGGGAGAAATTCTTTAAATTTCTACTATGATAATATCGCGGGCATTTCCTTTATGACCGATGCTGCTGGGAAATCGATAGGGCATGACAAAGAATGTCATATCTTCGATGACCGCACAACAGTGACGTTATCAATAACTCATGATAACCTACCGAATTGATGAAATTGGTTGGTATTAAAAAATAACATAATAACATATGGTGCCGTGAGTTACGACACTTTGTTCTTCAAACGATGAGGTTGGAACCTTTGATGTAAAAGTTGAAACTTATCTAGAGATCAATTACCCTAACACCAAACTGATATTTTTGCACTCGACGCGCGTTTTGCTAACAAGGTCAGAATCTTTAGGAGAAGAAAATTGATACTGAATCTAAAGCTAGGGTTAGTTGTTTATATTCCTAAATTTTTCCGGTCCGCTATGGACTTTGTTTGTTACTGTTAATATTTTCTGATTAATTTCACAATAATGAACCAGTGCAGTCACTACCTGCAAAGTTGTTGGTCTGTCATCTGTTATCATTGATTATTCTGATTACTTTCTCACCAATAAATTGAAAAGCGGGCTGAAAGGGATAGGTTCCTTGTCACCATTCATGCTGTTTTTACATTTTGCTATTTCCAGACTCTCACATGCATCGAGTTGTCTTTTGTTATGCACATGCTTGATCAGTTTCAGATTGCTTTCACCAACTTTATGGTCATTGTCTAGAGCGTGTTGAGCAACACTGGATTTTTCTACCCTTCCGTATTTCATGTGTGCAGAATGCTCCTTGAAACGAGTTTTAATAGCTCGTCGGCTCTGGCCGATGTATTTTTTGTTGCGATCTTGACAATTGATTTCGTAAATACCCGACTTCTCTGAGTTTTCTAATTTATCTTTCGGGTTAACAAGAAGCTGTTGTAATTTGAAAGAAGTTTTATATTAGGTTTTTTCATATTCACTTTATCGAATATCTGTTGAAATCTTCTAGTGTATTGAGGTTCATATGGGATTACTATAACTTTTTCATTCATTTCGAGTGCAAAAATATCAGTTTGGTTTCAGAGTAATGAAAAGTTTCAACTTTGTTCTTTGACAGGAACAAATGAATCTGGTATGGCTTGGTTATTACGTGGCATTCAAAGGTTGACGTGGCTAACTGCCATGTGAATAGCCGCAACTTCAGTTCTTAAGAGATCTGGCTTGGACTTGAACCATTGCATAGTGGGTTCCATATAATTCATAACAAATTGGAAAAAATTTGTTTGTGTTGTGAGTTAGTGAATGTCCGATAACCAAGTTACATGTATTTATTTACTAAATGACCCGTGCCCACTTCATTGGTCGTTATTTATTTTTGTGATGCAATTATCTTGTGTAGTTCTTAGTAGTCTTATCAGGTTCATAACAGCTCTGCTTTCTGGGCGCACTCGAAAGAGCGCGAGCGTTTGAAAGGAGTCGAAAATGTAATGATCCTTTTTTTTACCATGTTAGACAATTAATGTCAATAAAATACGAAACACGTCTTCCATTAATTCTGTAAGTAGATTGAACGTAGAAATCACGTTGTCCCATAAAAATTGCGACCCCGTTTTTCACCCTCTTAGGGGTGGAATTTCGGAAAATTCTTTCTTATCGGATACCTACGGGATACAAAGAACAACCCTCCAAGTTTCAGATTTCTATGTTTAGCGGTTTAGGCTGTGTGTTGATTCACCCCCAAAATAACTTTCTATCACCTCTTTTCAACCCCGTTAAGCGAATAATTTCAATAAAATACCAAACACATCTTATGGATGTTTATGGAAAATTCGAATGATTGTACCTAGGAATCACGTTTTCCCATACAACCTTCGACCCCGTTTTCACCCCCTTAAGGGTATAATTTCCGAAAAACGGTAAAATGGGATAAAAGTATCCTTTATCCATTTCCCGGTTTCGAGCTACTTGACCACCAATTTTAGTCCAAATCAGTTCAGTCATTCTTGAGTTATGAATACTGTTTGTAGATAACACGAATTTCTTTTATATACTATATCTATAGATAGATAGAAAAGTGATTAAGAAAAGGAAATTTTTCCAAAAGATGAAGTTCCAGTATGAAACTCGATAAAAAACTACTTATATAATTTTTTCAATTATCCCCGTATGATAAATGAAAATTCTGAATGATACGTATTGAAAGTTGCCATAACCAAATCACTTTTGAATAATTTTAATCAAATTGTAGGACATTCTCAAGAATTAACATGCTTTTTCTTCTTTATTTTTGTAACTTCCAACTTTATCTTTATATTTAACATAACTGTATAATGATAATTAGAAATCTGGGTAATTTTGTGGCGAGAATGAAGTTTGATGAATCATTTTTTGGCTTTTTTTTTACTCCGAAAAAATTAAAATTACAACTTCTGCGAAAGAAGTAAAATCAAGAAATAATCCAAACACTTTCTGTTGATTTTTCTTCTTTCTCTTAGAAATTGTAATTGAACCAGCCTATAATTTCGCAATTTACCTTTTCAACAAGTCAAATGATCTACTAATAATACTGTGATTTTGGTATAGCTAATTAAGACTTCATATTTGGGCTTTACTCAATAACATATTTTTACCTATATTTTCCAAAAGAAGGGTACTTCATTCTTGAACAAATGTAATATTGTTTGTCCTGCCCGGTATACTGTTTGATCAGAAGTCAATCTAAATTCATTTAAGTTGGTCGTACATCAACTATATGTGGTATCTATATTTCGGTTGCACGAGTAAAGAAAATAAAATCCGTTTGTTGTACACTTTATGAACTTCACTGGCCTCAATGAATTGTTCATCCAGATGATTTGATACACAGTGCTTTTCAGATAAAAGTATCCACCTTTAATAACTTTTGTAATACTGGTATGTAGGAAAAATCCAAAAACACGTCAATTTATGTTGGAAGGGGCAAGCATTATGGCTTAACTAAACTTACTGGAAAAGCCACCCCCTCACCCCTAGCATCATCCCTTGTTTTTTTTTTAATTACTTCTCATGGTTTTTATATAAAATTTGGATACTCCTCTTTGAGCTGATTTCGAAAATGTATAATACTTGTAGGTTAAAGTGGTTAGTTTATGAGATAAACAATTTTTCTTTTAATAGCACAAATTTTACTTATTTTTTACTTTCACCTCATCTGCCTGTAATAAAATGGGTTGTACAACAGTGATCTTTTTATTTGTGCTATTTATTCTACTTCAAAAAATAAATTCAATAAATTGACGTGATTTTGGATTTTTCCTACATACCAGTATTACAAAAGTTATTAAAGGTGGATACTTTCATCTGAAAAGCACTGTATAGCTAGTCACATGTGTGTAGAAAATGTTAGTTCATCATCAGCTGAGCTGTTTCCCTTTTTGTCACTAAGAACAAATCAAGTAATGTGGAGTTAATTTCATGAAGTTGGATGCCAGAGTTTCGTCCTTTTAAAAAAGTTTAATAGGGATCAATCCCCATTTTCATATGGTTGTATATATCTTGTATAATCCGCTGATTTGAGACACTAACTGCATTTTCTTCGTGAGAAGAAGATTGAGGACTGTCTCTTCTGGTCCTCATCTTCTAATCATCTACATTTTTTGTAGTTGTCATTATAAAAAAATGATTTCTATATATGTAAACATTTTTGACATATTGTAGTTGTTTTCCCAATAAAAAGTTAACGTTTCAATCTGAAGAATTATTACGTATCAGAAGTTATAATCTGCTAACAGGTTATGGGCCCAGTGGTATACTGAGCTACAGATTGACCCAAGTAAAGTTAAAACTACAATAAAGTATTTTCAATCAATCGAAATGGATGTTTCCAAGTACAACATCGTAAAACTAAATGGCAGCAATTATCAAATATGGAAATATAAAGTTGAGATGCTGCTATTGAAGGAAGAACTCTGGAAATTGGTTACAGAAGAACCTCCCGAACCAGCAACTGAAAGTTGGACGTTGAAAGATTGTCATTTTTTCTCTTCCAGCGATTGTGAGGAGGAGACGAAATGTCGACTGTTTTACAACGGGGGCGAATACTTCATCATAATCTAATCCAAATTTCTGAGAGAATCCTTGTGCTACAATCCTAGCTTTACTAAAGAAAAATGACACAAATTGAGTGAAACGGCGACAAAACACATTTTGGTAGGATATGAAACTGGTTCGAAAGCGTACAGACTACTAGATCAAAGAACCGGAAGAATCTTAATCAGTCGAGACGTAAAATTCTTGGAAGATCCTCATAGTAGTTTTCATCAATCAAATCCACTAGAAAACTATGATAATAAGCATGATCTTCAGCAGAATGATGAAGAAATTGAAATTATTTTCGAAGAGCGAAGAAAAACAGAGACTATAGATGAGAAATGCGAAGAAAATACAAATGAAGAAAGTGAAAACGATGGAAAGAAAAATAATGGAAATTCTACCAGAAATACTGAGCAAAATGAAGAAGAAAACTCAGAGAAATGTGTTGAAAAGGACGCAATAAATCTAAGGAGATCAGCTAGATCCAATAAAAGTAAAAGCTCAAAGAAATGTTCCAAACAAAACGAAAATGATAATATAGAAGAACCGAAATCGAGAAATGAGGCATTACGACGAAAAGATGCGAAACAATGGATTGAAGCCATGGATGAAGAAATATCTGCAATGAATCAAAATAACACTTGGACTTTATCAGATTTACCACCAGGAAAACTTGCCATTGGAAGTAAATGGATTTTTAAAGTGAAAACTGATAGTCAAGGGAATATTAGCAGATATAAAGCTAGGATTGTAGCACAAGGATTCTCTCAGAAATTTGGATTAGATTATGATGAAGTATTCGCCCCCGTTGTAAAACAGTCGACATTTCGTCTCCTCCTCACAATCGCTGGAAGAGAAAAAATGACAATCTTTCATTACGACTTCAAAACTGCTTTCTTGAATGCAGAACTAGAAGAAGAAATCTACCTCAAGCAACCAGAAGGTTACATCGAAGAAGGAAGTGAAAATTTGGTATGCAAACTAAACAAATCAATATATGGTTTGAAGCAAGCTGCCAGACTGTGGAACTCCAAAATAAATCAAGTTCTTGTTGATATGGAATTCAGAAGGGGTGACTCGGACCAATGCCTCTACACAAAAGGTGATCAAGAAAATCTTATTTATCTGCTGATTTACGTTGATGACATTCTTATCGCCTGCAAACATGTCTCGATAATAGAAGAAACTGCTGAGATACTGAAAACCCATTTCAAAATGACATGTTTGGGTTACATTGAAAACTATCTTGGCATAGAAGTTAAGAAAGATGAAAATGGAATATATTCTATAAGCCAGAGAAAGTACATAGCCAAACTACTCAAGAAATTCAAGATGGAAAATTCCAAAGGGGTCAATATTCCCTTGGATCTTGGATATTACAAAAACAGAACTTCCAGAGAAGAAGGATTTCACAATGAAGACATTTACCGAAGTGCGATAGGTGCACTCCTCTACCTTTCAGTGAACACTAGACCTGACATCTGCGTTGCTACCTCAATCCTTGGAAGACATGTTAGTGACCCTTATACCTACGATTGGTCAGAAGTCAAACGTATAATGAAATATTTGAATGGAACCATCAATATGGAAATCAAACTTGGAGGTATTCATTGTGAAGATGAAAATGTTTTATATGGATACGCAGATGCGGACTGGGCAGGTGACAAATCGGATAGAAAATCAAACAGTGGCTATTTGTTCAAATACATGGGTGCGATGTTTGATTGGCGCTGTAAGAAACAGACATGCGTGGCACTGTCATCTACAGAAGCAGAATTTGTATCATTATCAGAAGCCTCTCAGCAAGCAAAATATCTGAATGGATTGCTGTTGGATTTCAAAAGAGAAAATACAGAAATAGTCATATTCGAAGATAATCAGTCCTGTTTGAGAATGCTCGAAAATGGAAAAATGAGTGATAGAACGAAGCACATCGAAACAAAGTACAATTTCGTCAGAGATTTGAAGCAATCGAACAAAATACATTATCAGTATTGTCCAACAAATTCGATGTTGGCAGACTTCCTAACAAAACCCTTGGGACCAGACAAACTACGTACCATGATAGGAATGGCTGGTATGAAGCTGATTAAAAATTCATAATTGTCGAGAAGGGGTGTTGGAAATAACGACAATGATGAATATAATTGAACTCCCTGTATCTACATTTTTCGTAGTTGTCATTATAAAAAAATGATTTCTATATATGTAAACATTTTTGACATATTGTAGTTGTTTTCCCAATAAAAAGTTGACGTTTCAATCTGAAGAATTATTACGTATCAGAAGTTATAATCTGCTAACAATTATCAAGTATATGAGCTTAGTGTTCCTTGAGACGAGTTTTTGTAACTCGTCGGCTTGTCCAATATACTTTTTGTTGCAATCATGACAACAGATATCGTACTCCGACTCTCCTGTATTCTCTGATTTCTCCATTGAGTTATATAGCAGTTGTTATAATTTATAATTTTCTTTTTCGATAGTCCGACATAACTCACTTCGAAGACCACCCCGCTTTGTACTTCTGATGAAGACAGTTCAAAACGTAAGCAAGTGTGCAGCGAAGCTTCGTTATGAATTTAATTAGTTCAATTGTTATTTTTGCCGGAATATTTCCATAGTTCCCGTCGCCGCTTCGTTTTTGATCAGCTCGCAACCAGGGGCCATAAATCGACTTTCCATTCCCGAGTTTCATTGTACGGGAAGCCTTTCTGCGAGTTTAATTTTATTTACACTGACTAAACGGAACCGCAGTTTTCAATTAAATTGCAACCTTTCTATGAGACATTTATTTTCTCATTCATTCATTCGTCTTCATAATGTTTTGACAGCTTGGCATTAAATTTCTTGGCGAGCACGCCGTTTTTAATGCTACATCTCGGTAATAACATACATTTTAACGTAATGAAATTGCGATAAAAAGTGTATTTAAATCTTCGAAGAAACTACATTGTGTTCCAAGTTTTGTTCATTGCTTTTTGTTTGCGTCTGCTGTAATAAGGCATTGTCTCTGCGACACGAGTGTAGTTCGGAAGATTTCTGTGAGCACAGGGTGTTTAGAAAGTCTTGGAGGATCATTGTAAAATATAATAATATAAAGGGTGTCCCAATAATGCGTATTTTCTCGATATATCTATTATGCTAAAAGATATAAAGTGGTTCTTAATATGACACCAGGAAGGCCACATGTATTGCAATGTTGTTATTTCATATTCTATAAATTTGTGTATGTTTTTTTTTAAAGATATGTCGTCCCATGTGTTCAATTTTGTTAGTATTCAGTCTTATATTATAAACTTGACTGTTTCCATGCTTTTTAAAAAAGTCTACGGAAATAAAGAATTTGAATTATGAAATTAGTTCCAGGATGTACAGGTTGTTACATTCTCCGTGAGAGCAAATGATTGGTTTATTCTTTTAATGAACAACCACTTTGTTTTTGTGTCAATACAATGGTTCCAGAGTTCCCTACTCTGCGATTATTTTTTCCTGTCACAATGAGCCGTTCTCAAGTTGGATTTTATTTATTATATTAGGAAGTTATGCTGTCCCTGAAAGAAACAGCTATTATTAAGTTTTTTATCAAAAATTCGAAAGTTCTGTTCGAAAGTAATTATTTTGTGATAGATTAATATTTTTTCGTAGTTTTCTGGGTTTCCAACCTACCACAATCTGAAAAAATGATTTTGTATTGAAATCTGTTCAAGAGTGTACTTCTATCTAGCCCGACAAGACAATTAAGTCGATTATTCAGCAACTTCCAGTAAAAATCAACATTATTTCGCATTTTTTCAGATTGTGGTAGGTTAGAAATCCAAAAAACAACGAAAAATCCGCGTTCTTTGGTAAGGTGGCTCAGAAAACACCAAAATATCATGTTATGGACTGAGAATCATTTATTCATATTTATACAGGGTGTTTCAAAATGTTACTGTGATTTTCTTTAACTTCACTTAAAGTTTATGCGATTCGTTTCGGACGCAACACCCTGTTTATTGGTCATTCTAGACATTCTACATGAAATTACCAATCTGGGGATACCAAAGTGGTGCATGTTATTTCTTGGCGTTCTTTCAATATTTGCGTTATTCAAAATATTTTCAAAACTCAAGGAAATAAATACATTTCCAACATTTGTTGAAACCAAATATATATATAAAGGGCGTCCCTCCAGGAACTGCATCGATCAATATATAGAAAACCATAGGTGGGCCGAATTTGAAAATTTGGGAGTTCACTATTGTTGATAAGTGCTATCCGACTAAAATATTTTAAAGATTGTGGCACTTCCGGTTGTACCGGAAGTGGACCCCAACTTCGTTATTTTATATGGGACACCCTGTATATTATCAAGGTTTTTAGATTTTACGCATGATTCTGAACATGTTTCATGTATAATGTCCTATACCCAAGTCTAACCGTTTTCGAAATATTTCAAATTTTAAGTTGAAAATTGCGTTTGCAGACCGAAAAATATTTTATTTTATTTCTGGACATGATCATTTATTTTCGATTGTGTATCGATTTATTCATAGGAGAGGACCCAGTTCAGTAGAATTTCGATATAAATTCGATCAGAGTTATACAGGGCGTTCACCAGAAAATGATATAGATCCGGTTGAAAAAATTATTATAAGTCCATTTTTTCAAATGGAAACCCCCCAAATTTTTAGTCTCATTCCATTCGGCATCGAAAATGAAGCTAACTTTGAATAAGGTTATCTATGCCTACACTCAACAGTTTTCGAAATATTGGCGAATTAACAAGTCTCAGTTCCAGAAAATCTCGTATTCTTGAGTTTACTTATTCTTAGTTGGCCATGGCTCCCGCAGTTGCGTTGGAAACAATCAATTGCCACGGAAATGTCATTGTAATCAATCATGCCGGCTCGTTTGAATTATTCGAATGAAGATTACTTAAATCTATTTATTATTTATGTCGAATGTAATAGGGTTATCTCAAGAATATGTGATATATTTGCTATTCGGTATCCGCAGAAGCAGAAACCCTCACAAAACACTGTTGAACGAACTATAGAAAACTTCAAAAACATTCCATCTCTGCTTATACAAAAATTTAGATAAAGAAATTCTAAAACAATTCGAATGAAAGAGAAGATAAAAATTAACGATATTGAGAGGTATAAAAAAATTATTTGGTCAGTAAAGGTTCAAATTGGCGGCCTTCAACTTCCAAACATTTTTCACATCTCACTAATAATTCTTGATGTGTCGCTTTTCTTATTGAATCGGGTCTGAGATTCTCAAATGAATTCCTCACTCGTTGCATACAATCTTCCATGGTAGTCAATTGAGTTTCATAGACTTGATTTTTAATTGTACCCCAAAATGAAAAAATCGAGCTCTGACAAATCTGGAGAGCGGGGCGGCCAAAGAAATGGTCCATTGTTGGCTATCCACTGGTCATGAAACAATTCTTGTAAACGAGTATTGACTAAGTGACCATTATGCGGAGGTGCCCCGTCATGTTGATAAAATAGGTTTCTATGGTCAGCAATTGGTAAAGTGTCCAAGTACTCATTTTCGAAATCATGCAAAATATTCAAATATCCTTCACCTGCAAAAAAAAGTACATCTCATCCCATTCTTGTTTCGAAATTGACATCTGTTTTTGGTAAAGGTAAGTTTATCGGGCTTCTGCGCAAATAAAAAAAAAGTGATGTTACTTACGTAGTTTTGTCTCCTGAACACGAATATGAATATATTTTGCGGCGCTCTCTACTACTTTCCGAAATATGGCTCTCCAAACATTGAAAATTGACCGTTTTCAAACACGAATTTTTAGTCAAAAATCACTCAAAGTTTTTCTTTCTTTTGATAGGCCCTTCCTTTACACACTAATCAACCCATATTTCACAATTACAAGCACTAAAAACATTATTTTTTCAACAAAAAGTCCACCCTTCTTTAGGACAACACATAGGTAACCACCAAATCTGTATATTTTTATCATTTTATATGTAGTGGGTTGGTAACTGCGCGCGTTAACTATTCATTGCCATCGATACAATAATTTATCTTCTTCCAGATGTATTTCCTTTGCACTGAACCCAAAAACACTCCCAATATAATTAAAAAATTAATAAGTGCCAATCTATTGTTTACCAAAATTAGAAATTCGCAGAATTTTAACATTTTCAGTTTATGATATTTACGTTAAATAAAACACCAAAATGGCGAAATTTAAACAATTGAACATTGAAATGAAGGGGAAGTTATCTGCCCAGAATCAAATTTGAATAGTTATCGCGCGCAGTTACCAACCCACTACATGTAAAATGATAAAAATATCCAGATTTAATGGTTATGTGTTGTCCTAAAAAAGGGTGGATTTTTTGTGAAAAAATAATGTTTTTACTGCTTGTAATTGTGAAATATGGGTTGATTAGTGTGTAAAAAAGGGCCTATCGAAAGAAGGAAAAACTTTGAGTGAGTTTTGACTTAAAAATTCGTGTTTGAAAACGGTCAATTTTCAATATTTGGAGATCCATATTTCGGAAAGTAGTAGAGAGCGCCGCAAAATATTATCAGATTCGTGTTCAGAAGACAAAACTACGTAAGTAACATCACTTTTTTTTTATTTGCGCAGAAGTTTTTATTTGCGCAGGAGCCCGATAAGCTTACCTTTACCCTGTTTTTTACTTACCATTTAAGTTTTCTTGATAAAAATGCAGTGCCACGACGCTATCACTTCTTATCGCACAATAAACATTGAACTGCCAAGACTCTTGAAAATTCAGTTCCCTGAATACATGTTGATTTGAGTCACTCCAATAATGGCAATTATGTCGGTTGAAGACACCATTCTTTGTGAATTTAGCTTCGTCTGTCCATATAATGTTATCCAAAAATAATTCGTTCCCTTGCGACCACGTTAAAACGAATTCACAAAATCTCACTCTTCGTGGAAAATCTGTTTCTTTCAGGTGCTGAACTATGGAGAACTTATATGGGTGAAATTTATGTTTGCGCAGTATTCTCTGTACTGAGTTTTTTGACAATCCTGATTCTCTTGCAACTTGTCTCAAAGATATTGTTGGATATGCAGCAAAATATCCCAAAATGGCAATTTCAATATCTTCATCATCAACAATTGGCTTTTTTCTCTGCACTCTTGCTTTGACGGATCCAAAGTTTTTGAAGTTTTCTATAATTCGTTTAACAGTATTTTGTGAGGGCTTCTGCTTCTGCGGATACCGAATAGCAAATATATCACATGTTCTTGAGATAACCCTATTACATTCGCCATAAATAATAAATAGATTTAAGTAATCTTCATTCGAATAATTCAAACGAGCCGGCATGATTGATTACAATGACATTTCCGTGGCAATTGATTGTTTCCAACGCAACTGCGGGAGCCATGGCCAACTAAGAATAAGTAAACTCAAGAATACGAGATTTTCTGGAACTGAGACTTGTTAATTCGCCAATATTTCGAAAACTGTTGAGTGTAGGCATAGATAACCTTATTCAAAGTTAGCTTCATTTTCGATGCCGAATGGAATGAGACTAAAAATTTGGGGGGTTTCCATTTGAAAAAATGGACTTATAATAATTTTTTCAACCGGATCTATATCATTTTCTGGTGAACGCCCTGTATAACTCTGATCGAATTTATATCGAAATTCTACTGAACTGGGTCCTCTCCTATGAATAAATCGATACACAATCGAAAATAAATGATCATGTCCAGAAATAAAAAAAAATATTTTTCGGTCTGCAAACGCAATTTTCAACTTAAAATTTGAAATATTTCGAAAACGGTTAGACTTGGGTATAGGACATTATACATGAAACATGTTCAGAATCATGCGTAAAATCTAAAACCTTGATAATATACAGGGTGTCCCATATAAAATAACGAAGTTGGGGTCCACTTCCGGTACAACCGGAAGTGCCACAATCTTTAAAATATTTTAGTCGGATAGCACTTATCAACAATAGTGAACTCCCAAATTTTCAAATTCGGCCCACCTATGGTTTTCTATATATTGATCGATGCAGTTCCCGGAGGGACGCCCTGTATATATATATATATATATATATATATATATATATATAACAGGTAATTATGAGCTATAGTATAGCAACAACTAGTCAAGATCTAAAAAAAGGTGAAAGAGATTGACATGAGCAAAATTTGAAGGTGTAGCCAGGAGGTAAAGTAGGTTCGAAACTTTACTTTAAATCGAATCGAGTTGATTTAACCTAATCAACAGCATATTCTACCCATACATAGTATATTCAAGTCGTTACTGGCATACACAATACTCATCACAAATGTAACAAATCTGATTTTTCAAATACTGCGCCAAAAAGGATATAATGGCAACACTGTCACTACTATTAGAAATTTCTCGAACTTTTCCTCGATAAGACTGACAAGTGTCAATTTTCTTCAAAGTGCCATCGAGAAAAATTGCAATTTGATATTTAAAAAAAAAAAGCATTTTATTTTGAACCTACAACATGAAGAGGACTCTATTTTAATATTTTACTCGGCTTGATCCAGCGTCTGAACCGACTGAACCAGAAAAAAAAAGGAAAGAACAATTGGTGAGTCCTAAAATTTCAATCGAAATTTGTTTGTTTGTTTGGGTAACACTCAATCCAGATCTTGTTTGTACTTTTGTATTTTTAATTCTTGAGAATTATTTTTTTAGGAATTGGATATCAAAAAACCTCGAAAATTTACTAATGTTTAAATGTAACCTGCTCTTTAGTTTTCAATCGAATGTAATAATAATTATTAAAGTTCTTCAATTCTGAAGCAAAAAAAAATTATTCTATTTTATTTTTTTGTCTTGCTCATGTGACATTTTTTCGTTCCCTAACAAAATTTGGAAATTAGGAGCTGATCAAAATTGAAAAAAAATCTCTCATTTTCCCAATGGGGGGGGGTCCGGACCCGAAAACCCCCCCTTGGATCCGCCACTGATTTCATGATTATTTCAAATGTGAAAGACTGGATTACGTAGTTTGACTCTGCGGAGAGAATTACCGTTGCCTTCATCAGCCAGCTTTATTTTCAGCGAACAAATGGCGGACGTATGCGAATTAATTGGACAGAAAATGAAACAATGCGAATTCGGATCGAAGAATTTATATGATAACGAAAAAAATTTGCACCACCATAGAAATATAATTGTTGTTGTTGTTTAAATATAATGAAACGAAAGAATGACTATTGTTTGTTACGCGCTTCGCATTGCATGCGGTTCTAATAAACTATATTGAAAAGTTATTTCGGGTATTTCGACAGCATTTGCATATTTTCGAATTATTATTTCGCGAAATTCCAAGCGGAATTTTATTCCACATAGCGCGGTCCCACATGCTATATCGAACCGCTTTTTCTCTATACGGTCCAGGACTAGCTACCAGGATATAGTTTAATCGAATTTTCTCAAAAAAGAGTCCAGCAACGTATACATTTTCAACTGGCAATTCCCTTTCTGAATTCTAAGGGGTATACATCACTGGCAGTCCAAATTTGAGCTCCCGTAAACCAGACCCGCTGCTTCATCCGCCATCTTGAAATTAAGGGTTGATTTTTGTTTATTGAATAGTTTATTTTCAATTTTCACGAAAAAGTAAACAACCACAGATGTTCTAAATTCAATTTCATCCAATTTTGGTTCCCATCAGTTTTTTCCTAGGATCGATATTTCTCGATTTATACTCGAAAATACGGGGTTGCTGCAATTTTGGCACCCATCAAATTTTTTTTGAAAAGAGCAGGAGAATTTTTGTTTTGGAATAACTGAATCTCCATAAGACAAGAAAAATGGTTATTACCAAGGTATTTTATTGAAATCCATTGCCTAACTGGGTTAAAAAGGTGTAGAAAGTTATTTTGGGGGGAAATCAATGCACAACCTAAAACATTTATCGTAGAGTTCTGAACTTTGGACGGTGTGTTCTGTGTATAACGTAGGCATCTGATAATAAAGGGTTTTCTGAAACAGCAGAATTTTGGTCAAAGTATGTATGGGACAGCAAATATCTTCAATCTACTTTAGATTTTGCATAAATATTCTTTGACAGAATTGAGTGAAGAAGTGTTTCGTATTTTATTGAAATTCATCGCCTAACGAGGTAAAAAAGGGGTTTATAACATTTTCGAGTGTGTGCAAAAAGCAGAGCTGTGACCTGATAAAACTCAGTTCGAAGAACTACACAATATAATTGCATGACAAAAATAATTGAGGCCCGACGAGGCACGGATCAGTTAGTCTTAGATATAAATCGGGAAACAACGATCCTACAAAAAAATTGATGAGAACCGAAATTGTAGGAAATTTCATTTCAAACAGCTTTTGTAATGCCAGTAAGTTCAAGATGGCGAATGGCGCAACGTTCTGGTACCCCGGGAACTCAAATCTCACCCCCTTCCCCCAAGATTTCTGAAAGAGAATGCTTGCGTTGTCAAATGTTTAATTCGACAGGGCTAATATAGAAAAAGGGACGATGCATTGAAGAAAGTGTTCGATTCCACGAAGGTTTTGTTTTCGGCGGTGACTTTCTGAAAGAATAATGACCATTGTTTTATAGGACGCGATCTAGTGCTAAAGTGATTTGTCTCAATCATCGAGACTGGTTTTATTTCGAATATGTTTGAAGATGATAAATCGCTGTTCATGAAAAATATATTGAAACACGTTTTCTCAGAAGTTATTACTGATAAAATAATGGAAGTTTGTGCATACCTCATCATGATTTTTTTGTGATATATAAATATCAATGAATTTACCGATTTCAAAAATAAATTTCTATAGAATACGGCTCATTTTGTAAATATCACAATATATCGCATTCGTTCCTTCTGTGTCTGTTGTCCCCAACTCTACAACAAACCTAAATGGATGAGAGAAAACTGTGAAAATTGGAAATGCAGAATATTCCATTATCAAGTCAATTGACTCCATCTTAGAAGTCTGCGTTTCTGTAGGTTAACCCTAAGCTTCCAAATATTGTGTGAGTGTTACAACCAAACCCAACCAATTATTTATGAAGGTGATGGTGATATTACAAGTGATATTATCAATATTATCAAAATACTCGTTTTGCGCAATATATATCTAAATCATCATTGGGCATTTAATTCATGAATAGAATGGTGGAAAGAATATCTCAAACAACTTAATCTGCTAATGTGATTTTCAAACCAAATATAGATAGCAGATTCCTTTAATTTTCATTATCTGCCATTGCTCTCTCTTGCGAGGTCATTCGAATGCCATTCCATTTTACTGTGTGATCTCCATCGGCAGTGATAATGTGATCTGATAATTTCGAACCAACAATCTCTCTGTTTTTGAGGTACATCTTGTGTTCAGTCTTTCCCAGTTCCAGAGGTCTGGACGTTTTACCCATATCATCTTGACCGCAAGAACAAGGAGTTTCATAAATACAATTCGTTTTGCTTTCTGTTGTGTAGTTAGTTTAGTATGTGTCAGTATTGTAAGTTGAGTATTTATTTTTCGAATGTTGTGACATTATATCTGTTTCTGATCCGTTTTATTTCTACAGACAGTCGTGGGACATACGTTGTAATGTTTGTTACAGAAAGTGTAGTTTGTGTATGATGCATGTCTTCACTCTGGGGTATGTTATGATTTTCAAATTTTCATCAATTTTTTTTTCTGCCCCTCCACACTTGTATATACTCCAATGTTGATACTTATTTCTTCAGATCATGGTAGGTTACTAATCCAAAATAAAAACTACGAAGAAATCGTTCATCCACCACAATAATGACTTTAAAACAGTACTTACATTCGACATAGTCAGTGGGCATACTTGAAGACTGGCGTTAAATCAAATCATCTTTCGAACAATCTGTTCAGGCCAGTCTCAAATTACCTACACAGTAGGTTTCGGCTGGCACCTGTCAGAAAACAACTACTCCTCTGGCCAAATAGCCCGAAACCGGTCTGCAAGTGTGTCCGTCCCTATAATTGAAAATCAATTCCTTCATTTGTATCGACGAAAGCAAATGCAAGATTTACTTCTGTGAAGAAACCTGCACTGGCACCGGTCGGATATAATTCAATGCTCTTCGTGGTATTAGCCAGGGGAGTAGTTGTTTTCTGACAAGTGCCAGCCGAAACCTACTGTGTAGTCAATTTGACACTGGCCTGAACAGATTGTTCGAAGGATGATTTAAACAGTACTTAGTTTCAATCGTTCAATATGAGTCTAGCCTCGACAACAAACATATTATCACTGACATCACTGGGAGGAAAAAAGGAAATCAATTCCGTTTTCACTGGATATACAAATGTTTGTATATCGAGCACATTTTGTTCATCAATCAAGTTTGTAGCGGAAATATCGACGATACCCTCGTTTGTTCACTCCATCTTGAAAGTTTTCGGCGTACTGTTTTCAGAGACGTCGGCGGTAGCGCAATAATGAATTGGACGCCGTTATTTCCAGGAAACACAATTCCAGTAGAGTAACGTCCATATCGCATTGTTTATACTGCAGCGAGCTGTATTACCGGCAAATCGTTCCAATTATCTTTTGATGAGGTATACGACGACGACGCCTCGCTAAAATGTATGTTTTCCTCGAACTAATTTCTTAATAGAATTCATTACGGTCGGCCGGTAGCCCGTTAGCTGCTATCAAGTATCGGAAAGTATTAATTGGAGTTTTTCTTTTCTGGATATCTGGATTCACAGCATCGGCGCTGTTTTAGGTGGAAAGTCGTACGCTTTTATGATCACAGATTGTTTTATATTCGGAAATGAAATTCATCCAATTTTTGTACGGAGAGTTCTCATTACCATGGGCCCGCAAGACTCCCGCTTGCCAAAATACAGGATCGGTCGATGATTATTTCTTTCAATGCTATAATAGTATATTATGCAACGATCATGTAATGATGGATATTAATACCCGAGCATTAAGGGAATGCGAAGTATGTATCGATAAATATTACATGAGAGTTGCATACGCCATTTTTCCTACACCCGATAATAATGAGGAACTATAAATATTTTATTTATATTTGTATTGCACACAATGACAGTAATTGATCATATTCCTTTTCAAAATTCTACAAAATTGTAACTAGAAAAATACAACAATGAGGAATGAAGAGAAGATAAAAAATAAATAATGAAAAAAAAATCGGATGCCCGAGATTAGTTTTGAACCCGCGTCTCATATTGCGGTCTATAGTGTAGCCGCTGAAAAGATAGAATGATCACGTGAACGGCACGCACTCTTTGAATGTTCCTCTCCCCAATGATACAAGTCCGATTTACACCACTCAACAAAAACGTCGCCGCGTCATTCTCCCATCAACTCTTGGGATGCTTTTTTATAAGTGTTCATTATTATACCTATTTCCTCTACAGTTAAATGTCTTTAGA
Organism: Zygogramma bicolorata; assembly: GCA_032362365.1. Taxonomy (NCBI): domain Eukaryota; kingdom Metazoa; phylum Arthropoda; class Insecta; order Coleoptera; family Chrysomelidae; genus Zygogramma; species Zygogramma bicolorata. The sequence goes on along the minus strand of JAVJAQ010001811.1, from coordinate 291,798 downwards.
AGGCGTGGCTATGCAGACATTCACTGTTCACGCGACCTTGGATTCTATCTTCTGAACAGCAAGACTATAGTTCGAATCAAGCGCCTTATCTGGATTTCATCGAAAATGAAGAGATACCGTTGTTATCGTTGTTTGTACACTTCCTTAGATTTTTGGGGTAACAAATCTATACTGCATTTTCTGCTTTCTCCGATATGTATGGAGTTAATGGTTATTCTCCTATATCGCTGATATGTGTCCTTTTGATAATATAATTATAGAATCTTTGCTATATTCCATGACAATTTAATTCCTACTGATTTTGAATAACGTCAAAAATGATGGGTTTCTATTGGTTGAAAATCTGTTTCGCAATGAAAAATCTGTATCATAATGGTTTTTATTATTATAAAACGAATTATGGGTATTTAAGTGTTTCATTATAGTACGGGTGTAGATAAAATTATAAAAAAGAAGGATAGGCAACCAAAACAGAATTTTATAGTGATGAACCGTTTCTTCCGGTCTCTTCTAACAGCTTTAAAACTGAAAGCCATGAAATTAACATATAGGTGTCATTATTGACACAATTCCGATTACTGCCACTCCTATTCGTAAAAACAAATTGAACCAATAATTGAATCGAATATTGGAATATAATCCTGATCAAATAGTGAATCTTTGCAAAGACGCTTTTTCATATATTCACAAATTTATATCACGATTGAGGGACTGTGATTATGACGATGATGCATAACTACATTGTTACTGTACTGAGGCAACTCAAATGACAGTCTTCATTATATTATTGGTAAAACCCACCAATACAGTAAACAGATACAATTGACCAAAATCAAAAACGAATTGCTAATTACACAAAATATCAAGAACATAAGATGACAATCCTTCGATTCGAATTCCAACGTGGATGGCAGCAAGTATTCATATATGATGTTCAGAAATCTCAAAATCCTAATCAAATCATTCATTTTATGAGACACATAGAAGAATTTTTGTTATCAGTACACGACAAGTGGGCAAGTTCTGCGGTGTCATTTCTCATTTCAAGGCAGGACAGAGTTTAACGATACAATCCGATTGTTGAAAAGTACGAAAGACTCCAATTTATTTTAGTGAAAGTAATATACCAATAGTTTTCTGTGAGATTTAATTGAAAATATTCACAAAATCGTAGACAAGTGTGTCATCTGGTCTAAATGATTTCCTATTCATTTCATCAGAAAACGGTCTGACAATGTAACTTGGTTTTTATCGTTTTCTGTGTCGGCTTGATTTTTTTATCAATACAAAGGGGTATGCGGTTCTTTCCAGCAAGAAACCATCATAGAAGTCACGAATAAAACAAGAGACATTCGACGTTTCACAACAAGGTATCATAGGAAGACCACCTCTTCCATTATTTGTCAACTTGGTAACATAGTTTTATGACATCATATACACTCAGTCACGAAATCTTCGGTAAAACCGTAGACCTTATAAAATATCTAGACTGGGGCTCACGTGAATTTTCACTCATTTTCAACGATCAACGAGACACTGAAAGACTGCAAGTAGATGAAACAATTGCTTGTCGATTCATGGATATAACTTGATCGAGAATAACACAAACTGTTGAATAATGAATTTCCTAAAAATATAATTTTTAATTCAATGTTACAAAGACTTCGGAGCGAAAATTTGCCAAATTTGGCTTTTGGTCATGGAGTCAAATTTATCAGGTTAAATGGAGTGATTTTTTTCGTGGCATAGTCAGAAATTGAATCCTGCCGTTTGATATGAGCTTATATTATGATTTTTTTGTATATTTTTTTTTCCTATCAATAAAAGCCATATTATTATTATTAAATGTTATACATCTCACCATTTTTATATATTTTTTTGAAAGCGGTCGCCGTTAATTCACAATACACGAATGAGCCATTATCTAACATCTGTCAAATAGGTAATGATTGGTTTGAAATAGTCGGAATACAAAAATATAATTGAAAAATTCACACTGAGAAACAATGTTGTTGAGAATTTCACTGAATGCGATTAAATAAATCTAATCTAACTCAGCCATAGCTGCTTAGAAAAATGAATTGGTGAACAATACTTGAAATATACATAAAACATGAGTGATTCACAACGTATACTTTCTAATGCCCTTAATATCTCTCTCGAATTCCTTAAATGAATCATGCAGCCATATACCTATCGGAAATCATTGCAAAACATTCATTGAAACATACTCCAGGGGATTTAGTCATAAGCACGAAAATTTTGTTCCATCGTGGTTTTATGAAGACTGCTCAGTTGTTTCATTCCATTTTCTTTCTATTTGAATCATAAATAACATGAACCAGTTGTGAAAAATCACTAGAAATTTCAAATAAGAGAATGACAGAAGTATTGAGATAATATGGCCATTTTGTACTCCGCTATACCTATTATTAACTTTTTGATTAATCTATCGAAAGTACCTACCTGGAAGGTTTCAGACTATATCAAGTTTCGAAAACAATCTCAATAGTTTTTTCTTACTCCATATCAAACTTGTCAGTCATATTAGGCATAGTGGAGAAATAAAGTTACTTAATTTTCAAAATTAAATATGAATATCTTCAAATCACAGGTACACCGGTGATGATTATTTCTATTTCCAAGTGCGCTTATTCATTTTTATAAATCAAGCAAATTTTTTATCTAACCTCAAAACTGAAAAGCTTGAATGGAAAAAATATCCGCATAAATAATTATTTCGATTTGTGGTTGTAAAATTGTATTTCTGAATATTTTCCTCATATATAAAATGTCCCATAAGAGCAATGCATTTATCGAAAACTTACAGCGGCAATTGCAATATATCAAGTCACCATAACAACACATTTGAAACCGTATCGCTAGACGTCAGTAAACAACACAAATAAATGTCCGATAAACTTCAAAAATAGAAGAACATTTCGCGTTTAGGTGAGTACTCCATACAATCTATAGAGGAAAGTATAAATGAACAAAAAATAACATTTCCTTGAGAATTTCTTTATTCGTGAAATATTCCAATGAATTACATTCGTGCATAAAAATGACCAGATAATTCTGCATTCAAGCGTGATATCTTATACAAATTGCATTCGGTTATTTTGATATTTTGTAAAAGAGCCCTCGTCCTTCGGACTCGGGCACTTTCGCCAAAATATAAAAATGAACTTTTGCAATTTTTAGATATCATCACACATTCTTGCAAAATTTTCGGTAATTTTTATGCACTCGTGCAATTATAACCGATAACATACCTAGAAAAAATCGCCTAATTTTCTCGAGTATCTCATCACGCATCATGATTGAGTCCATTGAAAATCATTGCAAAACATACGACACACAGTCTTCCCAAGCAGAGTGATGTCATTCAATTGCAGTAATAATTGATGAATATCAAAACAATTGATTTTAATGTGCGGTGTCAACCTCGCATTATTATACTCCATAATGGCAATTATGTAGAACCAGTAGGATGGACATTAAAGGACTTATCATTCATTAATTGGCCGTTATAGTCAAAACAATGTACGGCGAATGGGTTTTTCAGTGGCACCGATGCTGCAAGAATTGCTGGCATAAAAGCGTCATGGATGACTTGATAGCGTGAGTAGGCGGTGGAAGGCATTCTCATGTTCCGGGGACGTTTTTTTTTGTTTTCCTGAATTGATTACAAATCATCCAATCACTTGATATTTTTTCGAAACATAAGTGATAACAAAATTATTGAAAAATAACTTCACCATATCATGCAATGTCTCACCGTTTACTTCTTCCTACATCACCGCCAATGCAGGCAGCAGTTTGAGCAGGAATTCGCCTGGAAACAACTACTACCCTGACTATATGCAGCTGAGGTCGTTGACTTACATTCAAGCATATTCCCCTGCGAGAAAGTCAGATTGCAAATATCATCGATAGTAGACCAAATTGGGCTCTTCCGGATGGTCCATCATAGAAACACGATCAAGTCATGTACTATTTTCCACCTAAATCCCTTTTTCTATATTTGGGTTTCGAAGCAAACGTAAATTTTGCTTTCGATGGGGACATATATTTTCAACCTCTGTCTTTAAACTCCTTACGAGTGGGTGTCACAACCCTAAAACTTCAAATGGAAAGTGGGCTCAAGTAATATTTCATGTTGAAAGGTACGAAATCATCTTTCCTATTCATTGAAATTCACCCAAACATTGCAAGATCGGCGTTAAGATCATCAACCCGAATATTTCCCTCATATATAAAATGTCCCATAAGAGCAATGAAAATATCGAAAACTTACAGCGGTAATTGCATTGTATCGAAAACTTACAGCGAATTGCATTGTATCAAGTCACCATAACAACACATTTGAAACCGTATCGCTAGACGTCAGTAAACAACACAAATAAATGTCAGACTTCGAAAATAGAAAAACATTTCGCTTTTAGGTGAGTACTCCATACAATCTATACAGCAAAGTATAAAAGAACAAAAAATTCCTTGAGAATTTCTTTATTCGTAAAATTTCCAATGAAAATGACCAGATAATTTCGCATTCAGGCGTGAAATCTTATACAAATTGCATTCGGTTATTTCCATATTTTGTAAAAGAGCCCTCGTCCTTCGGACTCGGGCACTTTCGCCAAAATATGAAAATAAACTTGCAATTTTTTGATATCACGCTTTCTTGCAAAATTATCGGTAATTTTTATGCACTCGTGCAATTATAACCGATAATAAAAATGTACCGGTCTTGTGTGACGAGAGCGCTGAATCCTGTACTCGAGGAAATGGCTAATAAAACGGTAACGTATTATTTTTCAGTTACTGAGAGGATGTCTGGTTTTTAGGAGCAATCTGAATACCTATATGTTTAATCTGTCCGTTTTGTAGGTACGGTGATAATGTGTAATAGCCTCGGTAATAGCTGTAATACCATGTCAAAAGTTCTAGTTTTGTGTAACTGCCTTGGTGTCTTACACGTTGATGGAAGAAGAAGACGTAGTCGGGAAAGTGTCTTGCCAACTTCGTCTTCTTCTGAGTCTGAAATTGGAAATTATCACATTTTTTGAATGGTCGTAAATTAGAAAAAACAATAGATGCCAAGTCGCAACAAATGTGAGTGATATGATTTTTTCTTCAATGAATCTTTTGAAATAACAGTTTCATGTTATTTGATCCGGAGGTGTGCTTGGGAAATTTGTTGAAAAGTTGCAGGATCGCAATCGCTTCAATAACATAATAAACGCTCGAGAGGAAAATTAACTTGCTGTTGTAAAATCGACAATATTTGACTAAGGCAGCGGGGAGAAGCAAACAAGCTTTTGAATCCGTGAAATCCGCACTTTCGCCTTGTCAGTGAAAATAAGTTTGTTGGGGATCTTTTGTTGTGGAATCCATAGCGAAAGTCGGCGCAAGTTTCGCTTTGAAGCTTGAAGTTGGCTAATTATTTCGGCAGACCTGAACTATTATTCGAAAGGGTGAAAACACCATTGCTCAGAGGGCATTGCCGATTGACCATGTTCGTGAGTTTTTCGAGAATATGGGTAGTAGTGAAACGTTATTTCAGGACTGCGGCTTGCAATTTATCTTTGGGGGTGTCGTTGATAGCCAAGTGGGAACAAAGATTTGAAATGTCAATCAATAACTGACTAAAAATTCAATATTCAGTTCTTCACGTGGTTTTTCATCGTGTATTGTAGAAAACACCCATTTATTGCCTTTTCATTTCTCTCTTATTGCCGGGATACAAGATTAACAGCCGATTGCACTGACTTTTTGTTATGAGACCATTAACAAAGGGACTCTTTGATTTTATTGGTCACTTCATATGAGTTGCATGATACATTTTCAAACAAACTTTCACCAAAGAATATTCACGTATACACGAAAGGGGTCACAGCTTAATTTTAAGTTGGAACATTCATGTATCATTAAAAGAGGCCACTTTGTACCTATCATCAGAGTACTCCAGTCCATTTTGAATCAGCTCCAAAAGCTGCATTACTCTAGGTTTAGTTGGGCGAAACCTTCTAAAAAATCCTTTCCTCATAATAATTGGGTCGCTCGCTTAACTTGCGTGAAATCCTAAAATCTTGGAAGTCTACGAGTTTTATATCATTTTGCAAAATATCTTCAATTAAATCATTTCCTAAAACATTAATATAATCCATTATAGCAGAATGAACCTAACCTCACAAAGGTTATGAACCACTAACGTATGTTTAAAGGTGAAATTATGGCGAGTTAGGTGGGGGTTTATTAATCTCTCAAACTATGGTGCAATCGCCTTTAATTGCCCCATCAGCTGAATGCTACCATAACAAAAAGTCGGTACAATCGGCTGTAAGTAATTTCACTTGCCCAATTATAGATCAAGCTTACGACAATCTGGAAGAAAATAATGCATATCAAGTATTTTTTTTACATGAGTTATAAGTAACTTTTTTTCGTTTATTATTCTCCAAATCAAGGAGAATCGTAAACTTCTGAAAGACATAAGAAAAATATCAAATGAATTCTGTTCATATGTGAATATCATTCATAAAAGCTCGATTCATCAATAAATAGAAAGAGTGTCTTTCTGAATCAGCTACTGGATTGCATAGAAATCACTATTTCTTGTTCAATTTGTATACCAAGCACGTGGTTGAATTGAATGGGTTGGATGTAGAATATATTTCTGGACAAAATAAAGAAAAATTGATAAGTTTGTTATAAATTATTACTGATCAGTAGTACAACATTTCATAACCAAATCATACAAGCTCGATTCGCTCAAAAAAAACTGACCTTGAGCTCCTCGGCAGGCATATGAATTAGTTAGGATTTTTCTCATTGAATACACCAAACACTTTCGGAAAAGTCAAGTTTTGAATTATTTTAGAGGAGAAAAAAACAAAAAGGTTCTTGATAGTTTCATTCCCTCGACAAAAATATGTTTCTTATTTTATTATGATTGTGAATGTAAAATATCCTATATGTACTGATTTTGAGATAATCTTTTCCATTTTAGTGTTCCGATACTCGGAAAGTGAAATCAATTCGTGATTCGTCACATACAACTAGTTTTCGCTATTTCTGTGGCCTTTCCCAGTGTTTATTTTCTGAATGCATACCCCTGTTTCTTGTATTTCAGTTGTCTATAATGTGTGTGTATATGTGTGTGTGAATATACGTATGTACAAGCCACTTAATTGTATATTTATATTTCATTCACTCACTTAGATCATCTCAATTATATACACTCTTTTGTACTTTTTTCCCAGTGAATAAACCAGACTGTAATATTGAATTGTAGAACCACGTATGAGGATTTTTTCCTTCTGTGGACCTATTTTCATGTTTATTCAAATGCTCTAGTTATGATATTTTATAATACTCTTTTGTAAAGTTTTGATGAGATATTATAATTATTTTTATTATTATTATCAATACCATCGTCAATGCAAAAAAACTTAAGAATGTTTCGAGTGAGAAAATTCCATAATTTATTCATGTGCTGATGATAGTATTCTCTAAGTTTAATAATCTCATCCACATAACATGCATACAAAGATGTTTTGATCGTAAAATGCTACACATGATGTAACAGTTGGGAGTTGCATAAACATTGTTTCACATCGTCATTGTGGAAAGTGGACTCTGCGTTTCACTTAGGTCTCATATCTGCTTTTCACCGAGTTCAAAACTTTGCCCGATTCCTGTTATTTATTCGACCACGTTTATCTTGTTCTCTAGTTCATTGTGTTCGTACTTCTTTGGTGCAATGAGAAATATTCAAACCGTGACGTTTTAGACATTTGCGCGTTTTCGCATATATTTTGAACTAAGTACTTCTTTGCTTTAGAGATTGTGTGGAACATAAGTCTTCCTTGTCCGTTCACCAAATGTTGAGAGGTGATTCCGTGACCTGAGGGCATATGGGAAATGACTTATTGTACTGGCTAATTTATTGTTTTATATTCTTCTTTATAATTGAACAGTTTCTTAACTTGTAAACATATTTGATGTATCTTATGTATGAATAATGCTTATATTTGTATGATATTGTCTCGTCAAATGTTATCTCTTTTACTTTGTCATACATGTACAGCTCATCCAATCCATATTGGCACAAACTCAGCTAATTTTCCAGTTGCTCACTGATAGTGCAGAACATTACGGAAGATCCTACTAGGAATAAATTCCAACACAGTTATAAGTGTTTCCTGGAAAATTGAGTAAATGCTCTTTTGAAGATACATTTTGCGTTATTTCGCTGATTTCTTTTTAAACATGCAATTACTCTTTAGCCTGATTCATAAACCCAACAATTTATTGTGATTTATCTTCAATTTTTACCTGAAGGAAGTTGTCACAATGCTTAATCTATGGAAGCGTTCTAGGTACTATTCGTGTATGAACGCCTTCAAGTCATTTGAAAAAATATTAGTGAAACTAACAAATAGAATTTGATAAAGAACTAAAACCGAGCATTCTCCTGAAATTACCAAAATTAGGAGAACCTGCAAAACAAAGAATAAAAATTAAAAAAAAGGTCTCGAACCAACACCTACTTTTTCCATTGTACCTACCATGACCAATAAACGATTATATTGGAACCTTTGGTGTGAAAGATGAACTTTTCTCAGAGATCGATTACACTAACACCAAACTTTTTTGGCACTCTACGTGCTTTCGCTAACAAAGATAGCATCTTCAGGAGAAGAAAATTGATACTCAATTTATCAATTTTTCCTGTTAGCGAAACGCGCGTCGATTGCAAAAATATCAGTTTGGTGTTAGGGTAATTGATCTATGGGAAAAATTTTCCATAAAAAATGTCTGATGATATCAACCCTTTGTGCTATGAAAAGGGCAGAAAATGTTTGCGGAATCATGAATATAGCGTATTGCTGTAGCTCTATTATGATTTTTGATGTTTAAATTTTATTTTTTCAATATATTCACTTCTTGAAAATATATTAGCTTCTTAACTGATTTGTACCATTTTGCAAAATACAAGGTGTTCTATATATGAACGGTAAAATTCAAAATCAAAAAATCAAAATCGTTTATTAGTACTTGCCATAGCAGCCATCCGTTGGATGGATGTACACGTCACTTTCATACAGTTACAAGATACATACATATTTTAATAAATAATAAAAGTCCTAAAATCTATCCCATTACCATGGACATCTCAGTTGGTTACACCAAACAGTCATTTAAAAACTCGTTCACGGAATAATATGATTTTTGCACCAGAAGCCTTTTCATTTTTGTTATGAAAATGGATGAGCTCAAATTTTGAAGATTAGGTGTTATTTTTTTGAAAAATTTCACCCCAATGTAATCCGGACTTTTCTCAAATTTTTTCAGCCCATGTTGAATAACACTCAGTGCATTGGCGTTCCTTGTTGGATAGTTATGGTACTTCGAATTTCTATCGAACAGATGTACATTTTTTTTTACATGAATCAATATCTTATAAATCTAAATGCAAGGAAAAGTTAGGATTCCATTTTCGATGAACACCTGTTTACAGAGCTTTCTCTATGTTTTAGATTGAAAATCAATCTAATAATTCTCTTTTGGGCTACAAAAATGCGTTCTGAATTCACAGTCTCCCCAATGAATAACGTGATATGATAGGTGACAGTATACCAGAGGGTAAATACACATCTATCAATACCTTCCTTTCCAATGATGCTTTTAGTTTTGAGATAGCAAAGAATCCTTTATTCAATTTTCTCAGTGTGGACTGAAGGTGACTGATCCAGGTGATATTTTCATCAAGATGAAGGCCTAAAAAATGTATACTCATATAATAGAATATAGTTTAGGTCGTTAGTGCCGTATAAGTTATTTCATTGATTACGTATTAAATGTCATTTTTACTTTTCCCCCCTAGAGAAGAGTACGACTTTGCTCCTTACAATGAGGCCACGAAATGTACACTTTGGATAGAGGGAGACATAATTGCTTTTTACTAGAATGATCTCATCAGCTTCACCTCATATCATTCTCTTCATATTTTTCGTTAATATCTTTACAGTTAAATATAAACAATGGTTCGAAGCACAAACATTCAATAATAATAATAATGATTATTATTTTTCTAATGAATTATATTACCTGCCATTGAACGACGTGAATACAAAATACACTTACAGTGTCAAACAAAAAGAAACCTGTTATTTCCGTCAACCAATTTTTTTGTTCTAAATTATAGGGAAGCAAAAATCGATAAATCTGCCTCGCCACTGATTTTCCGGCTGTCAAATCGATAACGACCTCTTTCACGACACTTTTCACGCCATCACTCGGCTGCGAACGTTCAGCTTCTCTAGGCAGCCCAATCAGAGTTTCACTCAGCCCCTTCTTCGGCCATTATTGGGAGCCGTGTCCCCTTTTTGATAACTCAACTCGCCACGAACAAATAATTTATAATTCATGATCTCCCGCCAGCTTATAAATTCATTATTCAGAAGGTGTTTCGGTCGTTCGCAATGGCACTTCCAAACGGGCAGTCCGTGATTTTATTAGGGGCCGCTCCACTAGCTCTAATTATTATCGATTGCTTTGTCGTAGCGTCGAATAGAATAGACTGTATTTTTTTTTGCTTCCAGGTGGGTTTTTCTCAGGCCACTCTAACGCCTCCTCCTCTCTGCGAAGGACGGTCCCCGTTGAATGGACGACGTTGGGATTCTTTTGAATGTGTGGAAAATGCGAAGAGGTGGAAAAAGGAGGTGAGTCGATGTGTCCGCATTATTGATGCGGTTTTATCTGATTCGCGATATATGGTTTTCTTTGTGCTCGACGGGGAATGAAGAAAAGGGAATATCGATGCATATTATCTACATAAATGTATCGCTTACTGTCCATCACTATTTTTAGTATCGTCGTTTTAGTACGAATGAATTAAGTTTCTTGATGAGTGAGAACATTTTGATAGTCCAATATATAAAATTACCTAATTCTATTTTTCGAAAATTTTTCATTTGAATTCTTCAATAACTTCATTTCGATATTGTCATTTCTTGCAGTCCATTTTGAATTATAATTGATATCAAAAGCAGAAAGATTTTATACATTCAATTTTTTTTCCAAAAAATGATTCTCGGTTTCCATTACTATAAATTTCGTACAGCACTGAGTTCGGATGATAATATTTGGTAATACTTTTCCATTTTCAGTTGGAAAAATAATTCAGTTTTACTCGATAATAATGAAATAATAATTCAATATTTATTTCAGTAAATAAAATTGTACATAACGATACAATTTCTGTTGTAGATCATGATACAGAAATGAATGTGAACGATGGCGAAAGGTACATGCATTTGATATTACACCAATTATAAAATCAACAAATAGTAAACAATTATCCAAAAAGTCACTGTGAGAATTCATCAATTTTATAAAAATCTATCCAAGATGAATCTTTTTGTCATTTTCTCAAATATTAAAAGTTTTTAACAATCTTTATAGTTCCTGACATTTCATAAGAAAATTCACCATTACCCATTAACCACTTAACTTTTTTGTAACAGATCTGTACGATGTTGTGGTCGTAGTAACAAGTGTTTCCTTCTTGTATTGTAATCATATGATCTTTCTGTCATGGTATTATGATTTTCAAAAATCTATATACAAGTTCTGAAATATAAATTCCCGTCATAGGTAAAATATTGATTTATTGAAGAATCCCTGCAGGAGTCGCTAGAGTTTAATTCTTGTGAAATCGTAACAGCATATTTCTGCAAAATTAGAACACTGCTTGCAGGTGAACAATTACCCCAATTCAAAATACCATATTTGAAGTATATTATCATTTGTGTCCTTACAGCATAGTGTTATGGGCTTGACAAAAATCGTTCTTTCACAATAAGAAAATGAAGTTGAATTATTCAAATTTTTCAACGATGTATTAAGAAAACTTGTTACAATATGTCACCTACCTACCTAATTCTAATTTTGATAATAACGTGTAAAAAAATCTTGGAACTTCAACGCTCTGTAGTTCGGCAACGAAACGTTTGCAGACACATACATGTTTATGGAAAACAAAAGTCTCATTTTGAATTGAAAAATGCGCCTCTGAAATCTTGATACTGAATTTTGAAACACCCTGTATATCTGGGCAAGTTCTAAATCACTCTCTTCTATAATTTCGAACATTATACCTTCTTGATTTTTGTACCTCGAGTGAAGTTGTGTGTATAAAATGTGAGGCAGCCTGGATAAAATCCTTACTTTCAAATTATTGTTGAACTCAATGATGACAATTTCTAGATCATTCATGGAGTTCACAGCGCGCACAATTACTGCAGATTACTATTTAGGCTTCAAAAACCCTCTTTAGTCCAGTCTATGAACATTTTCCCGTGTATTTATCCCATACAGCACCTATTCGCATGAAAATTTGGATTCAGGATCTACATACCCTCTTTTTCAAAATCTACCCTGTGCCGAGGGTTGCTTTCTCCCTGGGGTGGATGCCACCCCTTCTTGGGGGTGAAAAAAATTTCATTGGAAATAAGTGCGGAAATCAATATATTGACTAATTCTAAGCACTTTTTGTTTAATGAAGTTTTGTCTGAAAAGAAATACTTTTCGAATTAATCGCGAGTGAAATTGTCGGTTTTCAGGCAAAAAAAACACGTTTTCAGATCCTTTTTCGCGAATAACTGGAAAAATATGCATCTAATCGAAAAACCTGCGGAGAGCAAAATTATAACTTTTGAAAAAACATAGGCCATCGTTCATTTGTGATGTACCCACTACAAACTGAATAATTGCTTGTTGAAAGTTGATTGGTATTTTCAAACGCCAAAATGGAAAGTATCTACGTACAATAACCAAAAACCAATGCATTTTTCGGGAAAAACTCATTCGACCTTTTTTGAAGTCCTTCAAAATTCCTTCATTTGTGTTATTTATAAAAGTTTCTAGCATTAAAACTGACCGAGGTATGAGGGAAATAATGTTGAATCCTATTTTTTCGTTGAAAAAAAATTGTGAATAACTCATCCACTCCTCCCCCCCCCTTTGAAAAAAATCGTTGTTACTCCATAATTCACTTCATTCGTGTTCTTATAATGAGTTCTGAGTTTTTCATTTATTGAAAGTACGTAGTTTTGGAAAAAAATGAGAATGAAGAGAAAAAAATCATATACGAAAAATCGCCATTTCTTCGAAATAACTCGAAAAGTATTGATCACATGCAAAATTTTCTTTAGTTCAAAATTGAAGGTTATTCTTCTCTGAAAATTTTGGTGTTTAATTTTTTTCTGCAGGATGAAAATAGAGTAAGATATGGCCAGTTAAATATTGTGAGGGTTCGCGCAAACTACCTTTTTTGAGCCCTTTCAGCATGAACCTTTTCAAAAATATAATCTGAAACGAAAAATCATGTGAATGAGCCCATAGCTCTTGAAAAAAGCTACAAAATATTTTTTGGTGGATTCGATTTCTTAAAGACTAAGCGAGTTATGAGAAACGTACAGTTGGGTTTTCCGGTTACTCAATAACAATTTCGATATAATTTTTTAATGAAAACTATCAAGGGTGGTTTTTAGGGGTCGAAACTGTTTAATAGATCAGAAACTGTCTATCAAGGTTAATTCAACGTATTTACAGATGACTGCACGCTCAAAACTAGTATTTTGTAATAGGGGTAGTTTTCACCTCTGATGAATTAAATTCAACCCCAGGCACAATCTCAACTTTGAAGTAGATGATAGATAGAAGCTAAGTCTCAAATTAAATGCAAATAGATACTGAATAAGTTGAATAACTGCCAAATAACATGTTAATAACTATTTTCTGATGATATTCTGTCATAAGGGGGGACACTGACTACTGAACCATATATTATATTAAAAATAATCAATTGATTGATTTTACTGATATAAATATGATTTCAGTTTATTACATGCTCTAATCTAAAATTTTGATTTTTTTTTCGAATAGGGGTGGTTTTTACGCCCCTCCAAAAAATCAACCCTCGGCACAGGGTAGATTTTGAAAAAGAGGGTAAGTAGAACCTATATCCAAATTTTCGTACGAGTCGGTGCTGTATGGGATAAATACACAGTTTACACTTTTTTTACCGTCATAGACTGGAGTACTTTTCCAAAGGCATACTTTGAAAATTTGATCCAAAAAATATGTCACTACCGCCACGTCCTATCATATTTCTTTTAATAAACGACAACAAATTCTTAGAACAATTAACAACGACTGTTTTTTTTTCAGCTACTGCACTCGTTGAAGAAAAAAATTGACTGTACCAATACCCTTAACCTTGAAAATGGAAATTTATCGGTGCGTCTCTCGACTTTTTCAATTCGATTCGTTCGAGTATGCACTCGATCGACGTGCTCATATTCGAATTCCGAGCGGATTTTTTTCGGAAATTTATGCGTTGCCTACGCTAGTAATGAGAATTAGATCGTATATCTCGAACGCGGAGCTTTTCCACCTCCTCATCCTCCTACTCCTTCTTTCACTCCTGCTGCTCTCGAGTACTTCAACGCACGGCATTAATTTCCACCCCTGTTCGTCCCTTGCGCGTACGCTCGGTAGGTGCGAGAAATGAGGGATGAGTTTTATTTTACCGACCCTTTCGCGAGTTTTATAGTACGGTTCATTCGGAACGAAATGCGGTCGAGAAGGAGAAAATCTCTCCGAGGGTCATTTACGTTTTGGCTGTTTTCAGAAACTTTTTTTGAATTTTCAAAGTGAAAAAAGCCCTGAGTGGCATTGGTTTAACTTCTATTGCCTATTCATCTCCTATGAAACCTTATGAGGAACTCGTAAGTTCGAAGAAAAATGGAAAATTTTGACGACGGAAAGAAAGTGAACATTTCGAAATTGTGAAATGAATGAAATGGATGAAATACGTGAGAATAGAGATCCAAAAAGACTAATCAGTGAATGAGTTACAAAAAATCGAACAAATTTCTTGAAATTCCAAAAATCTGAAAAAATACCACGAAAACCAAATATATATGAGTGAAAACCAGGAGGTAATCAACTGGACCACATGACCACTGGAATACATGCTTTTGTGATATTTTCATTTATCAAGACTTGATTGGATTTTTTTAAGTTTTATATATTTTTACTCTTTCCATAAAAAAAATCTTGATTTTGTAATAATAATAATAATGTTTTGAGGAAAATAAACATTATTATTATTATTACAAAATCAAGTATTTTTTATGGAAAGAGTTAAAATATATAAAACTTTAAAAAATCAAGTCTTGACAAACGAAAATATCACAAAAGCATGTATTTAAAGAAGAAAATGACAAAAATGAATTTGAATCATTGACCTACCTACCACAATTTGGAGAAATAAGAATTAATTTTGGGATCAATACAAGTGTAGGACATATTACTATTCTACCCCGAAAAGTTGCTGCGCCAATAGAAACAGTTTCTTCTGAAAAGAACACGTTTTTTAGCCAGCCAATTGTCGTAAAACTCAAATTTGCCTATCAATAAAATACACGAACTAATATTTATCAAAATACTCCTCGTTCTTAACGTCACCGAAACCAGTTCACGAATGCTTCTCTTCTAGACTCGTTTTAGAAGAATCTGTCAAATGTTTTCGAGAGATTTTCGAAAATAAGATAAATTTAAGTTATATAAGAAGACTAATAGAACGTGTTTCATTGAGAAAAAGGAACGTTTTCAATTTATTAACGCAACAAATTTTCTGTGAACATCAGAAATCTTCCTTTCTACATTTGTTTAGATTCAAAAATCAATTCTTATTTTTTCATATTGTTGTAGGTTAGGAATCCAAAAAACAACGAAGGAAGAATTCATCTACCACAAAATAAAGTCTTACAAACAGTATTGAATTGACCATATGCATCTATTTTTGGTTGCGCTTTTTTTTGGATTTAATGGTTGGTGACACTGAATTTTATACCACGTGATGTATAATAGTATAATAAATATAAGCACATATTCCAGAATATAGTGCTGTCTTGATAGTATAACAAAAAATAAATGGGTTTGCAATACCATCAATCGCTAATTACAAAGATATAAGCTGATATTCGATATAATTGTTAGTCACGTTTTTGCGGGTTATATTTATATTATTCTTATTTACATAATTTAACAGTGACGTACCATATCACGTGGTATAAAATTCAGTGTCACCAACCATTAAATACAAAAAAAGCGCAACCAAAAATAGATGCATATGGTCAATTATGAATTGAATCACGAACAATTGAAAATGAAGTATAAAAAACGACAATTATTTTAGAGAGCCTTAGGCGATCTCAATCATATTGTCCCTATAATTGAATTATCTCCATTTTTTCGACTTCATTTCTTGGATTTTTTTGTGGGTTCCATACTATATAATTAATTGTTTTTTTTTGTCCTACTGATATAATTCCAACAGTATAATTTTCGAATTTTATTGAAAAAATTGACATTTTAATTTAATTTTTTTTTGAGATTGCTTTCTTATTTTGTCATCTTATTGTTTCCAAACTTCCCATGTTATTTTTGATTTTGTTGGTCTATTTTATCACCTTCGCGGTTTTCTCGGGTTCATAACTTTCTTTTGTTTTTATATCTTTGAGCCGAATTGAGTTTTCGATTTTCTTGTTGATTTCATTCTCGTTCCATACATTCATCTGTCTTTAGGTTCTCTTTCCCGATGTTTTTTCGATTTTGTTACATATTTTATTTGATCTCATCAACTTCACAGTTTTCTTTTCCATAAGTTTTCGATTTGATAGCTGACTATTCAATTTATAATAACTGATTACATTGGAGGTGAATAGGTTAAAGAATAGGTGGAACTAGTACCACACAACAAAGGACATTTTTAACCAGTTTCAGTGAATTTGTTTTGTTTCATTCGGGAAATAAGCCCTGGATACTACCAATTGGCAGGAGGGTCCAAGAAACGTCGAAAAAAAATTTCGATCTCGAAGATGATCGTTGGCAATCTTCACAGATAATAAATAATAAATACTTAGTAAAAGGTACCTAGGTATATTAGCTGGCGCATTTTATGACAATGTGCGATAATGATTATAATAAATCGACTTTATTTATATGAGAACAACTCACAACGGAAAACAGATTTACAGAAATATTATCAGATGAAAATGTGGATCATCAGTAAAAAGTAACTGATTTTTATTGTTCTCGCTTTCCTGACAAGCATTTTCTGTGAATAACGATTTGGTATCATGATTTTTCGAATTATGATAAGTCTTTGACACCTCTGAAAAATTACCATCATTTCTGGCTAGTCGAAATCAGTAATAACGTCACTAGTTACAAACGCTTCCTGATGACATTCCGTACAAATCCCCTAAACTTTTGTTTTCTACACTCTCGAACGAGAATCTAATGGTCCTTCTTCACCCTATCTGTACCTTTCTCTCTCTCTCTCTCTCGTCCGGCGTCCAGGGCACCCCGAGGACATAAATATTTATCAGCAAAATTAAACTGCGTCGAATTTTTTCGCAAGAGAAACGTCCGGCGGATTTTTCACTTTTGACTGATACTTCGTCTGGAAATGAAGGGCCATTTAGAACGCGCTTCGGTCTGGCTTCTACGCGTAAAAAGCAATGTGTAAGCGAACGGAAGAGTTAACGAAATGGAGCGGTCGAGATTTTTTCGAAATAATCGCCGGAAAAATTGAAGCGCGAGCGGCCGAGGGGCGTGCGCCGCCCTAATGATGGCCGTATTTCATACGAAACCTTTTATTGTTCGGCATAAACAGAATGGGACGTTCCGCTGATTAATTAGTCGATTGTTCGCCGAAGATAGGTCGTGGTTATGAATTATGGCGACGTTGAGGTCTGTCTGTATGAACATGTTGTTCGAGGGTTCTTTGTAGTCCTTCGGAAGGATGCAATGAACTTGGAATGTGGCTTGTCCGTTATACAGCGAACGTCATAAGTGTTTCAATCTTTCCCCCTTCGCGAAGAACGCTACCCTCACGTTTCATTTCGATTAAGTACGTTTCGGCATGACTGGTGTATTTCAAATTCCACGTCAAAATTGGAAAAATGTATATAAAATGTTGTTTTAACGATTTTATTTCCTAGTCGACTACGCAAAGGAATGTATACTTGTTTCAACAATTCCTCAAGTTATTATATTGTTGACAGAATGGTTAAGGCTTTCGCGGCCGAGGTTATTAGTATAACTACTTTTCTTCGGGCTTGAAGGCCGTCATTCTTTCTAGGAAGAAATTCCAAAGAACGACGGCCTTCGAACCCGAAGAAAAGTAGTTATACTATTATATTGTTTCATGATATCGAACTCTATGATTACAAAGATTCTTCTTTTTTCCTTTTTTTTATTTTTTTCCCTGTGCGAAACCAGTCCTTCACTGCCAGGTCTCTGGAAAGCACTTCAGCCTCTAGGGCTCATTGCTCTTTGCTTCCCTATTCTTTACGACACCCATTCCAACAACCTTGTCCCCTGCACAAGTTTGTGCAGGTTGATTGCTGGGTGTTTGTCATATTCTTCTGGATTCAAAATTGGTTTTCCACATATTTGTTGCCTTTTGTGATCCAGAGCCTCACATTCGCAGAGTATGTGTCGAGCTGTATCTGTCCCTTTGTTACATCGTCTGTAGCTAAGATCGCCGTTGTACAGCCCTTTCTTATTCAGGTGTCCTTAGAGTGGACGGTGTCCTTTGAGTGGACGTTGTCCAGTCATCAGCCCTGTTATAACCCTTATCTGATTCCTGTTCAACTGAAGCAGGTCTTCAGTCTTTTTCCTCGACGGTCCTTTTATGAAAGTTCTTCCGTGAGCGCTACTGGATAGAGTTCCACAGTATTCTGTATGTTTTGTTCTCACCCAATTCCTTAGGTGATTCCGTACCGTTGTTTTGGGTACCCCTACTACTGTCTCGGGTCCAGTGTATGGTGTTGATGATCCTTGTCTTGCAAGCTCATCGGCTTTTTCATTGTCTACGATACATGACTGACCTGGGACCCATTGTAGAGTCGGCCTATTATGGTTTGCCAGATGTTTAACTTCCTCGGTGCTTTACTTTTCAAGAAAATCAACTTCTGTCAAAGATGCGCACTGTTAATATCAAAATATTATTTGGTATTTTGTGTAAATTTTATTTATCATAGAGAATCTCTTTGAAGATTGATGTTCTTACTTCGTATAACGAACACAGCATTAGTATTTTAATTATTCAATTACAGACTGAAGAAAATAGAGGACTATGTGTATAGAATATAGAAGTTTCAATCACTCAAAACATCTTTCATTTTCCTCCCGAACCTGAATAAATTTATTTAAACAGTGTTTATACGTTTTAGTCATTTTACTTTGCAATCCGGTTTCAGGTATTTCAGAACAATAATTCCTTTATGATTTTCATTTTACACGGACTAGCCAGAGAATCTGAAAACTCATATAACATCTCCAAATCATGAAAAAAAAATGTTAATACAACAGTGATATCAAAACAAAAATAAAAATTGGATGGAAATCCTAGATGTTCACTATCTGCATCTCGTAAAACGTTCAATATAGATGGGCCAACAAAACACGTGACGTCACACTTCAGTATGACTTTGTTTAATTTCGAATTTTTGACGCTCAACTATTGCTCGTTTTCAAAGCTTTACTTCACAGATTTCACTTTCTTATTGAATATGTTTTAATTAAATAATAAATACATTTTCAACATCTCATGTGTGTATTTACCGAAATGATGTCGATTTTACAAATGAGATTATGATTTTCCATATTTTGATGTGATTTTGTAAAATTTAGCAAAATGTTTACGATACCTGATGTTCAGTACATCAAATAAAATACCATAAAACACAAATGGGTCAGTTCAGTACATTCATTTCTGCCAAAATATTTTTTTGTTTTTCTTCAAACGCCAGAAATGTGTTAAATTCCACTTCTGGTGCAAAAGTACTTCGTCTGCCTAGACAGCGAAAGTGACAGTTTCCAATTCAGGGACAAAATGATTGTTTTTACCTCGGTTTTTACATTTTTATAGTCTTAGACCTGTCGATAATATACACGTGTCAACATGCCGTGTATATTAACTAATATCAATGATGCTACTTTTTGCGTTCTATCTTTCAACTCAGGGTCTTTGTGTGATGATATCGTCACCACCTCTATTGGTGTTTTTTTCAGTGCCGATCCTCAAAACTTGTGTAAGCTAGGGATTTAATCGTCATAAGAATGATGATATATTCTTCATTTGAAAAATATATAGAATTATATTTCACGGAAAAAATAGCATGTTCTGTTGAAACAAGATGATTTCTTCTTGAAAAGGCATTAAGAGCATTAAAATATTCGCGTTTAACAAAAATATTAGTACAACTCATTGAGAATGGGATTGCAATATTTGAGAACAATCTACGAACATCAGCACATGAAGAAATTATTGAGAAAGTGCAAAAAAAATCCTAAACTACCTATATTCGAGAGTCCAGCATACTTAGTTATTCTCATATGATCTCATATAATTGTTGATTGAATTTGATATGGTAAGTTTGAAAAAGAGGCGAAATTTGAGTTGTGTGCTATTTATTCATAAGATTATGAATAATTTGAAATTCAAAAATCTTCCTTTATGAATAAAATGAGATTTTTAGTTCCTGAAATCAACCTAAAAATAAGAGATAACCGGGTGTTCTATTCCTTACGCTTACGCCCTTACGCTAGTTATTCACAATTGTGATATAGACCTATTGAACGTTGGTCTTCAGGAAATGAAGAATCTGATTCTGAGTATTAATATTGATTGAATTTTTGGATGACAACTTTGTATATGTTCTTCGTTGTCTTAGTGTGTTTTTCAGACCAGTGACCATTCTCACCTATTAATGCATTCGGTGTGTTCGTAAGAGTATAAATAAACATTAACAATCAAGACAAATGAGAATGAAATTGATAATGAAGATGACTATATCTAATCTATAAAATAACTGTCGCATTAATTCAAGTCACACCCTTTCACAAAAGCCTTTCTGGATTACAACATTTTTGCGGCAAGACCTTTTTTACGAATGCTTGATTCGAGTAAGACATGCGATGAATCAACCCCTCTAGCATACCCGATACCAACCGACCGGCCGAAGTAAAAGTAATAACATGGTGTATAGTCGCTGTAGTGTATACGGGTTCTTCGATGTCTCTTTCGGGCATAACCGTCCAGCGTTGCCGAACTCGGAAATTCTTCGGTATTATAAAGAAATTCGTTTTTTTACAAGAGGTAATGCACCGAAGCTGTTTAACTCTCATTCAAATGAGGTACGATATACTTCAAAGAAAAAGCAGGAAATTTCGCGAATATTATTGGAGTTCCCCAGAGATCCATTTTGGGACCCTCTTTTTTTTATTGTTTATATTCGCGTTTTGCGAAAAGCTTATGTTTTGGTGCTAAATGCTCGTGCCACAATTTTAACGTGGTTCTCGTAGGTTAGGTAGTTCTAAAAAGTTACAGAGAAGGATTTAATTTTAGTTGTTATATGTTGTTACATCCAAATAATAATAGTCTGAATTATTTGGTCATATTTGTTTTATATATTTTTCATATTCGAGTGCATAAATAAGCTCCCTTTCTTTCTTTAATTTTTGCCTTTTGATAAAAACATTCATACCCATAGATGATGCATGTAAAGAGTACTAGTTTCAAAAATAAAAGGAAAGTCAATGGCGAATGATAAAAAAGGCACAATTATAATAGAGAACAAACACATTGCCAGAAACAACAATTTATGGCAGAATTAGTAGAATAGGAATGCTGATCTGTGAAAGAAAACTGTTTTGTTGTGAAACCTTCAGACTGGTTTTCAGCCCTAAATTCAGTGCTGAATCCTGATAAAACGACTTAGTTATATTAAGTAATGACAATCGTATCCATTCACACAAAATCAATTAAGTTTTACCCATGTCAACTTCTGCCTGTTTTTCTCGATCGCAACTCCACAGAAACCAGTATTTTCAGATTATGAGAAAGGTATATAAATAATTGCATACACTTTGAAATTGAACTCACTGGCTCTATACTCAGTTTGCACCTCATAATACCCATCCATGTATTTTGTAGAAAATTCAACATGATCGTAAATTGCCTTAGATACTTTTGATCATTGAATAAAACCTTATAACTTCTTGACCATTCAGATATTAAACTTGTATCTGAGAGACTTTCAATTCATGATTTATCCTTCAGTTCTATTCTATTTTATTTTTACTTTCAAGTCACCTTTCTCTACATTTCTGCAAATATCGTGCCCAAGCTAGTCGACTATGATTTATTTATTGACTTTGTCACCCAGGCCCTTTCCATGCTGATTTCATTACCCAACTACTGATAACCACCCGTGGGGTAAGCATTGGATCCAAGAATGGATGAAATAGCCGACTTCTGTCTGCATTTTTCTGGTCAAGAACTTCATCGTATTTGAGCAAGTCGGTGAAGTCTTTTGATTGGAGAGCTACCACCAGAACTTTGAACGAGTAAGACCACCATTTCGACAGTTTATCATTTGGCGGAAGCATACCACACAATCTTTTAGATTGAAGTGAAACTGAAACTTTCCGATCATATGAAATGTGCTGTTCTAAAAATATCTTAGTGGTTGAAAGCTTTTTCAATATGCTCAATTGCTCGAAACTTTGTACGATCCAGCTTTCTTAGTTTCTTCTGTTGTCAAAACTGCAAGTCTTCCTGACTGGTTGCCAACCAAAATGCTCGAACAGAGAAAATATTCAAGAAGTCTTGGTAACAATATCTATTAAATGAACGTCTGTATTGCGTATTGCCTAGATGACTTTTAAAACCTCATTTATTCAGTTATAGTTTTAACTTACTTCTAAGCTTCTATAATTAGCTCTAGGACACTCTTAATTTGACGCCTCCTATACTGTGTAAGCGGTCAGAAGATGATATAAATAAATGAAAATGCCATAACCATCACGAAAGTTCTTATCACTTTTCATTCCGAGGAACATTAGCATATACAGGGCGGTCCAAAGTATGTCATCAAAAAATTAAATTAGATTCCTTGCATCAAGGGATATCCAAATGTATCCCTATGTGTGTTATCCAATTTTTTGTTGCTTTCGAATTGAGATTTTTTTCATGTTTTCGTCGAAAATTTTTCGGTGGATCAATTTTGATTATTCTCTGATTATTGCCCTCACTTTTTCAGAACTTTCAGAATTTGAATTGATTTTTTAATATTCATATGGGAGAATTATTTCTGCCATGATACCACTACGATGATACTTCACTTGGATGAAATTTCATCGTACGATTATTTTCATTTACTTTCGATGAGCTTGATATATTTTATAACTAAATCAGCCCTAGGAATCACAAAATGGCAATAATAATAATTTCTTCGACATCAAATTTCCCACCTCGGTACTTATGAAAGTCATTTTAAGCGGATAGTGGTCTACTCGATGACCTATATGGTACCACTTTTTTGTCATTATGGAAGCTTTGGGTTGAGCAAAAAAAATATTTATTACCGAGAAACAGAACTTCTATTTCCAAATTTTAATTCAAAGTTGCAGATGCAATTATGCCATGCTCAAACGTAAACTTTCAAAATTTTGCAGCTTGTATTGATGTTAGGAAGCTGATCATTTTTTACGTGGAGTTGCAATATACAAACAACGAAAGAAACTATGAAAGCTACTGAAAAAATAAAATAAACCTGATCAACGAAAACTTAGACATTTTTTCAATATACAGATTCACACGAGAGGGATGCCCTGAACTGTTATAAGAAAAAACACCGCTTTAATCGAGGGACAAGAGATACGAATTTTCATTCACTTTGAATTTTTGAAATTTGTAAGCTTCAGGAAAAACCTCTTTCGGCAAGGAGTTCCAAAGTTCAACTGCTCTGTTAAAAAAAGATCCCTGAGCAAGAGAGAAGCCTCAATGAATGTTTTGGCGCCGAGCCCCATACATGAGAACTATATTCCAAAGGCCGTATCTGTGCCTTGTAAATCATTAGAAGTTGACGAGAAGTATAGTTTTTCTTCGCACGAAATGGAAATCGAAGCTTCTGGGAAGCACCCTTAGCGATCGATGTCACATGGTGTTTCCGTGAGAGATTATTACTGGTCGTAATTCCTAGCATCAAGATACTTGACTGTAGGAATAGTTACTCCTGACATCTGAATACTAGATAAAGATATATCGCCTTTCTCTGAGGAGAGACATGCTTGGGTTTTCCTAGCATTAAATTCTACCAAATTGATGTTACCCCTTTTTTTTTGCCAAGTCATTATTGATTCTATTGACGCTGATACTTCTCTGGATTTTCGTTTCTCGTGCTGGTATGAGAGTACTCTCATCCGCAAAACTGTGTACTGAACAAGATGTTTCCTTTAGGAAATCATTTGTATGAAGCAGAAACAAAATGGGCTCCAGAACTGATCCTTGAGGAACACCTGCATTCATTGAGAGAATATCAGCAGATACTCCATCAACAACCACATACAAAGACCTATTATGCCATATACTTGCATCCGAAAAGTACCACACGCGGTACTCTGGCAACACCGTAGCCACTGCCACTGACTTCATTCCAAAGATGAGGAGAGTGTGTGGCTTCAGCAGCCACAGCTGACCGTAAGGTGGGGACGAAGGTAGGAGAGAACGGCTCAGCCGACTTCAGATTATCGGCGTGTCGAACGGAAGCGAGACGTACAATAGCGGAAAAATGTAGTGAAGAATGAGAAACGTATCGAAATGCCCCGTTCGTTATAGTGCAGTTTGCCGAGTTTTCGCACTTTTACAGCTTTCAGTGGTGGGGGAAAGCGTGCGGTAAAGGGTTTAGTGGACTAGTGATTTGGTTCCCTGGAAATTAGAGGAAGAAAGTGTGACTCGACGCGATTTGAAAAGTGTTTTTTCGGCTGTGATTTCGGGTTCGATGGAATTTCGTGTTCTTTGTATGTGTTTGTGTTGGTTATATCTTTGTAACGTGGATTCTCAGGGATGAAACTGTTTGGTTTGTCTGTGTGTTTGGTGAATGCGTGATTATCAGAACGAGGTGAGCAATTTTTTGCATTCAGTTCAAGAATGGTTATATTCTTTTGTTCGTCATTTTCCTGAATATATGAAGCATCGATTTTTCATAAATGAAACATTTGGGCACTTTCAGTGCACCAAAGTAACTGCCGCATTCTGATAAATCTCCCAAAGAAGGGACCATCGACTTTCGAAAAATAAAAAATATACAAAAACAATCCGCCAAAGTTTTTTGAGTGAAACCGTTGAAATTGATTAGCATCTTACCTTCCTATATGCAGTTGATTCAAACTGCTAGAATGAGTTATTGATCACTTGAAAAAACTCCACTTGGTTTTTCAAACAATAACATGGCTTTTGATGTATGAAACACACTAGAGAACTTTACTCACTTATGAATCAATAACTACTTTGTGTTTGAAACCTACTATCATCAAATCACTCTGAATAGAATAGGCGGTTAACTCCAAACTTTTATTCACTTCAGAAAACTTCGAAAGATTCAGCCACTTGTTAATTACTTGCAGAATTCAAGGAATCAGTTTCAGTATAAATAACATTAGTAAATCCCTAGGAAATTTTGACATTCCAGAAAATAAATCTCGAAGAATAAGTCAAAATTTCCTTACTGTTGTAAGGGGTTCTATATGAATGATTGAAAACAGGTAGTTACCCTAGTAATTTCATTAGGAATTTCAAGGCACCATTTATTTGTGAATGCAATCATTCGCGATTTTTTCAAAATCAATTGATATTTGTCGAATTTTTAACGATTTGCGGAAAAATGGTATGTTTACTTCGTAAGAAAAACAACATTCTCCTGGACTCTGTGTTGCTAAATCTCGACTCATCAATCTACACAGTCGTCCAGGAATGTTGAACAATATACTATTTTTTCTAGATTTCCGAAAATGAGAAAGCTTGATTTTTACGACTGAAGTGCCTCAAGGATCTCATATAGGACCATTACCCCTCAGGTCCCCAATCTGTTCGTAACAGTTCTTCAAAATAGCAACATTTGATCTTTCGTCCATTGTGCTCGAAGGTTAGAATTTATCCGATGTTCAGATTCTGTTGTTTGACATGAAAAAATTATTTTTTATATTTCCCCCTTGTCAAACATTTTTACGAGTGGACCCAAAAAAGAACTTTGTACGAACAAGGGTTAACGTTTTTGATTGCCGAAGTCTTCGGAAATACTTGTTAATTTGTGTGATTTCACTACCGAATTGAATACATAATATTGAATTACCTGCCTCTCAAAAATCAGGAAAATAATTACATATAGGTAGGTTCTCACTTTCCGATGATATTTGAAAAAAACTAGTGAAAAAACGTTTGGAATAATTTTTCGGAATGGAATATTTTGATAGAATCGGTAGTAACCTTCGATATGAAAAAGGAAATTGCTAACAAAGATCAATGATTTCCTTTACAACTGTTATCACTCACATTTGACGCGCGCTTCGCTAACCAAGTTATCTTCATGTGAAAAAAGGATAAATTGAATTTCTTCAATGAAATTACTTTATCCGAAATGAGTATAAATTTTTCCATGAAAAAAATATTCTTGCACAACATACTTGCCAATTTAACAAAAAAATCAGAACGTGAGTAGCGAGGTGAGCGGGATAAGGATGAACGAGGTCTTACCTTTCAATGTGTGATTTCTAGCACTAACTGCTCCATTTGGTACTTTTTCCTTTAGAGTCTTTATAACGCATAAAATTCCTGATGATTATACGTGAAAGCCTGGTATACGTGGTGTTTTAGTATAACTACATAATTCTATTTCCATTTTCATTCGAATGACGGAAATAACCGCTATGGCGATTTAAGTATTAGATGAGGGAAATATTCTCCATACTTGTTTATTGATGAAAGAATCAATAAAAGTTCTAATTCAAATTGACAATTCCGAAATGATTGCAAATCTGCACAAAGAGCGAACTTTTTGCTTTTAATTAAATGAATTTTCATTTCAAAAGATATCATTTATTCTTGTCGGCTACCATCATTTGTTTTCAATGTTTTCTCAAATCGTTACAAAATATTTTTCCGCTCGAGTAAAAAGGTAATATTATTCGACCTTTTTAAGAAATAGTTTATCTTCTCTTCGCTTCATCGCTACGGTTAACGTCCATATCTGAAGGCTCTTGCCTACCTGCCATCCACACCTTTTCGAAACGAATGATCGAAAGTGGCTTTTTTCTTTCGTGTTCTTGAATTGTCGAGTGGATAGTAAATAAAACGATGTATGGGTGTCTAGCGCGTATGGTTCCTATTTTGAGGCTTCGAGTGATCCTCAATTCAACACAGAAGTTAGTTTTGTTACGAGAAAGGTATTAGGACTGCTACCTAGCAACAATAGACCTAATGCGGACAAGGACACGAGTTCGAATTAGCTAATATGTGTTTCAAGTGAGAGAAGAATTTTAGATGTCGCTTAATTTTGTTGATTGAAGGGATGCTATTGACCGAGCTCCCTGCATGGCTCTCTTCGACAGTCATATTTTTGTATACAAACATCTGATCGAATATTAATTTAAAACATTAGTACTTGAGTTAGTATCAGTTTGAAACGTTAGTACTTGATACGAATATTATCAATCTCGGAAAGCTTATTTCAAATATTCTTTATAAATTGTACATACCATCTGTCTCAAGCTATAGAAACCATGAACCATACCATCAAATAAATGGCAATGGTGCCTGAAGAACATAATAATGAAAGAAATATGATACATACACCAATTAGTTTAAACCTTGGAGTTAACTGACAGACTTCTTTCAATTCTTTGAAATCATCACCTTGATCATTTATATTAATTTGATACCCATAAAATGTCTAATGATTTCCAGGATGACTTTGCTGAAAGTACTTGTAGGTAAAGAAATAGCTTCGGAAATAGCCATTGTCATACAATATTAGTTTTTAAATTGTTTAAATGTTGGTCTGATACGTATCACTGTTTTCTGTTTCTTGTTTTTTTTTTACTCATTAGGTACCATCATTTTTCTTGCTGTGCGATATATCAAGTAAACTCGTGTAGATATGCAATTTTTCTCAGACATCATGATAAAAGCAGATTCCTTCAGTTTTGGTTTCATGCCATTGCTTTCTCTTGCAATAATTTTAGTTTGATTCCCTTGGTAATTTGATTCTGCTTTGTGATCTCCGTCGGCAGTAATAATGTGCTCTAATTCACAACCATCTGTCTGTCTGTTTCTGATGTAAATCTTGTGTTCACTCTTTCGCACTTTCAGAGGTATTGACGTTTCACCGATGTAATTTTGATCGCACGAACATAGAATTTGATAAATACAATATTTTGTTTCCTCAATTTTTTCAGATCGTGGTAGTTCAAAGGCCCAAAAACTATGAAGTATTCATGCACCTCGAAATAATTATGTATTTCCCGCAATATACCTAACATGTATTTCAATTTATTGAAATGCCACAAACTTGGCCTTTGATTTCTATAAAATTACGTTGACCAGGGTTTTGAATAAATGAAGCAACATAAGGATTTCACTGCATATTTATTTCAACTATTGTCTCGACTTGAAAGACGTATCGTTAGAACAGATTTTTTTCTCTGAACATTCATGACTCCTTCGAAAATAATGCATTGTGATTTCGTGTTCTGCTACTCTTCTCACATCTCGTATCGGCGTTGTCACCTTTACAGAAATAGTCTTGAAAAGAGTGATCCCATTTATCCAATTAAAAGATTGGTATAAACGAAGACACAGATTAGTGATCCTGTAAGGAGAGGTCTTTGTTTTTCATGCTGATTATTCTGATATCTTGTACCTGAGTCTATATTTTGACGTTACATGTAAGTATTTTCAGTTTTCTCTTATTAATTCAATACAGTTTGGGACGAAAACAAAACAGCTTCTCCTTCCATATCTTTCAACTGAGATTCCAGATGCGTACTCTGAAGTCCAGCTCTGTATGAATGCGGTCTATCAGAACTCTAAAGCTTTTCCGACTATTAGTAGGTACAGTTTGTTCAAGAATGTAACTTTCAAAATTGGGCTATGTTATAATATTAGTTCGACACTCGGTTCGACAGTACGTAAGGTTATTTCTCTCTAATATGGTCACGTCACATGTATACGCGAATATTGGTATTAGGTTGGTAGTAATAATCAGAACCTTCGTGATTGCATTGCTATTGATTATTATTTTCCTCCCACTTTCTATGTAACGAAAATATCAGTAGTCCTCCTGAACTTTTAACTGTTTTTTCATTAGGGGAATGCATTTTTGAATCCACGTTCAAAGGAAAGGAAGTTTCGAACACCAGCAACACCCTGTGTAGTGTAGGTATCTAGCTCAAACCCTACTGTGAAGTTATTAGATGATACAAACATAATCGAAATCCAAAAACTAAATACCTAGCACCCTACACCTTAGCTTTATTGAAAGATCAGCATTTTCATCATTATTTTCATAAATGGGCTGTGGGCTGGTATGAATTCCGGAGTCTTATGATCAACCACTGTAATGTGCAAACGTGGGAGACCAAACCAAAGAACAGAACATTAAGTAAAGTAAGTTTCGAGGAAAATTTGCAAACACAGTGTTCACCATTTCTTGTATGAAAAATGAAGTTGTAGGAATCGCACAATAAAAGTTAAAACCAAATTTAATGGCAAACTGGAACATGTTTCGACTTCGGAAAGATCTGTTTCGAACCAATATAGTTACAAGAAATTGAAGAATACCAATTTTTCAATTATCACTCCACAGTTTCAGCACTAATATTGTCTCATAGATCAACCAAAAAATCTGAAATTAAATACGGGGGTCAATGTTTTCGTAAATATGTGCCCATTATGAAACACTTCTACCGCTTCCTGTGAAGTCGTTAATGTATTTTGTTAGATGTCGAGCCGATGGATGGTCATTAATTGTTGTTGGTTTTGCCACCGAAATACTGCTACTTATTAGTATTATTTCCCGGATTTTTATCATCTCACAATTCATGCAATGAACTGCAAAAATTGAAGAAATCGTGTCAGATAAGTAATTATTGGTTTGAACGAGAATAAAAATTTTATTTAAAAAAAATCCAAATGAGGTTTCTGGGACAACGTCTTATCCTTCTCTATCTCCTATAAAAGTGAATACTTCAGTTGATCTTGCAAGAAATTACAACCTATTTCTATGATGTAACATTGTCAATAAAGACTTTTCAGGACACCATTGAAGAACTGAAAGAAGAGAATACCAAACATATAATAATTTCTACCAAGTGATGCATAAACTCGTGCTTCATTGAAACATACTCTCAATGATATCGCTAAAATAGGTTTCATAAAATCTGAAGGTATACCGAGAAGCATTCGAATAATGTCCAAAGAGAGAGAGCGGTAACTTGGTGGTGGCAGCTATTTTCTTTTTCGGACGTAATAATAAAATTGTTTGTAAAATAATACTCCTCACTTCACAAAAGCAGCGGACTGTATGTGTGTGTTTATTCAACGATATCGGGTGTTTAGGAAATAATGTTCGAACAAAAGAGCTTTATTAACGATGGATATGCATTCACACTCAACACGGCATTCCTTTAATGGGAAAGCAAAGCGAGAGTATATACGCTAGCGACGAGTCGTACATTGTGCTCGATTCTTCAGGCCTTGAATTTCACGCGGTTGGGAGTTTTCAGCTCCGATCCCCGTCAGTCATTTTCTCTGCGTGACAAACACTCCAAAGCTACATGGAAAAATATAGTCTTCGAGGGGGACTATTGACGAAATACCACATAAGTGCTAGTTCTTGAATGAAAAACGTTACGGGAGAATTGAAAATATAGCTAGCTGTGGACTGGATGGGGAGTTCCCCAAGGAACGGTTTCAGGCTCGATAAGTATTGATCAGTATTGCAGAAGATACGTCATGCTTGACATTAATTATGCTGCACTTATTTTTATTGTTCTCACAATATTCAGTACAGATAGTATTCCACAAGTCATAAAGGATTGTTGTGAACATTATTCGATTTGAACAATGAAATTGGAACCTTCGAGGTAAAAGTTGATTATTTTCTTTGACTGTCCATAAACGGGGCTCAGATGATTTTGTAAAAGACCTGAGAAACGTTAGTGGGCATAAACTAATGAATTGAAACTTATTTTTTTGTGGAATGAAATACAATACTACAAAAAACAAAAAAAAAGCAATAAATTCAAGTTTTCAACTCAATCATATCTCTTCTAATAGTTTTTCAAATTTCAATTCATATATTTATTAATAGGTAAATTACAGTAATATATAAATTTGGTGAATTCCAACATCTGATTGTAAATAAAAGTAAAACTTAATACCGTCTCAAAGATGTGCTTTAGTGCCTTCTTGTTCATAAAATAGAACGTACGCCTCGCCACTTACAAGAGATTTCGAAGAAATCGGTGTCACACGCGAATCGTTGTACTCGTGCCACGTTCCAGCGTAAGGGTGTCGGCAGTAAGCCGTGTAGTGGCCGCTGTACGTTGTGCCGCTATGGTTGGAGAGCGCGTAGAGGTTGTAACGGCAAGGGGCGACATTAGCAGCCGCATAGTTGCTCATGTCCAGGCCTTCCAACGGGAAATCGATGGTTACGTTCAATTTTCCTCTGAACCTCTCCGTTGGGGAAAAACGTTTCAGATGTATCACCAACACCTGGGGGAACTTGTGGATCGACAATGACTTGGTGCATTTCCGCCTCTCTTTACACTTTGAACACGTCGGCTTTTCATCCCCGTCCAATGTCTCCTCTCTGGTAAATGAATCCAAACACTGAGATAATCTCAGTTGACCTGTTCTCTGCGGGATTGGTAGCGACAGGTCCCAAAACGGGTCGAAGGTGACAGAACAATGGCCGCAGTACGTGCATTTTAACGTCGATTTCAATTGGCCGACGAAGTTGTCCACTATCTTCGAGTTGTCCATGCGAAAGTACCTCGACCACGATTCTTGTGCTTTCTCATTGTCACTCAACTTTTCGTCAATTTCTGTAAGAATCGGTTTGGGCTTCTCTGTCACTCTATTGACGTCTTCGTGCAGACCCTCCAGCAGGAACCTCAAAAACTCCTGAGCGTCCTGTTGCGTGTATCCCATGAAACGAGGGGCGAAACGTTGAATTTGGCTCTTTAGAGAGACGGTATTTACCACTCTGTCAGATGAATCTTCGGACCATAGTTCTTTGATGACCTCCGCGAACGCTTTTATTAGAGCGCCCTTCATGCTCGAGATACTGGTATTTATATCTCTCATATACACACCTTTTCTCAGGTACTCCAACAACCATTTCGTGTTGGACAGACACTGGATGACGCTATTCATGAAACAAGTGTTCCTAATGTTTTTCAGCCCATTGAGCCCTAGTGTTTTGGCAGCACCTTGTATCAAGGGTCTGATGGTGTTGAAGCTGTTAGTGCTTCGCCCGCCACTGCTGTCCTCTTCCGAGTAATCTCTTCTTCGGTGACTGTCTCTGTCACTGGAACGGCGCGACAAGGAACTGGAATTTATACTGCTCGAAATCGAGTTGGATGGAGATATGGCGGATCTTGTGAGCTTTGGAGAGGTCGATAGGTCAGAACCAGCTTCATAATCGGTGATGAGACTTGTTTCTGGGATCTTTTTATGTTGACGTTCAAATTTTGAAACGGTAGTGTTTATCGAGAATGACTTTTTGAAACAAGAATTTGGATTCATGTAAATTTCGTCAAAACTTTCAGACGATGGTATGGTTCCAAAAAAAGATGCAGCGTTACCTCTTTGGATGGCAATACTAATATTTTGAACCAAGAAATTTGTGGCTCTTGATTCATTAGTTTCTTTAGTGATTCTCCTTCCAATTTCTTCAATAAAATTCAAAGCTTGGGGACCGAACACTCCGAAAGTTTCGATACCGATTGGAAAAAATAAATAATTTTTACTGAGATTTGAGTATTTGCGGGTTTTTAGATCTTCACCAGATGCTGCTGCTGCTCCCGCATTGACTGAAGTAGCTTGAACATGGGACGGTGCCAAAGTGTCAACGCAGGTGAAGTCCCAAACAACAGGTTTTCCCCTTTTCCATGGAATGAGGGACATGCCATCCGGGCGTTTTCCATCGTCTCGACTGGTTCCCAATGGTTCTAAAATAGCAGGAACTCTGGCGGAAGATAAGGCACGCTTGATGAGGTCGTTGACTGCTTGATGTCGAGAGAAACGGCCAGAACTATATTTGCAATGCAAACCGTGTAAACCTTTTACATTGACAACAGAACCGCATACGCATTGGTGTGGCACACAAACATCAGAACCCAAACGAAACCCAACTGCGATTCTGAATGTTTCATCATCTAGTAGGGTTCCAAGGCAAGAAACAGGTAAGGCGTTCAACCAAGCCCCTGCATATTTTGATGAAAGTGCTTTGAGTCGTGCCTTATCATAGGGGGTTGAAGCATCTGCAAGGAGTTCATCTGAACTAATTTTGACAAGAGGTAGATCCCATGCACGTTGAATTTTCTTTTCTGAATCATCCAAGTCATATCCCAGTTTTGAAGTCCATATATGTTCTCCTTCTTTCAAAGATGAGTCGGCAGGAAATCCTTCGGGTAAAATTGATTCTATGACGAGTTTTACGCTATGTATGGAAGACAGAAAAGCTGGCAGAGCTAGAGATGTGGCTGACCGGATACCTAAACCACCATAACTGACTGGTAGCGATGCTTGCTTCCAAGATCGTTCATCCATGGGATTATTCACTATGAGTTGTAAGGCTTCACGCATTGTTTTATCAAATTCGTTCAGAAGGCGCTCATCGTGCCAAGTAGGACTAGATCTTAGGATATAAATGAGTTTTGGAATTGAGAGGCAATGTTTCAGAAGGTAATAGGCAACATGTGACGGAAGTTTAGTCAATCGTGACGACATCATATGGAAAATATTGACTTTTTCTTCAAGACAAGAAGTGAGAGCCTCATCGGTTAATGGCGAGCCAAGAAGAGAAAAGTGTGATTTATCGATCAGTTTGATTCCAGGAGCAATGGAATTGAATTTAGTAAAAATATCTAAATCTGGTTCATCGAGAAAAAAGAGTTCACATTTATCGAAATTCAATCTGAGACCAATAGATTCTGATTTCGAAATAATATATGAAAGTGCTTCATGAACTTGAACAGAATCACCGCCGATAGATCCGTCATCTAAATACCATCCGTTGAAATCTGTAGTGATGTTCTTCACGATATTATGTATGGTGAGACAGAAAAGGGCTGGTGCCAGTGGATCACCTTGTTGAACACCACGTTCAGACATTATTATATTTTCATCGAAGGTCAGAAACGAAGGAGAGCTATAAAATTGTGAAATAAGAGGATATAATTCAGGAACGGTGTCCAAAACCGTTTGGAGCATCGAGTGACGGTGGATCATGTTGAAAGCGTTCTGGAAATCGATCTTCAGGAAAACTTTACCAGATGGATCATTGTGATGATTCATAAAACGTCGAGCAGCATGAGCTACAGCTTCACAGCCTCCTGGAGTTCCAAATCCAAACTGAACAGGGCGGAATAAATTGCCTAGTTTATCTCTCAATTTCCAACAGGCAAGTTTGGCAACCAAACGACGAAAAAAGATACCAACAGCGATGGGACGAACTCCGCCTGACTTTTTCCTCAAACCACAAAGCGATGCTCCATATAATATTGGGCAAATTCCTTCGTGTACCCCACCAGAAAGCATGAGGTTGCAAAGGGCTGTGAGTGAAGATAATAGATTCACTCCTGCCGGACCTGCAGTGAAACTAATCATATCTTGTATATGCGAAGGTCTTAAGGAATCCAATCCTCCAGCAGACCCGGTGCGGAAGGACATTACTGCTCGGTGCACTTCTTCTTCAGATACAGTGATAGGAGAAATTGATGGACATTCTGATAGGTTAAAGATTTCGGAGGAGGCTTTGGGATGTTTTAACTGTAGCTCCAAAAAAGTCGTATTATCGAAAGCTGCAATGGAATCATCTGAACACAATATTCTTACAGCTGATGACAAATCTCCATCTGATACTTTATTCAGAATTATTCTCAAAAGAGAATTTTCGGTACTTAAAGGAAGCCTTTTATTTTTATTGGTCACTTGAGGTAAGTGCCGGGTGGGATTCTTGAGATTCATTTTGATGAGGCTGGCAAGTGAAGACTTACGGTTGGACTTTTCATAAGGCACACAGAATGAGTTATATGCGAAAAATAAAAGGTTTTTCCAGGAATTTTCATCATTTTGCTTCAAACAAACATCGATTAATTTAGTGAGGGCAGCAGCAGAAGGTAGTCTGGCCGCTTTTGGAATTCTTTTGATGATCAATCGTTGACTTTTCAATTTAGCTAAAGTTATATGAATGGGCCTTGGATTTGTTTCATTCTTTCGAGGCGTCCCACAAGTAACATCGGCAACAGGATTTTTCCCTTGTTTGAGTACTCCATGAATTCTAGTCTTATGTATCTTCAAACCAGTCGAATTTTTAAAAGTTTTGCAGCAGGACTCACAAAAAGATGACACTGACATTGACATCCGGAACAATTAAATTATATTGACAAATGCGTCACAACTATAGTGGTCATCATCAGATCTGTGATATGTACCTTTTTTTGAGTTATGGACAAACACCATTCGTAATGCTGTAAATAAAGGATTTATCGAGTTATCTTTACCTTTCATCTATATATTTTTGAAGGAAGGAAATATTTATTAGCAGCCCTTTTTGTAGCCGCCCGACTTTTATATCCCAAATGTCCACATACCCTAATGCTACCTGCCATCAAAAGGTATGTTTATGTTGTCAAGATACTGAAAAGCCATATTTTTTATTGCTGCAGTTGGTTAGGAGTACCGTTCGAATTCGACATTGAAGGAACCTCTTCCCGAAATATTGAAGATTGATTATATGTAATAAATAATAAAATTCAATATACAGATGATAAATGAAGAATCATAATCCATTTTATATGTTTCACAAGAATCATGCATTGTTTAAGGAGGGAGTTCCATCACTCTAATCTCATTCCACCAATTCACAAATGCTCGCACAAATGTTATTGTTTAGTAACTATTTGACTGTCAAATTGCATTCATTATACTACTCAAGCATGGTATAGTAATCATCTAGTAGTTGAAACGAGAGGTAATAGCTGAACTAACAGTCAAAAAATGTCCCGGACGTGCTAAAACGCTTATCAACTCTGCCATAGTCCTAGATAAACCCATGAGCTCCAAAGTAATTTTCTTTGCTTAGGTACACTGTTTATGCCATTTGATATTTTGAAATTCGAAATTGTCATTTGTTTATAATTCTCCAAGCTATGAAGTCCCCCTTGAATTTGTTCCATTTCGAAACGATACATTGACATATATACAATGTTCTGAACATTTGAATTGGTCTAATGGAATGAATAAATATTTCATTCATATATATATATACCAAATATCTTAATTTCACACAATCGAGATATGAGAACAATATGACATAAGAAGGCCGTCAATCTGCTACGAATTCGTCCATGTTGACTCCAACCCGAGTCCAACCGTTCGTATTCTGAGGCGTTTCTCCAGATAACGAAACTATCAACTATTTTTGTCGTACAATGTCGAAAATGTGATTCACTTTTCTCAATCACCATCCGTAACAACGAAGTCACGGTATGCCAAAAAAACTCCTCGTGGGCAGGCTATATATTCACACTCCAAAATAAATGTATTTACTCACCTAGTATGACTTATACTGTGAAGAATTTTCTGTTCAACTAATCAACAGGCATATTAGAATTGAGAAAGACATATTCGTAAGGTTTTCTTGCGTCAATCCACCTTCGAAACAGTTAAATATCAACATGGCGATGAAAGCAAATTCAAATGAAGCAGCACCAACAATTGAAATTGATATAGTTCCAGTAATCAATGAATTTTGAGGGTTTTATTGGATTATGAGGGTGGTGAAGCTGAACAGGGAATAATATTGAACAGAAAAAAGTCGAATGGTGTACCTTTTTCGTTATTTTCTAGTTTCCCTATCAATGAAATTTTCGGTATTGTTAATATAGGAGAGGAATAGCAAATAAGGATATCTGCACGTGTTAATTTTACACATCCCCAACAACCAAGCCCAGAATATACTAACTAAAAATATTTGTAAACGGAAGTTTTTTTTTGTTCAGCTTCAACATTCGCAAATATTGTGATAACTTGAAATTATCTGACATTCGTTTGCCCTTAACAGTTTAGGGAAAAAAAGTTACGGTTCGACTGAACATAACATTACGGAGGTCGGGAGTAGATAAGGAATTTTTCTCACTCCAGAGATAAATAAATGTAAAACGAAATGCTGTTATAGTATCTCAGAAGTCATAAGAGTTTTTTTTTTTTTAATTAAAATTCCTTAGTCAAAACTCGATAGTAGTAGTCATCTTGACAAATATAATTCGTGATAGGATGAGCGAGCGCATATATATTTGTCACATATATTTCGAGTCTTTTATCAATGTGACGATTGTCATAAGAAGGCAGCTTCACAATATTTGTTACTGAACGTCATCGACTTCAACCGAAGACTTTCAGCAAATTGGCCTTGTTACTAACTCCCTACGCCATTTATGGTTATTTGAGGATACTTCAACTCTGTGGCTGGCTTGGCAGAGGCTTTCCTTTATATGACAGAGAGAAATTATCGAGCAAACATTATCTGCTCAAATGGGGGACCGAACCCAGGACCTCTCGGTCATGATCCGTTATCACGCCAACTCCTTCGCCATTTCTTCCTAATTCATCATATGATTTATGGAATTGAGGAATTCAGAGCGAAATGAAAAAAAATGTATCACGGAATGTCAATTCGAAGTCAATTTTGAATTATTGATACCGAATCATATCTGAATAATTAGTGTCTGTTCTTCTTTGAGAATTTCATTGTACTGGCCGATACTTGAAAATACATATTCAACAAAAATATCACCCTAACAGCAAACTGGAATTAATTGTATCCGACGCGCGTTTCCTTACAAGGTTAGCATCTTCAGGAATGGAAAATTGATAATGATTGAGTGTCAATTTTATTATATTGAAGATGCTAAACTACTTCAGAATTAGCTGGC
This sequence comes from Zygogramma bicolorata, assembly GCA_032362365.1. Taxonomy (NCBI): domain Eukaryota; kingdom Metazoa; phylum Arthropoda; class Insecta; order Coleoptera; family Chrysomelidae; genus Zygogramma; species Zygogramma bicolorata. Next base: position 253,641 of record JAVJAQ010001811.1, on the reverse strand, counting down.
GATTTTTTCATGTTGGTTTTCGACACAGGAATGTTCGAAGACCAGAGAGACCCGGAGAACATCGTGTGAAATAAGGGTGAAAATCAAAAATATCAGTTTCCTGTCCTCACTAACGATGGGTTCACTAATCCGCGACACACATTTCGCTATACAATAGCTTCCAGCAAGATAAAAAAGTACTGCTTGAAGAAGCTGTTGTATAACGAAAAACGCTTTTCAAGAAGATGAAAAAATCGCCAGTTTATTCTGAACAAGTTCAACATCTTCCAGACAATAGAATTGAGACTCGATCATCAATTTTTTTCTCCTGAAGATGCTTAGTAATTCCAGTTAACTGTTGGGGTAACTGATCTTCGAAACTTATTGTGGAGAATAATTACCGTGAAAATTTTTTTCTCAAGTAGAAATCCAATGAAATCAGTTAATTTGAAGTCATCTAATCCAACACAACCAATCAGAACAAAATTGCCCATAAAAAGATCTCATGGGCTTTTTTTCACTTTATTGTTATTGTCATGTATACATACAAATTGATTTATTTCGATTTTTACGGTTCAAATATTTGATATTTCAAAACGTAACCATTTGGTTGTAATACTATCTGGAATATCAATGAAATTATAGAATCAAATATACCAGAAATTACAGGTACAGTCAAGAATTTGTATGGAAATCATTTATGAACTTTTGCAATGATAGAAAGTGTATCATTCAGATTGAAATCGGGAGGCGGAAGAATTGGCGACAACTTTAAAATATTGCGCTGTAAACATGAGAACAAAAGATGGTAGAGAGTTGACGGTCAATACCATCTGGAACTTAGCAGGATGAATTGATTTTTCTCTCAATTTTTCCCAAAAATAAGCAGAAAAATTTCTATCCGAATAACCCTCGAACATTGATGAATGCTCAAAATTTTATAACAACTTTCTCAAGCTTGTTGCTCATAAGAAACAGACCTCCGCGTCGGTCTGTTTTCTAGCAACAAGATTTCGGAATCTGTTTTAAAATTTTCGAACAATTACAATTTGCACTCGAAGCGCGTTTCGTTAATAAGGTAAGCATCTTCAGGAGAAGAAAACTGATACTAAATCTAATGACAAGGGGAGCTATTCATATACTTAACAGTCTAAGGTAGTGCAAAAACTACATGCAAAGTTCTTTGGTTTGGTGTGGACTTCGTCTATTACTACAAATCGTTCTTATTAATTTCTCAACAATAAACTGATCATTATCTAGATCTAGAGCATGTTGGGGGACACTGGACTCTTTTACCCTCCGAATCTCATGTGTGCAAAATGTTCTTCGAAACGGATTTTTTCAGCTCGTCGGCTCTGACCAATGTATTTATTCTGGGTTTCCGAGGAGCTGTTGTTATTTATAAGAAGGTATATATGCAACTCTCATATTTATTTTATCGAATATACGTTCAAGCCCTCTAGTGTACTGAGGTTCAGATAGGATAAGTATAAACTTCTCTCTCATCTTTTGAAAAGTCGAAGATTTTACGAATCATTTTCCTGAACTTACATTTTCTTTTTCTCTTATCAACTACCTCTAGGCTAAAACCGTTCACTTCAGCTACGCACCTAATCACTCTCGTACGTATATCTCAACCAACCGATCATCTGTCTATATGGCTCAAACAAAAGTAAATTACTCTTTTTCAACATGTACACCATAAACACGTGAGTCGAATAAAATTAAATCATTCAATATTCCTTCACAGTTGCTGAAAATAGAGAGCTGTTTTCATTGATTGCAACTTTCCCAAATTTCTCTCCTTTTCATATGATTTCTTTTTCAGTTTTCAGCTCTAAGTAATGATGTCCGGGTTTATTTTTCATTATTATATTTTTTCTTCACAACCGTATTGTTCTTTCAGTTTTTTTATACCAGACTTCTGACATTCCACTACTACTGAACACATTCCCTGATGTTTATAGAACAAACAAACACTTCTACTACACCATACATACAGTGTAGGATCCACACTATTATTCAACAATAATTTCCGTTCATTTCCCAATCCCATACAAGCTTGTTTGGTTATCAAAGAATAAATGTCACCGAAATATCGAATAAAACTGATGGCAGACTTGTCACGAGTTGAACATTTTGGAATCGTTAGGAGTCTCTAGTGAATGTGTTCCGTAATTTATCCATTTTTCCACTGAAAAGCTCAAGCAAGATATGAATTTCTCCGAGGGTAACGAAATTTTGTTTGGGTTGAAATGAAATATTATTCTGGTGAGTGAGATTTTTTCTACAAATGGGTCTCTATTTGACTTCGGGTAGATATTTCCTATGTATGCTATCTATTTGTTTCATTTTTCATATACTTGGTATACAAATTCAGCAAGAACAGGTGATTCCTATATAACCCAGTTCCCGTCGTGTCACATAGACAGGGGAGTACTTGTTTTAGGAGGACTTTTTTCCATTTTTGTGAATGAATCGAAGGTCTGTGGATGATATACACGTACCTATCAACAGCGTGTTTGTAATTCGTTTTTGATTTTGCTTTCTTTCTTTAATTTGTTTCGTTTCATACGGAGAAAACAGTTGTAAATAATACCTCAAGCTTGTTTCAGCTTGGAAGAATATATGGGTGAGCTAGTGTCGTGCATTCGTTTGACAGGAAATGATATCGGTGCCAAATTTTCATTTAACACTTCAATATTTGTTGAAAATATTCTGTGGCGACGGCGACGACGTTTGCATAATCCTTCATAATTAATTCACGAAAACTATAATATCTCGCGTCGACACCGCTTTCAACGCACCGTCAACAATCGAAACGAACCGTCGTCGGTTATTTTCTATTCCTGCCCGAGGACGAAACGTTCGTCCACAATAAATCACGGCCGCCGCCGATGCCGCCGCAATCCGCCTAGTTGAGTGTCGAACCGAGTTCCGGATTCTTTCCTACGACCGCGCGTCGTACATGTGTCACACGTTCCTCGAGCAACAAACCCAATAAAGAGAAATAACATTTACTTTTGTCGATTCCGCGACTTTTATAGGGCGTCGGTCGGGAGATCTGTTCGCGAGAATTCCGAATTGTTGTTGGTATTCGGCTGTATGCATACAAACAGGGTGATTCTTGAGAGGTGTATTTAACTGTAAGAGGCGATCATTTGTCGTATTCTATGAGAAATGATCGTATGAACGTTTTTTTGATGAACACACTTAACCCTTTACCGCATGAATTTTCATTTCATAGCGAAAAAATTGTATGTGATGAGAAATTCGACCCTATTTCATGGAAAATATTCAAAATTAATCAGTATCTGTTAATATTCACGATTTTTGAAAAAAATGTGGTGATATTTACTAGGCAATAAATTATCAATTTGAGACTATGAGCAATAGATTATTCATGGGAAAACATTCAGGATGAAAGCGTAAATAACAATTTCGATCCTTAGTAAGGCATAATGGAATTTAGCATTTTGTATACGTTACATAAGTTTTTCCTGAGCAACTAGGGTATTAACATCTTGATGTACATGTTTCTTGCCAGTATGGGAAATATATTCATACATTATTTGCTGGAGATTCACGCTCGGAGGCCTTCCTAGTTAACGCTCATTTGAAGAATCAAAGTCATCAAATTTTCGAATTTCGATTCTGACAACATCATCGTCTGAGTAAGTTTCTCCAAAATTACTATCCATGAGTAATTCAACACCCAAAAGGGGTTCATCTCCTCATCGGATAAATCGGAATCTTCCGAGGAATCTTCACTATCGATACAAGAAATTTTTACGGCAGGCATTTTGCCATAAAATACTTTGGGATCCATATCTGAAAACATGATCTAATTGTTAGGATATTCCATCATTATATAATGTGCCATAAAAGGTACATACTAGTTTCGAGAATTTTTCATTAGTTTTGAGAAATTTTTTACTACTAAACTTACCTAAAGTTTCGATATCACGTTGAACACTCTATAATTTTTTTCTCCGCAGAGAAATATTTTCAAACGACAGTGAATGGACAGCAAAGATTACCCCAAGCGTAACAAATGAAATATCTAACAAGAATGAACTTGAATTATCCTGCCAATGCACTTGTTGGTAAAATAGTCGTGAGATGTATGCGATAGATTGGTTCGTGCCAGATATAAGCATGTATGAAATGACAAAATTCGTTCCTAATTATTACAAATTGAAACTAACAAACAAAATTCATCAAAGAACTGGAAATTCAGAAGTAGATACAATTTATCAAGCTCTCGATGCCGGAATTCCAACCAACACTAACAATGCCTTCAAACCTATCATGAACAGTGAGCGGTTCACCAACTCTTTGCGCTAGCGGGACTCACAGGCAACTTCTGCAGAATCATGAACATAGCGTATTGCTATAGCTCTATTTTAATATTTGCCGTTTAACCTTCATCATCCAAATATATTCACTTCTTGAAAATGTTCTAACTTCTTTACTGATTTCTACCATTTTGGGAAATTCAGGGTGTTCTACAAATGAACGGAAAAAATTATACTTATATAATAGAATATAGTTTAGTTTGCCAATGCCGTATAAGTTATTTCAGTGATGACATAGCATGACGTTACTTTTATTTCTTGATTTTTCTGCCTATCTCTATCCAAAGTATACATTTCCTTGCCTCATTGTAGCCCAGTATCAACACGGTTGACCCGACGGCTAAAGAATTCCCACTCCTTAGTTTTTAACTCGGAGACCTGTCGAACCTCTTTTCTCAGTGAGGGGATCTTTTTTCAATAGAACAGCTGAACATTGAAACTCCTTGCCGAGATAAGTTAAAGCAAATGTAAAGTGAAGGGTAATTCTTATCTCCTGTCCCTTCTTTCACGCGGTTTCCTTCGAACATTACTGGGCTTTCCTTTCGTATATATAAAAAAACACTTCTCATATTTCAAAGGTTTCAAACATTACCTACTTATTTTCAGGTAAGCACTGTTGATGACTTTTCTAGTCGCATTGATTTCAATAAATATATTTCTGCACGAAATACAAAAGTTATTCTTCCAAAATTACAAAAAATATAACGTGCTGCGTTGTACTTCATGTAAAACCCAGAATCTGCGTTTATTCAATTTAACAATAATTTAATAAACTACTTTACATAGGCTAACTTCCTCTGTCACACATAGAGAAACATGACATAAAAAGTATAAAATCATGAAGGCATATTGTTTCGAATGATCGAGCGAAGGATATATAAGGTGACGAGGGGTTGACCACTGAGGGAAAATGTGTACACTGGAATTCCAGTAAACCGGAATTTCCTCGGAATCCCTCGGAATTCCCCAGAATTCCTCCAGATAAAATATGTCAATTTGAAGAAATATCGATAAAAATTCAAAACCCAATGACGGAAATAGTGGGAATTCCGAGGAAACCCGACGAAATTTGAAAGATATATTTCGGAACATTCACACAAATTTTTTTTTTTGGAATTTCTGAGTGGAACATAAACTTTTAGACTTGTAAGTAGACAATGTCATGATTATGACACAATCTGAATAATATCGGATAATACATAACGAAACTTGTCACATTTTCATTGAGGCTGGTATTTTTATATCGGAAACAAAATAAATCATCTATACTTATAATGCAACGTCACAATCGGAAAATAAAGGGAAAACGGATCGTCTGATTCCACTCAGGTTTGTTTTATTAGCATCATTTTTCCTGAGATTTTTTCTTTTAGAATCAAGTTCTGAATGAGTTTGAATGAATAAGTATCATAAAATACAATTTTTCATTGAAAAAAAATACGGTATTTTAATGTAATGAATAAATGTAATATACACCTACTATTTCCTCTATACTGACTCGTTATTAAGTACTACTTGAAATTATTTCCCCGTCAGATTGACGAACATTTGAAGGGCATATTGTTTGAAACGTTAATTCTGGATTTTACATAATTTTTTTTTAATTACTTTTCAATCCATCTTTCGAACAATTCGTCCAAGACAGTCACAACTACCTACACAGTGGGTGTCTGGCGGGCACTTGTAAAAAAAACTACTTCCCTGGCTAATACTAGGAAGGGCATTGCATTATATCCGACCGGTGCCAGTGCAGGTTTCTTCACAGAAGATAATCCTGCATTTGCTTTTGGCGATACAAATGAGGGAGTTGATTTTCAATTATTGGGACGGGCACACTTGCAAGTTGATTCACCACCAGTTTTCACATATGCCCACCGACTATGTCGAAGTTTACTATTTGTTTTAGTTTCGAATATTTCGTCTTCGGAGGGTAGACTGCAAAAAATCGGTCCGACCAATCTGCCTTGTGCCGCCCAGTCTCTTGTTCTTCGTTACGAGCATGAAAAGTGACACTTTTCTACCCCGTTGAGCGCGACGAGTAAGATTTTCAGACCGTGAGCGAGAAACAAGTGGAAAGTGATCGGCGACTGTCAAACATTACCGAATGTTAAGTAACCTGCCACACAGCGAACCTTCGGCGTAGGCAATGAAGCGACAAAAACCCGCAAAACAAGTATATATACAACACGACGGAATCCGTTCAACGGCTTGTCGAGCACCGACGAAAAAACGTGTTGTTATTTTTTTTCGCACGTCGACCGTACCAGATAGGTGCGAACGGGGTATAGGTACCTCCTACGCCTCCTCATCGACCCCTTCCTTCTCTGGTATCTTTTCGAAGTGCTTTTTATTTTCATACAGAGTTAAAATGAAGCTGTTGTGTCAGCTCGGGGTGTGACAAATGGGCAGTTTTTATTATGATTGAGATATAGGAAAACAGATTTTTTTCATGAGTGGTGAAATGGTTCGAACTTTTATATAATTTACTCTGTTGGAACTCTTTGAAAACCTATTAGACCATAAAACCACACTGAAGTGAGACGTTGAAATCCTATCAAGGGAGTTTCAATGCAGTTTATCAGAAAGTTTAATTATCTTTGAAAGGAAGAAAAATAAATTTGAATGGGCGATAAGGAGAATGGATGTTTCTCTTAGTTTTTTTGGTCTCCACATTTCTGTTTTAGGTTCATTTCACTACTAGTTTAATTCAATTCATTCAATTTCTGCTATTTTATATTTATTCTGATTATTTCAATTTTCTTGATATTGTTTCGATCAATGTACATCATAAGTTTCTTGTTTAGGTGAATATGAGTAATGTATTTCAATTTAGTTTTGTGGCCTATTAATTTTTTCACACGTTTTTATTCCCATTATTGCCTTTCATTTGAATTAATCTCATGATTTATAATTTTTTCTCAATTTCGTCTTTTGATTTCATTTTTTTTTATGGAGTAAACTAAGTATATCGACAATGGAAATATTAAAATGAATAAAAATAACTTGGAAACCTGAATTCGACAGATCTTTTGAATTCAAAATAGAACAAAAAATAGGGCACAATTGGGACGGCATGACTGAAAGTTTGCTCTGAAGACCATCGTTGAAAATTTTTAAAAATTAACATATTTTCGAAGAGCCTTCGCCACCAGAAATTCTCTTTATTGTATCATGAAAAAAGACCGTTTCAACGAACATCCCTAATAGTATTCACTTTTATCTCTATATACCAAGAGAAATAAATTTTAGTCAATTTTCAACGATGAAGTCTGTAAATAAATTCCAGGATTTCCTCCACGAATGTAGTCAAGTTATCAATGGGAATTCTTCATTCTAGAATCATTTTGTCGTTGTCAACTTCATAAAAATATTGTGACGATATTTCTGTTTTCGTTTAACTATTTTTCATCAACTTCTCTTCCCATATAGAACTGATGCACTGCCCCATAACTCGCTTATAAAACACTCAGACTTCTCAACGGACTAAAACATCCAACACTCTCTGAGCGACTTTTTACTAGGCTTCTGCAATAGGCTCCACTGAGTTCTCAATACTCCTACTAAAAACTGATGTCTGTAGATAAAACGCATATAATTTTGCATTTTTATAATGCTCAGCGACGGCGCTAAGGGATTTCGCTACAATATTTTATTGACAAATTTTCATATTTTACCAAATATACTTTTTTATTACACAACAACGCTGGCGAAGAAAGTGAAATTGGTGCAAAAGGGCCTTGATGGGAGAGTAGCAGCCCGAAAAAGATTACTACGGAGAACAGGGTACCTATCTTTTATACCCATGTTTGTTTTTGATAATAACTCATCTGTAGATTTCGAGAATGTTCAATGCATCAAATGACACACCATATCTCAAAATGTACGAAGCAGAACTTCTTTACTTTTTAGAAGGAAATTATGGGTAGTGTTTCATATCGATTGAATTTAATGACTAACTTCTCTTGAAGTGAAGTTTGAACATTTGAAAAATCAATAATGAACATTTGAAAATCGAGATTATCTTGAGAATGTACTCATTGGTCCATTCTAAAATCCCACTTAACAGAATATCAATGCTGATCTAAATTTCCCTTTCTTCGTGAATATGCCCAAAAGGAGATATCCCCTAGATTTTTATTAAAAATTCCATGTTCGGTCCCTCGCCCTCCCACACATTATTAGCGCGATTACGATCTGTTTCCAGCAGTCACAGCGAATCAAACTTTTTCTCTTCTGATCAGTGTTATAAACGCTCCACGTAACCCAATCAGCACCGAACCGTCAACGTAGGAAATGAAGCGACAAAAACCCGCAAAACAAGCATAACACGGCGGAATCCATTCAATGGCTTGTCGAGCACCGACAAAAAAATCGTGTCGACATTTTTTTTTCGCGCGTTGACCGTACCAGATAGGTGCGAACCGGGCGATGGGCCCAGCCCCCTTCGTACCCCCATCGACCCCCTCCTTCTCTTGTGCGAGTCCTTTCTTTGGCGCTTTTTATTTTCACGCACAGAGCGATATTAAAAGCTGCGGTGTTAACGAGCTTGGGGTGTAAAAAGTGAGTTAAGAGGTGTCGGCGGATAGGGACATGAGGCTCTCTCCGTGAATAGAGACGTCACGTTGCCGATGCGTCGCTGTTTTCAGTGGCGCGGAAAGTGCGAGGATCGACGGGGGATGGAGGAAAAGGTGGGTCAGGTTTGAATTTGGCGAACTGTTTTGGTGGTGTTGGTTTATACAGTTGGTTATCTTAAATTCACGAAGAAAACATTTATCATCAATTTTGTTATCATAAATTGTGGTATCCATAAATTTCACACCATATTGAAGTTTTGTTCTTGACATAATTAAAATTTCACTCTATAGTTATTTTTTGCTTGAAAAATTAACGAATCTACGCTTTTTTCCCGAGAAATCTTTCAAATATTAAAAAAAATTACGTGATATCTCAAAAACTTGACGTAAATTTAGCATTACAACCATAACATTATTATTTTTTTCATAACTTTGACTACACCATTAGATTCCTGTAATTATTTACTAATCATTTGCCTAGGAAAATAATGCATTTTTTTTTCGATTTGAAAATACATACTGTCAAGTTGGCAGTATAGCTTTTTTATTGAAATTTTTTAAATTTTACTCTATTATAAGATTCCCGTAATTATTCGCTTATTACTAGTTGCGGAGGAAAATATTCAATCACCTTCGTTTGAAAAAGGTCATGCGGTGTCCAGGTAACTCAACTAACTTAAACGATAATACTTTTTCATTATTGAGTTTTTAAGAGTTTTAACTAGAACTAGACCCCTATCTGTTAATTCGATCAAAGAATTCATGATGTCTCGCCAGCGCGACATAGCATATCACCATGTATTTTTGGTGAATGGGTAGAAAAATCCAATAGTCTAGTAAAAAATTTAGAAACATGAGAAATTTTATCTTGACGAACTCAGTTGAGACAGTTTTTATGCTGTCTCTATCTCTATCGACCTTGTACACACTATACCATTTATTCTTTTTGATATTTCCTGCCAAAATTACCTGATTAAAAAGTAACTGAACAAATCTGGTCGTATAGTCGAAGTTCTGAAGGTTTCAATAATAAATATCGCTAATTTGACATAAAGGTAAGCACTATGTATTTTTTCAAACAGAAAGAAAATGATACATCAGAAGGTCTTCGGGCTTGAGGGCCGCGTCCTGGAATTTTGAGTTCCGGAGTTTACGGCTTCATCTTCAGCGGCGTGGTCTTAGTTGAACTCCGTTGAACAGTTGCAGCCGAAAGCTCCGGAACCTAAAATTCCAGGACACAGCCCTCAAGCCCGAAAAGCTTGAGATCTATCAGCACCTGCCGTGAATTTTTCAGGAAGAAAATGAACCATTTTCCTCCGCAACTTATTAGAGAATTATAAGAAATATCTAATGGTTTAGTTAAATTCGAGGTTAAATTTTAGAAAACCCGATAATAAAAAAGTTGAATAGCTAAGATTTCGAAAAGTTTTTCGCCAACTTGATAAAGGTATATTTTTTCAGTACAATACAATTTGTCCGTACAATCCTTCATAACTGTACTCGTTCAACAACTCTCCCTTCAACCCCCTCTACGCCTCTGTGATGGGGTGACGTTGTCGAGCAGTGGGCAGGGTGGAGAAACCCTTTGACAGCGTGACGGAGGATGTGATTTTGAGTATCTAACATACGACAATTATATGGGTAGCGTGTGTGTGTGAGAGGATGGATGGGATTACAGGGTGGACTTGCGTGATGTGTGAGTGTATCGGGTCAGGTGGTGTCGAGTTACCGTCAATGACATGCGAATACATCGGCGACTTGGAAGGGTGGAAGCCGAGGGAATAGGGATAGGTGTCGAAGACCTGATGGAGAAGGTGTTGGGTAAACATACGGGGTGTCCAAATGTTAATATGAACTCGTAAAATGGCGATGGTGTTCGAGAGATTGTCGCTTTTATGAGCCTTTTGAAAATTCAAGTTTTTGATCATATTCCACTGAGTGCTACAAATTTCATCATTTGGTGGTCGTATTCTTCAAACAGAATCCTGAAGAACTTCATTGTTGATCGAAGTCGAATGTCGATGGTGTTCGAGAGATTGTCGCTTTTATGAACCTTTTGAAAATTCAAGTTTTTGATCATTCCAATGAGTGCTACAAATTTCATCATTTGGTGATCGTATTTTTCGAACAGAATCCTGGACAACTTCATAGTTGATCGAAGTCGAATGTCGATGGTGTTCGAGAGATTGTCGCTTTTATGAACCTTTTGAAAATTCAAGTTTTTGATCATTCCAATGAGTGCTACAAATTTCATCATTTGGTGATCGTATTTTTCGAACAGAATCCTGGACAACTTCATAGTTGATCGAAGTCGAATGTCGATGGTGTTCGAGAGATTGTCGCTTTTATAAACCTTCTGAAAGTTCAAGTTTTCGATCATTCCACTGAGTGCTACAAATTTTATCATTTGGTGATCGAATTTTTCAAACAGAATCCTGGACAACTTCATTGTTAATCGAAGTCGAATGTCGATGGTGTTCGAGAGATTGTCACTTTCATGAGCCTTTTGAAAATTCATGTTTTCGATCATTCCACTGAGTGCTACAAATTTCATCATTTGGTAATCGTAGTTTTCAAACAGAATCCTGAACAACCTCATCGTTGATCGCAGTCGAGATCGCACTTCGAAATAAAACCAATTCGTTTGTGGACTGAATACTAGTTGTGATACAAATGTGAACACCTAATGAAGAATGAAGTTGATAATTGTTCACCTTCGTTTTGGTTATTTTCCATATCAAGGGCCACTTTCACAAAGCATGGCGATATTCAACTGACCACCTTCTGCTTAAGTTGAATGCTTGGCCATCTCTTTTGAAACACATGTAAAACCATGCTTGAGATTAAGAACGTGCCATCTAAACGGAAAAGTGGTTTTTGCCCTCTTCCTTACGAGGATTTGATCCTTTATGTTTGAGTGAATTGCCGAAAGTTCTAACATCGATTCTTCTGAAGATATTTGGCATTTCTAGTACAATTGATTGAGTATGAAATTAGTCTCGTTGGTGATTCTTCGCTCACAGACTCGCTCACTTTGTTGGATCATCGTAGAAGGGTCGGAAACTTGTCTCTCTTCCGGGTATCCCGGAAGCAATTTACCCCCTCCCTCTGTATCTACGTTGTTATTTTGTATGGATATTTCATATTCGGTACTTTAAGCAAGTATTAAACCATATATGACACATCTGGTTCGATCGGAAGCGCATCCAATTTTCATTTTTCAAATGAAATCTCCATTTTTTTTGTAAATTACGATCCGGTATAGAATAACTTTTCCAATGCATAATCATACTTCCAATTCACGATCTACTGATATAATTGAGTTTTTATAAAAAAATACTTTTTGTATTCCTCTCGTAACGGAGCATTTACATGAAAGTATGCTATGGAATATTGAACAATATCATGTGAGTGACAATTAATGACCAAATTTTTTACACAATATTTTTTATGCAGATTCCCTAGATATTTTTTTTAAATAAAAATTTTATTTTTCAACATCAACTGTATCATTATTTTTCAAATGCTAACAGGATTTTTTACAGTTGGTTATAAACTCCAATACAATCCATCTTTCGTATTTCAATATGTATTGAAGTTTCTGACCAAATTTAAAAATTCCTTAGTTAACATTCAAAAAATGAATAATTTGAAGATAGAGGCTCCCTCACCTAACTAAATTCCATTTCACACTAGAATCTCAAAAGATGGAAATTGAACTTGAAAAAATTTCGTCGTACCTACTTACTCATCGAACTGGCAGGACAGCTTATTTTTCTCGGATATCGATTTGATGTTTGCAATAATAGATAAATGACGTTATTCCATTAAAAATGAATAACATTAAACGATAAATGAAACAATAAATTGAGCTTGTTATCGGTTATATTGGTGTAACAATTGAATTTCAAGATAGTAAACAGGACCTGACTGATTGATTATTTCCAACAACAGTAATAGTAATCGCATTCAATAGATGCGAGCGGTTCAGTATACGGTATGTTCGATCAATAAGCAAACTTTTATTGAATAAACAAAATCCTCTTTCAAAAATACATATCCAAATTAAACACAGTGTAATTAAGTGATTTTTAATAATAGCTCACATTTATTTATTTTTCGGAATATTTGATCCTTGTTGAATAGGCATATCGACTAATATCGTATTCTCCAAATATCAACTACTTCAGATCAAAACTAAAATCGGTTAAAAAACGTACAAGATATTATACCTCGAAGTTCATTTTCTGCCACTCCTAAAAGGGTATTTTGTATAGATGTTATGTGACGATATAAACATGTGACGTCACATGTTGTCATCCCCACCCCCTTCGAGGGGGATGATTTCGAATGTCAAACGTTCTCTATTATTCTTGTATGATTCCATAGTAATGAAATTGAAAAATTAGTCAACCTCGCTCGCTATTTGTTTGAACCTATAATTCTCTTAATTATAGAACTCAATCATCGCCTGTTTGAATTTCATTCGTTGCTAAGTTGCAATAGGTCTCAGTTTCCCTATCACAAACTTGAAAACATTCGTATTCGATGCATGTTTCAACTTAGAATATTTTTTCACCAAAGAAGGACTCGTTTCCATACTTACATCTAATACATTTTACATGATAATTGGTTCCTTATATTCATTTCACTCTTCTCACTGTCGATTCGGTCGGGTTCGATTCATAGATACCAATATCATTAGGTGAGGGCCTTTTATTGAATCTTCCAAGTGATCCGGGTAGCACTATCGACTTTCTGGGTTTCAGTAAGTTGCCCCTGCGTGCTACGGCGCTATAGAAGTATAGCTGTCTCTTGTCCGTACAAGGCTCTGCCTTCTGGACGCACTTTCATAGTGTTCGACAAGGGGACACTTTCGAGAATTTACTGTCAATTGGATCGTCATGTACATTTCTGGTCAGTCCCAAATTTCTTTCACTGAATCTATTCTTCATCCAGAACATGCTGGGTATCACTGGAGTTTTCTATTCTCTTCCGTACCAGATGTGACCATAATGTTCCTGAATACAAGTTTGTATAGCTCGCCACTTCGACCAATGTACTTTTTGTTGCAGTCCTTGGAATTAATTTCATATAACCCCGACACTTTTCAATCATTTTCTCATCTACTTCTTGGATTACCCGAGAGTTGTAGTAATTTATTAGAGGTGTTGTAGAGGACGGTGATAGATGATATTTCTTTTGAATGATTTGTCGGCTTTCTTGTGTTTCTTGAGATATGTGAACAAAAATTCATTTATTCAGGAATCAAATCCAAAAAATCGAGATGAAACACGGTGATATTTTCTTTATGCGCTCTTCACCGAGCTCTTCACCCCCCTAACAATCCCTTTGCGTCATTCACCTCGCTCCGACTCTGTTTCAGAATGTGATATTCGTGGAACAAATCGTAACTAATTTTTGTTGCAAACTAACAACGTTTTAATGGCGTATTAGGGTTCGAATTCAATTTTCAACGTATAACAGGTACGCATTATACCTCGACTCTGATGACAATTATTATTTTGTAATTATATTCAATGCGGAACTTCCATTTACACTTTGATGTTAGCACAGTACCCGTCACCTATCAATCATTGCATTAATTAAATATCGGAGGAAATATTTCCGATATGGGAGCGATGAAATTTACTTTCGGTAAATAGGCCAGGAAAATTAGAATGAAAACCATTATGATATGGCTGTTACGTGACGTAGGAGAGTCATCGCTGGACTGTTCAACTATTTGTTCAAAATGATTTTGTTCACGATTTTGTTGTTTTTTGTAGAATATTGGTTTTTGTTTTCGATATCAAAATCTGAGTTTTCATCTGTTTTCACAATAGACCCGAATAGAAAGCTCGAATCATAATACTCTCAGAAGTTCGTCAAAATTCTAAACAAGATGGGATTTGTCCGAAATTCGTACATCTACTATTTTCGTTTCGAAATTTCCGATAACTATGAAAGAATATTCCAAAAATATGATTAATTCGAAGTGCTCATTTCATCCCATCACACAATGTATATGATTTGTATATAGGGACTTGCATATAGGGACTTGCAAAATGCTAGGAGAACAGACGTTTGATTTTGGTCCGATTTTTTTTTCACGTAACAATTGGTAATCAAGGCTTCAATTCGTTTTAAATATCAACTGGTTTCGATAGGTAACATTCAATTATCAGGATTTCATTGATCGATGAAGAAATAATATCCTTTCGATAACTTTTAAAAACTTATGCCCTTGCCGTTTTCGGAACGCAGCAACAAAAACCTTTTAACAAAATAATGCAATGTTATACCAAATGAACCTTATGTGTTCAACATATCTTGGTCTGCATTAGTTGTTGGAATCATTTGGAAATTTTTTGTAAATTTCCGGCCAATTTCATTTTGTGTAGTAGGCACGAATTGTAAAGTAATTTATTCAAATAGGCAGCCTAATATACACACATTCTACATGCTACAACAGAAGACAAATATCTATTTGTAACATTATAAATAAGAATACAGTACATAATTTCTAGGAAATTATACTAGAATTACTAAAGTTATACTAAACTAATTCTATCATAATCTGGATTTTTGCTATGTCATACATACTTCGTTTTGATGTTTAGAAATAGTTGGTGTTTGAACTCATTGAGTGGAATATGTATTTTTTTCTTCGTTTTTCTTTGGGTCTCTAACCTATCACAATCCGAAAAAAATAATCATTTATTTATAATCGGTTCTTGTAATTTTTCGATAGGAAAAATTCAGTTATACGACTGTTGCTGACTAATTCGACTTGTTCTATAGAAAAAGGAACTGTTTTTCAATCAACACGACAACTTGTCGGTGTATATAGAAGTCTACCCTTCTACCCTTTTATAAATTCCAATATTAATTCTTATTTTTTCAGATTGTGGTTGGTTACAATCCCAAAAACCTACGGAAAAAAGATTGATTTACCGAAAAATAATGTCTCTCAACATTTTTTGTCCTGAATTCCATATTCACTAAGTTACCTGCATCAAAGAATGTCTTGAACAAATCGGGGTTTTTGTGCTTTCTCACATATACTCTTCATTGCAAATGGTTAATTTTTTTCAATTGCGGACGTCAATATATCAATTTGATAGGTATGAAACTTTTTATATTTATTGTCACCAACACCAAATTCGAATCGTTCGCAATCGATATGCATTTCGCTGAACTAAATTAGCATTTTCAGAAAAACTGAACTCTCGAAAACTAGATGTGGTAGTATTATCACAGATTATCAAATTGAACATATACCTGCAAAATTATTTCTCGTCATAGGTACCAATATACTGGTGAAATCTTATTCAGGCAAACCCCATTAAACTTTTCCTAGAGATCAATTACCCTAACACCAAACTAATATTTTCGCACTCAACGCGCGTTTCGCTAACGAGGTTAGCATCTTCAGAAGAAAATTCATACTAGCAGTATTTTCTTCTCCTGAAGATGCTAACCTTGTTAGCGAAACGCGCGTCGAGTGCGAAAATATCAGTTTGGTGTTAGGGTAATTGATCTCTAGAAAAAGTTTCAAATTTTACACCAAAGGTTCCAAAACTCATCGTTTAAACCCCATTAACTTTTTGGTCTCCACTTATATCACTGTGAAATATTGGTGGCTCGTATGTATCACGTTTTGGATTGATTGCCTCAATATTAGTATTTGTACTGTAGGTTCTGGTGGCTGGAAAAACTTGCTCCGATCTCATAATCTGAGTGGAAATGAAATCAGTCTAGTTGACCACTTTCAACGATTATTTTCACATAGATTCTGTTTTACCGACATATTTTTCCAATAGCAGTTTCATGGCTCATTATGTTGGTAAAAAAGTTCTAGTTTCACCAACATATTAACTTGTGCCAAATCATCAAAGTCGTCATGCCAACAATGTGACCCGCAAGCTCACCAGATTTAACACCACCGTATTTTTTACCAAAATGGATATTTTTAAGAGTGATGTGAACCACAAACATTTCACATCGATACCTGACCAGAAAAGTGAAAAAAGGAATAGATAGCAAGCCCGAGTTCTACACACGGTATTGCTGTTTTCCCGAGCTATAATGGTTTCAAATTATGCCGGATGTCTCGCCGTCTTTCGATGTTGATTTGTTCGTATATTGGCCTTTATCGACTGCCTGAACCGTTGGCATCGGTAGAAAGTAAGCTCCGATATTTTCTCGCTATCGATGTGGAATTCGGAAAGATTGTTACCCGGGCGATATTCCTCGTTACGTGATGCACATCGGTGAGTCTGCATTCTGGCGGATCATGGTTGATTCCTGATACGAGTAACGAGGCGGTTTTCTATCGGCGTACTCTGCGAATAAGTGGAACGTCAAACTCGCAGTTGGAGTATTAATTAACGAAATTGTATAATGGTGAAATCGACATGTGTTCTCCTACGAGTTGACGTGTTTAAAACGCGAGCGATTGTAGATATAGAAAGATACTGCATCGCGATTACGATAATAGAGGGAAGTTCACCCCATATTAGCATAGATTTACTAGAAGTAGTACTAATAGTATATTACGTAACAAGATGAATAGGAAGTCTATTACGCAAGAGCGAAAGACTGTGAGCATGAGGCCTCTGCCGAGTGCGGTAATTCTCGATGGCACGTAATTGGCCTTATCCTCGAGTTGCTTACTGTTCTTTTCCTACTCCTACTATGCTTTTGCGGTAATTTCTGGTGTTATCCCTCATTTTCAATGACCGACGAGACACTGAATGACGACAGCAAGTAGGTAGAACAATTGCTTGCTATATGGATATAACTGCGTATTGAATGTTTTAAAGTAGTGCTAGTAAAAAAGCATTTCATCGTCGAGTACAATATTCTATTTTTTTCTATACCATACATTTCGTAAAAAAAACGTGTGAAAATTAATTTATTAATACTCTCCCAACTTCTAAGTCGATTCAATAATGTTACGATCTTTTCTTGGGTTCGTTTATCAAAACTCCAAACAACACTAAACTACTTCTATTACAACTCTTTATCACAATACAATACACAATCTCTTGAATTGCTCCGCTAACTTTCCAACGCTCGGTACTAAAACTCTCTGTAATAGGAATTGTCTACTTCGACTTCTGCACTCAGCAATACTCTTTGAAACTCTCTGCCTCTCCACTGAACTAGAAAATCTGATAACTATCTGAATGACTATTCCTGAATAAACTCCTGCATCGGATGAATGGCTTTTATATATACACCTGCGTACGCCTTCGGAGAATCTTCCAGGCAAATCTCGGTGATCGAAATTCCTTGGTGAGCCGTGATCCTGCAGGTAACAATCTTCCTTCGACCCCTCACATTAAATTGCATTCATGAGCGAAAGGGCCGGCGCCAGGAGATTTCGTAACAATAATATGGTCTGCTATGTGTTGCTATTGGATATATTCGTCACCAAAACTACTATTTTCACATCGAAAAACTTCATGAAACGTTGTTGATGATATGCGAGCAGGAAATAGGACTGCCTTTCGAAGGCCAGAGGCAGTATCAAAGTTACTGCCACAAGAGTCGAAAGTAATTTATGAAAGAGAATGTGAGGCTTCGATACATGGATAAAAGTGAAGAAAGTCGATGGGGCCAGTACCTT
Source organism: Zygogramma bicolorata (assembly GCA_032362365.1). Lineage (NCBI taxonomy): Eukaryota > Metazoa > Arthropoda > Insecta > Coleoptera > Chrysomelidae > Zygogramma > Zygogramma bicolorata. The sequence goes on along the minus strand of JAVJAQ010001811.1, from coordinate 235,093 downwards.
CTTCGGCAATGTGAATTGTAAAATTGAAATTTCTCTGAACAGTAGAGAGCAAGAATGGGAGTGCAACAGAATTTAAGTTCAATTATTCATCTCTAGAATCTAATTCAGTGTTCCAAAAAAAATTCGCAGAATTGTTTTACTAAACGAATTGTAGTTTGGAGGAAACATGTCAGAAATAATAGTATATGAATCAACGAGCGTATAATGATGGCTATTATTCACGAGGTGAAGTTACCGAAAGAATAATAGCTATTATACGCGAGTAGAAAACTATACTTTATCCACGAATAATAAAAATATTTATTGGAAAATTTTGATACACATACATATTTTTGAAAACACTCATTTTATTCTAACAGATATCTTGATGCAATACATTATTATTCATCTATACACAGTACATATTTATCGAAGATTATAATAATTAGCCTCATAATATCTCATGATAAAAAAAACAAAAATATGTGTATTCAGCCTAACAAGATGATATTTATATTATATTACTAGATATTTTTCATAGTTATTAATAATTGTAATATCTGAACAATTGGTTAATCGCAGGGGTAGAAACAACATTAATCAGTATAATATTATAGCTGAATCAAGGAAGCATCTGACACCAGTGATTATTGACCCCTTAATCGCTGCCGTGAATAATGTGTATTATTAAGGTCGAGCAAACAGACGTATAATACTTGAGTACATTATACAATAGTCGTAAATGGAGTACTTTCGGACAAACTGGTACTTCATCTACCTTTGCGGATAGAGTGCAACTAACATAACTGAGTCGCTGCAACTTATCGCACCAAAAAAGCTTCGTGCAACTTGAAAATCTTGCATGAATTGCGCTTTCTTCAGTTGCAGCGACAAATTGCATCGTCGAAACAGGTTATAAGTCTACTATTTTGAGTTGATAAAAACTCACTTCAACATGTATACTATGGAAAAAATTATTTTATCACCACACCCTTGTAGAAAAGTACGTATTCTCACTCCAGTCTCCCGGAAAGTACTACCTTCTTCCAATTTCCAGGAAATCATTGGAAAAGGTTCACTTCACCACTCGCTCGTAGGAAAAGTGATGAAATTGCCTACTTATTCAAGTTCTAAATTACTTTTAAGTAGAACCCAGCGTATGAATCGACGAACGCCCGATATTATACACTGCTTCCCAATTCACCAAAATACATTATTTATTCGTGGAAAATGTTTCGTAATGTCGTTTTTTATCATTTCCTGATCGAAACGATAGACGACTGAAATTGTTAGACGATTCGGGCGGCTAACTAATCTGAACGAGCTGTTTTCACGTGGCGGCGTGCCTTCAGCCACCGCCTCAGATATTAATCACTCCCGTGTGCTGTTAACGATATTTAGTTTATTCTGAGTTACTGCTTTCATATGGTGGTATTAATGGAGGCTGCGTCGTTTGACGTTTTCTTCCTATCCTCGCAAACACTGAAAATTTATTTATTTCGCTTTCTTCGATTAATAAACGACGTCATGCAGTTTTTTCGGATATGCTTACATGGTTACGGCGCTGGATTTGCGGTTGTGGTGAAGAGTTTTGGGTATCAATACTGAAATTGATCTCTAAATAATAATAGCAATAACCTTTTTTGCAAATCGCTAGGAAGTTTTGACATTCCTGAGGAAGAAAAAGTCGAGATAGTCTATACTGTTGGGAAATTATTTTTCCTTATTGTGAGGAAATGATATTCTTCGCTCACAGACTCGCTCACTTCATTGGAACATAGTAGAATGGTAGAAGGGTCTTAGACTTGTCTCTCTTCTATAGATATTTTCACGGTCGGTGCTCTTCTGAATTGTTATCAATCGTTCCACCCTTAGCAATATCTACACGAATGACTCGACGATTACAGAATTCCCACCTCTTTGTTGTGAATTTTGAGACCTGTCGAACCTCTCTTGCTCAGATATCTTTTTTCAATAGAACAGCTGAGCTTTGGAACTTCTTGCCGAGAGAGGTTTTTGGTTCGACTTCTGTGCAGACGAAGTCGCAGGCAAAAACTAGTCTTCAATATGAAAATCTCGTTCACAACATTGCTGTTTGAAGAAGAACGTTTTTTACTGGGTGGTATTGAATTGTTAGTTATAAAGTACTCAAGGACGGGATTCGATTCAACTTTTCCAAGATGTCTCGAAGTTTGTATTAGGCTTCTGAGTTGCTCAAATAGCCATACCATCTTGGAATCCATTAACCGACTTGTTTAATTTTTTTCGCTAAAATAATATTCTGATTTAAATTTTTTCGATTCAACCCCCCTCTGAGATATGTATTGTAAAAGGCAAATATCATTTTCCATAATTTTATTTGAATTGAGTTGAGAATGCTGTGAAAGTATACGTTCAAAGGGTAAGATTCATCTTTTCTATTTCACTCAAATCACTACACAGAAAATTGAGTCGTAAAACACGAAGACACTGACAACAATCAACTACTCTGTTTACCAGACTTGCAGTAACCATTCAAAATCCGAATTACCAGAATCGATTGATCTTTTTTGTCGACGATGCTGACCACTCGGTTCGGACATATCTCATATCGCTCGATATGGTCAAACGGACCACAACAACGGCATCGAACCTGATTTGCTTAGACGTTCGATTTCTCCTAGCTCTCTGTCTCATTGTGTTTTCTCCCTCACGCATAACCTATTCATTACGGTTTTTTTTCAATCCGCCCTGCAGACGAACTCTCGCTTGCATGTCAGTGAAGAAACCCATAGCGAGCGCGGTGGCGTAACGTTCTCTGTCTTTCTCTTTTTCGCGCTCTGTCTCTCTCTTTCTCTCCTCCGCGCTCCTTTCACATTATGCACCACTTTCAATTAACGCGTATAAGGTTCTAAAACACTTTTATAATTTTTTTATTATTGCTTAGGACGGGTTTCGATTGTGTTCAGCCGTTCGTAATGTGTGAAAAATAATATGGCCATATGGCGTATTGCTTACATCGGAGTCGTACGAGGCCCGTGAAAATAAAACGTCGCGACAGGACCGGTGGCGGCGTTTTTGAGGTATATTCATTCGGTGGTGTGAATAAAGTTGTAGCTCGAACTTGGAACAAGTTTGAACTTGCAGAAGTGTGAATAATAGCTAGCTTTAACTAGTTCAAGCTGATGCTACTAAGTTCATACTCATTATTCAAGGACACTCAATTGGGTGTGAATGATATACAGATATATTTCAAGTTTGAGCGACTGATGTGTCAAATCTCTCATTGGGACGCTTCAACAATATTATATTTTATTTTTATTACATCATCTCATGAAGAATTCGTTCAGGCCAGTCTCAAATCTACCTAGAAGGTAGGTTTTGGCTGCCACCTGTCAGAATACAACTACTTCCCTTGCTAATGCCACGAAGGGCATCGAAATATATCCGACCGGTGCCAGTGCAGGTTTCATCACAAAAGAAAATCCTGCATTTGCTTCTTGCACCGTGTTCATAGTATCAAAATATTGGTGAAATAGGAATCTTTCTGGATAACCTCTTGTACCATGTTGATACCGTTTGAAAAACTAACTCAAACCACAAGAAGGAAATCTCTGTCGAATATTGTTAATTGCTGTAACTAATCGTAGAAGCAGAAGTACTCATTCGATTTTCACAGAGATCATGGGGGCAGAGCGAATGTTTCAGTGATGAAAGCATCCTAGACGCGAACTTCTTTCTCTAAAATGATATATTCGTTGTGCAATGAAGCTCTGAATCCAGAATTGCATGAATTCACTAGGTGAATAATCTCATATGAATATATGCCTGTTTCTGGGTTGAAGAACAAGGTAGTACTGATAGAACTTACTTGAAATATATACCACTATTATAAAGAATATTTCCTTCCTATATAAAATGTCTCATAAGAGCAATGCAATTATCAAAATATTACAGCGCTAATTGCATTGTATCAAGTTATCATAACAACACATTCGAAACCGTATCACTAGACGTCAGTAAACAACACAAATAAATGTCAGATAGACTTCAGAAATAGAAAAACATTTCGCATTTAGGTGAGTGCTCCATACAATCTATAGAGGAGAGTATAAATGAACAAAAAATAACATTTCCTTGATAATTTCTTCATTCGTGAAATATTCCAATGAATTACATTCGTGCATAAAAATGACCAGATAATTTTGCATTCAAGCGTGATATCCTATACAAATTGCATTCGGTTGTTTTCATATTTTGTAAAAGAGCCCTCGTCCTTTGGACTCGGGCACTTTCGCCAAAATATGAAAATAAACTCTTGCAATTTTTAGATATCACGGTATCGGTAATTTTCATGCACTCGTGCAATTAATATAACCGAGAAGAGCATTCTAACTTGGTTTGTTTGTAGGGGGTAATTCTTTCACTAATAAAAAGCTACACTATTCGGTAGTGATATAGGTTATTTCCAATTATGATTGAACGAAGACGTCAGAGAGAAAGAGAGAGAGGGAAGGTAGTCTTGACTGACTAATTAAGAACAAAAACAGAAATATCTCGGGTTGCAGTCAATTGGCAGTGTTCAGGAAAGAAGAAAACTCTCTGTTATTTGTTTCTTTTTTTGAAGACATCCGAAGAAAACAAAGTGATACAACAGTACGTACATCAAAAGAAAGTACTTATACTTTCTAACACGGTTTTTTATAGCAAAATAATTTTTCCTTGGGAGTTATTCTGCTGTTTTCGTGAAAATAGCAAAACTATTTTTCCCTGTGAGTTGTTTTGCACTTTTCGTACGAAACCTCGTATTAATAAGTATACTCTCTATTGATGTAAGTGCTGTTGTATAACTTTTTGTTCCCTTCGAATGTCTTCGAAAAAGGAAATCAAATATTTCCGAAAGCTTGACAAGTAACAGAGTTTTCTTCTTTGCCGGCCACAAACAATTAACTGCAACTCAAGATGGTTGTGTTTTTGTTATATATGTCAGTAACAGAAGTCTATACATTTTCGAGGTTCTAAAAAGAAATTCCGTGAAAAAACCTCCTGTGAGGAATTCATTTTTGCACGAATCCGGTCCTGTCCATCCAGCCGCCTGCATGCAGTGATTCGGGGCTCTTTGATGGCTCGCTCGACGAGTCGCGATACCCTTTTTCGCGAGACGAAAACCGTCTTTGTCTAGCATTTGTTTTTTCACACCCTGCTCGCGTTCGAGAAGTGTTCCTACCACCTATTGATGCTGCGATGGGTTTTTGTACGGGGCGCGATCGCTGGAAATTGAAGTGTATTGTGTGCGGATGCGAGTGCGTGTGTATGTCTCTAGGTCGTCGTACGCAGAGGAGTACTTAGTAGACACCTGTGCCGCTATCGAAGGGTTTTTCTGTTCGAGTTTGTTGGCGGGACGCTTTAGGATAATAGGAAATATGCGTGATTTTTCGTTATGTCATTAATCGAACATTTATATCCTCATGACGTGGAAAATAGTGGTTTATACAACATGAGTGGATATGGTGGCCATATCGCACGAGGACGATGTGGCTGGTGTGAATGAATGTTCTGTAATGATTTTATTACCGGATTCTCTGGACAGGCGAATTCTCCAGAATCCTCCGGTTTTACACTCCAAGAGACGAGAAAATATGGTTTAGAAAGGGAAATAACAGTGAAAAGTGTGATTACACACAGCACTGATTCTAAGATGAGCTAACAATAATTATCATCAAATAACGCAAAATGTTCACTCTTAGTCTGCTCTGTTCCCGCAAAAATCTTTCTTATCCCTGCCGTCCCTTTTCTTTGCGTGTCCCTTTTTTAATTCTCAACCATCCAGAAAAACTCTTATATATCAAAGCGTAGGACCAGGCCACACAATTAACAGTAGTAGTAAAGTCAATCTCATCCCCAAAAAAAATCTGAAAAATGAACAATAACAATAGATTTAATTCACAACCATATTTGTAATTCTGTCATTACTAACGTCATTGAAGGTTGGGAAGTGTCACATTACGCACCTCTACTTCCCGCCCTCATTTCATCATTCTATTCTAGACTTTATCTGTCGTTTATTGACTTCATCTGACATTTATTTATATTGGTGACAATTATTGTATACCCCGTAGTCACGGTAACAATATATCTACCTGATTATTCTGAGAAAACCGCGTTCTTGGTAATTTGTCGTCAAATGTAATATTTTAGATATCTTCAGAACGAAACAGAGATTTATCAATTTTAATCGAAATATAATGGTTGTAAATGAAATAGTATACAAACCTCGGTAGGAAGTTTCATTCCTGTCTCGAGATAATATCTAATCTCGACGCTTTGCGGTTAACTAAGTAATCTCACGACAGGAATGAATCACTTCCCATCTCGGTGTGTAAGATACTATTAAAATCGGCGGAAACAATGGCAAATTTCCATTCGAGTTATACATTTCATTTTTCCTTCGACTAGGTAAAGACCTTAGAAAAACTCTCTTTCTAGTATCATATTGATAATCAATTTTGAATATAGAGTCTTTTTCCATATTTCTGAAAAACTCAAAGGAAAGAGACTTTATTGAAATTAATAGTTAGTTCTTACCGACGACATCCTCCGGAAATTCCACAGATTAATAGTACCTGAAAAGTTATAATAGTTCAATCGTTGAAAAAAAAATTAAAGAAAAATCGGTTATGGTGAGACTCGAAAGCCACTCTAAGGCCATATGGTCTGTTCGATTTAAGTTGAGAGTTGGTAATCACGATGAAATTGATGACAGATTGACAGTAACGAAGTTTCAGAACCCGCAAAGGAAACAGTGATTTTAAAGATGAAATGCTATACCTGAATACGACGGAAAAATCATTTGCGATTAATTTGTTTTATTTCTTTCTTTCAAAGATAATTCGCTAAAATCATCGATTTTTGAGAATATTTAAAAAAAAATTATAATTTGGAAACAGACAGAATTGTGACGAGGTTGTTCTTGGGAACCAAGTATTTTGTTCTCTGGGATTGGTGGAATATATATCCCAACTCGTGTGGATATGAAATCATAACGATTTAACGTTAAGTAAACTTCAAAGAAATGAGCATGTTTACGGGTGGGAGTAAAAAAACATAAATAGGCAAGAACATTTTTTCAAACTATTACTGAAAGTGACATTCAAAAAATTGAATAGATTTAAGCCGTTCTAACGCGACCATTTAGGGCCTGCTTTAGGTGATGTCAAGTGAGGTTTCCCGTGTTTGTTTACCTTACAGATCATGGCAGAAGCTGAAACAGCTTCTCACTTGAATATTGTATGGTATCGGAGTGCAAAAACCTCGGCGTCAGGTTGAATGTGATTCAAGTGAACCGAGGTCAGTTGACAAGCACTAGCCATTAGAATCGTTTGTTGCTTGACAACTGAACTTGGGATTATCTTCAAAACAATATGAACACGATTTTGAAGATACAACCCCTCTCATCATCTTACACCGAATGAATACATTATCGGGTCTATTATTATATTTATATTGTATTATGTTATATATATTATATATATATATATATATATATATATATATATATATATATATATATATATATATATATATATATATATATTATATTATTCCGAATATATTCACTCATGTCTGAGCTATAGCGTCGTCTGCTGGGGAAACTGTTCGAAAGCACAAGATACTCTTATCCAACAAAAACGAATAATTAGAACGATGCTATTCAAACCACGCATTTCCTCTTGTAGAACACTTTTTTCTGAATTTAGTATTTTAACCTTCCCCTCTATTTACATTTTGAACTGTGTGAAATTCGTTGAAACAAATGCAACATATTACACAAATAATAGGGAACGACTCCAGCACGAGTACCACCTAAGAAGTAACAACAATTTTCAAATACCTCAGCACAGATTGTCCTTGTTTGAGAATAGTCCAGTTGTCATGCCAATCAAGCTTTATAACAAGTTACCTAACTATATCAAATCAATTGAGAATATTAAAACATTCGAAGCCAAAGTGAAGGAACTACTTCTTCGCGAGTCATTCTACTCTCTGTCTGAGTACTTAGCATATAAAATGTGATACTCGTATCTCAGGAGTGTATCTATTCAAGTTTCTTTTTTTATTTTTCTGTGATATTTTCAGTAATTTTGTGATGTTTGTATATACACTATCATTTGACGGATCCGATGCTTGTATTCTCAAGTCTATGGAAATTAAGGATATTATTATTATTATTATTATTATTAATAGTTTTTATAAAACACAATACAAGGTTTTTTAGTTTCTTCCATGATCTGTATACCAAATGAAATTGAAACGCTCAAAGAATACAAACTCGAAACACGTCATTTCACATCATCCAAAGCGCGTGGTGTTTATGTTCCAAATTTCATTTTGAAAAATAATCTGAATATTATCAGGCCTATTAAGATTTTTTTTACGTCATAAAAATAAAAATGATAAATTTACGACACAAAAAATCATGCGTATTTCCTATTGAGTTCCTCGTTGCTCTTGAAGAAATCCTGACCGTTCAGGTATGATGCCAACCTTATGTGGTGTATCGTGTTCCATTGTAGATGGAATCACTTGCTGTACTGGAATCCATCAAGTGATGATATTATTAATGTTGACCTGACGACAATTTTCAGATGAGGATTCCTGAAATGAGTGGGGTCAGTTCTTTCCTTCAAGAAAACTAATCTCACTTTTTACCCCGACTCGCAGTCCTCTATAACCAGTTCAATACTTTTTATTACCACCAACAATGATAATTATCTGCCATGGTGAAATCATTGGGCGGTCCATCTTCAAGAGAACTTGGTTATCTCTATTGAGATCAGGAAATTATTCACTAACAATATAAATGAAAATTTTTCACCTGAACCGGAATGACCTTGTCTCCAGATTGTGTTTTGCAGGCGTACATCAAAGGTGCGCGTCCATAGGTATGCATCGTACGTATCGTACGGATCGTATAAAACGGATCGATTTGTGGTAGTGCGTCCACTGTATCCGTAGCGATCGGATTGCCAATGCGATGGTCGGTTTTTAAGTAACATTCGCATTTTCATCGTGAGTGGACGATCGGAAACATTACAGTGTGTAATGTTTCCGATCATGGAAAGTGATGAAGAACTTGTCATTATTGCTTTGTTATTAGATGGAGAAGATGAAGAAGAAAGGAGAGGAAATAAGAGAAGACATAGAATGTGGATACATGAGATATTCGAAAAAGATCACAATTTGGAGAATATCATACACTGTTCACTGATTTGCTCAACGACGACGTGAAATTTTTCCAGTATTTGCCCCTTCCATCAATTTCATCGGCATTACTGACGTACCGATACGTGCGATCCGTCCGCTGCCGGTCAGTGGACGCATATGTATAACTTACTATACTAATAATTCTAAAATCCGTTTCATACGATCCGTACGATACGTACCTATGGACGCGTACCTCATATAAATATTTTGAATTTTTTTTATTCAATTCCATCGAACCCGCAGAAAACATATAAAAACCAAACAACTGTAAAGCATGTACGAAATTATTAATGATATGGTATCCATCAATTTCACAGTATGACTTGAGATAAATTTACGATACACCATTCAAATAAATGTGCAGTATCTAACCTTTATATGATCTGAATATTTTAGCATAATATGCTAATCAAAAGTGAATATAAGATTAAACCAAGAATACTGCCCTATCCAAATATTAGTTTTTCGACCAAATCAAATTAAACAGCGAAGATACAGCTGATATTTTTTACCCAATTCCAAAGCTTCTGATAATCTGACTCAAATGACTGTTAAGTTCAGTATCTTATTCGTAGACTCATTCTGTCTGGATTGAGTATTTGCATTCCTACTGGCGCATGGTGTTTAAAATACTAGCAGATATCTACAGAGAATTTACCAACATGAGGCCCGTTTCAATATTCTTGCGTTTAAGTGTTCAAAATATTTATGCTTAACTTTTTTCGATGTCGAAATGTTGAAATAATAATCATAATAGGGTTGGCAGAGATTCTGGAACCTTTCAACAATTCAACATCGATTAAATTATAAATTGATTCAGCAACACAGCCCATAGAAGCACGTCTTCAAAATTATTTTTCGATTTTCTGGCCATTTCACACAACAATGATCACCAAAATCTGAAAAAATCAAGGATGAATATTGAAATCCAGACAAGTGTAGCAAATTTTTAATCTGCCCCGAAAAGTTTCTGCGTCAAAACAGTTCCTTCTAAGGAACATTCAGTAACTTCTCGTATAACGTGAATTTGCTCGTCACAGAAATGCAAGAACCAATATATTTATAAAAGAATGTTCAGCTGATATTTCGGAAAATAAATACTGTAACCATTTTTCAAATTTATCACAAATCTTCGATTCTGTAAAGGTTTTTTGGAAAAATCTATACTCCAGTCTATGACGGTGAAAAAAGTGTAAACTGTGTATTTATCCCATACAGCACCGATTCGTATGAAAATTTGGATATAGGTTCTACTTACCCTCCATTCCAAAATCTACCCCGTGCCGAGGGTTGCTTTCTCCCTGGGGGTGGATGCCACCCCTTCTTGGGGGTGAAAAAATTTTCATTGGAAATAAGTGCGGAAATCAATAGATTGACTGATTCTTAGCACTTTTTGTTCAATGAAGGTTTTTCTGAAAAGCAATACTTTTCGACTTATTCACGAGTGAAATTGTCGGTTTTCAGTCAAAAAAACACGTTTTCCGATCCTTTTTCGCGAATAACTGGAAAATAATGCATCTAATCGAAAAACCAGTGGAGAGCAAAATTATAGCTTTTGAAAAAACAAAGGCGATTGTTTATTTGTGATGCATGCAAACCCTCTACAAACTGAAAAATTGCTTGTTGAAAGTTGATTGGTATTTTCAAACGACAAAATGGAAAGTTTCTACGTGCAATAACCAAAAACCAATGCATTTTTCGGGAAAAACTAATTGGACCTTTTCTGAAGTCCTTCAAAAATGTTTCATTTTTGTTATTTATTAAAGTTTCTAGCATCAAAACTGACCGAGGTATGAAAGAAATAATGTCGAGTCCTATTTTTTCGTTGAAAAAAAATTGTGAATAACACATCCTCTCTTTTCCCCCCTTTGAAAAAAATTGTTGTTACGCCATAATTCACTTCATTCATGTTCTAATGATGAGTTCAATTGAAAGAACGTAATTTTGGAAAAAATTGAGATTGAAGAGGAAAAATCATATACGTGATTTTGCGAAAAATCACCATTTCTCCGAAATAACTCGAGAAGGATTGATCACATGCAAAATTTCCTAGAGTACAAAATTGAAGGCTATTTTCCTCTGAAAATTTCGGTGTTTCATTTTTTTCTGCAGGATGAAAATAGAGTAAGATATGGCCAGTTAAATATTGTGAGGGTTCGCGAAAAGTACCTATTTTGAGCCCTTTCAGCATGAACCTTTTCGAAAATTCAATCTGAAACAAAAAATAATGTCAATGAGCTTATATCTCTTGGAAAAAACTACAAAATACTTTTTTGGTGGATTTGATTGCGTGAAGACTAAGCGAGTTATGGGAAAAAAACAAAATCAATGTTTGTAGAAATTAGAGTATGTACATTAGTATATTGAAGAATACACATAGTAACTATATTTCAGGCCTAGTGGAATATATATATTATATACGTATATATACAGATAGTTCCACTAGGCAACGATTTTTTACAAAGGGGGGGGGGGGAAGAGAGGATGAGTTATTCACAATTTTTTTTTCATGAAAAAAATAGGATTCAACATTAGTTCCTTCATACCTCGGTCAGTTCTGATGCTAGAAACTTTAATAAATAACCAAAATAAAGGATTTTTGAAGGACTTCAAAAAAAAGCCCAACTAATTTTTCCCGAAAAATGCATTGGTTTTTGGTTATTGTACGTAAAAACTTTCCATTATGGCGTTTGAAAATACCAATCGACTTTCAACAAGCAATTATTCAGTTTGTAGTGGGTTTGCATACATCACAGATGATTAATCGCCTTTGTTTTTTCAAAAGCTATAATTTTGCTCTCCACAGGTTTTTCGATTAGATGCATTATTTCCCAGTTATTCGCGAAAAAGGATCGGAAAAAGTGTTTTTTTTTACTGAAAACCGACAATTTCACTCGTAAATAAGTCGAAAAGTATTACTTTTCAGAAAAAACTTCATTGAACAAAAAGTGCTTAGAATTAGTCAATCTATTGATTTCCGCACTCATTTTCAATGAAAATTTGTTCACCCCCCAAGAAGGGGTGGCATCCACCCCCAGGGAGAAAGCAACCTTCGGCACAAGGTAGATTTTGAAAAAGAGTGTATGTAGATCCTGAATCCAAATTTTCATGCGAATCGGTGCTGTATGGGATAAATACACGGGAAAATGGTCATAGACTGGACTACTATCAAATATGTGAGATTTGACATGGCATTCTGTCATTCAAGAGGGGTAGGTCCAATTTATATCGAATGAACTTGGCTCGGAACTTGGTGAGATGCAAATATCCCCAAACATCAGGATGAGAGCAGATCTCTTTGATTTTTCTTTCCTGCCGTTGCTCTTTATTGCTATAATTCGAGGGTCATTCTATTCTACCGTGTGATCCCCATCGGCAGTTACAATGTGTTCTGATGATTTCGAACCACCAATCTGTCAGTTTTCGATGTACATCTGGTGTTTACTCATTCGCACTTCAAGAGGCCTTGACATTTCACGGATATATTTTTTTGACTGTTGTGATAGTTGGTTCAGATGACATTGTTTAAAGTATATTTTTACGAGAGGTTGCTTATTAATAGGACGTGTTTCATTTAGAAGAAGCTGTTTTGATTAACGCAGCGACTTTAGGAGTGTATTGAAAATCTGCCCTTCCACACTTGAATAGATTTCAATATGAATTCTTGATTTTTTTCATATTGTGATAGGTGACTAACCCAAAAAAAAACTACGAAGCAATCGTTCATCCACCACAAACTAATGACTTTCAATTAGTACTAAAAATTAACAAGAACTCGTGTGGAAAATATGTTCAGGAAACCCGATCCGCTCCGTGTGAACATAAAATGGCTACCAAACGTTTTCCGTTACGTGCACCTATATCTAATTATCTTCTTCGAAGAGGTAGGTGGTCAGGATAAGACGCCTTCGCTTCGGACCTTTTTGCACCGTACAGTCGCTACCCTGTATCATGTTAATTAATATCGATTGAAAACGCGTCTCTGCCGGGAATGATATCAGTCCACGCAAATTAGACTGAAAAGCATGGTGGTCGGGATTATGTGTAACATCTTAGGACTAGGTCTCTTTGAGTGTGGTTGACAACGTTACTTGTTGCAATTTTTACCGAGGGGGGCGCTTGTGTGTTCAAACAAATGGCGACAATAAGTGGAAATCATGTGGTAAACGGCCAATCACAGGACCGAGTCATGTTTGTTTTACCAAACGATTTAGTTTCGATATTTCGGTAGGACTTTCCTATATCGGTTCCTTTTTTTTCATTTATATATTGGACAAAAGGAATACAAACGGAAAGAATGAAGAGTATCCACATTTACATTTGAGAGATAGTGAGTAAACTACAAATTGGAATCTGCAGACTATACATCAAAATAAATCAAAATAATATAAAATTATAATAACATTATGATAGTTAATCAGTATTGATCTAGAAAAATGAATTCGAAATAATTCTTGAACTTGAGGAAAGGGAACCTAAATATTTCAGCATCATTGCAATAAAAGTTTTTACAATTCTGCACATGGTTGACTTTTCTTCTGAATTAGTTCTTCTTACTGAAGGTGTAACAGAAACATGATTATTTTTGGGGATAAAAGGTTTTTTTAGGAAGTGAAAAAACCTAAAAATCAATAAATCTTGTCAAGAGACTTGACATAAAAGTGTTAATCAAACAAGATTATCTAAACATAAAATGATATAATGGAATAAAATGAGATATTGCAAATAGGATCGAGCAGATACTAAATGAAAAAACGTAAAAATGAAGCAAAAAAATTACTTACCTGAAAATAACAAATAAATATCGAAGCGAAGTTCCCAGTTTTCATTGCTAGTATCGGTAGTCGTCAGGTGATACTATTTGTTTTTATTTTTGAGTTCCATTTGACTCATTTTCATAGGATAATTTACTACAATTTTCTTTTACAATATTAATGTTTGATAACCTATGTCTTGGAGAGATTTATCACGTTCGTGCAAATGAAATTATTTTCAACTATATCAACTCCAAGAAAAACTGATATTCTTGTTGAGGGAATGAACTTTGAGGAACAGCTTTTTCGCTTTCAGCGTAGAAGTTGTAATTTCCATTTTTTGAACCGGAGAAGTTTAATTTTTTTCATGAACGTACATGAAATATTTTAAGCCACTCGCAAAAACTAACTTTTTTCATAGGTGACTGTTTGATTTATGATTCTACAAAATATTTTGAAACCTCAACCATTTCAAAACCAACAGGATTTTATGTATCCCAATGCGTCATTTCGTCGAAGGTGAAAAAGAGTTGTAACAGATAGATATATTTAGTAGTCTCTTAGATGTACATTCGCTATCAGTCAATCCAAAAGCTTGAGTCAAAATGCACTTTCAGAGGTAAGATAGTACGATAAGTACGATATGAAAGGACACTTACTATACACGTATTTTCTGACGATTTATAGGTTAATTGTAGCGGCTCAATTGATCTCATCAAAAAAATGAATTTATGTCATGTCATTGCATGAAATGTTCATGGGATAATTTGCGTATTTTTTTGTCATTTCGTCTATGAGACCAAATAAGAAAAAAATATGACGAATTTGACTGGTTAGTTTTTCAAAAAAATTCGTTGACTTTTTCTTGAAAACTGTTCACATTTCACGAAATTCAACCCGGCTCCATAAAATTCTGTTAGTGACATGAAAGTATGCTCAATAGTGGACAAATATTGTAATGAAGTTAGGTTATGGGTCAACTCTATCATGTGGTCCTCTGGATGTCAGAAGATACACTTTTTTCATCTTCTACGATCATTTATTTTTCCATCCCAATATGTCTGTTCTACAAAGTGGAATATTTTTCTGCCTAATTCTTGAAATTGATGACAGTTATGTATCTTCCTAGAGTTCGGTGCATCCGACTTGTCAAAAATATAGTAATATTTTTTCCAACTAGGATCTGATATAAAAATTGAAGTAACCCACAGTTTGCTGATGATAATTGATTTCAAATGAGTTCGCGTGATAGTTCTTTATTTCTCCAAGTGTACTCGATGGTTTAGTGATGTTTTAAAACTTGGCGGAGGCATTGTATTTTGGATATGCTGCCAATTGGTCAATGAAGAAACGTTAACATCTGTTATCTGACAAGTATCCATTCTTCATTATTCGTTTGAATTTAACTAAATATAATCGATCTGTTTTTTCTTCATTATGTTGAGTTAATGTAATATTTTCCTTTTGAAGTTTTCTCGACATATGCCATCCTACTACCCGAAGCTCAATCAGCCAAAATTTTTTTTTCCAAAATTTCATTTTCAATTATCTTACCTTCCTGGATTTCATCGAACTCATATTCCAGTCTCCTGCTGAGCAAAATTTTGAAATTATTGGTGCTAATAAACGTTTTAATTCACCCGGACTACCAGGAATGATATCATCAAGTATAGAATGTCAGAATGATTTATAAATAAATAATAACGTATCGCGCGGCCTTTCATTAATAATAATGATTAGTGTTGTTCGACACAGCGCGAATTTATCACAACGAAAATAAACACGAAACAATGAAATCAAGTCTATTGTTTTCGAACGAGAAAACATGCTTTCAATTATCACGTCGGCTCGCATTCGTTCGTTACATCTATCTCTCTCTCTCACTCCCGCTCCGCCTTTCGTCTGATGACAACGTAATATTCACCCACCTTTTTCGAATATCATATTTCGTGTTTTATATAAAATTCGTCGCCTCACGGCCGGTCATGCAGAAAACTGCAACTAAACAGCCGCGTCTCGCGTTTCTCGTTTGTTTCTCGAAAAAACGCGCGCCGTACTGTCAAAATCGCTTTCGGGTACTGCGTTTCAATGTCGTCGGTGGAGAGGAAGAAATCGTTTTGTTTAGTCACGGAGGGCTCGAATATCAAATGAATCGTATTGTCCTTGTCCTCGTTCGTGCCAACATTCTTCTGCTCCGAAACTCGCAGTGGTCAAATCCGCTAAGCTGCGTCCAGACGAGGGGAAATGTCAAATGTCAGTTTCCAGAATAGAGCGTATTTTTTGTGGTTCGTTTCCTTATTTTTTGTGCTAGAAGATTGGTAGCACTTCAAATATTTCAATAATTAAGAAATGACAATTATTGATAAATGAATAAGGCCTATATAAATGAATCGTTTATTTTTTCAATCAATTATAATATATTATTCTAGAAAACGTATATATGTGTTGGTAGATGATCCCAAGTGCGGTCGACCTTCACCAATTTTGTTACCAGGTGGGCATTATATTTTAACTAATAAAATATGTTTGTGAGCGTGTACCAATAGGATTGCCGTAGAAAAAATGTTCACAGCTTTGATTAATTAAGATTATATATTTTTTTCAAATTTGACTGTCTTGGTTGCCAAATGACTCATAGTCTAATCGAAAGTATACAACATTCGCTATATGCAATTGATCACTAGCTCACCTTTTCTGTTCCCTATCACCTGGTAGCCGCGTTCAAACATGGAAATTGATATTAGTAATTGCGCTCATCTGCTTACCACGATTAATATATGTCAAATAGTAGGTAATTTATTGCGAGTGGTATAGGGTTGCTCGTGAAAAACTATTCATAGATAACGGTAGCAAGGCATTGAAGTTGACAGAATTGGAGTTAAATGAAACGTCAAAAGTTTATCGGATCTTGGAGATGACAAATGATAAGAGATAGGAAAAAACTCATGAATGAAGATATATCAAAATTGTAAAAAAATTAACAATTCAAGAACATGTAAAAAACTCTTTTGAAGCAAAAAACATACAGAGCGCAATAAAAAACATAAACTCTGATCTACAATCGATATATGAAGCATCCGATAAATATGAATTGTCTTTAAATCCAGTAAAAACGAAAGTCCTAATCTTCGGGCCTCAACATATACTTGAACAACATCAAATTAAAATACACATCAAAATAAATGGTGTTACTCTTGATATAGTTAACGAAGCCAGAAATCTAGGACTGACATTGGACAATAGTTATACGAAATTGGGAATTTTATTTCCACACCGCTCATACTTAGAAACCAAAACCAAGGCTGATCTATGTAAATAATTAGTCCTTTCACATTTTTCATTCTGTTCACCAGTATATTCACCTTGCATTGATAGTATTCACATGGCAAAAATACAGAAAGTACAAAATTCATGTCTCAGATTCATTTTTGGAACAAGAAAGTTTCAAAGAATATCACACAAACTTAAAGAATTAAAATGGCTCAATATGAAAAATATATTATCCTTGCAAAACTTGTCGTTATTTCACTCAATAATTTCAAATGAACAACCTCAATATCTATTCGAGAAAATCAAATTCAGATCAAATACTGCTAGATGGAGAGTCAGATATCCAAATAACATTACAGCTCCACGCCACAGAACCTCACTCTATGAAAGATCATTCAGTTTTCAAATATATAAAACGTACAACAATATTCCGCCAGAGCTAAAAAGTTATAAAAGTCACCACTTCAAGAAAAATGTCAAAAAATGGTTATATGATAGGCAAACAACATTACACCACAACACAGGATGTCACTCATTCATTACCCATTCAAATGAAATTATTAATTCTTTTTTTTTCTATTGTTCAGCAAATATTCTACATCAAATGTTTTACTCTTAGAATATAAGTTATGAAGGAGTTGAATGGAAGAGCAGAATTGGACATTACTTAGAAATGTGACAATTCTGAATTTCGCTCCATATTTGTTCATATTATCTTTCTTTATGTATAAAATAGGATGTCAAATACCAGAAAACAAATGAAGACATTATTATTATTATATTAGCTGAATAGATGAGGTTTTTGAGTGAATTATTCAGATAAAAGGAAATTGAAGTTATTGAGTGAATTGTTCAGATGAAGGAAAATTGATGATTGAAAAATCAGAGAAATTGAGTAGAATGAATGAAAAGTTTCAAGAAATAATGATAGTTGACAAAAAATGTTAAAATTGAAGATAGAGATGAGAAGATTCGGGTTCAGAATATAATGTTATCGCGATGAATAGGAACTTGAGAAAAAGAGAAATGAAAAATGAATGAAATTTATGATTCAATATAAGAGGAATCATATTCAGAAGGTAATAAGGAATATTGCATAAATAACATCAGTCATCACAACGTTAAGAGCCAGTTCTGATTACCTTATTTATGGCAGATTTGGAGTCACTTATAGAATTGTCAATTTGTCTCAAAAAGTTGTCGATCACAAGAATCACTTATTCGATAGTGATAAACCATTCATGTATTCAAAAGTAGTGTGCAGAATATTTTTGCTATTCAGGTAACATCACTATCAGATTGAAAACGTAGTGTGAACCGCTTTATATATACCAAAAGTGTATCCTCCAATTTCATTTTTCACACGGGCTATGCGATAAAATTGTGCTCTACTATAATAATTATGTACGTCTATCAACATCTAATATCATATATCTAATACGACTGCCTCTGGCTGAGATTTTCCCATATACAAACACGGACGTCATTTGCCATCCTGATTCGTTTGATTTATCGACGACTGTGAAAAATTGATCTCACGATCTCGAAATGCTCCAAATATAGTGTAAATACACGAGCGACGAATCACGTATAATGAACGATCAAAGAATGTGGAACACGAATAACGATCATTTCGAGCAATAATTCATCTCAACACCGTGAAATAAATCAAGTGAGAACAATAATAACTGTACCTACATCTACTATAATAATACGCTAATAAAATATATTTACGATGCAGAAAAACTCAAAGTCGTCTCCACAATTTAATATTCGAAAGATGTCAGTACGGTGATTCAGTACATGTTTCGAACCTACATAGGTTCATCATCAGCTGAATTTACATTGAATTCTACAATAAAGGAAGAGTAATATAATATTAGTTGAAAAATGAAGTATAAAATTTACTTACATGGAGATGAAAAAATTGAAAAAATTGCAAAATCACATGGTGAAATTCAAAAGGACATAAAAAATTTTTTTTAATGACAATTATGATTAAGTTGATATTAGGGGAATTTGGGACATCCCTAAAATCAAAAATACGTTAAAGATTGGGGGGCTTGGAGCCCTGGTGCCCAATATGCAATATTTGAAAAATCCACATTAAAGGATACTTGGAAACACTACCGTTCACAGATTGAGTAGGAAATGGAGGAGAGTCAGCTGACAGAACTGTCAACTGGGCTCCAGGGCACCAGGGCTCCAAGCCCCCCAATCTTTAACGTATTTTTGATTTTAGGGATGTCCCAAATTCCCCTAATATCAACTTAATCATAATTGTCATTAAAAAAAAATTTTTTATGTCCTTTTGAATTTCACCATGTGATTTTGCAATTTTTTCATCTCCATGTAAGTAAATTTTATACTTCATTTTTCAACTAATATTATATTACTCTTCCTTTATTGTAGAATTCAATGTAAATTCAGCTGATGATGAACCTATGTAGGTTCGAAACATGTACTGAATCACCGTACTGACATCTTTCGAATATTAAATTGTGGAGACGACTTTGAGTTTTTCTGCATCGTAAATCTACTACAGTCCACTTTGAGATACAATGGACTTCTACCACAGGCTAATAAAATAGCCTAGCGCTAAGTACTGTCTTTCGTTTCGGATTTCACTTTCGCCAACACAATGCCATCTGGGTTCATTTCGAAACGGATCATATCCAGGCTAATAGGGAATATGAATAAAATTTGAGTTTTTATCAAACATTTTTTTATCGAATCTTCATTATCGTCATATTATAATGAAAAAGAATTTTTTTCATTCAGTTATTATTCAAAACCATGAAATATGATAAAAATCGAAGAATTCAGAAGGAAATTCAAAACGCGTCACCGTTAGTCGAAACGGAATGTGACGTCAGACAACAGTGAATTTATAGGGATCGATATGCATACTGTGTTAGTGGTAAAACATTTTTAACCTGAGAGTGTAATCATCCAAACACAATCGGACAATTCACCGAAAATAGATACATTCATGATGACACAATATTTTGCCTCAAATCTCGGTTTTACGTACGCAGAGATCAAAGTGAAAGTAAAACATGTAATACTCGATGTAATTTGATGTATTTGAGTCCATAGCATATATTGGTATTCATAAATGCCTACAGCAGAGATTTATATTATAAATCAATATTCCGATAGGCATGTAAACGAAATAAGGTTAGTAAAACCGCGTTTTCCACTGCTCAATAGCTAATGCAAAACTTACTTCTGACTAACTAACACTGAGCTGTAATGAATAATTACCGTCTTCACTTTCCTATATAAGCCACTGAGTATACAAATATTCCTAAACTTTTATGTACAGAAAAAAACACAACATGACTGAATCTCGATGTTTTCTGTTTTGTGTAATGTGAAAATCAAGAAAAAAATTTCCGAATGGACTAAAGATTGGTAGGTACCTACCTATATCGAAGATTTCAGAAAAATCAGTACTGTTGAAACAATTGAGTAGTTTTACATTAACTTTTCATTCAATTAAATCACGTTCAAATATTTACTATACTGTTCAGAGAAAATACGTCAATTTAGTGAAATACAGCTCAGTTCAGTATATGTAGATTCCTCTTGTAAATATTACGTAATTAATTGTTTTCATTGTGATTTTATCTGATATCAACCCTTCATTTAAACAGTTTGTGTTGAAAACTTGCGAATCCAACCGAAAACCGCAGATGAAAATAAAACGCTTTCAATTGGTTTATCTGGGACATGTCAATGAAGATGAGTTGAACAATTTGTTTTCCAGTAGCGTATTCGTGAAAATGTTCTTGACAGTATGGTCCATAATCGGTAGACGATATCGGTTAGAATTATTTTATTTCTCTGTACACGACTGATGACAACCGTTAAAACTGTAACTAATGACAAATTAACATATGCTAGCCAACTCGTGAAAAAGGAATGTGCTCCCAAGGAAATGCTTCTCCGATTTTTCTTCAATTTAAAATTTTCCTTCATCGAATACACTTATGGGTAAGCTCAGACGGCAAAAAATGGCTAATGTTCTTGAGTGGCTTACTGCTTTGGTAGAACTTACTGTTTTTTTGCATTCATACAGAAAACTTCATTGAACTACTGCTAGCACCTTCAGTGGAAAAACTGTTTTTTTTTTCGCTATTATTTTTCATTCTACTACAGCGATAGATGAGTGCGATGAAAATTGTATTGTACTAGTGCAGTTTTTATATAGTAAGCCATATAGTAGTATAGCTAGAGATTTTTTATGTCAAGTAGATTCAGATCTGGTGGAACAGCGGGCCATTGCTCTTTTCGTATTGCTGTAACCAATATATCGAATAGTGAAAAGCTTTGAACATTCTGTGCAGAAATCTGATGAAAGGAAGAGGTCACGACCCCGATTATATCCCGCAGATCCGCCGTTGTTTTCGTGTATTTCCATACGCCCTATCGACTGTCGGTTACGGTTGACACATTTCACGGGCTGAAATTCGTAACGCGAAATAGAATTATTAGACGATCGATTAACGTCGGGTCGACGCGCGACACTGTAATTTCTCATATCCACAAAATAACGCCGTTAATAAACGATTAATAACGAAACCACCTTGGGAGTAATTAAAAGCTTTCGGATTATTACTTCCAAGTTTGTGATGTAGTATCGCGCGCAGAAACTCTACTCGAAAATTACATCCGAAAATATTTCGCCACAGACAGGATCGGATCGAACGACTTCATTAAGTATACAGCTGTTGCTACTGCTGGGCTGCGTTTAATAATAATAATGATAATGATCGCCAGGGGGTGACGCAGCAAAGTTTTCGGCATCAGTGCCTCATCAGTCAGGGTGATGAGAAAAAAAATAACGCATTTTGTCTATATCACATTAAAACTACTTCTCTTACTGAAACCAGGACGGATATTGATGTCAGTCGATCAAATTTACTTACTAATTGAAAGATCTCTATTTTGAAGGCAAAAATCGAATACCAATCAATTTTATCATAATATCAGAGACTGCTTGCCACACCCATTATTACCCACGGTCAGCATAAGATGCTTCAAGTGTGCATGAATATGATAAATTGTATATGTTTTTGACAAACTCTTTATCCAAATATGACTCTTCAGCCAAGGTCAATGATTTTTAATCACATATGAGTATGAAAATATCCATCCACACCAGAAATTTTTTTGAAAATTCCATTCGTCAGATTGGTACAGATTGGCCCAGAATATTCATATTGTGCTCGTCCCATAATATTATGTTATGCATCATTGTGAAAAAACATGTATTCTGATGAAAAATTGAAAAAAACAATCAAATGAGCATAAATAATCGTTGAAATGAAAACAAAGCCTGCTGTAACTGTCTACTTTGCTCAGTACATTTTGTCAGGTGAAAACCATTTTTTTTTAATTATGACAAATATGTTCTGACAAGTCTGTTACACCGATCGAACCCTGTATTTTGTGTATTCACCGTTATCATTTGTTTTTTGAAGATTTTCAATGATTCATACGGAGGCCTGCAAGAGGAGATTTTTTTACTAGAGATAATGATACACTAATTTCGCATGTATCTCTTGATCTATATCGCAAATTATTTTTATCATGAATTCATTTTTATTGATGCGTGTGTCATCTAATGGTTGTATGGATATTAATTATCGTAAAATGTGCTGGATATCAAGAGTAGAATCACGATTCAATCACAAGGTAATCAATGAGAATAATGTTTCTTGGATCTCGTAGAAAATTGTTATACGGTTTATTATGAAATTTAAAGATATGTCTGTGAACTACATTTGGTCATATTTTTTTCTCTAAGCCTTTTCACTCGTAACACGATTCAATAGAGGACTTCTGCTGAGAAATCAGTGTTGCCAATTCCGAATAAATCCCTAAAAAATTACTAAAAAAATACGGACGCTTTTTTTCATAATTTCCAATTATTCAAAGGTGCTTTACGCTTCGAAATACCCTGTACAATAAACAAAATGGTGCATAATAGTTCGAATTGAAAGATATTGCATAAAAACAAATTTATAGGGACATTAATTTTTTTGGGTACTTTTCTGTCAGCTTTAGCGCCAAATTCAAATTTTAAGGGTACTCTGTGATATCAAAATCTGCATCGATTTGTCAAAAAGATATCGATATTTTCATTTTTATCCAATATTTTTTTTGTATGTTCAGTACAGTGATGGTTCATCGGTGTTATTATAAAAATTGTAAAAGTGGCTCAAGGACCATTAGAAAAAAAAGAGTAAAGTTTTAC
This sequence comes from Zygogramma bicolorata, assembly GCA_032362365.1. Lineage (NCBI taxonomy): Eukaryota > Metazoa > Arthropoda > Insecta > Coleoptera > Chrysomelidae > Zygogramma > Zygogramma bicolorata. The sequence continues at coordinate 211,582 of JAVJAQ010001811.1, read as the reverse complement.
AATTTTCCTAAACCTAAAAGAGATTTAGCTAAGTGTCTGAAATGGATAGCACTAGTGATGAAGGGCCAATACCATATTTATCAGTTCAAGAGGTGAAAATTTAATGGACAATATTAATCATGGGGCAGAACAGAATACCGAAAACACTATTTCCAGTTCAGCTATTGAAAATGTCAATAATGACAATGATGGAGCCATTGTAACAGATATCCAGAACTTCAAAAATATTTCATCAAACATTAATGACTCGAACCTGGCCATTGAAACAACCACCATTCAAGATGAAAAATCTTACGTAGAGTCGTATACCCAGACATTGGAGCTTGTAACAAAACAAAATATATTTTCATATGAAAACTTGAAAAACAATCAAAAACATTTTGAATACTTTGAAAGTCTATGAGAAACAACACAAATGGCACGAACGAGCCAAGACAACAAAAATAAACATAGGTTAGATGTTAGATGGTTCGGAGTTCGGACTTTATATAGATAGGTTATGGTTGATGGTGTTCAAAATCCCCCTGGGGAAAAAATGAAATTCCCTAGCAATTTGTTTTTGCAATATCTGAAGAATTAGACTATTATGCAGTTTGATATCAAATGAATAGTAAATATTGAGGTGTTTTTTATCCTAACATAATGACTGAAAGCAATAAAAAGCGTCAGTATGTTTTTAGTGATTTTTTAGGGATTTATTCGAAATTGGCAATCCTGATTCCTTAACAGAAGTCCTCTATTGATGAAAACATTATTTACAGCAAACGTCAGCCAAATGATTGTTTTTGGTCAATGTATTGTTTTAAAGAAAACATCCCTATTTCAACTAAATGAAACATTTGATTTGATATTCTCTCGGATATTCTGGAAGATTGCCATTTGAACGAGTTTCCCTCTTTCACAACTCCTTCATATCTCCCGTAGTATGAAAATACTCCTGTAAACTGAGCTTCATCGAATAATCCATTAGACTGTCTGAAATTTTATAGGGGATTGCAATTTGATTGTTTGATGTAATGGAATCTCATTGATTTTCGTGCTGTGACAGACTTCATGCTTTTTGGCGTTTCGTAAATTCTGAAATAATAGAATGCTTTCAGAGCAAAACAAAGAGATTGCACACATCCGAGCACACACCAAACCAACAATCATATGCCCTATATGAAAATTCCAACTGTTGTTTAGTGGATTGGTTTGTTTGAAGAGTATTTCATCAACATACCTTGTCGTCAAGATATCTACAATGACTCAGTATATATTCAAATAGAAGGCTGCGTCATCGTTCCAAAGATTGATTTTGTTTTCAGTATGTCGAATGCTATAGGATGATGTTGATGGCGATACCTAACGTTAATAGGTGTTTATCAGGTAGTATAGTATAGATACCAGGTATCTTATAAATTATTGCCCTATTGTCTGCGTTTCTCTTTTATCTTTATCGTGAATTACTTTTAGTCTAGTCTATATTCAATCGAAGATTATTAGTTGATCTAATGTTTTGGAGGTGTTGTTATGAACATTGTGCATTGTGTGGATCGAGGGGAATATTTCATACTCGTCTGGATTTTGATTGGTGCGCTTTGAAAGAAATCGAAGATTTGTAAGTTTTTTTGTTGAAGTTACCTAAGAGAAATTTGAACCATATAAAAACGAAAAACGAAGGTTTTTTTCTGCAACATGCTGTTTTGAAGGTTGCATATAATATATAAAAGAGGAGAATCAATTGTTCAGTTGAAAAAAGAAAAAATTTAAAAATGATCTTGTTTTTCCGAAGAGAACAGCAACAGTCTAGCAACTAACTGTTCAAGACATCCTAGAAGATACATTCATGGAACTTGTCAAATTACGGGGATGAAAATATCTGATAAATTTGTTATTGCCATTTCAATAATGAAAATCGTGGGCGTTATATACAAACGATCAGATACAGGCAGCTACTTTATTCTGTTTGAAGAAATATTTGTATACCTATCTTTAACATCCTCTTCCCACAGTTTCGCTAGGTTTTTTACTGTCCATATTTTTTCAAATAACAAAAGTTCAAAAATCTTCTGCAATAGTCAAATTTCAATGACGTTCAAACAGTACTCAACATTTCAAATAAGTGTCACATGAAATTGTGCATGCACTACGGGTATTGATAGATAGAGAGATAGATTTTTTTTTGTATGCTTTTAAAACAGGAGCGGTTTTATACATCTACTCAGGGGGGGGGGCAAAATAAAAAAATGTACAGAATTGCAGAGGAGCGCGTTTTTTTTATAACCCCAATTTCAGCTGTGTTTTGTTGAACTATCTATTAGCGATTTGCCGCATTAATCTCCGATATTGACAAAGGGCAGGAAAAAAACGAGAAGCGATAATGATAGTACTAAAGCGGAAAAACAATTAGGTAAATAAAAACATATTCTGAGAAAAAGAAAGTTTAGAGTACTTTAAAAAGTGGGTTCAATATTTCTTTTGGGAAATGCGAAAAATCTAACTGGAGGTAAGTCTCGATGTACGTGACTATCTCTTGCAACGCTTACTGGTATTGTAGCAACAATAATTGAAATTTTTCTGATATTTGGAAGAAGTAGAGAATATTTTATTCAATTTTACTTTTCTGTCAGGTGGTTAGATCTATTCAATTCGATCATTATGTAAACCTGATAATATAAAAAAAGAATTGGGTAGTATGTTTAGGGGGGGGGCTCCTGTCGCCCCCCTTCCGGAAAACCGCCTTTGATTCAAAGTGAGATAGAATTTTCTCAATTGCATGTTATCAATTGTCACTTTAGCGCTGATATTGAACATATATCTTTTAATTTTTATTTTGCGGTATAACGTATCATAAAACGGTTTACGACAATAATTCGTCTGGTACTTACTAGAGAAAAGCAGGGCGCAATTCGTCGGACTTTTACGGTTTTCCATAAAATGTTCGGCCGTACGCGTATCCCATGAATATCATCATCAGCGCTAATCTGCCGTTTTTCCTCTATTCGGGTTTTATTTTTATCGCTGACTAACGCTCGAGGTTGAGATTGTGATGAAGATATACGATCAATTTCGGTGGTAGTTTTCAAAGTCTTTATGGTTAAAATAGAGTGAAGTTTCTTGAGAATCATTAATATTTCTACTCCAATGAATGTCTTGAGATTCATAAACTATTATCTTGTTGAGAGGTGCTTCCACGGAACATAGAAATGAATTTAAATATAAATGTAACGGCCGCCTTCCCGTGCAAAATTTGAATGCTTATGGTCAACGACCACAGGCGGTTATTTTGTTCCAACTATAGTTCATTCCAATCCAAGGTTCAGTAGATGTAAACGAAATCACTTGCACGAAATTTTTTGCCGGGGCCGCAATGAGGACTTTATATTATTGTAATGTAGTTTCAATGTATTTGAATTGGGAATTTAAGAAATATGAAGGAGCAAAAACACTGTTAACTGATATACTGGAATAACTGGAATAAAACACAATATTAAAATTACAATGTATTGATTTTATTAAAAGGGTTCGTAGCAGTTTCCAGCAGGCCAGGAGGTGATAAGGCTCTAATCATTGTTTACATGCCCTGAATCTAGGATTGGGATTTAGTTTAGGAGTGAAGATACTGAAACGCAGACTTTCGTGATGGTGTCAATTGACTTTGACGTCTATATGATATGTTAAGCTTTTTGAGGTTTCTTAAGCATAAGGCTGGATTCATGCAGGTACGAAATCTGCAAAATTTGTTCGAATTAAAAATGTTGTAACTGAGAAATGGCCAATGATATTCCGATGTTCGTTCTCCATCTCATTTCAATCGCAATTTCTTTCAGAAAACGTGCCTACATGAACCCTGCTTTGCTTTTGGAATTTGATTCAACGAAATAGTTTTCTGCTAGCTATGATCTGTTTTTTATTCAATAGTAGATGAAGACCATGTTCTCTGAAACAATGTGCGGATAAGTCTTCGTTTATACCAAGAATAACCTAGTGATTTTCGAAACTTGGATCGAGTGAATGAATCGAATTCAAATTTCCAACCCATTAGTAGTAGTAATTGAAGTATAAATTATTCATTCTGTCCTTTACAATATCTCTTCAAGGTGCATTTCCTTTCTTCCTTCAATATATTCCACATCGTGTTATATGGAGAACTGTCATGACGGATAGTCCATTCTAAGGTGGGTCCATTCGTTGAAATGTTTATGTCCACACTTTTCAAAGTCGCATTGCATGTCAGATGGACGTCAAAGTCAATTGACACCATCATAGAAGTCTGCGATTCAGTACCTTCACTACCATGGAACAGCAGACACACTCTGCAACTAACAGTGCCAACTAAAAATACCACCAGAGACTCCATATTTTACAATGGTGGAAAAATGTACAATCATTCGCCTCTGTACATAAGATCTGCCAATATAAATGACTTTCAATTCAGGAAGTTAGTGAAACAATTTCTATCTGATAGATTATACTTTGAATGAATTTTTTGACGATAACTTTTAACTGATTGACTAGCTCATGTTTTTTATCTTCATTAAGGAGCTTTCAAGTTTTACTTTCTATGTCTATTCTCATATGAATTTGACTTCCACTCTTTTATATATACATACTTTTTATAACCTCCATTTTACATTTTTTTGTATGTATTTTTTTTAGTTTTATTTTTATCTTTTGTTATATATCGCATTTTTTTAAGTAAGCATTTACTACCCAAGCTTTGTCAACAAGATTATGTCTTATTGATAAAGCATATTATTATTATTAAAATAACCGCCAACAGCGCCTTCGATGGTTGTTGCCTCTAAGCTTCAGAATTTTAGGCGGGAAGGCGGCTGTTACATTTCTAAATTTATATCTGGCTCCTGTGGCTGAGATCAAAAACCACCATTTGCCTATTTGAACTTGTTTCTGTAGTTTGTGGATGCTATCATTCGTTGCCTTCTTAGGAACTTGAAAATAATCCATAGAACAACGAAATATGGGAACTGACTTTTGGGCTCTCCTCATCAATGTCAAAAGAATATAAAACTGCTATAATCATAAATTCACGAATATAAAAAGAAAATTCTCAAGCACTATGCGAGCAAAGGTCAGGAACTCAATAAACTAGAATCCTCAGAAACTCGCAACATTAATATTGTCGATGCAACATACTGAATACTAAATAATCAAGTGAATTTAGTCTATTCGCCGGTTTTCGAATTAGCGTACCAACACTATCACACGTAAACATAATTCGGGGAATATAGTCATTAATGACCATTAGTCATCACCGACAATTGTGGGGCAAGTGTCAAAGGGATATATAAGTGTATTTTCCGTGCATCAGGTCAGTTCATAGTATTCGGTTGATAATGTCCATATATAGGATGAAACTGCACTAACATTAGTTTCAAGTATAAGTGCCATAAAAAGATAGGAAGTTCAATATATCATTTTTCATATCTTCCTTTAGTCAATGTTGAAAGATATACAGATGAATCCAATGTTTTTTTCTGATTATCTTTCGATCATCACTCGTTCCAGAATATTATAAAATAGTGTGGAATCCGTCTTGAAAGTAGTCAAAAACCACTAGTTATATCTATATGTAAGCTTTTCTACAAGATATTGAGGTTGTTATTTCATTCTGAGGTTGAAGACAAATTTAGCCAGATGCAATTGCATTCTGTTGAACATTTTCAACCACTCGATCTGATTTAGGAATGGAGATACATGGTATCTGAATTTCAAGTTGATAATTCATCTCGTACATGCATTCTACACTTTTTGTATACTTCATGTGATATGAATTAGAAAGAAAATGTCTACTCAATTAGACTTTCTTCCAAGCCATACGCATTACGTATAAGTAATGAGAATGAAAACGTAAATTGCATTCTTTATTGGATCACAGATATTTTTTTATATTTCCAAACTGAATCTTATTGCTATTGAAACTTATTTTCTATGGCCCTCTGCCGATCTTCATTGTTTCCAAATATAATGAAAGCTGATTCATCGGGACTAATATCAATGCAATCATTCCTACAGATATCCAACAGATTTCAAATTTTTTTTTTGGAAAATACTCTAGGGCCAACAATTTTTCTATTTTACCCGAATATTATAAGTTTCTCTGCGGCCACATAGGAAAGTAACACATATCGCACTCTCTACTCCCATGGAAATTAACATTTATTCTCACTAGTGCGGAAAGTACTCTCCACATGGCTGTCAATAAGCCGCCAAACCCGTGAGTCCTGTAAGATTTACAGATGTAATTATGATTTGCTCTTCGTTATTGATATTATTTACATAAAAACATGACCAAGAACTGATTATCTGAAAAAAATGAAGAAAAAAAAATGTGTTGAAGCCGAATATCGAACCCACAGCCTTGCGGTCATCTTACCGGATACTCTATCAACTGAGATCATTCAGATTTGAATTAACGTTATTACAGAAAATAATGAACCGTACCTTTAGTAGGCAATGTTACAACTTACAAATTGTAACAATAACCAATTCACTTTTAATTTTTATGGCTAAAAATAATTCAATTTGTTTCCCAGTTGTATCTAATAAGTACTTATTGTCATTTTTCAAATAAATGTCAATTATCGTTATTTCTTCATTTCACTATAAAAGTTATTGTAAATCAATGTGCACTTTTTAAAGAAATATAGTAGCATAGTCAAACTTATAAGACGTAGTCAGGCAACTCAATATAGACGATCTGATATTTACTTATTGTTCAATAAAATAGGTGGTCGTAGGAAAAATATTGCACGAGGCGTAAGCCGATTCGACAATCCCACAAGTCACTTTCCGCACTAGTAATTTAATATACTAAGTATTGCATCGTAACCAAATATGATTATTACATTCCGCAAATACGAGAAGCGTCACAATTATTATATTCTTTCCATCCCGCTACGGATAATCATCCAAACACGACACTTTCCGTTTCATCCGTGACGATCTGAACAAACGGAATTTTCTCGTTTTCCACCGCATTCTCAAGCAGCACCGGTGCGATGGGGTCAGCAGCGTGTCGCCGGATACCTTTACATGTACGTGACCCGTTCGAATTAAGTTGCTGGAAATAACTTTTTATTTGATCGATGAAAAGAAATTTCGAACATTCCGAATGCACCTTTCTGCTCGAATGTGTGTACTTGGGATTATTGGGGTAGATCACTTTGTATTTGTTTGTTTACCACACCGGGTTCTGTTTGGGTCATGGAGGATTTTTGAAGTTGAATTGTCCATTTTGCGCATAAATACTGGTGTGACTAGACAAAATTTGTTCTTGGTGGCATACATACATAATGGCATAACTACAATGTTTTTGTTTGGCAGCAATAATATAAAAATGAAATGTCAGTTCCACAAGAGGCTAGAAAACGGCTCCCTGCAGCGAGGTTACGGTTCGTGACGTCACTTCCTCTATTGATGCTCATCTGTCATATTTTAACGGTGTTTGCACAGTTCGGTTATGTTCACGAAAGGAGACCCTTGAGTAGAAAGGGTTCAATTAGGTGATGTTTTCTTCTTGGTTGTGTAAATACCTCAAAAACCAATTCACGCAAAGCGTTCCAGATAAAATTAAACGTAAAAAGAAGTGGTTTGTTGCCGCTACAAGAGACATCTTTGAATAGGAGTTTTTGTATTATATTAGCGAAGTGAATTGTATTGTACGATATATATCTATTCCAATAACAAACAATGTATATTGCGTTCTTATATCGTTTCAGTCACTGCACAATGTGAACAACTCAATATGGTCAGACGCATCATGACAATGGTGTGAATGGAAGCAGTAACTACGTTCTCAACCTTTTTTAACGAATAATTCACCAATTAAAACTCAACTGCTTTCTGTCTTGCATTTGTACCACTGTGGTTGATTAAAGTCTGTACACGATGCCAAAAAATCAGAGACCATTCTCGAGATCATTGTAACATCGACTGTTGGGAGTTTGTGTGAATAGGCTTTCGGAAAACTATTGAAGGCAGCACAACAATTTTAATGGTAACAACCTATATCCATCTTATACTCACACTTTCAACTTGAACATGCATCATGAATATGAATGACAGCAGCACTCAAAGCAGGTAAACAACAGCTGTGAAAAGCCCTTGTGCCGTTCAATAAGGGTACTGACGTCACAGAGCGTTCCTTAATTAAAAGGAATGCTAAGACTTCTATATGACTTTCCTGAATTCGAATTCTATTTGGGTTTGTAAAAGGAAAGGAAAAGTAATTGATATTTTCAGTTAGTGAGTGATAATTTTTTTCAAGGCAATGTGATCACATCAGTCCTTTCATTCGCTCAAAGTAGGTGTTCCCACCGAACAAAGATGGGTTTCACAACACTCAGAATATAGCTTAATAGCCTATCCATTTATCGTACAACGCTAATAACAATAGCATTATTCCACATCGTCCTGAAAACGGTTACAAAGCGACGACGATCCTTCTCTTTCGACACACAGCATCTCGCTGAAAAGGTCCGATCGCATAGCTGGGATTCCTCCGGGTCTCACGACAATAATAATAATCCGACTCGTATGCAAACTCATATATCCAAATCGAGTCGTCTATGGAATCGAACGCGTGACGAAACGTGATTGATTACCATTTTGTCAGTTCTCCGTAACGTCATTTAAATAATTATAAGTAACGCTTTTTGCACGACGACGGAGAGCCATAAATCGCCGTGAAACGAACGAAAAAGTACGCACGAATATTGAAATTGTTTTCGATTGATAAACTGCCCGGATGGAGAAATCGTTGTTGGGTATGCGCGAGCCATTTCGAGTGCGACGTTTCGTTCCGCGCCGTGCCTTTTGTATAGCGCTTGTTTCGGTACGCTACATGCAGTACAAATCTTGTTTTTCTAAAAGAGTTGACATGTTTCTGTTGCTACAGAAACGTTGAAACACACTTTTTTCTCACGATGAGAAAAACACTTATTTTCACCGTTCAAAAAATGTTTCCACTACTGAAAAAAATATTTTCACTACTCGAAAGTAGGGGGCTTGAATAACTTAGATTTCTCTTCTAAATAACATAGCAGAACTTTTTCTGTTGCGGTTTTACATTCTTTCTACGACACCATTCTCTAAACTGAGTGTATACTTCTCATACAAGCTTCAATTTGCTTAAACGATGAGATGGGAACCTTTGGTGTAAAAGTATAAACTTTTTCTAGAGATCATTTATCCTAACACCAAACTGATATTTTTGCACTCGACGCGCGTTTCGCTAACAAGGTTAGCATCTTCAGGAGAACAAAATTGATACTCAATAGTAGAATAGTAGAAGATACTCAATAGTATCAATTTTCTTCTCCTGAAGATGCTAACCTTGTTAGTCGAGTGCAACAATATCAGTTTGGTGTTAGGGTAATTGATCTCTAAGTTACTTGGTAAATAAATGATTTGCCAATGCGGCGTTCGCTGCATCTTTTATTTTTTCATTATCGCTATCATCTTAACAAAAATGATAACTATTTTGAATACAAAGAAAAATTATTGATTCGACAATCAATATTTATTGACAATAGCGCGTTTCCATTTAGGATGAGAAATAAAGGAAACTTGATTCATTTATACTTTATAAGGGAAGCTAAATTACACTAAATTTTGAATAAAAATATAGTTGTAGAAGGAAAGTCGTTTTTATTTCATGCGGAAATTTCAAGTTTAATGGCACATTCGAATGATTTTTCGTAAAATTTCGAGTTGAAATGTACATTCTCGTGTGCCATTAAAAAACTCTAAGACCAAAACTCAAAAGAATGAAAATTGAAAATATAAATTTTTCGATTCTGAAATTTTCAAATCTACAATACTGGATTCAGTAGGTTTCGGTTTAGCATTTTTTTTTTTATTTTGGGGAACGACATTGTCGACCTAAACTATAATTCTATTATATAAGTATAAATTTTACCGTTTGATCATAGAACACCCTGAATTTTGAAAAACAATAGAAATCATTAAAGAAGGTAGGCTATTTTCAAGAAGTAAGTATATTTAGAAAATTTGAGTCAAACGGCAATTATTATAATAGAGCTGCAGCAAATACGCCATGTTCATGATTACGCAGAAATGAGTCCCGACAGCTCAACGAGTTTGTGCATCGCTCATTGTTCATGACAAGTTTGTAGGCATTATAGGGGTTGGTTTCCTCATTTTCGGAATTTCAGGAACATGATATGCTGTAGCTATTTCCTAGATTTAGTTCTTTGATAAATTTTGTTTATTATTATCATACATGAATTATTATTATTTGAGAGGCGGAAAAATCATATCTATAACATGGGGGTAAAGTGCCCTGTCCTCCCTTTAATGATTACTGTCCTCCGCTAGGCATCGGGCAGAAAACTTCATCCTTCCTCCCTTGTTATACAGATAGCTATTAATTGCATTATGGTGACTATCGTTTCGAATCCAGTAGCGTAGTCGAAATTTTTTGTCAAATAACATTTTTTAAAGAAATCTTCACGTATAACTTTTGTAATGCTGAACAAATTTTGATTCAGTTACGGACAACAGACAAGATGAACCAAAAGCTACTAAATCCAGTGCTTTCCTCTTGAGTGAGTCACACTATAGATGGCTTTGTTTCCTTGATGCGAAAAGTGAAAATTTTACTGAGCAATTTTCACACGAATGGGGATTATTTCAGCACGAAGCGTAAGCCGAGTACGACAGTCCCACGAGTATGAAAAATCATTTTCGCAAGTAATTTACACTATTTTTCCTTCGACCACCTATTTTATTAAACAATATGTAAGAACATGTATATTGAGTTGTATGATATGTGTTACTTTCCCTTGTGTTGTGTTCTGTGGAAAATATAATTTCCATCAGAAAGTAAGAAAAAAGATGCCTAATGCTATTTCACGACAACAATGTTCATCCCCATAATAATGATTGTACACTATGGAAGAGATTTGTGGTTTTTGAAAAAGAAACTGAGTACGTCCGTTTGGAACTGAGCTGTTTTGATTGCGTTGTTGGTGGGGTATAAGGGGTATAAGCAAGATTGCCGATTGGTGAAATAACGTTCCGAATAAAAGAAGAAGATTCAGTCGGAAAAATGCCAAGAGATGAGCCGAGTGTTTCGCCGACTTCGTCTCCTTCTGATTAAACAGTTGGTCACTTTTCGACCTGAAATGAAGTTATAAATAAGCGCATTTTCTCTGTGTTGGTTTCCTGTGACCAAGCAAAACACTATTAAAATGAAAGGCATTACTTTTTATAGTCCCCTCATGAGAATCATTATAAATCAATAAAACCGGCCATTATCGTCCGAGTACAATTTCGACCGACCTTGCACTAGATTCCCGCCTGGCGAAGTGCACGGAGCATGGAACAACAACAGTACCGCAATGGTTTTCATCGCCCACGCTTTATGTAATGATTCGTTTTATTGCGGCGCATTCGATGATTTCGAACGAAAACATAATAATAATCTCAATTTATTTCCATATGAATAGTACATAGAAAATAAGTCATACAAAACGTGCAAAACAATAGGTCTAAAAATAATACAGTAAAAAAATAAGCACTATTCAGTACACAATATCGTATCCAATAGGTAATGGTCATTAACAATGTGCTAAAAGTAGTAATCTGGGAATATCTCAGTTTGTTCTTGAAGTGATTAAAAATGTGACTCATTTCAGTTTCATCCACAGAAGGGCATTGAATAAACGACATGCATTGAAGTAGAGAGTAATATGTTTTTTAGATTTCAGATCTGACTGCGTGGAGAATGTGATAACTTTCTTGTTCTACTTCCACTATTTTGAACCATTCATTACGTATTTGACAGCTGTTAGGCTATTAATTTAGAATATACGTGTATTTTCAATTAATGGCGGCCGCATCCGGAAGTTTTTTTTTTTAAATGATAGGATATGTAACATTTGACCTGATAAATTCATCTCATGATTTCATTCAATTGTCGAAAAACCGAATTCAACGAATTTTCGTTTCAAATCCTTTGTAAAATTGAATTAAAAATGATATTTTCAGGAAATTTGTGTTTAACTGTTGGTGGATTGGAACTATATATAGTTATATATCCATGAATCAAGCAATTTTTACCTACTTGCTGTCATCCAGTGTCTCGTCATCATTGAATATGAGGGATAACGAAGAAATTTGTTTTACACCGACAGAAATTTACCATAAAAGTATGAAGTATAAAAATTATAGTACGCAACTGGTGGATATGACTGATTAAGTGCTCTCGCGAATTTTTTTATATGCAGAATCACACGAAAGGGAAGCCCTGTAATTTTCAAAGAACACCGCGTGAATCAATACGGATCAACATTCACTTTGAATTTTTGAGTCTGTAAGCCTCGGGATAAACCTCTCTCGGCAAGGAGTTCCAAAGCTCAGCTGTCCTATTCTGTACTCGTCGGGTCATCCGTGTAGATTTTGCCAAGAGTGGGACGATTGATAACAATTCAGAAAAGCACCGACCGTGAAAATATCTATAGAAGGGAGACAAGTCTCCGAGCAAGTCTCTGACCCTTCTACGATGCTCCAATGAAGTGAGCGAGTCTGTGAGCGAAGAATCACCAATACCAACAAGACGAATTGCCTTTCTCTGAATAGAATCGGGAAGCCTCAATGAATGTTTTGATGCCAAACTCCACACATAAGAACGTATTCCAAGACTGGTCATATCTAAGCCTTATAGATCATTAGACGCTGACTAGAAGTGAAGTATTCCTTCGCACGAAATAGAAATCCAAGTTTCTGGGACGCACCCTTAGGCAATCGATCTCACAAGGTTTTCCCTTGAGAGATGATTACTGATCGTAATTCCCAGCATCGAAATACTTGACTTTGTAGTAATAGTTACTCCTGACATACTGGTTTTCCTAGCATTAAATTCCACCAAGTTCATGTTACCCCATTTCATTATTTTTACCAAGTCATCGGTAATTTTATTGACGTTAATGTTTCTCTGAATTTTTTTTCTCGATCTGGTCTAGGGACTCTGGAAGAGAAACTAGTATGAAGAGTACTGTCATCCGCAAAACTATGCAGTGAACAAGATGTTTTCTCGAGCAAATCATTGATATGAAGCAGAAACAAGGAAGACGCCAGAACTGAACCTCCTGCTCAAACTTTCTCTCGTGTGTAATAGACTGCTTATCCTTCTCGTTACTAATATAGTATTAACAAAACATGGTATATCATACATACGTTGTTACTGCTTGTCTAACTCTTGACAATACCTTGTCTTGGCATCGACACACAGATCACCTTAGGAATAAGTTAGCTATATATGTTCTACAACTTCAAAACATCACCAGCTTTGATGTCTTGAAAATAACATATTTTTCGTTATTCCATTCGTATATAAGTTACGGTTTAATACTTTGGGGTAATTTTCCTAGCTCTTTGAATATCTCTAAATTACAAAAAAAAGCCGTTAGAATACTGGGAGGCGTGGGCGACAGAGAACATTGCCAACCAGTATTCAAAAAATTACGTATCATGCCTTTGCCAACATTGTTCATTTTCCACGTCTTGCTGGAAATCCATAGAAAAGCTAGTACTTTACTTAAACAAGCTGATGTTCATTAACATCTAACAAGAAATACTGGTAAAATCCGTACAAATCGGTACCTCTTAACAGAATCCCAAAAAAAATCACTGGACTACAATCTTTATAACTGCTTACCTGATGAATTGAAAAATCTTAGTATGAATAAATTCAAGAAATCTATCAAAAAACTGCTTTCAAATAGTTGCTTCTACTCTGTCTCTAAGTATCTAGGGCATTTCAAGAAAGCGCGTTTATGATAAGCGGCCCAAGACATGTTACATACTCTCGCGCCCAAGTTTGATTTTGAATTGTTTGTTGTTGCTCTTTTTTTTTGTCTTTTTTTATACAATATACTCGTATTGGCTTGTGTTGTATACTATCACGTTCAACATAATTGCTATTTTTTTTTGTTATATGTTTCAGTAATTGTATCGACCTGCTACAAACATTGTGAACGTAAAGTAATTAAATAAACTTATCCATCTATCTATATATCTATCTACACATATACCACAAAAAGCGCACTCGGCACAAGGCAGTCCTCTTCGATACGTTAAGCCCTCGATGAGGTTCAACACTTTTTTCGTCGGAATTAAAATATTCCATTAACAATTATTATCATGTATTCATAATATTTTTCGAAAACGATTGGGAGCGACGGGGCCGAATGCTAATTGAATCCGCGTGAATTATGATCGTCGATGCGTCCACGTGCGTCCATTAATTTAAAACGCGTATATACGGTGTGTGTTATAATGAGCTTCCATCGGAAGTTCGAGATGAATGAGTAAAGCGCTAGAAGAATTACCTATTTTTTGTTATTTATTATTATATTATAGTTATCACAGATTCTAACAAGAATTCCAGTTTCGGTGACTTCCCCGAAAAATTGTGAATATTGTGTTCGGTGGATAAAACGGATGTTTTGATAATAGTTAACATTAGCAGTAGCTTTCCACGTTGGACGTGATTACATTGTTATATGAGTAATAAGTATATTTTACCTCTTTGGTACTGGGTGAGGCAAAACCTGAAGGCATTTTTCCTCGATTTCATTTTGCTGAATATTTCACATTGCAATAACAAATAATACAAGAATATGAAACTATCGAACATTACAACTTTTTGTAGAGATCAATTACCCTCACACGAAAACGATATTATTTGCACACGGCGCACGTTTTGCTAACGAGGTTAGCATCTTCAGGGGAAGAAAATTTACTCTAAATCTAACGACTACGTTCAGCTAAACTACATGCAGAATTTTTTGGTCCGATAAAGACTTCGACTGTTACTACTAATTATTCTGATCAATTTCTCAACGAGGAACTAAACAGTGGGCTAGAAGAGATACGCCCTTTGGCATCATTCAGATTGTTCTTACATTTTGCTATTTCTACACTCTTCAAAACATCGAAAAGTCTAGTATTATGCACATCCTCAATCAGTGTTGTTGGGATGATTGATATCTACAAAAAGTTATCAATTTTACACCAAGGGTTCCAATGCCATCGTTTATATCGGACATTGACTGAATTCTGGAGAAATATTTCAACAAAGAAACTGAAGTACTAAGGTATTTACTATATACTTGTGTTTTCACTCCATATAAAAGATTGTCAGCAAATCAGACGACCGATCTGGCCTTCTTGATCAAGAATTGATGACGTAGACCGTAGTAACTCGAAAAATTCGCCAGGTATCGTTACTCTCGCAGTCGAGATGACAGTCATGTGCACGTCCGTCCTGTGTTGCCAAGTGGCTATGTCTTTGCGAATTCTGGTCTATGTGCTGAAAAAATTAGTTGATTGTTGATATTTTTTCATTTAAGCAATATAATATTGTGATCTCAATTCAGAAGTTCGGTTTAGAAGTAGTTTCACAATCCAGCCGAATATTATTCACGTTAATGCGTGTGAGCGAATAGGAGTGAGAATTGTTATAAAATTGTATGGATATGTGAAGTGAGAAAATGCCATTTTTTCTGGTGAGTGAAATCATTATCATTTTTTATAATCTTCTGGTTTGAACTGAAAATATCTGAAACACATATCACTGCATTTATAGAATATTCAGAACGCGTGCACACTCTACAATGTTGTTGCCAGCAAACTTCTCTTGTGTATTTTTATGATCACTACGAAATTTTTTTAATGGTTATTGAATATACTAGAACGTAAGATTATTTTTAGAGGTGGATCATTGAAGATGGAGTTTGTTTTCATCAAACTTCAGATTGATCTCGCGTTCTGTTCTCTGTTCTAACCAAAAGTGATCTGTATTGGCAACAACGTGGTAAGCATTATACATATCCAGCATGTTCATGTATTTCAATAATTTTGAGAATTGAAACTGGACGAAAAAGACAATTTGCCAATAAATCCATTTTGATATGACTTACTGTGGTGGACTTACTAGTGGTCTCGGTAGTGTAGTGGTTAGCATATCTGCCTATCAAGCGGAAGGCCGGGGTTCGAATCCTCGCCGGACCACCGTGCTGGCTAATCGCACGTTAAAAGGTAAGGCCTTGTTGATCCATTGCTCGCACAAGTTTCGACTTTTGAGGGTTGACGTTCATCAGCTGGTTAACGGAACGAACAATTTTAGAACTGTATTTTTCAAACACAATTATATGTTTTTGACCAATAAAGAAAACTTTTCGTAGAGCTCGATTACCCTAACTCCAAGCTAATATTTTTTTTATCGGCGCGTGTTTCTCTAACAGGGTTGGAATCTTCAAGAGAGGGAAATTGCTTCTCGATAACCTGTTATTATCGGTTATAATTGCACGAGTGCATAAAAATTACCGATGATTTTGCAAGAAAGCATGATAACTAAAAATTGCAAGTTTATTTTCATATTTTGGCGAAAGAGCCAATGAACGAGAGCTCTATACAAAATATGAAAATAACCGAATGCAAAATTATCTGGTCATTTTTATGCACGAATGTAATTCTTTGGAATATTCCACGAATGAAGAAATTCGCAAGGAAATGTTATTTTTTGTTGATTTATACTCTCCTCTATAGATTGTATGGAGTACTCACCTAAACGCGAAATGTTTTTCTATTTTTGAAGTCTATCTGACATTTATTTGTGTTGTTGACTGACGTCTAGCGATACGGTTTCAAATGTGTTGTTATGGGACTTGATACAATGCAATTACCGCTCTAAGTTTTCGATAATTGCATTGCTCTTATGGGACATTTTATATATGAGGGAAATATTCATCTACACACCCTTTGCGCTCGAATATATTTTTATATATTTTTCAGTTACCTCTCCACCAAAATTTCGATGTAATCTCTTTGTGAAACACACTGTATAGCTAAATTTTTCCAAACCGAACCGAATGCTAATCGAATCCGAATGAATTATCATCTCCGATGCATCCGCGTTCGTCCGCTCATTTGAAAAGAACGCACTCGCATGCGATATATCTTGACGGAACGAAGAAAACTCATAACAATTAGTTTCGAACGTCGAGAAAAAAATCGTTGGCCAGCACTTTGTTCCTACACTCCTTATTAGAAATCCCATAAAGAATTATACAATGGCAGAGTTATCTGAGTTATGTCGGGACATTTACATATTTATGTCATGGGTGTAGAGATTTTAGTTTGGCGCGAGAGGGGGGACGGGCATCGGTGCACGCTAGATTGATCTGTGGGGGGATTGCGGGAGGTGGGGCGGCAAGTAATTTCACACACCTTCGTCGAATAGTTATTGTGTTTCTTCGACGTTGTGTGCATTTTTTTAAGGAACGCCCCCGGTACTAGAGTTACGACTTTGTCGATAGTATCGATAAAAATCAGGTTTTTCTTGTTTTCCATCAAATGGAATCTTTCACATGAATGAAAAGAAATTAACAGAATCAATAAATGGGTTCATATAACAGGCATCTTCGATAGTATTCATAAGCTGCTTCAACTCAAATACTTAAACATATTTCCTTTAAGTTATAATCGATTTTTTAGTCTATTCGCGTTGAAGATAGAGTCCGTGTAAATAATGCATCTAGCATGATAAGCACGTGGATAGTGCTCGCGTTTCGATTGGCTCTCTGTGATATAGAAGAACGCATAGAGTTGTATTAGACTAGAACAGTTTAGCTGTGAATAGTTAATGCATGAGTTACTTTAGTCAATATGTCCAGTACAGATAAGGATAAATTTGATAACAATGTCGTATCAAATGCTAATAGTCCTTGAAAAAGAATAAAGATAAGGCATTTGAGTAATATTCAGAAGAACGTGATCTCAACGTATACAAAGATGAAGTGCATAAAAATCCCGAAAGTTTGGTTGATCATATTCTTACGAAAGTAGCCAGTCATACAGGCGTATGTAAAGCCAGTGTATATTAGTATTGTTCGTTGATTTTTTCAACCCAAAAAAGCAAATGAGTCGATCTAAAATTGTGGATTTTGTAGATGAATACAATGAAAACGACAAGTATCTCTTTTCAGTAGTTCCAAGTCCTGCCCTGATCCAATCGACTTACCACGTGTATTTGTTTACGAGCACTCTATCTTCAATGGGAATGCACTACATTCCATCCGCAGGGCTGAAAAGATAAGCACAAACAGGCAGGTTCTTTTTGACTGAAGACGGTTCTAGAACAGTTATGAGATGAGTAGTCGCAGAATCATCTATCAGGGGTCAGCTGAAAACTGATGAAGAACACTTCATCAATTTATATCTTACCTCTAAACATGTTTTTTCACCGTATATCGAGAGGAAATCATTAGTCCAAAACCTATAATAATTGTCAAGTTACATAAATGAACGATAGTTGCGCAGCTCCTGTTTTTCATTCGACATGTGGATAGAAGTTTCAATCAATATCAGTGGTGGAATTGAGTTGAAGTCTTGGTCAAAATGGCCACTATCACGATGATGAGTTCATTCATTGTAGAGACAGCCAACCATATATGGAAATATCATTTGAAGGAGTGGATTCTACGGATCGATGGCATTTGTGGATTCCTTCCCAAATCATTCCCTTTCTCACTGAGGTCGTAGCTTGAATGACACATTTTCTCGATCATTTATAAAGAACACCAACACTATCGGACATCATCAATATATTGATGGTCATTTTATAGCTTACATTTTCATTTCCTATACAAACTTTTATTATTATTTATTCCCTTCAGAGAAAGAAACTGTCGTGCATTGTCGAGTGAATGGAAATATCGACATCATATTGTAGATGGCGCGACAAAAATGCTTCAAATCCCTTTAACATATATTGACTAACCAATTTCTCTAGAATAGAATATCATGCAACGATCATGTAATAACCATCACATAAGAGTTGCATACGCTATTTTATCTACACCCGATAAATAGTGAAGAACTACAAATATTTTGTTCATATTTGTATTGCACACAATAATACTAATTGATCGAATTTCTTTGAAAAATTCTACAAAATTGTAATTGATGGTATTACTTCGAGAAATAAGTCGATGAGAAATAAAGAGAAGATCAAAAATTTAAAAAAGATTACTCGAGGCCGGAATCGAACCCATGTCTCTTCCAACTAGTCCAACTAGCTAATATAATCTCAGCGCCTTAGACCGCTCGCCTACTGAGAGCTCAGAAAATTTGATTGAAAAGATAAAGCAATAAATTATGCATTCGTCTAATGAAAAATTTAATCATTCTAACTGTATGTCTGCCGGTGAAGGTGCCGAAGGTGATTCTTCCATATCGCTGGTATCAGACATTTTGTTATGATTATCGAAGTTTGGCTATATTCTTCAAAAATTCAGTACCTATACCGATTTTGACTTGACGAACGTCAAATGCAGAGCATGCACATCATGCTTGATTGAAAAATAATGGGTTTCTATTGGTTGAAAATCTGTATCGTAACGGATTTTATTATATAACGGGTTGTGAGCATATAAGTGTATTATTAGAGTACGGGTGTAGATAAACAATGCTATCGCCTTTGTTTATAAAGAAATAGGATAGTTGGTCGATGCTTGTTTTATAAGGATTCGAGGTGTTTGTGTTACATTAAAAAGTCGATATTTCTGTTCATTTGGAAATGAGTGACATTTTCCTTATCTGAAGGGAAAAAATGGGTGCCAGTTCTATTTGTCTGTTTTACTGAAATGTTGAAAAAAGTAATAATAGTTGATGATAAAAGTTTAATCAGGTAATTAAAGTTTTGGCATTAAAATAATCAAAACATGATAGATCCACTTATGTTTCTGAATTTATTGCCATCTAATGGCTTTATGTATATGGAATCCAGAAAATGTGCAATTAACGCTAAGAAAAATGTAAGAAAATACATACTTGAAAACGAACTCACTAATGCCATCTACCCAAGGTATATAAAAAAATAACGCCATCTGTTGGATGTATTACAACACAAACGACCTGCTAAAGAAACATCGTCGACAGAATATGCCGACCTCTTTCATAGAAGGGTCTTCTTTGATGACGACGACAAAACGAACCCCGGTTTTCCATTACCCGCTTTTATTTCGCTACAAAGAAACAAACCTATAATTTTCCGCGAACATCCAAATAAGCGCCGAACAAAAAGAGCGATCGAAAGTAAACTTCAAGGAGTGCGAGCAGGAGACGTGTTCTCCCGAAGACGGATGTTTATTCGAAAAGTTCATCACGGGATCCGTGATATTCTCTAAACAAACCGCACGCCGTATATCAGCATAAGTGAGGAGTGTGTATGACATCCGAAGTTGGAAAACTAGAAAGATCGATTTTTAATGGTCTTCCTAGTTACTGCCGGGGGATGAGCTTCATTATTCCAAGAAAAACATAAAGGCAGAGATAATGCCCTTCCGCGAACATGTATACGGGAAATTGGTGGATTTGGTGCCCTGGAAACGAGGAATTTATCATATGAGGTGGAGCCGAGTCGCAGTGGCGGGATTCGGATTCAGTTCAGAGGGGGTATTTTTTTGTGTGTGAGGTGCGTGCCAAAGTAATTTTCATTATACAGGGAGTTTTCAAATTCGAAATATTCTTTTTCTTGAACATAGAATTTCATTATTTTTCGTTTTTAGGGCCCACTTATATCAATTTTGAATTTGAAAATCGAAAAAATTAGAAGCGTTTTTTTTATCTGATCGATATTGAAATGATGCCCAAATCCATTTGCCAGTGAATAAGTAGTAAGGAATATAATTCGAAAAGTTTGTTATGTGATCATTCCTCCAAATCAAATTCAAAACTTCAATCGAACTTCTGACTACCACATAGCATCTAGCATGTTTCCTAATATATTCCAAATGTTCTTCTCTTATAACATTTTTCTACAAATGTCAAAAAAGTAGACATTTTTTTGTTTGCTGTGGATTCAGCGACTAAGATTCAACACCTTTTTCAAAATGAAAAAAAATCTTTTATTTAGCCATTGAATTTTTTTTACTGCTGGGAAAATATCGTCCCAAATCGATGTTTTCCTTCATACTCAAAAAGCTTTTAAGCATAGAATAATGTGAGGGGCTTAAACACCTTTGATTACTATTTTAAGTAACATAGCAGAGCATTTTCTGTTATTATATTCTTTGTACGGCATCATTTTTTAAACAGTGTACACTTTTTTCGTACACAAGCTTGGCAAATGATTTGCCAATGGGGCGTTCGCTGCATCTTTTATTTCTTCATTATCGCTGTCGCCAGAAATGATCATAATCCTAACAAACATAATAACTATTTTGAACGCAATGGAAGAAAAATTATAGATTTGAAAATCAATAATTATTGAAAATTGCGCATTTCCAAGATGATATGAAGAAATAAAGGAAACTTGACTGATTAAAACAGCTATTTATAGAAGAGGTTAAATCACACTGATTTTTTTTTTTAAATTTCAAATGAAAATACAGTTCAGTCTCTGTCAAAAATTTACATTTTCGTGTAATACAGAAATGACAATTCCAGAATAACTATTTTAATGATGAACAGATTTCTATGAAATCCTGAACAGTTATAAACCATAACCTTAAACCAGAGTAGTTAAAATTTTAAATAAACTTTCAAAGTTGAATTGGAAGGACAATTGAATGGCATATTTTTCAAATTTAATTACCTTATAAAAGTTTCTATGCATTAGCACGTTATTACGATGTTCCAAAATCACGTGAATTTGCGATAGGGTCTGGTGTATTGATGAAAAATCGCATTTTTTTCTATTTCTCACAATTGGAGATAATAAAAATAGTCCTCGATATGAGTTATACTGTATAAAATTTTTCTTTAAAGGGTTCTGGGAAACTCCTCAGAAGCCCATTTCAAGAGCTTGTGCGAGCAAGAATCCGAACCACTTTGACTCTATAACTGTATGATAGCGAAAAGATAGACTGCAGAAAAAATTGGAAAATTCAAAAGTCGAGATCTCCGGGATGGGGTACCCCATGCGCCCCTCTTCATATCTACCACTGACGGGTTGTGGGGGTGTCGTCTGACTCTGAAGAAATCTTTGCGACGTTTTCTTCGGAAAAATAGGTGCTTATCGTCATTATTTTTCCAAAGGGTTTCCACAACGTGAATAAACTGTTCGTTGTTCGAGCTATGACATGTCTGTCGTCACTGAAAAACTTTTTCGTTCTTTGGTCGCTTTCGCGGTATAAGATGGGTGAAATAGGTTTTATTTCGATGCCATATTTTGCTGTTGCGTTCTCTGAAAGAGATAATGTGACTGGGAATCCGTTCAGAATCTTGTATCACAGAAAAAGGAGAATTCTGGGGTTCAGCGTCAAATCGAAAAAAATGCTTTTTCTTGTCCGAAAATAGTTCATATCGTACGTTTTTTTTTTGTGAAAATTCCGTTATGTAAAGTTATCGATCGTTCCACCCTTGGCAACATCTACACGGATGACTCGACGAATTCCCACCCTTGCTCAGGGATTTTTTTTAATAGAACTGCTGAGCTCTGAAATTTCTTGCCGAGAGATGTTTTTCATGAGGCTTACAAACTTCAAAATTTCTGAATGAATATTCTCTGAGCATTACAGGGCTTCCCTTTTGTGTGAATCTGCATATAAAAAAAAGATGACACCTATGGTGGATCGAAACAGGTGTCTGGCATTGAATTTGTGGATTTAATGCTTTGTTGTGTCTGATTCATTAACCTTTTTTATTAGGCAAATGAAATTTTCATCGAACTACCACCTCATCTAGAGAAGAAAGAGGTTCTTCACTGAATGGTACACAGAGCCCTTTGAAAAAATCGAGGAAAAAGTAACTGAAATTATTCCGAATTGCTCAAATCAAATTGAATTGAATATTCTGGAAATAGTATTATTGTTTTAAAGTGAGCATAAATTGTCAACTTTTGTGCTGTGGCACTACTTTCATATTCTGAATCAATAAAATTGTATTGTGAAAATTAAAACAAAATCTCTCAGGCATTTTCTCTCCCTGTGGAAAAAAAGATTTTATCAAGGGATGGTATAGGATATAGATATTGTTTTACGAGAGAGAAATCATATAAATTTCACACAAGTATGAAGTGGGCGAATGCTGCAGATCATACGAGTGGGAAATTAGCATTCCATACGAGATATACACTCTACTTTTCTACGGCTTTAGCAGATGATAATAGTGAAATTGTTTTACAAATAAAATGGACTCCAAGGTGAATGTCATTTGAAATTTCCATTTAGGTACATTAAATAAATGAATAGAAATGTAATTGTTTGAAATTTGGCATTTCATTTTTTTTATTAGGTGAGAAAATGAAATTGAAGATGTACAATGTACCCCATGATCTATCAAGAACAGTTGAGATATAGCAGTTTCGGGAGTATTTTTTTGGATTTGCATCTCCGAATAAAAAGTCACGGACACCCTCGGTTGACATGCGTATATCATTGTTTGATATTTTCATAAAAGAAAGAAAGGCTCCATCTCAAAAAACTACATCGTTGAATCACATAGAATTCACTATTTTTCATTGTCTCCACAAAATATTCATGTTCCTGAATATCACTGATTGTATTTGTGAAACGAATTGCTTTCATAGAATTAAAGTTGGATAAATGTCTCATCAAAAAACATTGTCAGTAAATTATGATCAATCTCAGTTGATTGAATATCGTGGTGATTCATTAGTCAATTAAAGATCGTCACATATTGGAAAGGTCAATTGATTCATTGTAACACAGATAAATGTCAATGATTTGAAAATCGCAAACCTCGTTACATTATGTAATGTGAGAAACAGATATACATTTGTGGAATAGAAGACAGAATGCATCAGTATAACGGCTCGTTGTCAATATTATTATGAGCGAATGATTACTTTCAAAAAGTGATTTAACGAATCCCATATCTCAGAAAGACAATTCACGACCAATCATTGTCAATTAAATTAGGCCTTTCATACAAAATGCGGGAAAATGAATTGGAACTATCGAAGTTGAAGTTGATTCAGTTTCAAAACATATAGTTCCTTTGAAAATGTTCTAACGTTTATAAATGAATGATTGTTGAAAAGCGATTATTTTTAAAATGAAACAGCTTATGTGAATCCATCATTCAAAGCGTTCATCGAAATCACTGTACATTTCACGAACGATATAATGATTCACACAAGTGGTATACGTCACGTAAAACTGCAGCTACTGTTTTTCGTTTCGAAATGCAATCCAATCATTATAAACTGACTTTTTCCGATAATATAGTTCCCACTCCACGAGCTTATGTCCTCGTCAAACCGATGATGGGACCATATAGTAATATTCGGCCCAAAGCCGGGGCGAAATCCCTTTCAATTGTCAGCAGTGAATGGAATATATTGAATATTAACATTTAAATGGGAATAATTATTGCCTCGATTGAGAGTTGGAAGCGCAGTAGTAAGCTTTTGGTAAGGATAATGTGAATTCGGTCGGTCCTTTGATGTGTTATCCTGTCTGCTCGACATGGCGGTGGATTTTTTTTTGTGGAAGGGTACGGGGTCGTATTTGATGAGGTTGGGAAACCGCATATGATATATGATTGTGTTCTGTGCCGATGTTGGAACTTTCGCCAGACTCCTGTGTTTGGCTAGTATATACGAGGGGTGTACCGAAAGTGGACGAGGATTGACAAGAGATGAATTCTGACAACTGATTTCTAAAGAATAATATAATAATAATGAGTTTATTTAGCTATAAAGCTACTGAATACAATTATCTTATAACATGGAATGTAAAATATTGATTATGAACATTAAAAATACAATGGAATATATTATTTTCACAAGATTATTTCAGTCTATGATATTTATTCTGGATACGAAAAATCCAAATTTTTCAGAAGTCAATGTTCGTTTTGACAAAATTTGTACACATTTTTCTAAAATTTGTTAAACTTCCATAATTTTTCATTTCTATCGGCAATTCATTGAAAGTTTTCAAGCCTTTATACAATAGTTGATTTTGTCCAAAATTTGTTTTATACCTTTTTAATTTGATATCATTGGAATTCCTTGTATTATGATTTGTGTTGTAGCTAGTGAGTTCCAAGTTGTCTTTCAGGTATTTTGGAAGCATGTTATTTTTCAATTCATATAAGAATATCTAAGTATTCAGATATAATCTCTGTTCAACACTCAAAATTTCAAGGGATTCATGCATCCATGATACTTTGGTATAGATATCTTTATTTAAAACTACTCTCAGAGCCCTGTTCTGTGATTTCTGTAAAATTTCCATCTGAGTTTTATTCAGAGTGAATAATATTGTTGAACAATATTGAAAATGGGATTCTATTATAGATCTGAATATTTTGAATTTTGTTCAATTTGTTAGGTGTTTTCCAATTCTTGATAATAATCCAGTTTTTCTAGCTATTTTTCCTGAAATATATGTGAGATGCTCATTAAAATTTACTGAATTATCTAACAACACACCTAGATATTTGAATTCAAAAACAATTTAAATTTTTTCATTGTCAATGAAAAGAGATCTTGAATTTTGTACTGGTCTATTTGAAAGTATCATGAATTTTGATTTACCTGGGTTCGGTTTAAGTTTATTGAAATTCAACCAGTTTTCCATATATTTAACATCTTTCTCTAAGGAATTTATTATTTCATCTATTGATTTTCCAGTAACATATATTAATGTGTGATCAGCAAACAATTGTACTTGACAATTTTTGATTACTTTATCAATATCATCAATATATAAAATGGATAATAGTGGTCCCAAAACAGATCCTTGTGGAACACCGTGTTCTGACAAAACATAACTGGAAATGTTGTCATTAAATTTTGTGATTTGTAATCTATTTTCGAGATAAGATTCAAACCAATTTATCACCTTATCAGTGAATCCCATTCTGTTCAATTTTTTCAAAAGAATTTCTCTATTAACAGTTTCGAATGCTCTTTTGATATCTAAAAATAAAACTCAAACTATTTTGCCTTCATCAATCGATGACTTCCAATTATTCAGCAACGTTTGTAATTCAATTTCATATAAATAAGTTTTTCTAAATCCAGCTTGAAAATCTGTAAGTAAATCATGAGTAGTCCGATTCTCAGTAGAAAACGATGTTCGATAAATTGATTGACTTATCGATCTAAGTATCAAGCCCCCTTTCCAAACGAAAAAATAAAGTTGATACCCTCCTCTCGCGAGTTACGTCACACGAATATTCGTTTCACGACCTTGTCTTTTTCAAAAGTTGAGGGCGGAACTCTCTACTGCCGTACTGTACAGATTTATTGGAGCGCTGTAAGATTTATACACCGGAATCCAGGACAGATCACTGGATCGTCATAAAGCTATTGGACTGCATTGTTCAAAGCTGAAATGAAAAAGTTGAAAAACAAACAATGTGCGATCTTGATTACAACAATTTATAACAACAATTTACTGAAAAATGAGAAGGACAAGGTAAAAACTTGTCTAGCAAAAATTTATACCTAAAAAAATAATATTTGCATAGTATCTTCAATGTTAATTCATTGTTATTTCACAAAAAAATGAGTTACCGCAAAGAATTACCATTTCAAACTATATATACTGGCTTTTTTAAAGTCCCCCCCTTTCATTTTTTGAGCGGGTCAACTCAAAAAAATTAAGTCGGGATAATAAAATCGATGCATGAATACTATATGTAGGAGTGAAATTGACAGATGAAAATCTCGAGATGGCGACTGTGCGTCACCTGGAAAAAAAATTTATGAAAAGTGGGTCTTGCGATACATCCTTTCGAAAAGTTTATTCTTATGTCAAGTTCAAGGCAACCATTTCGAACATCTTCTGAACTGTAATTATTAAATGTTCCGTTATTGTTAATGTAGTGGTTGAAGATTTGACTCAATATTCTAGGGTTGTACAGTTTTCGTCAGCAGCTTCAAAAGGATGTGTCACAAGACCCCCCTTTCCATTTAATTTTTCCCCAGGTTACGCACAGGCGCCATCTTGAAACTTTCATCTGTCAATTTCACTTCAGAATATAGTATTCATGTATCGATTTCATGATTTCATGATCTCAACTTTCAATTCTTCAAGTTGACCCGTTAAAAAAATTAAAAGGGAGAAACTTAAAAAAAGCTACTGTATGAATTTTATAATAATTTTTTTTTTATTTTCCTTTTTTTGTTGCGAAATATGAACGATTCAATAATAAATGCATGCAAATATCATTTATTATTTTGCTTCAAACATTTTTTTCTCATTTTTTTTTGTAGATGTTAAAATTTGTTGTGATCATGATCGCACATTTTTTGTTTTTCAACATTGTTATTTGAACTTTCAACAATGCAGTCGGACAGTTTTCATGAAGACTCATCGACCTGCCCTGAATTACGTGATTTTACAATTTTTACGCTTACGGCACTTCACTAATTGTAGACGAGATTACAATCTTGTTGAATTTTTTCTAACTTCGATGATTCCATTTATTTCATTCAGCCCTTATGGAAATATCACAGGAAAAAAAATCCAGTGTATGAGAGTTTTCAATAATACTCGTTGCATTTTCCTTCGTGAAAACGACCTTTTCTGAGCGTACCGTCGTCACATCGTCATTTCTATTTCGAGGGGTCGGAGATGAAAGAACGCACTTTCTTTGATCAACTTCGCAATATCATCGTCTATTGTATTATTCACGCAGTTATCGAAGTACGTTGCAGGGCACTCGCGACCGTTCGTTCCCCATCAAGTGCATTGATTATTCGATAATTAGGGCACCAGTTTTGATGATTCACGACAATAGAATGATTTGATGTCTGTCGTATGAGGATATCAAAGGAAACGTACACCGGGTGTTCTTTGAAAAGGCAATCGACAAATTGTTTCGTTTGTCCAACATATCTACTAATCACCACGTCTGGTTTATTGTCTATTATCGAAGTTTTTTATTATTTTTATGGAACTCATTATCGATACAGTCCATTCGTTTTGAGAGCCGTTTTAATAAAGTATTTGCGATCGCTTATTTCCCACCAAGTGCATTGATAATTAAGGTACCAGTTTTCATTTTATATGATGATAGGAAGATTTGCCTTCGGTCGTATTGGGATAAGAGAGGAAACTTTCACCGGGTGTTCTTCGAAAAAACAATCTACAAATTGTTTCGTTTGTCCAACATACCGAATTACTAATTACTACATCTGATTTTTTTTGTCGATTATCGAAGTTTTTTCATTATTTTTATTATTTATATTTTTTAACTAATTATTGATACCTACAGTCCATTCGTTTCGAGAGTCATTTTGAAGTACTCGCGATCGTTTGTTTCTCACCAAGCGCATTGATTATGAGATAATTAATACACTAGTTTTCATATGATATGATGGTAGAAAATTTTTCCATCGGTCGTATTGAGATATGAGAGGAAACGTTCAGCGGGTGTTCTTCGAAAAAACAATCTACAATTTGTCTCGTTTGTCCAACATACCTACTGATTACTACATCTGGTTTTTGTATATTATCGAAGGTTTTTTTGTTATTTTTATGGAAATAATAATCGATACAGTCCATTCGGTTTGAGAGTCATTTAAAAGTACTAGTTCTTTTCTCACCAAGTTCATTGCTTGAGAAATACTTGATGCACCAGTTTTTATATTATATGATAGGAGGATTTGTCATCGGTCGTATTGAGATATGAAAAAAAGTTTACAGGGTGTTCTTTGAAAAGACATCCTACAAATTGTGTCGTTTGCCCAACATATCTACTAATCACCACGTCTGGTTTATTATCTATTATCGAAGTTTTTTATTATTTTTATGGAACTCATTATCGATACAGTCCATTCGTTCTGAGAGCCGTTTTAATATTAATAAAGTATTTGCGATCGCTTATTTCCCACCAAGTGCATTGATAATTAAGGTACCAGTTTTCATTTTATATGATGATAGGAAGATTTGCCTCCTGTCGTATTGGGATATGAGAGGAAACTTTCACCGGGTGTTCTTCGAAAAAACAATCTACAAATTGTTTCGTTTGTCCAACATACCGAATTACTAATTACTACATCTGATTTTTTTTGTCGATTATCGAAGTTTTTTCATTATTTTTATTATTTATATTTTTTAACTAATTATTGATACCTACAGTCCATTCGTTTCGAGAGTCATTTTAAAGTACTCGCGATCGTTTGTTTCTCACCAAGCGCATTGATTATGAGATAATTAATACACTAGTTTTCATATGATATGATTGTAGAAAATTTTTCCATCGGTCGTATTGAGATATGAGAGGAAACGTTCAGCGGGTGTTCTTCGAAAAAACAATCTACAATTTGTCTTGTTTGTCCAACATACCTACTGATTACTACATCTGGTTTTTGTATATTATCGAAGGTTTTTTTGTTATTTTTATGGAAATAATAATCGATACAGTCCATTCGGTTTGAGAGTCGTTTTAAAGTACTAGTTCTTTTCTCACCAAGTTCATTGCTCGAGAAATACTTGATGCACCAGTTTTTATATTATATGATAGGAGGATTTGTCATCGGTCGTATTGAGATATGAAAAAAAGTTTACAGGGTGTTCTTTGAAAAGACATCCTACAAATTGTGTCGTTTGCCCAACGTACTGATATCACATGTTTTGGTTTACTATCGATCGAATAATGAAGTTTCTCACGATGTTTATGACACTGTTCAACCATCGATGAATTCTATTCGTTTTGAGGGGACATTTGGAATTTGGAGGCCGCAGCTTATTTCCTAGCAAGGGCATCGGTTGTTCGACAAATAGGGTACCAGTTTCCATATTGTACGACGATAAGATTTCATGAAAAGGGATACTGGGTGGTTCTATTCCAATAGTTTGGAACGGGAAAACAGAATTTAACGAGTATTTTAACGATTATTTCAATAAGTACAACCGCATTCAGCGAAAAAATGTTTTGTATCACCTCCATAAGTCACTAGTTCTGTATTCCGAATTTCTGGTGTTACGTTTTTTATTGGGACAGGTCGATGAAAAAATATTCTGATCAAGACATCGCATGAATGTGTATGAATTGAATCATGCCTCGTCCAAATCTAGAGCAAAAATGTCTAGAAATGTTGAGTGAATTGAAAAAGTCGTAGCGGCCGTAGAGAAAACTTTAACAGAAATCGAATGTTATCATCTGCAGAAATTGACGAAATTGGTGAAATAATATCGATCATTCGATTCTCGACAGTAAATAATCGTTACTAACAATTTGACAGGTTCATAATGACATTGTTCAAACAAAAGCCAACTGCAATCAAAGCAATTACAATTATCTATTTTTATTGAAAACTTCCATATAACAGATGGTTTCTCTAACTTCACCGGGAAGCGTTATTTACAAAGAAATGAATTGTCATCTTATATTCCATTTATGTCGAGATGTATGTATTCTTGTTTCGACATCCCTCTCCAAACATTTACACAATTGCAAACTGGTCCCGACCGTGACTCACATTCTGACGCACCTCGTATGTTATTCAAACAAACCGCCTCATTGTACCCGGTAATTGATTATATCATAATTTAAACAAACCAATGAAAGACGGGATTTACTTTCATGTGAAAAGCAACGGGAACACGTCGAACAACAAACAGATGAAACATTTCAATTCATCGGATGAATTTTAACGAATTCGCGCTAATTAACGTAAATTATTAAAACAAATGCTTTTCACACATGCCAAAACGTCGAACGGAAGCCCGGCAGCGACGAAAAGTTAATGGAAAAGGTAAAAATGTGGAAATATAGATCTCAGATCGAGATAGTGTCGCGAAGGCCTGTAAGGGAGATTTAAATTATGGTTATTTTTACGGCATAAATCAATAGGGGTGGCTTTAATAGATTGTTTTGTGAGCTAAATGGAACATTGGTTTGTGAAACGGGTAGAGAATAGGTGAAGCTTTTACAGGGGGCGACTGCCGAAGACTTTGTAACGCAATTAAATTGTGTTATGTATACTCCTCGTTTATTTTTATCGTATCTACAGGCTGTTACAGATGTTCGACATTATACGATGCGGTCCAAATTGGATGTAAATGTAAATGCGGGATTATAAATTTACCGAAATTTATCTCCCAGGACATATCGCTTGCGAAGGGTCCGATAAGTGATGTTAGATATCCCGAGATGCTACTTGGGAAATAGTTATGTAGCGAATACGGAAAACATGTGGCGAAGAAATGTCCAATGGATCCGACAGAATTATTGTAGAAGATGAACTATGGTAATAGTTGAAATTGCGAAATACTCTTTGAGTGTATTTTCGCATGAAATACAACAAGTGTATTGATGATTATCGAAACACTTCCTTGCGCACAGCGCGAGTGTGGTTTCCCCAAAGCAACATGATTTGTTTCGAAAAAGAGAAGGAATTTTCGACAATCATCAATAACACGAGTTGTATTTGTTCAGATTATTTCATGAATAAAATCAAAGCCATTTTGATGATTTCCTATTTATTGTTAATATTAATATTAAACGTACAATTTGTGGAATTAGTTATTTTGATATTATGTAGATCTAGTTCATCCTTATGGGTGCTAGTAGATACAACGGTCGTGGATATGTTCACATCTTCACTTCTCAGGTTTGATATTATTTTAGCATGATGATCTTTGCTCAGTTGTAAATATGGTTTTAGTGACGTTGAACTGCTATGGCCACTTACTTTCATGATTGATTGTTCTCCTATTCCGGAACTGGCCAACTGACTAACAGCAGTGGATCTGTTTGAATGGTTGGTTATTTTAACATT
Organism: Zygogramma bicolorata; assembly: GCA_032362365.1. Classification (NCBI taxonomy): domain Eukaryota; kingdom Metazoa; phylum Arthropoda; class Insecta; order Coleoptera; family Chrysomelidae; genus Zygogramma; species Zygogramma bicolorata. The sequence goes on along the minus strand of JAVJAQ010001811.1, from coordinate 179,838 downwards.
TTTTGTATCTAAACCAATCTTTTCAGCTGCTGATTTCGTCCATTTACTGATTTCGTTTATCCCCACTGGCATATTTTTAAACCAAGGGCTATCATGGCTTTTATACCAATTATTGTTAACTGTCAAGAATAGCCGGTCCGTTTTGATGTTCACTCCTCGTTTTGATATCAATTTCTTGAATAAACGAACAGGGCAATTTTCTGGGTTGGCTTCATTTGGCACAAGCCATTTACTTTCTGCTGTATTTCTTGTACCACCTTGTGCTGTTTTCGTAAATATTGGGTTGTATTCCAGTCTTCCAGTTGGTGTTCCATCATTATTTATTTCTTCCTTGAAAAAGTGAACCAAACATCGACAAGCCTCACCTCCCCGCCAAGCTAATTCAACTGCTATAATGTGATACAGTTTTCTAAGCAGTCCATTTGGAGTGTTTTCATCCCAATTTTGTATAATGCGTGTCATTTCTTCAGATGTTAATGATACACAAGACATTTTTCTTTTTTCTGGAATACTTTGCAGTTGTTTCCTTTTCATGTTTTTCGCATTCCTAGCAGTTTGGAAACTCAAATCTTTGAATGGATCAAATCTTCGATTGTATTCATTATAATACTTTTCTTGGAGTAGTTTGGCACTATTATTCCAAATAGTCTTCACTACCATTTCTTTATACTCACTTCCATCGGTTTTTCGCATATTGAATGCCCATTCAGTGAGGATATCCGCAAGTTCTTCATCGAATGTATTTTCGTCTAGCTGGTGATTGCGTCGTCCACAAAATTCTGTGAATTGTTTCCAGACATATTTCTTGGACCGCACGGTATTTTGAGGCGTTAGGTCTTTGACTTTATATTTTATTTCCTCGAGATTGTAATCTCCGAAACGGTTCTTTTCATCCATTTTGACGTTTAATTTTTGTTCGACAATTTGTTTTCCTGCACAATATGCTGCAGCCTACTGAATTAAAATTTTCATATATCCCGCAAACCGTGCATCCCGCATTTTAGTTCGATACAGAAAGATTCGTTATGCAACCAACAATACTTGATGCCATTGTATGATGTAGGCAAGATTGCCTATGCGCTAGGTACTACTTCATTTTGATTGTTGTCACAATTTGTGTGGTTAGGTTACATTAGATTAATTATCCAGAATTTGTGGAAAATAAAGTTGGTAGGTACATACTAATAGTGTTTGTTTATGGTTCAGACGAAAATTTGGTGTAGTGGCATTCATTTATTCACCAGGGAATCGGAAAAAAATATGAAATATTGCAACTGGTAAGTCGTTGTTTAATTAAACTACCCTACTGACTACGAATCAGAAAGCGAAATACAGAAAAGAAAACACAGCATGTAGGTATCCAATAGCCAATCGGGAGCCGAAATACAAAATCAAAAACATGGTGTTATTGCTTATCAACACAATCATTTCAACCAATCAAAAACGTGTGTTTTAGCATGAATGAAATAATCATTGGAATATATCGAGTAACTCATTTGTTTTAAAAAACAGTTGCTAGCATACATTGATTTTTATGATATGATTGATACCACACTCTTCGACAACCTATATCCTAACATTTCTGGATGACAACAGTAAAAGGTTCTGTTGATCATATAATTTATAATAATCACAATGGGTGTGTTTTCATTCTTAATGAAGAAATATGCCATAGAGCTTTCATTTTTTTTGATATTCTCATTCAGCGAGATCGGAACTTTTTTTTTAATATGCAGATTCACACGAGAGGAAAGCCCTGTGATGTTCAAAGAACACCGCGTGAATCAAGGAACAGGAGATACGAATCAACATTTACCTTGAATTTCTGAAGTTTGTAAGCCTCAGTAAAAACCTCTCTTGGCAAGGAGTTCAAAACGTCAGCTGTCCTATTGAAAAAAGATCCCTGAGCAAGAGAGATTCGACAGGTTTCCAAATTCACAACAAAGGGGTGGGAATTCTTTGATTTAAAAGTTGAAACATTTTATAGAGATCAATTACCCTAACACCAGGCTTGTATGACTTGAACTCTACTCTCTTTCGTTTATGAGGCTAGCATCTTCATGAGGAGAAATTTGATAGTAGTATCATTTCATCCCCCTGACGTTTCTAATATTGTTTTGGTGTTAGTATACTTTTGTTTTGGTATCGAGTGCTGTACAATAAAAGGATACAGATTACTACGTTCACATAGTATTGAACTACATTTTGCCATTAGTTTAAGTGATGATACTAACGATAGAAATATTCTACGCAACATTTTCACCCTATATACCAAGAGGTTCGACAACCGTATGGAATTTCCTTTTGTGAAAGGAGATTGAACGTATTTGGAAGAAAACTATAACTGGGTTTTTCTCCGACTTTATGATCTCACGGTTAATATTCATATCGTGCAATCAGAAGCTTACGCCTACAGCACGAGTAATAAAAATCAGTAATGATCCACCTACAACCGAAACTGCAAGATTATCAACCAGTTGGCACATCCTGTTGTCCATTTTCGTGGCGTTTGCTTGTATTGAGGTGGATTTCTGTCCGAATAGCTGCGCATTTGCATAATTGCAAAGATATGAAGCGAGTGGTGTTATTGCCGACCTCCAAATGAATATGGGTTGAACAAGTTCAAACATTCGCTACAGCATGCAATGAAGCCTTTATCGAGTTCAACAGAATTTCTGTGTTATGCAGTTTGAAGTGGGTATTTCCTCCTAAAACAAAAATTTACCCGCCTTCTAATCACTTCATGTGCTCGTCACTATACTAATATTTGTACAGGATGTCCTGAGTCGTATTTTTCGCGATGAATATGCGATACAACAGTGGGTCAAACGACGGGGAATTTTGTTTCTTGTTTGCTTTTGACTCTTCCCAGATGCGAGGTAAAAACCGCAGTATTCGTCATTTTGTGAAAGGATGCCGGGTCTAAAAAATGCCTTTGACTGTTAGTTGCATATTCTTTTGTGCTTTGATCGCAATTAGAGTGCTTTTATGCCGTACCGAAGAGGTGAACTGATGACAGTTTTCAACGCCGTGTTCTCAATTGTTGTGAATGTCGAAATTTAATTGCACATTGAAAATGTTAGAAGTATTTACCAATCTAATTGACAAGTGAAGTGGCTTTACGTGCTTTCAGTTCAAGTAAGAACGCTGAAAAAAATCGTCGGAAATCCTCGTTGATGAAGTTTTCGTGTAGTTGGACGTCTTTCTATTTATGCAGCGGTTGGTTGAGGATTTTGGAATGTGGTTACATAAAATGAGGATTATCCGAAGTTAAGAGACACCCACAATAGCACATTGTGTCTGTCATTTTATGAAACTCTGTCCCTTCCTTCGTTATGGTTACAGCCGTGGTGGTATCAATGCGAAATTGGCAGACACTCGAATGAATAAAATCATATATTTTATGGTCTTATTATTCGTAGTTTCGCATCAAAGGATTAAAATGTCGAGGTACAAGAAGTCTTCATCATAATTCACGATATATCATTTTGAGCATCTTCAGGAAGGAATCAGTTGTTGAACCGCTAGATGAATGATTAACTGCACTGAAAATGTTTAAGAGCTCTGAGAAGGTGATAATCAGAACAAATGTCTTCGGTACCCTGAAAGAATTAATCGATGACATGAGGTTCAGCATTTATTAAGTATTGAACATTTTCCCTTGCCATTTTTTTTCATTGTGCCTTTCATCTTCTCAGTACGGAATGATAAACATATCAGTGGTTGTTGCCGAAGAATCAGTTCCAAGTACTTGAATATTATCAAATGTTTCGGTCAACTTTCTTCTACCATTTTGGCATTTCAATTTGCGTTAACTATAATCTAACAACATTATCAAAATTTTCCCAGAAATATCTACTTCCTAATAATTCAAGAGGGTTTATGGATGATAGGTGGTCTTTAAATCTAAATCAACCCAAGCGACATGTATAACTGTTCACAGCGATTTCAAATTCCCTGTAATACTTTTTTCACTAATTATACTTGTGTATTTGTGCAAACCTGTAGAACGCTATAAGGTAGAACACGATTAAATTTCCACAAAATTTATTGTCTTCGCGGCATGTTTCGATACACTGTATCTTTATCAAGCGAATGTATTTAAACACTCGTGTTCTACCTTATAGCGTAATAACTATGGATTTCCATCAAGTAAAGGCCACCTCAATCCAAAATCTGTAGAAGGTTTTTGAACGAATAAATGAGAAGTCTAGTTTCGAAACCAAATGAGATACTGATTGTTCAATTCAATTCAAGATAATTTTTTGTTAAATGGCTTTTAGATATTCAGATTCATAACTGTATCAAGTTGAAATATTAAAACCAAGACAGGATCTATATATAGGGAGTTTTCGAAGTAGAAAGAATGCTGATGAATACTGTGCACTGATCGCAACGCTTTCTCTAGATAGATCGGAAATATGAATCGAAATTTAATAATAATTGATATTAATAGCTTATTGGTGCTATTCATAGCACATAGGTCTAACACACAAGTTTAGATTTCAATATGCTTTCTTCATCGAAAAAGTCGAGATCTCGAGAAAAGCCGCGAGTTCTAATAAAATTGATCGTGACTTTTCTTGAGAGTTGCGAATTTTCCGAAACATATCTATGACTCATGAAAGTTCTTCAAGAAGTGATCATCTTAATTCGCAACTAGACTATTCAAATAATCAATATTTTGGAAACGAATGAGGAAAAAATGAGTAATTTTAATGGGAAAAAAATGATTTTTTAATAGAAAATAAGCAACTTCAGAGTCATATATTCACGGGTGGGGATAGAAAATAGTATGTTGTACCACGAGTGCAGAAAAGTGCTAATTTCTCACGAGTTTGAAAAAGTTGCTATAATTCCAACGAGTGCTCTTGTTACATACTATACTTTTTCTACAACATACTTTCTGCTAAAAATATTACTATACTATGAAACGGAATTAAATTTCAGTGACTCATTCTTAGCTCTACGGTCCCAAGAGAAACAAATAGTCGATTTTAGCATTGAATATATTGACCATACACTCGAGGCTTTTTTTGATTTGGATAGTACTTCGAAATATGCAAAAATTATATTTTCAGGAAACATTTTTAGTTTTTGTATTTTTTTGTCCAATCCCTAATTTGTTTGTATGCAGTTCCATATTTTTCTCTTGGAGGTGAAGATTGTAAATCCAATGACAATTGATTAACTTTTTTCTCTCAGTTAGTTTAATCTCATTTGAAAAATTATGGGACGGGAATATTTAACAAATATTTTATTTTTGACTTTTGTTGACATTTAAATGAATCGATAAATGTCCCATTGCTTAGCAATGGATGGTATGTTTGTGGGTATTTAAATTTTGGCACAAAAATGTCACTTTGTGGCACACTAATGTCAAAATTCTATTATTGTGAGAAATAATCATGTTTGCGAACGTAAAATTATGCAGAAAAACTTGTTTTGGAGCGTGGTTGTAGAAAAATACATTTCGCATTCCCAGACTCACAACAAGAGGTTGGGAGACTTATCATCTGGTCGATCACATCGTGACGGCTGAATATGATACGATACTTGAGAAGAGACTTCTTTTATGTGACACCTCTTCATACCGTTTTCATACAAACAACTTTTTTGAGCAAATTTTATGCAGTACCGAAACGATACCACCGAGAAGAATATGTTAATGATAGCTATAAAAAATTTGTACACGGAAACAGTTTCTCAGGATTTACATGTCGACCGTCAACTATTTTATCACCTTTCCTGAAACGTTACCGCCGCAATACCTCGTAAATAATATCTATCTAGGTATCTACTTTAAAAACCGTTTCGAATGTTTCGAACGCGGAAATGTGGGCAGCCCAATTGAAAGATCGCGTTCTGTTGACACAATACTTCGTATTATCCGCCGGAATGGTTCGTTCTGTGGCATCATGTGCTTATTACGGTGCAAATAAAGCTTCGATAATGATACGGATCCGTATTATTGAGCGGTTACAGTCGAAGAATTCGCCGGGAAGAAAAGAAGCTTGACTAAAAGGTCGACCAACACGGTTCAACTCGAAAGGTCGATTGTATCGATATGCCTTTTAGTTACACCGATTGCGGAAGAACGTGACTTTTATGAAATGGAGAATTATGTAGAATTTTGACGTTCAGTTGAGTTCCAATAATATGTTTTCTCATTGATTTTTTTGTCGTTACCATTGGGTCAGTACGGCTCTGTTATCAATTATTCTGTAGCTCTGTCCAGATCAAGACAGACAAGTTTTCAATATATGGCCATGTTTCCAATATGTGAATTATTTTTTAATCTGGCGAGAGCGTTAAGGGTAATTCTATTGGAAAGATATTCGCATTTTCACTATTTATTTGAAAATTTCATTTTTAAATCATCACGAGAATATTTTATTCAGAATCATTCGAAAATGCGCATATTTCTAACCTACTTTCAGGTTGGAAAGTCGCTACGAAGAAGATAAGGTCAGCGAAACACTTTGCCGGCCTCCTGACACTTTTCCGATCACGTCCTCTCCTCTTATTCGAAACTTCATTCTGCTCATCGGAATTTATGCAGTTATACAAAACGAAATTTCCCGGACAAAAAGTTATAGGTGCTCAGTTTCTCTCTCAAAAACCACGAACCTCTTTAAAAATTATGACACTAGTGTCCAGAAATAGCACGTTAGTGTTTTATTACCCTTTTTCTCGAGTACAGGATTCAGCGTGCTAGTCACTCAAGAGCTGTTGATTTTATTGTCGAAAATTCCGTTAATATTTCACTTAGCAATTCACATGTTGCTCATTTGCAGCAATCCCCGTGAAACATAACCGAAATTTATTAGATTTGAATGGCATGCCAAACGCATTCGTTTAATCGAAGCTATATTGTGAAACATTGAATATCTACATAGAGAAGTGACATTCACAAAGAATGTCATAGATGATATTTGTTTGAGCTTCATGAAGTTCGTCTATATGCTTTATCTACTTAAAACACAAAATAAATTGAAATTAATCAAATGAATATCCATTCCTGGACCATTTTTGAAATGATTTTGAATGTGAATCAAATAGTCTCGAAAATAGTATAAAAATCTCGGCAAAAGTTAACATTTCTGTCTGTGTCTTTGCCCCGGGTAAGCAATATATTTTCTCGAGAGAAATGATCAACTTTCAAGACGTAATGTAATATTTCAAGGCACGGATCCCTAGCGAGACTAGTGTGAAATCAATTTGTATTCTTGAAAATATGAAAAAAAAACGATGCGTTTTCTGTGACGGAGGTGACATTGGTTCATTTCATCCTTTGTAAATAATTGCAATAGACTTGCGCTCGATAACAAGAGTCTATGAGCAGTCATTATTAATAATGTAGGTTACTTAATCACCATATTTACTAAACGAGCGGAAGATGAAGCTTAATAAGAGACTAATCTTCATAGTTATCTCTTTGCTCATTTTTAATGATATATTTGTGAAATTTCATAATTATATACATGTTCAACAATGTTTCATTTTCAATGCATTCGATGTGCTTCAATGACTTAGTTTTAGTTGTTGAATTCATGATTTTGAAAAAACAATCTGTTGAAATAAAGAATGTACTACCATCACCAAATCATATTGATTTCCAATCAAAGCCAAGCAATAAGCAGTTTTATTATATGTTTAAAAATTTTCAGATAATATGTTGGACCTCTAATTCAGAGAGCAATTATTGTCATTTGAAAATTCGAGCGAGAAAAAAAAACTTGCGTAGTTATTGAAGAAAACCATGAAAATTTAAATTTTTGATCAATTCACATTTTACAATTTCAAATTACTTCGAAGTTTCGATAGGAAGTAGTAGTAGTAGTAGTCTGTTTCAAATTTGAACTTTGAAGTATAGATATTTTCCTATAAAAAAATATTATGTGTTATGGAATAATCACAACTCCAACACCCAATTTTTTAACTAGAACATAAAAATTAAACACGTAGTATTTCCAACATATTTCGATAGGAAAATATACTATTTTCGATTTACACTACAGAAACAATTCAATTGAGGTTCAAAATTGAATTGAAAAAATACTGAAATGTGTGTGGGTTGGTCAAGAATTCAAATTTTCCATCAACAATTTTGGAAATTTCGTCCACTGTTTTCCTCTTCATCAAGAGGCTGAAGTTCAAAATATACCATTTTAACTGTATGTTGTTAGATCTTATTAATATTCTTATAGGAATATTTCTTGGAGAGAAAATATACTATACTGACTTAGATCCTGAAAATCCCAGGATTGAATTTTCACAAACCACGACGATAACGTCTTCTTCTCGTCTCGTTTCAGATTGATGGAAAGGGAGAAAGTCATGTAAATGATCGCCGGACAGAAGCAGCAGCAGCACTCGACTTAGAAGAAGAAGCAGCAGCAGCGGCGACGTAGAAGAGGCCCACGATGACTTGGCAACCGACGCGCGTTCTTCTGCAGGGCCTCGTTCTTCTGACGTTCAGCTTGCACTGGTTCGCACTAGCGACGATGCCGAGCAACGCCAAGTTTTACACGATACACTGGAACTCGTCGAACCCCATCTTCCGCATCGACAACACCGACAACATCATCGACGTCAACAGGAACAACGTCAAGTTCGAATATGATCAGGTGAGGAAATCATAGGTAACCGAATGGTTGGCCGGCGGGTTGGGGCACTTCTTGGAGGTCGAAAGGAAGGCGGGGTCCATTTTTATTTGGTCTGACTCGAAGAAATCACGGCGGGTTCGGTTCACTGTTGAAACGACGTTGAATTGCGATTTGATTATTATTCGTTATTTTTTGCATCATTTTTGTTCTTACATGAACTTTTTTTGGGATATATCATTATTATTTCAGAGGGTATGTTCATGATTGTTGTCGAGTTCACGAACAAGTTCAGGATCTCCCATATTTTGCTATATAAATATTTATAATTGAGCAGATATTCATGATAGTGTTGAGCAAAAATGCATCAGTTCAATGAAACATCATTGAACGCAAATGTTTCACAGTTCAGTACGTCACTTTCTTCAGAAAATATTGTTTATTTTTATTGTAACTCAATATGATATTGACGCTATTCATAATAATGTTGGGCCCTCCTATTTCTAGAGTCCAATTATTTGGGGTCTGCTTAGGAGTTAGTTCACGCTTTTCCAACTAATCGGTGCTAGTGGTAAAGAACTTCTGATGAATTTGTATTGGGCAACAGTTCACTGTTATCTATGAGGCGCCGTTTGGGTCAAAAGTGTTTTTGCAAATATATGTAATTTCATGTCAATATATTTATTAACTTTAGTGATATTTTTATTTTGTGTTGCGATATATTTATTTTCTACCGAACTTAATATATTTACGTTTTGAGTGTCACAAATATTTAAAAATGAGATTCCCATATATTTATAAATTCGATCTATTTCACGTCGTCAAGAGATGGCGCACCGGTGGTAGGGTCGAGTACATGGCAACATGGGGAAGTCGTTAGTACTTAGAGTGGCTAATAGATGGCAGTGACTCAGGCAGTTGTCATGTCGATGTTAATAATATTAATAGTTCAAATTAGGCACTCCAGATACTTGTCAAATCGCGAAATTAGTATTTTTATAAAGGATCCTGGGACCTGGGACGCGAAACCACAGCGCCAACTCCCTCGACATTTGAACTATTGAAAGAATGTAGGATTTCACGGCCGGTGTTAATATATCTTCGGTTTTTCGGGCTTGAGGGCCGTGTGCTGGAATTTTGACTTCCGTAGCTTTCGGCTACATTTGCGGCAGCCATCTTCAGCGGCGTAGTCTCAGTTGAACTCCTCTATGTGAGTTGACTACGACTAGTCGATGGCTGCCGCAGATGTAGCCGAAAGCTCCGGAAGTCAAAATTCCAGTACACGGCCCTCAATCCCGAAAAACCGAAGATGTATTTGAACTACTATTGACATGACAACTGCCTGAGTCGCCATGTATCATTTTATAAATAATGACTTCGCCATGTTGCCAAATACTCGACCGTGAACAAAATGCCGCCAGTGCGCCATCTCTTGACGACGTAAAATAGATCGAATTTATAAATATATGGGCATTCTCATTTTTATATATTTGTGACACTCAAAACGTAAATATATTATGTTTGGTAGAAAATAAATATATCGGAACACAAAATGAAAATATCACTTAAGTTAATATATTGACATGAAATTACATATATTTGCAAAAACACTTTTGACCCAAACGGCGCCTCGTAGTTATCTGCGATATGAAATTTGAATCTGGAGCTGACAGATTTCATATCCAATAAAAAAAGCAATAAAAATAATAGCGCAACTAGTTTGGAGAGAATCGACCTATTTCATGTTCTACAGAAAACAGCGATGAAAATAATAGTTTAACTGGATTGGAGAAAATCGTGTCGTGATATGTTCAAGGAGATGCGAGTTTTTACTGGTTTTACATAATACGACCAGTAAATACACCCACTCCAGATAAAATATGGATAACTTTTTTTTGTAAAGATGAAAACAGCCAAAGTATTCATTTTGCAGAGCGCTTTCGACTATAATAGTCATCATCAGTGCTTACCTGAAAGTATGTTATAATGGTCAATCGTGAAAGATTCTTTGCGATTCACTAGGTCGTCAGGTTTACAAGAATCACAAACATAAAAATCCATGTCTCTGAAGGACATACGTATAAGTTTATTCCTGAATAAACCTGACGCGTCATTAACCTCTTTTCATGATTTTTGAATAAAAAAAAATTGTAAATAATCTTTCATAATTATTGATTATCAATACAAAAATTTCAATCTTTACGTACTTTCATGTAAGCACTGAGGATGACTGTTCTAGTCGAAAGTGCTCTACTATGATTTTATAAAAATCATATTTCTACACGAAGTACAAACATTTTCTTCCTAAGAGTACACTGATGCCATGCATACAACTTGACCATTTTTACTTATAATGGAAGTGGTTATACAATGTTGAAATCATTGAATCAACTATTGGTGTAACTTTCGTTGATAAAAGGCAAAATGAAAAAAAAACAAATGTGAGCACCCTCAACTGAAAGTACTACCAGTTTCTGCCACTTCTGTAGTTTTATAGCAGGATAACCCCACTGGAGGAAGAACGTAATACGTATTCAGATCTCTTGCACACGAGTCAAGCGCGTTAGGGACATTTCCTCTACTCACAACTTTTTTGGGTGAGATAAAGAAAACTGGGATGAGTTATTGTACCCTTTTACCCCTCCGAGTAACTCTCCCCCCCCTCCTTGATTTGAGGACGACCATCATCTACTGCAAATTGCAACTGATCAAATCAAGGGCTGGCATTTTTTCAGTTTTTCACGTCCCCCTAATGAGTTTCCTCCCTTGTCTGTTACAGGTGAACCTGATATGTCCTGTATACATGCCGGGCACACGGGACGAAGAAATGGAGAAGTACATCATCTACAACGTTTCCAAAGACGAATACGAAACGTGTAGGATAACGAACCCCAATCCTAGGATAATAGCTGTGTGCGATAAACCGTACAAGCTTATGTATTTTACAATTACCTTTAGACCGTTCACACCTCAACCGGGAGGGCTGGAGTTCCTGCCAGGTAAATTCAGTTTTCGTAATATACAAATCGTTGTCCCCTCGTAAAGTTTTTCGATTCAGTAAAAATATTCTGTAGTGTCCAAGAGTGTTACAAGAATGTCTGTCAAATCTTCATTTTCCCAAGTCGTTTTGAAAACCATTTGTGAGAATTTAAATCTAATATTGAAAATAGTATATTATTCAACGAACGTATAATGAAAGCTATCATTCACGAGATGAAGTTTACGTCCACGAGTAGAGTACTATACTCTATCCACGATTAATAAAAAAATTATTGAAGTATTTTTGTTGGAAAATTTTGTTACATTACATAAATATTTCATACATTCACTAGTGAGTAATGGGTACTATTAAGGTCGAGGGAAAAGACGTATAAAGGATACTTTATACAATAGTCATGAATGAACAAATTTACTGGTTGTTTATTAACTGTAGGTATACATTTTCTCAGCTATCAGGCATTTTCAAGCAAACTTAACCTACAAATATAAAAATTTTGAAAGTGCTTGTCCATTGTTGTCTGCTGTCTGCCCTATGTTCCAAATAATTTTTCATGATATTTCCATTGCTTATAGGAAAATACGACAGTTATCGGAGGTCGTAGCCTGAATCACAAATTTTCTTGATTACATATATATAAAACCAAAAGTTGGCAATCAATTTTGAAATGAATTTTTGGTCAATGTCGTGTTCTGAAGATTATTTTAATGTCGGAACTTCAATTTCCTTCATTGCCAACTCTATTTTGTGGCTTAATTATCTCCCTCTCAACATTTCAGTCAAACTGACAAACGGAATTAACGACATAATAGGGTAGATAGCGTAACAGACCACTTCATATCTTTTTTACGTAGGCACTGACTAACTCTATATATCAATAAACAATGGTAAAAGCTTACATTTTCGATAGTAACAGAAATCTGTGTGAACTAAAAAAAGAATATTGTGCCGTGATTTGTCGATTAATCTGAAATATTGATATAATAGTGTAGATGGCGCCAGAAAACGCTTTAAATGCTCTTTACATGGACTTTGTTTTGCTAGCTGGCTACAACTCTAGGCATCGAGCTTCCACTAAGTGTGTCATATATTTGACATTGTTTGATGATCAATCAAACAATCAATCAATCAAATTTGCTCTATTGTAAGAGGAATCCTTATTGACAAAACTACTGCAACTTTATAAAGTCGAAGTGTAAAAATATAATATTGAAATTATGAACTACAATGAACCATCACTATATAGTTGAAAACATTCGTACATAGACGAATACACATAAATAAGACAAATATTTAAACCATTGTAGATAATCACTAAATGAATAAACAATCACAGATAAGTGAGCATCGAAAATACTAAGTTAAACTTTTTCAAAATTTGTTATTGCCCTATAGCACATTGGAAGGTCGTTGTATATTTTCTTGCTCTCATATATCAGAAAAAATTTGGTAATTTCTGATTTTGGGATTGGCAAGGGTATATTCCTACTTTCTCTTATATCGTAACGTCTGTCACTATTTGCTGCTGAATTATAATCTTTTGGGTATTAGGCACACGGTTTCTAAAAGGAACAAACAAGGTACAGTTAGGATTTTCTGACTGATGAATAGTGGTTTGCAATGGTCTTGAGATTTTGCGTTACATATGTATCTGAGAGCCCCTTTTTGTAGAATGAATACTGATTTCAGTAATTGCTGACTACATAAGCCCCAAGAGGCAATTCCATGTCTCAAGGGCGACTCGATCAAGGAAAAATACACAGTTCTCGCTGAGGATTGATTGAGTTCATTAGAAACAACTCGAACGTCTTAGCAGCCAGTGAAGAAGGTTTTTCAAATATCAGTCGACGAAAGTTGAGTGTATCAAGTTTTTTTTTAGTATCATTCAGGTCAATCAGATCAATCAGATCAATTCGAAACCAGAAAATATTTATCACAATAAAAGGAATTAACATATTCGAGTTTAGGAGTGTATTATGACTTAGAACAGCATGTATCATCCTAGTAACTAACGGTTCCCATTAAGATATCACATTAATATCGTGTCTTTGTTTTCGACACTTTCACGAGCTCGAACGGCTTGCCTTCGACATTTTTCATCAATCACGGCTGCCGAAGTTTCAGATCTCCATGTTTATTCTAATGAGGGATACCACTCGATATCCGTACTTGTATAGTATCAATCCTAGTATGGAAATATCGGATGATCTTCAATTTTATAACTCCTCGACGCCAATGAAATGTATCATTTGAATAGGGAAATGCATTTTATCGGTATCCACTACCTCGCATTATCAATAGTTTATTACAATGGACCGCGAAAGAAAAATGCTGGAACGTTACAATATGTCAAGATATGGGTGCAGCGTACGAGGGCTATGATAGTAAATTCAGGTCCTCTCATGATGCGTAATGCTTATAAGGTTTGTTTGCATCAATGGGGGCAGGCGGAGATTGTGATTACAGACAGATATAATCCAGTCTATGTCCATTTTCCTGTGTATTTATCCTATACTGCACCGATTTTCATCCAAATTTGGATTTAGGTTCTACCTATTCTATTCTATTTCAACTTTTGTTCTATGGATTTTTTTCGAAAGACAATACTTTTCTAATTTTTCGTGAGTGAATTTGTCGATTTTCAGGCAAAAAAAAAGTTTTCATACTCTTTTTTGCGAATAACTGGAAAAATATGCTTTCAATCGAAAAACCTGTGAGGAGCAAAATAATAACTTATGAAAAAAACAAAGAAAATCGTGTTTTCATGATGTACGAAGACCCAATACAAACGGAATTATCGCTTGTTGGAAGTAGAATGGTATTTTCAAACGCCACAATTGAAAGTTTCTACGTACATCAACCAAAAACCAATGCACTTTTTGGGAAAAACTCATGGTATCTTTTTCGAAAGTTCTTCTAAAAACCTTCATTTTCATTTCTTATGAAAGTTTCTAGAATCAAAACTAAGTGAGGTATAATAAGAATAATGCCGATTCCTATTTTTTCATTGGGAAAAAAAAGTGAAAATCTCACCCTGTCTTCCACCCCATTTGAAAAAAAAATCGTTGCCTCTTCACAATTCACTTCATTTATGTTCTCATCATATGTTCTGAGTGTTTGACCAGTTGAAAGTTCTTATTTTGGAAAAAAAATTGAGCTTGAGAAAAATAACTCGCTTAGTTTTCAAGCAATCAAATCCTTCAAAATGGCATTTCGTAGTTTTTTTCAAGAGCTATAAGCTCATTCGAATGTTTTTTTTAGATTTCATTTTTAAAAAGGTTCATGCTAAAAGGGCTCAAGAAATGTACTTACGCTAGCCTTTACTGGCCATATCCTACTCCATTTTTATCCTACAAGAAAAAAAAACGCCAAAAAGAAAATGCGATTTTTCGCTGAATTAAGATAATAATTTCCTCTCAAGCTCAATTTTTTCCAAAAATAAGTAGGTACCATGAGTTTTTTCAGAAAAACGTATTGGTTTTTGGTTATTGAACGTAGAAACTTTCCATTTTGGCATTTGCAAATATCAATCAACTTTCAACATCAATAATTTCGTTCGTATTGGGTCTACATACATCCTAAATAAACGATGTCGTTAATTTTTTTAAAAGCTATAATTTTGCTCTCCACAGGTTTTTTGATTGAATGTATTTTTTCAGTTATTCGCGAAAAAGAATCTGAAAACTTGTTTTTTTTTTGTCTGAAAACCGACAATTTCAGTCGCAAATAAGTCGAGAAGTATTGCCTTGCAGAAAAAACTTCACGAAACAAAAGGTGCTTAAAATTAGTCGATTTATCGATATCCCCACTTATTTTCAATCAGATTTTTTTCACTACCTCAAAAGCGGTGGCATCCACCCCCAGGGAAAAAGCAACCTGTTTCGGCATAGGGTAGACTTTGAAACAGACGGTAAGTAGAACCTAAGTCCAAATTTTTATGAAAATCAGGTGTTGTATGGGATAAATACACAGTTTACACTTTTAATACCATCAATGACTGGATTAATAGAGCTATAATCATCGATGAACGATTCTATATTGCAACCCCTTGCTAGTCAATGCATTAAAAGCGAGCTGTCCACCTTTAAAATTATGTATGAAAATATATCTCATTGATGGTGAAATTCATAAAATGTCTTAATAACAAACGATATTACTTTGTCCGTCGTAGTAGTAACGTGTACACCAACAACATATGAAGTTTGAGGAAGGATTGCGTTCCTGAGCACCTCAACAATCATCAATTTTTGCAGACCAATCCGAAAATTGATCTCATACATTTCACTCACGTTTCTGGCAACTGAGAAACCAAAAAACGCGCTTTGCTTAGCATAAAATGTTATCACGTACACGAAAAACGTCTTATTCGTAAGACGTAAAAACTAATAACGCCTGCATGTAATAAATATCACATAAACCCGATATCACTCAAGCTACATAAACCGATAAGTTTTCTTAAGAGATATCCAGGTGAGATACAAGGCTTATCAGTTGGGTAAAAGCATCTTTACAGTCCAATAAAACTGATGTCGCTTGAGTTCGGTTTTACAGTCTCGATGATTAAGTTCACCCAACACTCGATCGACTCTCCTTTCACGTAATCCAAAATACTGGGGATTTTCGATCGAGAACATGAATCCTTGATAATTTATGTGACACACAGGATAGGTGAATAACTGAAGTGGTCGAAGTTATTCGAGCGATTGAAAAATGTATGTGAAGCTAAATGTTCTTGAATAGTATATTAGTGAAAAGTTTTGAACAATCCCAAAGTATTGTCAAAGAGCTGCTTATTACTTGAATTCTTGGTCAAAATGGCGCTGCGATATTATTTTGAAATTTGTTTAGAATCCATTATTAATTAATGTTTATCAATCGCCACTCATCGTTAACGTTAACATAAAAGGTGAAAGAAACACTTAAAAGCTTTAATAGTCGCTCACAAAATTTTACGGTTTGGAATTTTCAAACGTCAAATTCCTAACATTAGCACAATGGTGCAAATTAGTTGGTGTTTTCCTAAATGTGGCGCTGCGATCATAATTTGAAGTCCCAATTGGATGAAAAATTGATATCTTGTGTGCCATTCAATACACTTCCTCTGAATAACACATGATTTTTTTTTTCATACGTGATAACATGGCACATGAAACAGTAGTAGTGGAAATAGGTAGTGAAAGTAATCAATTTTGGTCAGGACAGCAGTAAAAGCAGAATACTTAATTATTGTATACAGAGGCGAAACGGTAACCTAACACAATTATCCCAAAAATATTTGACCTTGATCGAACTTTGGCACCTTTGTCGACACTGAGAAATCTAACAGAATATCAACAATAGAAAAATACACTGTGAACTTTCAAGTGACATGAGTCAAATAATTTGTAGTAGTTTTCATAATAAATGGTATTGACTGAAGGATTTTAATGAAACCAATTAGACCCTTAAATTGTAAAATCCGAGATGCACATCATAAATGTAAAAGGACCGGATTCAGGTAATTTTGTTTCTCAGAGAGGGATTGTAGAGGATTACAGCTTACACTTCTTGTTCATTTTAGTCTTTGTATTTCATTGGAAGTGTTCACTTGTGTTACGGCGTGCAATAATTTTATAACATTTATTTGTTATTACAGACATTATTAGGAAATATTTTATACCCCAACGTACAGAATAGGCAGTATGTGGCGTCCGTGGATAAAAAGTAATAGTGCTTCTTCCAGTGGTTCGTTAAAGAAGAATCACTTATCTTGTGACGCGAAAATCATTATAAAAAATGTGTATAGTTCCTTACTTCAGCAAGGATATTACGCGGGTGCTGCAGCAAAAGTAACCAGTAATTTGACGTAGGTGCCTCTTACTTCAGTTAGACGAATTTTTGAAAATTCCATGGAATCAAGAAAAAAGGGGAAAAGATTCCGGTGTCACAAAAAGTCTAGACGACTGGGAAAAAGATTTGATAAGGCGAAAAATCTACACTATGTACGATGAGCAGCGTGTCCCTACAATCAAAAGTCTGAAACAGCGGCTCATCAATGACGAAACTCACATCAACTGTGGCCTCACTACTATTTGGCGAGCTCTGTCTGCAATGGGCTTCAAATATCGCAGAATTGACAAGAGACAAGTAATAATGGAATCCACACGTTTAATAAACTGGCGTTCTTAATATATAACGTCAATAAGAAAATACCGGTCTGAAAATCGGCCAATACTCTACCTCGACGAGACGTGGTTTGACACGCATGACACCCCTTCCAAAGGATGGTCTGATTCAAAAGCACCCTCAAATAAAGGGAAGAGAATCACAATATTACACGCAGGATCAGAAAATGGTTGGATCCCAAACGCTATGTGGCTTTCTGCCAAAAATATTAAGGACTCTTGTGTTGATTATCACGAAGATACGACAGCAGACCTTTTTGAAGATTGGTTTAAAAATTGTCTGTTACCCAATATTCCGCCAAACAGCGTTATAGTAATGGACAACGCAAGCTATCATAGTCGACAGTTGCGAAAAATTCCTGGCTCAAAGAATACGAAATTGGAGATTCAAAGCTTCATGGCTGCAAATGACATATATTTTGAGGAAAATTATACAAGAAGAAAACTTTTACAGTGCTGCAGTCATTTTCTTAAAAAAAAACGTATGTTTGTGTTACAATTGCAGAAGAATTGGGACATACAGTGTTACGACTACCTCCCTACTACTGCGTGTTCAATCCCATAGAGCTTATGTGGCACCAACTTAAATCGAGCGTGCGTGGAAAAAATCCTTCTCCGACTTTAAGTAGTGGTAGTGTGGTAAAATTAATTAGGAACTGTATGAATGACATTCCTACCGAGAGTTGGAAAAGTTCTGTTCGTCATAAATGTTGAAAACTCGTACCTTTCTGTAAAATCAATTGCGCCAATTATAATTAATTTAGATGAGGATAGCGATAGCGACACTGAACTAAATATAGAATAGAATTGTAACATTTAAATAAATTCCTTGTATATCTCCTACATTATGCAAAATTCAAATTTCTTAAGTTCGACCCTGTAGCATATTTGCATCTTTTACCAGATGATTTTCTACACAATGGGATTAAATCGGGTAGTTTATGGCAGTTAATAAGCCAATACCATTTACTGTGAAAAATACTATAGCTATCATCATCTTACTCACGGGAGCAGAAGCAATAGAATATTTTAGTATGCTCTCATTGGTGCACTTTGAGAATGTGTGGCTTTTACCGAATATGTCATCGGATTCGCTTCTGTATAGTAGTTTAATTGTTCTGTGGTAAAAGTTTAACCTCACCATGGTAACGATGATTTGAAGTTGATAATCCCGAACGTCATCATTTTTGGTGTTTTGAAAACACTATTTTTTGAGAACTCTGTATTTACCTCAATTCGTTCATAACATTCCGATTAGAAACTTTGTCAATTTTTCATCCAATTGGGACTTCAAATCATGATCGCAGCGCCACATTTAGGAAAACACCAACTAATCTGCACCACTGTGCTAATGTTAGGAATTTGACGTTTGAAAATTCCAAACCGTAAAATTTTGTTAGCGACTATCACAGCTTCAAGTGTTTCTTTCACTCTTTATGTGAACGTTAACGATGAGTGACTTATATTTCATATTCATTGAACAAAAATTTTGGATTTTGATTTGATTTTTTCTCACTTTATTTGTATTTTAATCTTTCCGTTCCTAGCAACAGGTTTCAATAGAGTTAAAAATATAGACAATGGAAGTCCGTTCTCAACCAAATCGTTTCAGATATTGCAGAAATGTAGGTCCAATTGATAGCCACCGAAAAAAAGTCAATGCCAAATTTCGGAAGATTCCGTTTTGATCGTTTTTTTCCATTTATTCGGATGATTTTTGATAGTGAAATGAGATATTTTGATTTATCATGCATTCTTCTTACGAAAAAAAATACTTATGATGTGTAATGGAAATGACGAGATAGCCATTATGTCTCTAAAATTAGTAAAAAGAAAAATGTGATAAGTGATGACCATATATTGATAAAAAAAAAAAATTACCAATGTTATAAACTCTCAAATTTAAACAATGAAGTTCAGAAACTGATAAACGGTATTTTAATCGCTTTGATCTGAAAAGCGGACGGTGTCAGAAAATCATTTGGCAATGATATATTATGTTATCAGGTAAAAAGTATGTTTTGTTTATTGAGCATGGAGATTGACAAACAACCGGTGGGAAGTCCCCTAACTATGCGAGCTATGCAAAACAATTTCCTCTGTAACCCAACAGAAAGAGTGATAACTTTTAGTGCCATCTGCATTGAAAGTAAAACATAATCATGATAGTGATTATTTGAATCTGGTAGAAAAGCAATGTCGACTTTGATGTTTGAATAATTTTTTTTACGTTAGACGGGGAAAAAATTGTCACAATCGACCAAAAATTACATGAAGTGAACAAGTAACAACTCTGAATGATTCGTCCAGGTGCGGGCTTGATGAAGATCAAGCCTTTTTTCAGGGTTTTCGTCAAAACGTGTCCGGTTTTTCAAATTTTGTGAAAGCACTGTACCTATATGAATCCAAAACTTAACCAAAAATAACTCGTGACAGATTAGTATCCATAAACAATTAATGTATTCATTTTCGCATTGGTTAATGTACATCTAGGTGTATATATAAATAAAACGCTTCGTGTTTATCTTCCGTAACTGAAACTTTTCGTGATTCTGAAAATCGTTCGGAATATTATTTGTTTTCTTGGAGCGGCGCCGTAAATATTTTATTTGTTGATGATTTGCAGAGTTCGGCCCGCCGAATTGACTCACTTCTGTTTTAACTGCTCTTAAACTTTCGACAGGTCGTCAAAAACTAATAATGTTCTAATAGGCAATATCTTTTCGGCATCTTCAGTAGGTATCCGTAAAACGGTTATTTGTTGATCTTATAGCGCCGACTGAAATAATTCAGTTCAAAAATAAATATCAATTCTTATAAACATTATTTTTGGCAAGTTGAAACTTAACTTCTAGGCAATCGTATGAAAACGCCACTATGTGGTGCTTCATTTAACATAAAAAGTAACCGAGAAAGTAACCATTATAATTTGATAAGAATATTAATATGCTCAAGAAATAGAATGTCTTCATGAAAATCGACAATAAACAATGAGAGTGATACACGAAATGAATGATAATTATAGCAAAAAAATTCAAACCAAATTTCAGGTCATATTCGATCTTGGACATTTTTCTCTAAGATATCACTTTTTTTAGTGTGTATGATTTGTAATTTGTAGTATGTAGTAGCACGAGTGTTACTGCATTGTTCTTCTTGAGCACATTTTTCCTCTTCCTAACAAAGTTATCCAGGTGGATTACTACACTTGACATGGTTATTTATGTGCGGATAGTACGAAAAGGTTGATCATACGATAACACAATGGGATTTTCTGGGATTCTCCACAGTAGGCCGTGAAAATCAGCAAATCGCCCCAGAGCGCTTCGGCACCCAAGACAATTACCCGACCCTTTCTTGAACAGGGCTCTTTCTTCGTGGCGCACTCCAAAGAGGGTTTAAAAAAGAAAAGTTCAAATAAAAAATAAAATACATTCGAAAGTGTATGGAAAAACTTCACAAGAGTATTAGATGAAAGGCTAGAAAACAAAATTGAGCTGGACACAAAATACCAATTTCCTGTTCGATTCTCACTTCAAATAGGTTCACAAAACCGCGGCACGTGTTTCGCTATACAATAGCTTTCTCGGGCTTGCGAAAGCTATTCTATATCGAAAGACGTGGAGATCACTTCAGTTAGATTGCATATTAGGGGCGAGAGCAATCGTTAACAGGAGCATATAATGTAGCTTTTTTATAATTTTGAGCTTTGATGTAACATCTCTTGAATTAAATTCGCCAGAAAATAATAATAATACAATACAAACGAAATGTTTCGTGTAGCGAGCATGGAAACTTGGAAACTGACGTCCGTATCACGCAATACTCTTGTATTGTCAAAATAATTCTTTTTCCTCGAATTACTCAATATGCTATTTTTTCCTAAGACTTGGA
The DNA here is from genome assembly GCA_032362365.1 of Zygogramma bicolorata. NCBI lineage: Eukaryota > Metazoa > Arthropoda > Insecta > Coleoptera > Chrysomelidae > Zygogramma > Zygogramma bicolorata. Next base: position 158,176 of record JAVJAQ010001811.1, on the reverse strand, counting down.
AATTTCAATCCGTTGGAATAATTATTGTTACTTTTGTTGTATAGACAGAAAAATAACTAACTCAAGAGCCAGAAACAGCTAGATAACAAAACATACTCGATCATTGAAAATTCGTGTGGAATCGATAATACTTTGTTAAAAATGATTAAATCATTTTTCATAGGAATTAGAGGAAAATATTGTATGTAACACGATATGAAACTTCATTTCGTGGAATTCACTCTACTTTGCGGGATCTCGTTACGCTCTTCCCGTAAAAATCGCCTGCGTTACACGTAATACAATTGTTCGTAACCGGTTACATAAAGTTCATATCTCCAATAATTTTTAAAATGGATACCTGGTTCGTTCAAATATTGAGAAGAAAATCAGTCGTATGTTTCATCAGTAGGTATATGGAAAAACTGAAAAAAATAATACTTACACGATGACGACTTGAGAAAATTCAGTCCGAAACTAAACGATTGATCAAAAAAGTCTTCATTTGTAGCAGTATTAGATGAAGGCATTAAGAATGCTGAAGAATCTTGCAAGAAATGAAATTGAATGTTGCAAAATGAAATTAAAGTAAAGAGTGATGGTAGATCCTGGAGACTAACTCCATTTATGACAGTTATAGTTTTAGAAATCCACAAATCTTTTCGAACACCTTTGCTGAACTCATAATTCTCAAAATTATAAATCCATGGAAGTTATTGATAAAGTAATAAATAACTGCATGCCCTCCTTCTGATATAGTACTTTTCACAATAAATGGTATTGACTGAAGGATTATAATAAAACCAATTAGACCCTTAAGTTGTGAAATCCGAGATGCACATCATAAATGTAAAAGGACCGGATTCAGGTAATTTTGTTTCTCAGAGAGGGATTGTACAGGATTACAGCTCACACTTCTTGTTCATTTTAGTCTTTGTATTTCATTGGAAGTGTTCACTTATGTTACGGCGTGCAATAATTTTATAACATTTATTTGTTATTACAGACATTAATAGCAAAGATTTCATACCCCAACGTACAGAATAGGCAGTATGTGGCGTCCGTGGATAAAAAGTAATAGTGCTTCTTCCAGTGGTTCGTTAAAGAAGAATCGATAGCGATAGCGACACTGAACTAAATATAGAATAGAATTGTAACATTCAAATAAATTACTTGTATATTTCCTACATTATGCAAAATTCAAATTTCTTAAGTTCGACCCTGTAGCACATTTGCATCTTTCACCAGATGATTTTCTACACAATGGGATTGAATCGGGTAGTTTATTGCAGTTAATAAGCCAATACCATTTACTGTGAAAAATACTATAATAGGTGAACAAGTGCGGCAAATGGCCAACTTTTCTTCGATGTGTTGAAGTAAATACTGGTGTATATCCATTGAAAAGGCTTCATTACAATCTTTGACTTCACATTATTAGTTGAATGAATGACGGGGTTCTCCCCAACACCTTGTAGCTGAACAAGCTGTTGTGATGGTTTTATCAGGAAATTTCGGATCTGCTCTCATAAATAATTATTTTCATAGTGTCATTTTCTCATTTTGTTAGTGGGTAACGCTTATGTTGAGAGAACCAGCCTTAATATGTAACACTAACGATTCACTCAACTCCCTTACCGCCTTCGCTTCGAATTAGGTTGAACCAACAAAAACAAAGGAAAAAATAATATGTCCTCTGTTTGCTCGACAGAAACTTATTCCATCTTGTTTTCCTAAGCTTGACTGTTCGAAATTCACTGTAACTACCAATAATACACATAATAGCTGAGTGATACATATTTTACCGAAGCTCTGGAAAATCAATATACTCTAAACAAAGCTAGAGACTAAGATATGCCACAGCGGCAACTCGCCGAAGGAACAAGTTGAATAGTAAGGCATTTTGTTCAGTAAATTCAACAGAATTTGGAAGCTCATCAAGTCAAGAAAGTATGAACTTGAAAGTTCAATCTTGGGAGGATGCCGTTTCATATTTGTCAGAGAAAAAAATTATAATATCAGGAGTGGTCAACAACACCATCTCTAGTGGAAAAATGAACCAACCATCTGCAGAAGTCAAGTTGCAGAAACTTCAAAAAATTGCCTCCAAAGGAATCACATGGGTCATATTATCATGCCTCTTACTGCTTCGGAGGTGATGCAGTCAGTGTTTTCAAGATTCTACAGATGATCACGTTAGACAAGAAGGCGAAGACACATGAAGATTCTGGATATTATTGTATTAGAATCTATATTCAAACCTACAGATATCATACTACTTTGCACGAGTTTGAAGTAGTTATGATTACTGATGGTTCCAAATGAATGTAGTTGATGTATCAGTTGCCCACGGCCCAAAAATTCATTTCTCATTGGACAACAATGCAGTATCCAAGGCTTTTGAGCCGTACACTAATGGGTCTAAGCTGATTTGAGACTGCAAAAATTCTCGCTGACAACTGACTCTTGGTCTTACATTTCTTGTGCTTTTGAAAAGCTACATGAAAGAGGAATTCCAATAGTGGGTCTGGGTCAGTTTTAGACATTATTGACAGAACAGAATCTAAATTTTATATTAGTCTTTCACCAAAAAGCTAATGAACCACGGAAATTGAACAGAAAAGAAGTAGGCTGGTAACTGGGAGTTATAGGACACTGTCCATTGAGGACTGATATACCATCTTGTAGTAAAATGGATAGATCAGATAGGAGAATTGTCGTTACTAAGTTTCATGGTTGGGTTACAGTCCGACATCAAAAACCGACTTGAGAAACTGATCAACTTTGTAAGCAATTTCTACGCTGTTGAATGAAAGAAGTGAAAATACAAAAGACCCTTCAGGTCGTGGGAATCTGCTGTTAATGGGCCTGTTCCATCCCCCAGCAACCGGGAGATTATGACCAAGTAGTTTCAGTGTGTTTAAACAAATGCCAATAAAATCCTGATGTAATAGGGAGATAAGCCAATCGTAATCGGAAACAAGGCCTTTGTTCAACCTTTTGGTCTCATTCTAATACTTCCTAAAAGGGACCTATATCACGTTAATCAACTTTTCCTTTGTACTAGGAACAGTTTTTGAATCGAAATGAAACTTATTTTCTTCCCTTTTTTGCGTTATCACGAGCCGCCCTAGCTTTTCCATCGCGGGCTCATCGGCAATTTTCTTATGAAATATTTAATTCGAAATTATTAGCGTCGCTGAGACAAATTGAGCGGTAAACCGAGAGGGGAAAGGGGAGGACACGACGTAGCGGACACGTTTAAATTGTTAAAATGGTATCAGTAAAGTAGTCGAAGTACCTAATCAATAGGATTGCCCGGTGTCCTCGTGAATATTTCAAGTGATGCCCTATAAAGCTCTCTCTCTCCGCGTGTATATGACATTTTCGAGGAACTCGATTATGGGATGACTGTGTGTATATATATCGGAGAGTGTGAGTTGGCGAAATGTCGGACTCCATGGCGACTGTATCTGATAAAACGGAACGAATTTGAAAAAATGGGTTTCTTGGGGCTTTATTGAAAGGCACGAGATGTCTGTATTCTCCAAGGTGTGATAACAACCTATATTTATTAACCAAGCCCCAAATGGAGTCAAGGGCATATTTAAGGGAATTGGGCTATTAGAATACTCTTTCAAGATGACGTGTTACTTGGGAGATTTATCTACGACTCAACACACATTTTGAAAGAATACTAATATTGATGAAGAAATCAAGATAATAAATACGGCCGGTTGATATTTTTGTCCAATAAACACATCTCGGAGTTCGAAATGGAACAGTGTGTTGTTCTATTGAGCTTTCGTAACAGTATTATGATACCTATATCATATCAATTCACTTATCATGAAACAAATAATTGCTCATGAAGAAATATGAGTGTGAATGTCATGTAATATCATCGGTATGATCGAGGTGACATTAGAAATATGATAATCTTTTATCAAAACTTTCTCGAAAGAATATTCATTTTGAATGAATCATGACTGTATCCTATCTTCAGTTAACACGATCGCAACACTTGAATTGGAGGTTTGATTCTGAATCTTCCGCCCTTCTCACATGCCAGTGGCGTGTTGTCATTGTTTGCCCTAATAAATAACACTACTCAGTTCATACCTACATCACGTTCAAGTCGTATTCTGTACATCCTTGATCTGGATCTCAACGAAGGAAGCTGTGAAATAACCCTTCTGGCTCATTTTTTCTCGTCTACCATGGAGAGAAGACAGGTAATACAGGGTGTCCAGATAGTGCCTATTTGATCTATATATCCTTAATTCAAAAAGATGTAAAAAGTTTCAAATTAAGTTATATGACAGCAGAATCACAGATATCTCAGAGTACCTACATCAAAAAATCACGTAATGGGTTAGGAAGCCTTTATATTCATACCGGGTGCTTCAAATGTTATTTTGATTTTCGTTAACTTCAATTATTGAGGTTCTTGTGATTTTTTTGGCATATTTTGTTCAAAAAGTAACGGAAATGAATGCATGTTCAACGTTTTGAAAGAAACCGCCAAAAAAGTTTTAAAATTTGTTTTGTACAAATGGTTTACAAAACCGCAACACATGTTTCTACTAAAACTTTAATACAATTTCTGCTCGAATTTGGTTCACAATGTTTCTTGCTGAGTGGTATATTGGTTCGTACTTCCATTGGTATAATCAACTTCGAAACTGTTGCAAAAACTTAAGAGATCGAAATGATCTAAAGAAACAATAATTTAGGAATAGTGGATTCAAGTTACAAGGTGGAGCAATAAATCAAATCTCTACTTCTCAATCCATGTATGATTCAGTTCATGCATTTTCAGTTGAGACACTGTGAAAATATGCCAGAACTTCAATCTCAATCTCAAATTGAATGATTAGATCATTCAAAAATTTAATTGCCTGAAGTTTTTAGGAATATGTATGGACACTAATTTAACACCCATAGTGCAAATCTTATTAAAAGTTCAAAAAGAAAATGTTATTAAATCATATTGCTCAAAAATGTTATGAACAAACAAGCACTATTGTCACTCTACTTTAGACAAATCCAATCCAGATTACTATATGGAATTTTGATATGAAGTAGTACTTCTTATATGAAAGCTGTGTTTCTTACACAAAAAAGAATAGTGAGATGTAGATCTAATGTTTCTGTTAGGACATCATGTCGTCAGTGGTTCCGAGAGTATAATAGTATCATAATTCATGATTTATTTATTTAGGAGTTGTTGATAAATGTGTACAAGAATCGAGTTGGATTCATCAAAAATGAATTGATTCATCATCATAACAACGGGAAAAATAAAGATATTTATATTCCGCTAACTCGTCTGAAATTTTGCCAGAAATTTTACTAAATACTTGGACCTCAGGTCTTTAATGAATTAGAGCAATTCAAGGGAAATATTTTTATTAGAAAGAGTACCTTGCAGAGTTCACTGAATATTTTCATTGACAAATATGCATTTTAATTATTCTATGTATTGTTTTTCATTTATATTCAATGAATGTGACTTGTATGATTACAGACATAATTGTTTCAATATATACTTTTCATGAGTTGTTGACGTGTCCTATAATATGAGTTCTTTGTAAATATGTGGACGATTAAATTCTATTCCATTCATGGTCTTTGGTAAAAGATAACCTTTATCGATCCCAAAAATCATACATGTTTATACAGGAAGTTGAAAAAATACATTAATTCAGTTGGTATATGAACAAATTAAGAAACAAATGAAATACAGTACTATGTCACCTGCATATACATATATAATCATTATCGGTACAATTATAAAAATAATTTTGTGAATAATTAGTCGTTGTTAATAATAGCTGTGAAATATCTTTTGATCTCTATTTTGAATTCCGCTACAATATTGATATTTTTTATGTTTTAAGGGGAATTGTTATAAATCTTTATTTTAGTAAAGTACAACTACTTCCAAAATTGCTTTTCATTTGTATGGTTTGAAAATTATTCAACTATTTGGCTATCAGAACTTATGATTTAGAATTTATTTGAATATTTATGTCCAGTCTCAATTGCCTAAATGGATTAAAACAAAGAATCTGAAATTCCTATGTTTGTACAGTTTATTTCTTGGCTCTAGAAATAAATTCAAGGATTGTATTTACTTGAGATTTTAATGGTTTCAATACAAATTTTGATGCAGTTCCCCGAACAGATATCAAATGATGTAATTTTGAATAAATAAGCCTGAAGTAAATAATAATAATAATAAATCCATTTATTTGCAAAAATTGTGTACAATTATCATCAACATGGATCGAAAATGTTGCAAAAAGGAGTTATAGGCAGTTTGAAACTGATATAAATATAACTCCTGAAAGTTACATTAAAAAGAAAATATTTAAATATTGCATGGCGAGAAATAAATTCATTTTTATGAGACTCGGTAGAGTGAAGATGATTCGGTTCATTCATAAAGAGTTAGTTCCCAGTTAATTCATTAAAAGTTTTTTGTAAAGAAATTTGAACTTTGTTGGTTTGCAGGATTGTAAATCTGGTGGTATTTGATTATATAATCGGTAGATATTGTATGAAAATGACCTCGAGAACAAGACAGTTTTGTGGGGGGAAGGGGATAATTGGCCCTTGAATCTTAAATTTAAATTATGAATATCGGTACGATACCTTACTTTCTCATAGAGATAAGGCGGACTTTTATGGTAAATTATTGAATGAAACAGTACAGCTGAATGGAATTTACGGCGTTTCTCCATATCCAGCCAGTTACAGGATCTGAGCTTATGAATAACGGGATCGAATTTTCTTATACCATATATGAACCTGAGACAAGATCTCTGTATTTTTTGAATTCTCTCCTTATCGAACTGTGTCAAGCAGGGTCCATAGACTGCATCACAAAAATTAAAGTGACTGAGTACTAAAGACTCTGATAGCATGATTTTAATTTTTTCTGTTAATTGATGCCTAAGCGGATATAATATCCTCAAGCTAGCATAAGCTTTCTGAATGCATGCGGCTACGTGCTCACTGAACCTCAAGTCTGTATCAATAATCAAACCCAGATTTTTTGCTGATTGTACGGAACGTATTCGAGTCCTATCAATTTCGATTTTCAGTTGCTGTTTGAGAATTTCTCGTTGTTTGCCAAAAATCAATACTTTGGTTTTACTAGCATTAAGTAACAAATGATGCTTGCGAGAGTTTTCGGCAAGTCTATCAATATCATTACAAATTTCGAAACTGGCCTGATCAATATCAGAAGATGAGAATGAATACAAAATTTGCGTATCGTCTGCATATCGAAAATCTGTACAATGCTCCAACACATGGGTTATATGAAATGAATATATACAAAAAAGTATAGGGCCCAGAACAGAGCCCTGCGGCACCCCACAGAAAACTGCGCCTGAGCTTGAGCGACCCTCTGATGTTTCTACATATTGGAACCGGGAGCCAAGATAGTTTTTTATCAAGGTCGTTGCTTCTACAGAGAACCCTATATGTCGCAAAATTGCCAGCAATAGTTCATGATTTATTTTATTTTTTTAATCGTTCTAAGATATTTAATTGACATTAAAGATCGTATTCTATATAAAACGCCAATGATTGAAAATACTCTCTTCCCTAAGATTCTGTTTATGTGTTGTCCACGATGAAGTTGGATCGATATATAATACCGAGAATGTAACTAGATATTTTTTCCATTAGAACAAAAATAAAAGATGGTGTGGATTTCCTGATTTCATTTTCTCATTCTCCTGATACCACACTACAGTAAAATATTTCAAATGAATCGTTTATTATAGATTATTATTCATTTAATCGATCCCTTTCCAGGTCAAGACTACTACTTCATCTCGACCTCGACGAGCGACGACCTGCACCGGCGAATAGGCGGCCGGTGCACCACCCACAACATGAAGATCGTCTTCAAGGTGTGGGGCCCGCCCCCCGCGCCCGCAACGACGCCGCCACCGCCGCCGACTTCGAAGCCGTCTTGGTGGTCGGTGACGGCGCAACGAGCGACAGCGACGTCCCCCACCGCCGCCTCCACCACGTCGAACCCCACGACGGCGGCGACGACCACCAAGAAGTCCAAGACATACAACAAGCACCCGAACGAGGTGGTGAAAAGTGAAGAACTGACGCTAGGCGGCGCCTCGCGCACCGCCGACCTGATGATGGTCGCGACGTGCGCGATATCTTTGCTGGTGTTCGCGTTCCGATGAAATCGTTGCCGCGCGCGAGACTCGATGTGTTCTCCCTCCGCCCTCCTCATCCTCCTCCCTTTTGTACGGCTATAACGCGACGGACTTCTGCTACTACTGTTGTACGTCTTCGGTGACACCTAAAACTATCCTAATTTATATGAATATAAATGAAAGTAATTGGTACGGTCCGGTCGCCCCCATCGCGATGCGTTGGTTACGAAGAAGTCTCGCTTCGGTTGGAGAACTTTAGCCCGGAAGGCTCAGGAGAAATTATCTAGTTTGCCGAGCACCAATAGTTGCGTTCATCTGTCTCAAAGTTTTTTTTTTGGGAGGGGGGGGGGGTGTTGTAACAATTTCAGGATTCCGGATGATATACTCTGCCCGTACTATCACGAAAAAGCGTCTTTCGGTGGTCTATTTCCACATTGAATTGCAACGGAATGACACTAGAATTCGTAAAATGTACTTTCAGCCATGCATTATCGTAGCAAAGATTCATTGTTACAGCTTACCACGTGTAAAACTTAGTTTGAACACCAAGTGGTGCTCAAGAAGAATCTGACAGAATTTTCAAGCACTAGCTGTCGAATTCTACTTCTTGATCTCCGCTTATTGTTCAAACTCGGTTTTCGTCGTTGATTAATTCTGGCATGAGAGTTCACGACTCAAAACACTTCAAATCATCTAAAAATGAAAACCGGCAAGTAGACTGTTCATCGTTTTTTTTTTCGAGTTTTCTATGATTATTATATCACTTAACTGATGATTTGGAATTTCAACAGAATACCCACAAAATGTTCAGATAGAAATCAAAATTACCTCCCCATTTTCACGGTATTGATGCTACCAGCGTGTTGGAAAAAAAGTTTCAGGCACGCTGCTATTCGACAGCACATCTGTAATAAAATGAATGAAATTGAGAAGGGAATTTAAATGGGAGCAAAATAATACAATGTGGATGCGGGTAAGCAAGAGCAAGCAAAAATAACCCACATTTAGTAACAGCAATATTCTCTGAGTCTAAGAACTTAAGCGTTTGAAGCCGCTGCACAAAATTTGACAGTTTTCCATGGTGAAATGTCAAATTTTGTTCAGTGACTTCAACCGCTTCAAGCTCGTATATGCAGCAATCGATACTATTAGCTTTAATTCTGTTATTTATGATTTCATAATACTTTACCTTGTATATAGTTCAATATAATATATTCAGAAATATTCAATTTCCAAAAATAATGTTATTTAAATGATCACAATATTCTACTTTAAGTAGGTATTGCAAATTATTATCAATCACAGAAATGGTATAGTAATAAAAATATTAAGTCACGTTATTATAATTTGTCTAGAAGTATCTTATATAATTTTTTTTTATATTTTCACGCGAAATACAAGCATCAAATTGAAGTGGGAAATGGGGTTTCAAAGTATATTCCCGATAAAAATCTGTATGATTACTTACCCTATTACAGCATGCCCCATCTCTATGTTTTATGGTTGGAAGATTTTTCATTAGTGAAGTCTCAATGTGAATTTGAAATGAGCATACTAATGAAAAGATGCATAAAATAAAAGAATTAGAGGTTATGAAGTATCAAACCATTTGTATATTAAAAAAATGTCTGTCTTTTTTTATCTCTATTGCAAATGGTTTAAAACAACACATGCTTGGAATTGAATCAAGGACAAATTTCCAAAAAAGTTGTGCCTCCGGTGGAATTTTAAACTGACGTGCCATTCTTAAGCCCTGTTTCAAGGGATTCAGCACATCATAAAGAGCTGCTATCACAACAAAATATTATATTGAAAAACTCGACTTAAATTTATGTGGCCGATGTTGCCCTAAAGATCTAAGACCTGAGTATATTATATTTTTGTATCGATAATACCTTATGTTATAGGCATAATGTGAACTGTTCTGTTTTCATAATGAACTATGCCATGGTGGAGACAGGTGAATGACAACTATTGGTGTTTACTTTGACAAACTTTCATTTGTTTGAATTTTGTCATTATTCCTTTGAATTCAGTGATACGAATTTTAATCATGAAATTTTTCATCACTGAATGAAAGCTTTGTATTTTGTTAAATAAATGTAATTTATAATCGACGAATGTTCTCCAATTGAAATCGATTTTTCTTTGGGTCAGCTGTGATACAGGTGCGGGAGACCTTGGGCGATACACCCTGTATATATTGGTAACTATTAATTGGTAAGGTAAATTATTTTTTTAGTCATTGGAATTTTACATTTCCAAAATCGGTCAATATTTTATTGAACTATTTTACGTTGTTTTTAGTGGCCTACTAATATGAAATTTCAAACAATGTCAAGAGATGAGAGTCCTGCTAAAAATAGAATTCAAAGATATAAAAACGATTTTTTTAAACACTGTCTTTAATAAAAAACTTTTTGAAGTTTATTGGAAATACATGATAATATGTGATAAGGGACCCATCTCTCCTGAAGAAAATGTTTTTTTGTAGTATTTTCGACCCCAGTGATAATTCAGTGTTGTAAAACACTCGAAGTCTTTAACAGAAATATAGGGTGAGCCTTTATGAGAACTTCTCAACAATAATCTTGCAAGTTTAAGATTAATGTTCTGTTTTGAATATTCAGTGAGAGTTCTTTTCCTCTGACACCCTATAGTACAAAGCGAAGAAAATGTACCTGAAGCAGATGATAGTTATTCTGTGCAAGTGAAATTTCAAATTTTCTGATAGTTTTATTGTTTATGAAAGTGTACGCAGAGCTCCAAACTCTAAATGCAACAATCACATTTTGTCCATCTCTTTTATACAAGAGGAAGGTAGACGAATTTGTAATTAGCTCAAGGATAGCTACTGAATTTTTTTTATGCATGAGATGAGTATTAGTGCCGTATTATGATTTTGGAGCTATGCAGACTCTTGTTTGCTTTTTATATTTTTTCCAATAAATATTCTAACATATCCATACTGTCACAAAGTCATTATGATTTTTTTCCAAAGTTTATCAACAATCTGATTTAGTGCCATTATTTTTTTATAGTAATACTAATTACTATCAAATCATTATAATCTTAAAAAAAGACAATTTTTAGAGTGATTTTCCACCCTAAACATTCAACACAAGAAATAAACAATATACATGAATTTTGTGAATCGTGTTATATTTTATCGATTTTTTTTGCTGTTATTACCTCAATTTACATCAACCTGTGAAGGTACATTTTCTTTCTCACTCAGGCCGAGGGTCTTGCCTCCTCGTAAAAACAAATGATTGCTGAACACGCTTCTGGTTAATTCTGTTTCTCATTACTAGGTGCTTAGTGCAGTGATATTCAAATTGAGCGTCTGATAATGAGAAACAGATGGTGCCAGTCAGCCAGCCCTATAGTTTTTTGTGTGCGAGGCGGTCTCAAGGTCTCTAGGTCGATCAATTTGACACACACACAAATAGAACATTTCGTGAAAACTGACCTAGTCGAGATTTTTCAAAAGATCGTTCTCCTGCAGTTCACCGTATTCGATGTTCACTAAGGTTTATGTAGATGTTACCGGTAATTCACTGAAAAATATCGTCTAGCCTCTTACGAAACCGCGAAATGATTGGCCTAAAAGTATTTGTATAGTAAGTAAAATTTCAACGACCAAATTTAGACAATATCCTAATTTTTTATTGCCGTTCTCCTTGATTTGAACGAATTGGTGGTGTACAGTTTTCTATTATAAGTTTTGGTGTTGAAATGAACCCGATAATAATTTTTTATGCGTAGTAAAAATAAATGCAAACAAGTTGAAGCGCATAGTGACCAATTCCGAACTGAAAAAAAAAGAAGAAAAAATGTGTAAATGTTATATTTTTCGGTCAGTTGATTGTTTCTTAGTATATGAACAGTGTTGAACATTTGAAATAACCGCGTATTTGTATAACTGTGAAGACTGAAATTAGTTTTTATTGTGTTATATATGAAGTATTATCCTTATAGAATACGAGTCCTGGCGTTTTTAGTTCTTTTACTAATAGCTGCAGGTCCATTTTGTGCGAGTACTTATTTTTGTGTAAGGTTGTGACTTTTTTGGACAAGGTGAGTGGATTTTTCAGATACCATCAAATGAAAGATCCATTATAAAACGTATTCATCTGGAGCCAAGAAAATGCTGAATGGGGGGCAATGTTTTCTCTCAAAATGTATAACTAGTCAAATAATGTCATTACAAGTTCGAAAAACTATCAGATGAATGTTATTTTTGGAAGTTTACTAGGAATTTCATGAGTTTGATATTTCAGAATGTTGTTTTATCAGCATATCAATTCAAATGTCTCCAACATTGTCACTGAGTGTTTATTCAAAATCAATAAGATATACTTTGTTGTGAGAGAAAACTATATTCTCTGAATGTCATCAGTTCAACTTGCAGGTGATATAAAAAAGATGTATTGAATTTCTACTAGAGATTGTGGCGATATCCCCTGTTGATTGAACTATTGATATTTGTGAGATTATAATTTTTTGCTGATTATAAAACAAGTATTCTGAATGTACAATACCTTGATGAAGTAACTTCCTCCAGCACGATATCCATATTATGAATTATCTCATCAAACTTTCTTCAATGTTGCATTGAAAAAAAATAAACCCCAGTTTGTTTTAACTCAACTCAATTTGATTTAGCCAGCAACATGAATGCAATATTTTTACTGACAGTTCTCCTATTTTACTTTGTCTTAAAAACATTTTAATAAAAAACACTGTTTTTATCAAAAGTTGCTTGCTTTCTTTACATATTTAGGTTTGATGACAATGTTTATATGATAACAGATCTGCCATCTATCAAATACCAACCTTTCGATCATATCACTGCCTCAATATTTTTCCTATATTTGATTTTGTGGCATAAAAGACAAGAGAATGTGATATATTTTATAGTACCAAGAGGAAAATAGAGATTGAGAGTTGATTTCTGTTGCATACTGAAAAATGCTGCTATTTTTTGGTTTGTTTTTGAAAAAAATCATATTTACATATTCACGTAATTATCTTTTTTTACTCTCATTTTTTCAGAAATTAGTAAAAATGTGATTTTTTCCCCTTCATCTGTGGAGGTCATATATATAGTTTCAATTATTAGCATATTTCTTACATTCCATGTGAAAAAAGGCTTCAGACTGTTAATAGTGCTTGTCATATTTTTTGATACTGACATCTGCACATTCATTGGTATCTGAAATCTCACCTTGTCAAAGCATTTTCGTATTTATATTAATTATGATTGAATTCCCTGGAAATGTATAAACATATTCAAGTAGTGATATTCTCATACAATACACACCACTGAAATAATTTGAAGTAATTGTTCGAAAGTATCAATTTGTGTCAATAATTCGTTTACTGAATATTTTCTTTTGAAACGTGTTCATTAAACAATAACATTCATAATTCAAATATTTTTTTCCATACATGTTTCTCTTATCAGTAATGACTTGTTCAGTTTTTAGACAGCTTCAGGTCCTATTTTTTTCTTATGACAAAATAATAAAAATGTAATCAAAATAATTTCACGTACACCTAGTTCTGAATAAGTGAAAATTGTTGTGACTAAATTTTCACTAATTCGAAAACGACCTGCAAATGAAAATATTTCAAATAACTTCTCATGCTTTTGATTTTATTATTTGAATTGTTATAACCTGAAGATGCCTTGAAATTGATAAGTGAATGATTGATATGACATACAATAATTGAAAAAATATAGTTGAATTTTGAATGGTTTATCCAAAGAGACAAATCCAAAATGGCTTGTATTCATCTCAAAACTGAACACAACCTCAGGATTCAAACTATCTTTTTTTATAATATTCATTTGATAAATATTCAATGATGTTTGTGTTGGGTGTATTTTCTATGTATTACTAGCAGTAATAAAACTGGTACTTACAGTAAACCTGAATACAGCTTTAGCTTTCAGTACTAATATTATCAAATGCATTTGTTCCAGTGCAATAAAATCCGAATTACACTTATATATAATGGAAATGGTTTTAATGTTTTGTCGAAGTTTATATCAATATTTATATCAGTATTCCTTGAATTTTAACATGTTCCTTGAAAATTGAATTTTCGTAATATCAACAATTGTCCATTTCTAGTATTTCACAGCTATATTTTTATAATTATTTATTAATAATTTATTCCATATTAATTATCGAATTCTGAGAAAATAACTCCATCCATTATTTCCTCATTTAGTGACTTGATGAAAGAGTACCTTCCTTTTGATTCACCATATCATAATTTATTCGTGACTGATATCAACTATTGATTTTGTGATAATCAAGTAATAATTTTAATTTGTATAGTGCCAATTTAGGATTTATTTTAATCAATTTGAACAATTTTGCCATTGATTTTCTTGCCATTTTTTTCTTTGAACGCAGTTTTGGTGAACCAACTTTGGTGTGGAAAATTAGTCTGATGAAGACCCATAATGGTTGGTTCGCTAGAATATTCAAGAATTCCTGAAATTTACACACTTTTTTCTAAAGTTATATTTGAAGAATATCCAAATCTTCAAAACGTTGAAATAGTGTTGGATTTGAGTTTTTCAATAATTCAACTGGGAAAATCAGTGTGTAATATTGAAAAGCTACTAATTTTTTTCCTATATTCATTTGCTAAAAACGCCAGTGAAGATTTGTGTCTAGAAAAGTAGTTTTAAATAATATAATCAGATGTAATAAGTTTACTTGCAAGCCATAGTGATAAATATTAACCCATGACAAAAAAATTCTGCTAGCAATGGTTTATCGATACTTCTACACAAAAAAAGTGTTCGGTTTGACCAGTTTTCGTTTCGGGACGGAATATTCATCAATATGTTGATCTCCAAAATAATATTCAATACTGTACGAATCTCAAGATATTTTTGTTAACTGGTCGGAGTATGTTTGACTTGTCCTGCCTGTACAGCATCCTAAGTTGACGAATGTAGTTCAGCGATAACCCGTTTTTCTACTAACTTGGCCTAAGTAGTGACGTGCTGATGTTTCATTTAGCATCTTTCATTGGCACTGATGAGTTGGAATGTTGTCTCCAATCGCCTTTTCCAGAGGTTATCCCTGCACTGAATTCTCGTAGAACAATTTTTGTGATCTTGTATGTTTGTGGCAACTTTTTAAAACGACTTATTTATTGATTTTTTACTCCACACGAAATTTATATTTATATTGAATATTTTAAATGCGAAATTTTGTTGAATAGATGAACACATTGTATGTATTAAGAATTGTAAAATGCACTATATATATACATAATTATATAAATATACATACATGCCATTTTCATTAGAGGTTTTATTTTTGTTCGGTTGTTTTGTTTCGATGAATTGTTTTCTTAGCAGCACCGGGACCCCGCTTGTAGTAATTGTTACAGTAATGATGTGTACCACCCACGAAAATTGTTCAATGTTCTCATTATTTTTTTAAATATATTACTTTAAGCAATGTTGGACGTATTGATTCCCTTGCTCAGTTCCGCTTTTGCTAAGGTCAAAGGGATACTTTATCCTGATAGAGTTTTGTAAAAAGCTAACATTCGGATGTATGTAGAATGAAGGTGTGTACATAATTCGGTACCCATTTGCATGGTCATGAAGTGAAACGCCTGGTGGTGAGACAAATTTTGTTCGTTTCTTACGATCAAACAATTATATTTTCTATTTATTAGTCTATAGGGGATAATATTCTCATAAAATGCAACAAAAGTCTAACAAATATCATACTTATATGCAAAAAATCTACATCCAAAAATAGTTTCCAAATGAATTGGAGAAACAATTGAGCAAATTGACCTAGCAGAAAGAATGTGATGAAATAGTTGTGTACCAAGGGTATACAGATATTCATGCCCTGCATCGAGCTCACAAAGCCGAACGGCCTAACTTTCCTAATGGTGAAGTTAATGTCTGCGCAGGCCTGCAAACTGTATCCTGTAGCAGTTGTTTTTCCACTAAAAATACCAAAAATTGTCATGAAATAATCATTATGTACCCCCTTACTAAGGAAATATACAAACAACTTTCGATTTCTACAGAAGTAGGCAGCTAATGACACTAGCGCACCAAAAAATTTCACAAAAAAGCTCTCTTTTGGTGCGTGTGTGCATGAAATAATATTGTTTTGAGACAGATCCCTTGATATTTACTCAAACGATCAATTTTATTTATTTATTTATTCACGACATTGTCAATTTAACAAAGTATTACAATCATAGTCACAGTAGAAATCGTCCTACTTAATTGTACACAACAAAGATATAAATATTATAGAAAGAATAAGTTAAAATGTATTATAATGTTTTCACAACTCTATTGAAGGAGGTTATTGGAATATCAAAGAAATCTATTCTGGAAATGTGCTTATTTTCACTTGAATCCAATGAAAAATACATGCATTTGCTGAGGGCCACTGAGTCGAACTGTACAAGAAGATTTCGAAAACCTTCGATAAAAATTTATCAAGAATAAATTTTGATAAAACAATATTTTTTCTTTTCTTATAAAAATTCACTACCAAATGCAAATCCTTTACAGTAACTGTATCAAATACCTTGTCATTGATGAACATCTGAAATAGGATCATCAAATAAATTTTGTGGTGAAGAAACTTCGGATTCTACTCAAATTTCGACAATTGAAAGGATTTTGAAAAATACTACTACTTGAAATTCTATATTTTGCCTCAATATAATCGCAGTCAAAATATGAAATACTAAGTAGTAGAGTAAAAAAATATATTCAAAGAAAATAGAAATACTACAAAAAAGATTTAATAAATAGTTTATAATAAAGAATAGAAATATTCAACTGAATTATTATTCAAAGAAAGTTAAAAAAGGATATAAATCTATATACTATTATAAAGAGAACTTTGTGGGGGTATTCCTCGGAAATACTGATCTGTTCATGAAAACTCTTTCTCTGTTAGGAAGCTAAAGTATTCAGGGGTGATATAGGCTATATATTCTTATATGATTGAACGAAAAATTCAATGAAAAATAACGGTACATGTAAATCAAGCCGCTTTGGTTCGCCATCTACGCTAGTCAATCATGTATTTATATAGAATGATGATAATCATTAAAATGAATTTATCATTTATAATGGAGTTAAATATAAAACTCGGGTTAAAACTATAATCATATCAAAAATAATATTGCACTAAGAAATGACAAGTTTATAATTATATACTTAAGATAAAATACCACAAGAAATCAACGAAATAAAATCATTAAAAACAGATTATCAAGATCTTCCGGACTCATTTTGACACATTTTTGAATGGTTCATGAAATTGCTTACTTTCAGTTGATTATTATCTACGTAATTTCAGATATAGGCCGTATGTATGAATTTTTATTGCCTTTATACTTGGTTCATAGACCACACTTTGAGAAAGTTCTCACAATGAGACGCTTCCATTGAATAGCACTGTGACAAATTCCTTAAAGTAAAAGATACATGAAAAGTTAAAGTTTGGTCTATGGACCAGGCATTAGTTGACTTTACAAAAAGTTATTTTCCTGAGGTTTGAATTCTAGTCTATTCATAAAAATGTATATTTATAAGATTTTCGGATTTAGAGCTGCAAAATTTGGATAGAAATATCTCGAGAACCGTAAGAGCTAAAGGAAATCGCATGCAGTGATGCACCAATGTGCGCATTTTCAAGTAGTTTTATTAATAATTTCCACCCCGAAAGAAATCATGGGGGTTAACCCGAGGGTTAACCACTGTTCATGAAGCGACCAATACTCAAAATTTCTCCTAGATCTGCAGAACTTGACGTGAAGCTTACTGATGTCATTCCCTACTGCGAAAAACATTATTCTCGATTTTCGTTTTGGAACATGAAAAAAAATCCCAAGAATCGTTAGTGCTAATTCAGTTCTGGAATCAAGGCTTCAAGATATACCATTGTATGAATTTTCAAGTAATTTTATTTTCAATTTCCATCTGTTTCCAAAGGGGCTAACCTTTTTTCAAGAAGCGACCAAAAATTCTCAACTTTCTCTCAGAGCTCTAAAATTTGGTTTGTAAGCCTCAGGAAAAACCTACCCTGGCAAAGAGTTCCAAAATTCAGCTGTTCTAAGTTCTAATGGAAAAATATCCCTGGGCAAGAGAGGTTCGATAGGTCTCCAAGCTCACACAAAGGGCGGAACCCTTTGTGTGAGGACAATTCAGAAGAGCACTGGCCATGGAAAAATCTAAGAAAAATCTAAAGAAGAGAGACAAGTCTCCGACCTTATTTCTACGATGTTCCAAAGAAGTGAGCGAGTTCGTGAGCGACGAATCACCAACAAGACACAAATTGCATTTCTCTGTCCGTCCCGTAAAAATTTAAGAAGTTTAACTTTTTCCTAGTGCTTAAAAATTTGGAGTCGTGCTTTCTTATGGCATTTATTGTTACGCAATGGTACTACTCCTGATTTTAATTCTGGCACATGGAATTAAAAATGTATTGAGAATCGTAAGAGTTTGAGGGAATCGCACACAGTATTTGAATCCACGCATCAAGATGCACCAATAACTGTACGAATATTCAAAGAATTTTATTTTCCGTATTGAAAAAAGTTAAAGGGGCTAAGTATAGTTGCTCTCTCTGTCCTCGCATTGAACAAAAGTTCAACTTTCTCCGAGATCTCTACAATTTGACATGCAGCTTTCTAATGGCATTCCCTACCACAGAAAAGCATTATTTTTTATTTTGATCTTGTCATAAGAAAACTAGAAATATCTTGATGAGTTTGGATTCATTTCTATATTTTGGGCAATGATAAGGATGATATACTAGTAGTTCTGATAGTTCAAGTGCGTTACTGAAAACTGGAATCGAATCCAAGAAATCTAATATAGGTGCAAAAATTCTTCGGAATACCAGTAATTCCCTAGCCCAAATAAACTTGCTGTATATTGAATTATTTACGTAACAGGTACCCTGGTATATTTCACGTATGGGAAGGGGGAGAATAATCCCCATTCCGACAATGCCCACTACACATCAAAAAAGGGGAGCATCTCGTTCTACCCACATTTCGTGGGTGCGCTGCATAACACCCACAGTGCATAACACCCAAAGTGCGTAACACCCAAATTTCGTTATGCCCACACTCTCCGAACATACCCGAATGATGCACTGTTGCAAAATTTACCGGATATTCTGCAATATCCTGTTAACCCAATCTAACTTAACCTAACTAACCTAACCTAAAAGAAGGATGAATTTGGCAACAGCGCATCATTCGGGTATGTTCGGAGAATGTGGGCATAACGAAATTTGGGTGTTATGACATTTGGGTGTTACGCACTTTGGGTATTATGTACTGTGGGTGTTACGCAGCGCACCCCAAAAAGGAATCAAAGCAGTCCACTGTGTAACCACTCGCAAGTTGATTGACCAACTGTCTGGATAGCCTCAGCCATTCAGGCATACGGAGAGAAAGAAGAAGAAACGTCATACAAACACCTGTCTGACAGGGCGACAGTGACATTTGTCAATTCAATTTAACCTTCAGTGTTGCCAATCGGAGCGTAATTGTGCGATTTGCGCACAATTTTGAAAGTCTTCGCACAATGATCGCAAAAAAATCAAAACAAATATTATTCAAGTTTGCGGCATCCAAATTATTCTCAGCGGGATTTTAAGAGAAGCGATACGCCCTCTGAATAAGACTTTCATTGTCAAAGTGGTGTAAATTGGTTGAAATCTTGATATAAGTGGCGCTGCAATGTTATTTTGGGATATGATTGAAATTATAATAATTTTTTTTATTAAGCTCAACTCATGAATGATTTCCACATGAAAAGTGAAAATATCCTGGAAATGCGAATAATCGCTTACCAAATACTTGTACGGTTTCAAAATTTCAGGCAATGTCGAATTCCTAATTAGGAAAAGTTGTCAGGGTGGTGCTTTTCAGTTGAAGTTTTTTCCGAAGAGGCGTTGCGGTCTTGAACGAATGAATGTATGAGAAGAGAATAATATATAGGTGTTTGATCGATTCGACGAAATAGTATAAATATTTTTGGGAACACTGTATACACTTTTGATGAAAATTATTTTAACAGAGCACAATTATCCCAACAATAGCACTTTCACACAACAGGTTTCTACTTT
Organism: Zygogramma bicolorata; assembly: GCA_032362365.1. NCBI lineage: Eukaryota > Metazoa > Arthropoda > Insecta > Coleoptera > Chrysomelidae > Zygogramma > Zygogramma bicolorata. Next base: position 137,832 of record JAVJAQ010001811.1, on the reverse strand, counting down.
TAATTCATATGATACGGTAAAGTGATATTTAATAATAATAATAATAATAATAATGATTTATTATTTACCACAAAAAAAACGATACATTCAGAATTTGATTATGTATAGATATACATAATATAACTTTGGTAAATAAATGGCATGGTGTTAGATCTATTGACCGATTCTTCCACACCATCCGATGAAACCTCCCTAAAGTAACATTTTTATTTTCTTTTCCACTAAAATTGAAAATTATATGGGATGAATAAATGTTAATATATATATATATATATATATATATATATATATATATATATATATATATATATATATATATATATATAGAATATACCTACATATAACTTGAAATCTACCACTCCATTATTTACTATCATATATCAACCTAAGTAACTAAATCAAAAGAGGTTAATTGACGAGATCGTGAAATGAAAAAGTCAATTCATAAACGATGTTACTGCCGTTCAAATAAGTGCTGTTTCATTTTTCTTTTATAGGCATTAATTGATAAGGACAGGTTGGGTACATCCAGGAGACTTGCACAGCGGGCAATTTGGTATCTAAATGATTTTTTAAAAAGTTCCTTTCTATGCTGAGGAATCACGATCGAGTATTTTTGTCTTGTGTTCAAATTGTGTATGTCTGTTCTGAAAATTATTTTATCATGCAAATATTCAGGCTGTTTCGTTTTCAGAATTTTGTAGAAGAAACATAGAGTATGCAGCTGTCGTCTGGTAAACATGTTCAACCAGTTCATCTCCTTTAATTTAGATGATATTGATATTCTATCACGCCTTCTTATACCGTATATCAGTCGTACACAGGAATTCTGAGTTTTCTGAATACGACGAGAGTCCATGTTATCGAGACACGGGGAATATATGATGTCACAGTGATTGAAGTGAGAAAGGACTAAAGAATCGCACAGTTTTTTTTTCATATTCCTACTCAGATAGTGTCTTTGATTAAATATCAGTTTCAATGAACCATAGGCTCTCCTGATCTTTTCCGTGATGTGACTTTTGAATCTTAGTTTGGTATCGACAATAAGTCCCAAGTTTTTGCACTCACTATGAAACTCAATGAGCTCATTCCCTACATATAGCTTCAAGGTTTTTTCTGCTTGAGTACGTATACTTTCGTTTCCAAAAATGATAGCACATGACTTTGTTGGATTAATAATGAGTGCATGTTCAACTGATAGCTGCTGCAGAGTTCTGAGGTCCTCGTTAATCAAATTGTTGGTATGTAACATATCGGAGTTATTAAACGAATAGTATAATTGGGTATCATCCGCATAAAGATGATATTTGCAATGTGATAGGTAAGAATAAAAGTTAGAGGTATAAAGTAAATACAATAACGGACCCAAAATGCTTCCCTGCGGAACACCCTGTTGTATAGAGAGACTCTTGGAATAAGTATCGTTCACTTTGATTTGTTGAGATCTATGGGATAGATAAGACGACAGGAGAATGACCGCCGAATGAGTAAATCCTATGAAGTGTAATAAAGCTATTAGTATCTTGTGATTTAATGTGTCGAATGCTCTAGAATAGTCAATAAGTATAAGGACACTGACTTCATTTCTATCGAGGGATGAAATAATATCATCGGTAACACAAGTTAACGCGGATGCACAGCTGATACCAGATCTAAATCCCGACTGATGTATTGGTAAAATTTTATTTGCATCCACATGTCTCAAAGTTTGCTTTTCTATAATTTTTTCGAACACCTTTGATAGAGTTGGCAGAATGCTGATACATCGTAGATGTTTTATCTCTGTGGGATTTGAAATTTTAGGTACAGGAGTTACCAGTGCTCTCTTCCACGACAAAGGAAAGTATGATTTCGATATGCATTCATTAATGATATGTGTAATGTAGGTAGTTATGAAAGGGCTGCAAAGTAAAATCAGCTGGATATTGAGACCGTCATGACCGTAGGCCCGTGTTTTAATAGTTTTCACAATTTCTTTGATTTCTTCAACAGAGCATGGCTCAAAGGATAACATGCTTGTGATATTATTTTTGATATTGTTATTATAAAAATTAAGTATGTTATCAGATGGTTTCCTATGATCATTTAACTGATTTACAAAAAAGTCGTTAATTTCATCTAAGTGCTGAAGTGATGCTGGCAATTCCTGTGAGGATGTTTTAGCAACACCTATGTTTCTCAGTTCTTGCCAAGTCTCTCTGGTATTACAGGCTCTTAGTTTGAATTGTAGGTAGGCCTTTTTCTCCCGTTTAGTTGCTGATGCCGTGTAATTCCGTAACTCCTTATAGTATTCAAAATGTTGAGGCTGTCTTGTTTTTTTATATTTATTGAGGGCTTTATCTCTCAACTTTTGCAATAATCTAATATTATATGTTATCCAGGGTTCTCTTTTTTTGTGCCTGAAAGTTTTCTTTCTTTGTAAGGGTGCATGTCGATCAACTAGTTCGGTAATGGTAGAATTCAAAAAGTTGATTTTTTCGTCAATGTTATAAATATTATATATATCATTCCAATTTAAGTTTTCTAATTCGAGTTGAAATCGATTCAGATTAATTGAAGCTAAATTTCTGTAGCTGCATATTCTTTGCTGGTGGTTGTGATCAGTAGATGTATCTAGCCTGAAATAAACTAACATATGTCTTGTTATTGAGGTATCATAGGTGCCCGACGATTTGACTTGAAAATTCGTGAATATGAGATCAATTAAGGTCATTGTTTGATTCGAAAAGTGGGTGGGTTCATTTATTACTTGATTTAGGTTGAATGGTTTAGTAATGTTCATCAGCATTTCCGTGCCCGTTGCCTCTAGGTCAAGAAGGTTAATATTAAAATCACCCATGCAAACTATCTCGTTGTAATCAGGAAAAACATCTACTATCAGATTTTCGAGACTATTTGAAAACTGTGCGAGGTCACTTTTTGGTGCTCTATACAATGAGCATACAGCGTACTTTTTTTTGTTTATTGTAACCTCCATCAATAGGTACTCTATATGGTCTAGATTATCCCTTGACACTATTTTAGCAGATAAATCGCTTTTAACATAGCAGACAATGCCTCCTCCTCTTTTAAAAACCCTATCGCTCCTAAAAAGACTATACCCGTTAATACGTAGTTGTGCATCAAGTATTCCTGGATGTAACCACGATTCACATATGCCTAATATATCATATTTTTTGTCATTTAACAGTTTCTTAACATCATTCATTTTTGGAAGTAAAGAACATATGTTTAAATTAGCAATAGACATTTTATATTCTTTTAGTAGTGCCTCACAATATGAAGAGCAAATGTACTGATTGAAAGTTTTCAAATTACCGTTCAATTTAATCTCCCTAGATAAGAAATACAAGTATAAGTGAGTAGAAGAAAAACTGTTCGGAGGTACGTCAGTCAATTCACCCACGATAATAATTTGGGATTTCAATTTGAGATTCCAGCACCACTATGGAAATAAAATCAACGGATAAACATCAATTTCATAACTATTATACATAGTTTTGAAAAATCGCATAATTTCCGATGAAATCGCACAATTTTGGATGGGGAGGAGCATAATTTCATTCTTTCCCCTTGGCAACACTGTTAACCTTACTTCTTGAAGTTGTGAAATCGTAAATCGTTTATGGAAATCGTATATTTTTATCTCAGAGTTGAAGGAAAGACAGAAATACACTGATTCTGCTGTCTGTACCAGTTCATCCATCCATAAGATTCCGTAATAGCAAACTCTTTTGGAAAACTCGTGCAATTTCTGACATAACTGGTGTATTTATATTCTTCAATAAATGGAGTGTTGAAAAAAGACAGACATACACGGACTCTGCACTGGGGTACTATTTTCAAATTAAATTCGTATACGAAACCGATTTTGTTTCGCAGTTCAGTAACCATATTCCATATAGCTCCATCTCATTCTACTCGCATAGAAATCTTTTCGCATACATTTGAAAATAGTACCCCTGGTTCAGTACACGTTCAGTCAAAAAAATTCGGTAAAGGTTTTCTGATTCGATTCGACTGGACTGTTTGTTTTGATTAATTAGAATTTTGTTAAGACTGAATGAAAAGCAAAATTCGATCAATCGATTGACGAAAACAGCATATAACCCTGGGGATTTTTATAAGATGTCTGAATACGAAGGTATCCGACGAGGAAAATTAGTTCTGAAAGGAGAGAAACAAAAATCCAGAAAACGGAAGCATAAAAGTAAGAGGCATGACGAAGAGGCACCAAAAATCGACGTAGATCGAATAAAGCACGGCAACTGGTGGAAAGTCACGAAAATTGAAGAAATATCAGGACCAATCGCGATAGAGTTCGGCGAAAGAACTTATGTGAGTGCTTTGGACAATGGACTTTTCACTGTTGGGGCCCCCCATAATGAAGGAGATGGACCTTCTCCGGAAGAAATCCTAACAGCCGTCCTCATTGATGAAAGGAAAGTAGCTTTCAAATCGGGATATAATAAGTATTTACGAGTTGAAAAGAATGGTGTTGTAACAGGAAGATCTGACGCTATAGGCCCAATGGAACAGTGGGAACCCGTATTCCAGGATGGAAAGATGGCATTACAGTGTGCCAATGACTGTTTCCTAAGTATTGACCCAGACGATTCTGTGGTAGCAAAGTCTAAAAAAGCTGGTCCGGAAAACTTTTTGACTCTCAGATCACAAACTGTAAAAGAGGACAATCCTCTCAAAGATGTTCCAAGTGAAGAACAGGGTAATATATCTCAGATTGAGATAAATTATGTGAGGAAGTTCCAGAAATTCCAAGACAAGAAGCTGAAAGTTAGTGCAGAGGGAAAAAATGAATTGAAAAAAGCTAAGGAGGATGGTTATTTACATGAAGCAATGCTGGATCGTAGATCCAAAATGAAAGCTGATAGATATTGCAAATAAAATTTTCTCTGTTCAATTATGAAACATTCATTATAAGCATCAAAATATTTCACAAATTTTATGATTTTCTATTTATTAAAAGTAGGCCAATACTCTGAATGGTACTTTATATAGACCTTGATGTTCCTAATGGAAAAGCGGTACAATGTTATATATCTGAGTGCATTTAGTTTCTACAGTGTAAAAAAGTTGTTCTGACATTATAACAATTGGGTAGTTTCAGAGAGTGATGCACATTGTCCTTCCTGCTTATTCTGGCCACTAAATCGTTTCGGAAACTTTTGAGTTTTATCATGAGAAATGGTTATATTTTGGAAATGTGGCATCACATAGTATTTTGATGTAAGAGTCTCAAAATTAAATTTCTCTCGTACAAAAGTTGTGATATATTCTATTCAGGCAACAGTCTTATGGTTGAGGACTAGTGTCTGAAGTAGTTCGGGTTACCATAGGGACCATATCAAAAGAAAAGAGGGATACTATGGATAGATGGCCCAAGCAAGTCGTTTCCATGTCTTTTCTTTGGGACGTTGTAGCTTAAATTACACATTTTTTTATTACTTCTTGATATTACATAATGCCAAAAGATTGCAATCAATTTAGAAGTGGAATTTTCCTTCAAAGTTGTGGATCATTCATATTTTCAATATTATTTCAATGCCTGAAATTTCATTTTCTGTATAAACCACTATTATCAACCTAATTTTGAAGCTTCATTAGGTTTATTTCAAAATTTCAGATAAACACCCTTCAGAGAAGGAAACTGTCGTGCACTGTCAAGTGAACGGAAACGTAGACAGTATTGTGTAGGTGGCATAACAAATCATATCCTTTTTACACATACATTTGCCGCGTCTAACAGCTTACATCGGTTGAAGCTGCTGCACAAAATATGACAGTTTTGTGAAGCGGCTTTGAGCGCTGTAAGCTGTTAGACGCAGCCATTGACTGACTATCCTTTTTCTTCATTCGCGATAGAAAATTTGATCGCAGCGTTAGCGCGGAGAAAGGCTAGACAGATCCGAATTTCGATCTTACGACGATCCGATAGGCTTCTGATTGGTCTAAATTTAAATTCAGACCAATCAGAAAGCTATCTGATCGTCGTACGATTGGATTTCGGATCTGTCTGAATCCACCCAAACTCGCAACTGTCCATGGTTAGATTATCATGTTTATGTTTATATTTGCTTGCATGTGTATATAAGAGCTTCGATGTTCTCGTGTTCCTTTTGTTCGTGAAATTTTCAATTTCTCATTAATTTCTGTGTGAGAAGTGACTCAATCGACAGTTGAATACTTAAAGAACATTTCACCTAATGAATTCGAAGGTTTTTCATTATCAAAACATGGTGAAATTCGAAAGACTGGAGGTGGTTCTCAAATGAGACTTGGATTTATCGTTCTGATATCAAGTCGGGCTTACTGAAATAATTGAAAATTACATCTCTCAGCTTTGATCACTTGAATATAAAATTCATTCAATGTATTAAATGTATTTAAGCAATAATGAAGTATCAGAAGTTGCAGTTTTCAGCTGGTTGATGTGATTCTACCTAATTAGAATTATATATTACACACTAAATTCTACATTATCACCTATACCGTAGAGATTGTATCAAAGATTAACTGATTTATATCCAGAACTAGAAAACAACAAAAAGTAAATATATGCTTACAATAAATGAAAAGCAGCAAACTTTCCAATTATTTCACTAGAATATTTCCAAACTTCTTGAAAATCTCCACAATCGCTATTGAAGCTCAAAAACACAAAAATCATAAGAATTCAAAATGACTGGAGTCAACAGAACAGCCCACACGCAAACTAAAATATGGCGATCTAACCATTGAGAGTTCTCGCAAAAGTCGATAGGGAGCGTATCGCTTATTTTCTATCGCGAATAAACAATAACATTGGGGAAAATAATTTTCATAAATCGCGAAAAATGAAAGGGTAGAATATGCATGAACTACTATCAAGTATTAATTACAATAACATATAAGTGACAAGTGAAGTGAAAATTCGTGGATAAACGTTTGGTGAAAAATCGATCCTTTGTTGTGGCATCACTGATCACTGGTAATGATGCAAACACTGATGGGTTGATGATGGTTGGTTGATCGATTTGTTTTGTGGTTGGTTGTGTATTTCATTCATCAACAAAAGTAATAGCTGATTGGTTATCGAAGGCGCCGAACATTTCATATTTCAATCTGAATAATGTCCAATTCAACTCCGTTTTTTTTTGTGAATACGTAAGATAGATGAAAGAATATAATATCCAACTCTGAAACCTTTCAACTTTTAGCGATTCGAATGAAGAAAAATCAGATATGGCATGTGTGGACGATCAGTCACAAACTCAAAGCGAAGCCCAGCTGGCTTTGAACCATTTCTGGCCCAAAGTTCTGGATGAAATCAGAGCGATTCGTAATGTAGTTTTTAGTCTAATTTTAATCCTTTTTGAGTTTGATTCGATTCATAATTTTCAGATGGATCTGAAACAACAAGTGCTTCCACTAGCACGAATTAAAAAGATAATGAAACTCGATGAAGACGTTAAAATGATTAGTGCTGAAGCACCCCTGTTATTCGCTAAAGCTGCAGAAATTTTCATACACGAACTCACTCTGAGAGCTTGGATTCATACTGAAGACAACAAAAGGAGAACGTTACAGGTAAAACTGTAATGTTGTTAACTTTTCAGTTTCTGCAAAATGACAACTGAGTGGATATTTACGTTCAATCCTGTATCAGAAGTTATCATTTACATTTGAAGAGTAACTCATAATTGATTAAATTTAGTCAACATACTGATTATAATTCCAATTTTTTATATTGGTAACAGTCTCTTTCATTTCATCACTGAATCATAGCATCTAAATTTTCTCAAAAGAATATAATTCGTAACTAAAACCTGTTATTTTCACCTGATGAGTGAGTGATGAAACAAAAGTGGCTAATATTCATTGGAGGTAGGTCCTGAACTCATTTTTTTCAGCGAAACGACATAGCTATGGCAATAACAAAATATGACCAGTTTGATTTTCTGATTGACATTGTGCCAAGGGATGATATAAAACCGACAAAGATCAAAGAAGATGGCAGTTCAGCACGAACTGGATCAAATCCAGATCAGGTGTGTTTCTTAGCACCATTGGTAACTCTATATAGTTTCAATTTCTCATGTTTTCAGGTTCACTACTACTTTCAATTAGCCCAACAACATCATGCCAATTTACAACAAAATAATTCCCCATCTTCATCTGGAACCACAACCACTGTGACCCAACCTCAGGGAGCTATACAAATCGTTCAACCTCAACAGCTTCAAACAGTACAAGTCAACACAATTGAACAGGTGAAGTTTTCATTCAATAATATTTGAAGTATATGGCTTTGTCTCACAAAAGGAAAGTAATTTATGATTGTTATAATGAAATAATAAGGTCAGTAAATGGTTACTGAAACCTTTTGGGCAATACATTATTATCTTCAATAATATTCACTTTTTTGAATTTACAAAAAATACTAACATAGATACAATTTGTAAAAATACATCAGAAACATTCTCAGTGGGACATGAACTGTTCATTCTATTCCTCTTTGATTTTGGTTGACTGAAAAGTGTGCCTTCAATTGTTTCCAGTTCAATTGGTTGAGTTGAATGATTTTTAGAGCTTTATACTAAACTTCTTCGAATAAAGCAAAATAATTCAATAACTAAGTAATAATAATAATAATAACAATTTATTCATAATAAATCTCAATATTACAATTTTAAAATAAATAATATGTGAATAAATATTTGAACCTTACGAAGTTATTGCACTTGTTGTAAGTATTAGATATTTCATTGAATAATTATTATGGATTAAAAATAAATGATTCAATAATATAATAACATTTTAACAATAAATGAAAATGACAGTATAATCAGCACACTGGCAGTCACATGGAAAATTTCAATTCTAAGTATAAGATTCTGGAAAAATAATCTGGGAGTTTCAAGAATCCATTTTTTCACTAGTTTTTTATAAGAATATTTTGACTTTGTTACTTTAATCGAATTTGGTAATTTATCGTAAATAAATGATGCTAAATATAAAAAGTTTTTTTGTGATTTGGCTTTGGAAATTTTATTTTTAGCAGTGATTTTGTTTTTATTTTATTTTATATACTTACAGCAGTTTTTATAAGAAAATATGTAAGTTATCATATTAAGACAAAATAATTGTCTAATATCCATTTTTTCACTTTCACAAAATAATTTATTGGAGGAATATCGAATATTTTTACCTCGATTTTTACCGTACATGATTTTTAAGAACCATTTTTGTAAATTTTCCAAATTTTTCAGATAATTCTGATTAACTCCCCCCCCTGACAGTATACCATAATATAATAGTATAATATCTATCTGAATTCCATTCCAAATGAGAATAACCTACACCTACATATAGTGTGGAATGTTTCAAAAGGTATAAAAAGTACTCTCTACAACTTCGAAACTTTGGTAGCAGAAATGAACTCCTAAAAATTCATGTTTGTATTGCATGGCATATTTCGACTCACATTTTTTCCAGAATGCAACAGATTCGTCTTCCACCAATGCAACGGCTCAGACTCCTGTGATCATTCAACAAGGTCAGACTGTCCCACAGAGTCAACAAGGAAATGTCCAAATCATCCAACAGATTGTTACTCCCAGTGGGGAAGTTCAGCAAATACCTGTAAGTTCATGATACTGGAGTATTTTAAAACACTGTTCTTTTTGAATCATTCACAAAGTACTCTTAAAACAGATTGAAGAGCACGAAGCAGGTAATTTTACGCTAAGCGAACTCCTCCAGTTAGAGTAATAATAATTTTGGCAATGAAAGACTGGTATAAAAACAGTTTTATCGAAAATTTTTGCTCAAGTAAAAATCCTATGAAATCAGTTGATTTGAAGTCATCTGATCAAACAGAACCAATTAGAACAAAATTATACTGAAAAGGTCCCATGGGCTCTTTTCACTTTATAATGTTATTGCAATGGATACATAAAAATTGATTTATTTCGATTTTGACGTTTCAGAAATTTGATATTTCAAAATGTCACCATTTGGTTGTAATACTATCTGGAATATCAATTAAATTATAAAGTTGCAATGGAGGGTAAAATGGCCCAGTCACCTTGAACATAAGTCAAAATAGGCGGAAATTGCTCCCATTTTTAGAAATTCCATATCTGGAATTTCAAAGGCTGATATTTACAAAAATAAAATAATTGCAAATCCCCTAGTCTAAATTCCAAATGAAGCCCTTTTTATTTTGCCTTTCGTTAAAACAACATTCTTTTTTCAAGAATATGTCAAGTAACCATTTCTTTTCAAATTGACCTCACTATCTTCATGGAATGAAGGAGAAAAATCAAATTCACTTTTGAAACAACTTCAATGTCCATTTTCAATCTTGATTTTCCCAAAAATCCTAATAGTAGTATATTTTAAACTTTATTTAACCTAGAAGTTTACATATTTTTCTATGAAAAATTCTGAATATTCTACACGTTTTAATCTTTCTGTTCTAGTTGAAAAATTTTTTGAAGATGTGATATTCAATAGTACTCTAATGACTAATTCTGAAATAGTGAAAAAACATAGTATACTCAACTTTTTTTATGGGAAAATATGTTCACTTCGACAACACAGCAACAATAGCTCATTTTCCAAACTAAAAAGAGTTTTAGAAGTCGCATCTTTTCAATGATTGGGAATTAAATCGAAAACCGTTTCATAATAGTTGGAAAATCAGCCAGAAAATAGTTAAAACAGATTTTTTTTTATCAAATTTCACTAAAAATAATTATATTTTTTTCTTTCCTTCAAGTAATTTTTGTACTCAAATCACTTCTTTTGAGTAAATACTAAATTTTTCAGTGGCACGTGTGTACCTCCATTCTGAATCTTAATATCAGCAGTACTATTACTAGTACTGTTTCAATATTCATAGAAGGGAATCCAATTTCAATAATTAATATTACGTCATGTTCACCACTGAAAAATAAAGTATCCTCTTCATTACTTAAACGAAATGATTTGTAAGCAAAAAAAAAATACAAATTTTCTATTTCCTGTTTACATTAATCTCTTATGATCTTTTCTCTTAAAATGTCTCTCTTCAAAAGTAGTACTCTAATGAAAAATCATTTTGCGCTTTATGAACTAGGGATATTTTTAATCTCCAATCTTCCTTAAAATCTGACATATCTTTCTGCATCGACTTTATATAGATCCAGCTGACACCTCAGCAACTGCAAATGATAAAAATGCAGTTGCAAGGCAATACCTCGCAGCCAGTTATCATTCAGTCAGCTCCCATCAGTACCGGATCTCAGCCGCAGCTGATTCAAGTAAGAAACAAGTCAATTTTTGATCATACAGTAGCTGTTTGCGTAGTAACTAGATAAACTAGCACTCAATATCATGCACTAGTACATAATGAAATTAGTTTATAATGCGGGTGGTTATGGCACAAGTGAATTTTTCAACAGCCGTAGCACAAAACTTCTCTATCTTAACTTTTTTTGATAAAACCATCTGGTACTTTGTATGTCTTCAATTTCATTTCCTTTCCTGATAACACAATTATTTCATTGTGTTGCAATTGTACTTAATTTTACACAATTAATCATATTAACTCATACGAAAGGTAGATTTCTAAAATAATTTCCCTATTATCTGTTATAGTCGTAGGAAAAGTATAGTGTATAACTCGCATGGAATGCTAAACAATATACTATTTTGCACTTGAATGCAGTGGATAGTGGATAGCTGAACTATCAGTCAAAAAATGTGTTGGACGTGCTAAAACACTTATCAAATTTGTCATATTCCTAGATGAAACCACAATAATTTTCTTTGTCCTGGTACACTCTGACTTCAATTGTTTTTGCCATTCGACACTTCGAAATTGTCAATCGTTTGTAATTCTCAATGCGTTGAAGTTCCCTTTGAATTTGCTCCATTTCGAAACCACATACTGAGATATATACAATGTTTTGTAACAGTTTAATTGGTCTTATAGCATGACTATACCTTTCATTTATAGGAATACCAAAAATTCATCCAATCGGATAATAGAATTCTCATTGCTGAAGGCCCTGGCCGATGGCCGTTTGGTTGTTTTCTAAAATGATCAATAAAGTAGTTTTATTATTTTTTAGAATTCCCACCCTATTTCACGATGCCATAATCTCTCATTATCAAATAGTTTCATACGCTATTTTATTGCCGACTATATTTATTTTCAACTAATAGGTCAGGTTTGTTAATTTTTTTGATGAAGTAGAATTTCTGCTGGAAATTTTTGAAAAAATTAAGAAGCTTGCCGAAAGGATGAGCAACAAAAATATGCGGAAGTAGTTGATTTTGTTCTCAGGACGGTTGATGTGCGACATTATGGCACTAATTGGCCATCTGGCACTCCATGGCATGGAACCAAATTGTGACTATTTCAATTTCACAGCTCTCTGTTACTGGTCGGCGATAAAATTCTATGTATGATATGTATGTAATGCTTTGTCAGATTGCACTAGTTAGAATAAAAAAAAATAATAAACTGTTCATTGTATCTCTGAAAATCTTCTCTACTTCTCTGTTGCTGTTTGAAAACTGTTGTTAGTTAATTCGTAAAATGCAGAAAAGAAAACAAACGACGTTTAGTTTTTTGCTGATGAATATTCATTGCAGCGTAATCTCTTCAAAGTGGATGATTTTCTCGTAAATAATTTCTATTTTAATGCTAATTAACATTCTCTCAAAAATTGAGATAAGCCTCAAATATCATTAAGTAACAATATCTCATTAATACCTGCAATACAGACACTACAACCTATACCTACATTACAAAACCAAAATCTCTACTGCAGAAACATTTGGCACTGAATGACCACATGCAACAAAAAAGTTAGCTATTGCATAAATAGTTGCAACTGAAAACAGTAGTCGAAGGATAACTTTTCAGTAACTTTCAACAGTGACCAGCTACTCGACGCGTTTCCCCAACCAAGTAAACTTTCTTGCTAATTTGATTGGGTAACTCGGTTAGCGAAACGTGCATTGAGTTATTTCAGTTTAATGCGTTAGGTTAATTATTGATCATATGAATTATTTCTATTCGTCCATGGATTGATCTCTGATAAAAGTTGTCACTAGCGGTTTCAGTAGTTATTTTAGCTTTTTGCACAATTGTAGAACTAACTAAATTGAACTTCATAACGCAAATGGACAAAAATGTATGGAATTTCATATTTCAGGTCGCTCAGCAAGGCAGTGGGGCTCAGCAGGTCTACTTGACACAAAGTAGTAGCGGTCCTGATACTGAATAGATTAAAGATTTTATCATGAAATTATGTTTGAGTACAATTGTGGGATATTTTTTTATACCTACTTATAATCGAAACTGTGTATTATAGTTATAGGTCTGTCATCACAGCCGATATGTCAAGCCAGTGAAAGTGTTTTCTTTGGAATTTCAAAGTTGATTCTAGATTTTGATGAATTATTGTAGAGTCCCAGTTACTTTCAACTGATCTTTCCTTTGATCAAGATGTCATTCGGAGGTTCATATTTTTGTTTTGAATCGTGAATGATTTTATATTTGTACTATTTTGTTATTCCTGTTGTGAAATATACAAAGCTTTTTCTACATCTCAAGTTTTACTAAAACCCCCATAGTTAATGCAACAATCTCAGAGTTCAATTCAATTCAAAATATACTTTATTGTTCAAGAAAAAATTCTTATTGACAAACCATGGTTGTGAATAAATACAGCATACACCGGTAAATATGATAAAAATAACATTCAGATATAAATGAACAGCGTCAAACCGATTAAAGTTCAGTATTGAAGTTGAACATATAAAATAAAATCAAATGTACTCACAACACATATGCAAATATAAAAATTCTTCTTTGAACGTATAAGATCTGTTACACCGGTAAAACATAAAAAATTTAAAATAGTAATCAGACAAGATTGAAAAATACAGACAATTATTACACGTTTCTATAAATATAAAAAAGCGGTGAATAAATAAAAAACAGTAATTTAAAAAAAATGTCTCTGTTAGGTTAGTCTTATTCGTTAAAATCATCATTATATAACTCTGCTAATCCATAGTAAGGTCTTACGGATAGAAATTCTTTCAGTTCTCGTTTCAGCATTTTATGGTTATTTATGCTCCTCATGTTGTCTGGAAGATGGTTGAACATTTTCAGTCCGTTGTAGATGATTGAATCTTTCACTAGAGTGGAATATGGGAGCGGTAATTTGAAATTATTTCTTTGTCTGCTATTATACACCATTACGTTTTTGTTGAACAAATTCCTATTTTTGTACAGAAGGCAAACAGTTTCAATTATGAACAAACAGATCACTGTTAATATTTTGTTTTTATATTTATTGAACAGATGCCCCTAAAAGGAATGCCATATCGAAGATGGGATTCGAATAGTGAATGGTATGCTACACTACCTATTGAGGCACAAATTTCTGCAGCCGTTACTCTTATTGCATAACATGCAGAAGAGAGTTTAGATTTAAATATATTCAGGTATTTGTCGAATTTCAGATTATTGTCTATATAAACATCATGATAACTTGATTTTGAGAATAACATATCAACTTCAATGTATTCTTGAGTTGAAGGTTGTAGAAAAGATATGAATTTTGGTAATGATGAAATTATAATTCTAAAAAAAACTTTTTCTCAACTTCCGAATTTGCTCACTCTTTGGACATCAAAGTTGACAAACTGTTTCTCATCTATGAATTTCAAATGTTTTATCATAAATTGGTATTTTCTCACCTTATAATTCTAGTTTGTAGAAAGAGTCAAATGTCTGCTTACACTTACAAAATATATATTCTCTTTATTATCAGTTCAAAAATTGTCTGTAGGCTCGTTTCATAAAAAGATTTTTTGAGATGTATTATAATCATCAAGAATTTTGGTAGTTTAGTGAATATTCACATTTGACAGATTCGCAAATTCTCATAAGGACTCGCCACGAGATATGTTCCCCTGTTTCTGGATGAAGAGATAAGTTTTATAAAAGTCGACGATTGCAAAAATATTGAAAAACCACTCACATTTCTGTCTCAACCATTAAATGATCAAATATATTGAAAAACACTCATTTACTGGCATTGGATGAAGTAGTTTACACTCTCACATATTTTATATCAAAATAAAGAGTTACTATGGTTATGTTATGTACTGGAAACAAAAGGTGTTTTTCAAAGCCATCTATTTCATCTACCAACTTTTAATAAAATGAATAATTATTTCTTGTAACCAAAAATCAATATTTGAGACAAATTAGAATTTCACGTTGAATGACAGCTCTTTATTAATGGTTTCCTATTTTATATGACTATGATTTTTTTACTGCCATAACACAAAGCTGCTCATTTTGACTGTTCTCGAGGTACAATGTAAGTCTTCAATTTCATTTACTTACCACGAAAAAAGACTGACTTCATTGTGTTACAGTTCTTATTACTCAAATCAGAGGTCGGATTATGAACTTACGATCCACTTTGAACAAATTGCATATGCCGCGATTTTGAGAATGAAATATCACCCCTCTTCAAAAATGATGTTCTCTGTCTCTATGTTATTGGCCTTTGCTTCCTCCAAGGCGCATTCAGCCACAAAAATGATGTTCTTATCGAATTTTCATAATCTGACTGCTGGTCTCCCATGGCATGTTAAATTCCACACACAGCTCTGATTAATCTATTTTACTCATTCTATACTTGCTGTTAGACATTGCAACTGGATCGCTCAGTAAATATGACATACCTAGCGCAATTTGTTCTAACCTGCGAAGTTGTAATTAAAGAGTATATTCTTGAATCGTAGCCACCATTGCTTCTTCGAGAATGAATGTATAAGTTAACTGATACACGAGAAATGTCAGAGTTTATAACTTAAATCCACAGCAAACAATAAAAATACAGTTTATTCAACATTTATATACAAGATATATATATATATATATATATATATCTACAGGGTGTTTCAAAATTCAGTATCAAGATTTCAGGGGCGTATGTTTCAGGTCAAAATAAGACGTTTTTGTCCATAAACATGTGCCCGCTAACGCTTCGTTACCGAACTACAGAGCGAAGTCAAGATTTTTTAAGTTTTTTCTAAGATTCCTGTTTCAGGCATCTTAGTTTTTTCGATGAGACTTTCAACTTCCAAATAATGTCAAATGCTTCAAAACAAACCTCAACGTCAAATTGAAAATAGCAGTCAAAGCCCACTATTCACTTTTTCATTGTTTCGTTGACAAATTTGATAAATCTAGCGAATTTCGAAAAAATTACTTCGATTTTTTTCTCAATAACGGTTGCAGATGCGTAAAAATTACAAGTGACAGAAAAATTTATAAACAAAACAAAGAATTCATTTCATATTTTAGAGTCCACCAGCGGCGCACTACAAAAAAGTTTATGGGGCGAAAATGGGCTCGACCCCTGAAAACATATCTTCCTGTAACATGTTACAATCACTTGGCATACTGGATGATGAAAACTCTAAAACGTAACTTTTATTTCAAATTTGATCTCAATATCTCAAAAACTAAAAGAGCTATGAGGAAAAAACCTAAAAAAATCTTGAAACTTCAACACTCTGTAGTTCGGCAACGAAGAGTTTACGGACACGTTTATGGAAAACAAAAGTCTTATTTTGACTTGAAAAATGCGCCCCTGAAATCTTGATACTGAATTTTGAAACACCCTGTATAATTTTTTCTGCCCATAATTTCGTTTGTTTTTGCCTCTTGTGTAAGTTGTTTATTTCTTGTGACATATTTATATCCATTAGAAATTATGCTTTTTTTTCTTTGAATAACTATTGAAATTTGATATGAAAATAAGAAAATGATATTTCTTTACATTCATTATATAATTAATCACTATAGTAAGTATAATCTTCATTATATTATTTTCGAAGAAATCTTCTGAATAATTTCAACCTTTTTAAAAAAAATTGGTCTAACACCACTCCAACCCAATTTGCCATAGTTCAGTTGAGATTGAATCTACAAAAAATATAGCACTTCATCCATATATCAGTGAATCTACCAATAATAATAGAGTTTATTCAAAATTCATAAAAAAGAGCATATACATCAATTTGTAAAAAGGTGAATAAACAGTTCAATTATACCCGCGAAGTTAAAAACTTGTTGCGAGAGATACGAATTACATTTATGTATAATATATTTGATAACTTTGTAGAATTCAACAAAATAATATTGAAGAATCAACTAATTTTCTCAATTGAAGTGAGAGATTTCATGAAATAAATTTCGACGTGATTCTTGAATCCATTTTTTAATCTGTAGTTTGAAAGATACTAATGACTTGATCATTTTTATATGATTTGGGATCAAATCATAGTAGAATGGCAATAGATATTTAAATTTTTTCTGAGACATTGTTGTTTTAACTCTATTTTTCAATGTGATATTATTTTTATTCCTTGTATATTATAAATATGATTATTGAAATTTATATTCAATTTGTGTTTATGGATATAAATCATGATGTTATATCCGAATAATTGTATTGTCCATTTTATGTGTTTCTATGTACAGATTTTCACTTGGATACAAATAAGACTTATTATATATTATTTTCAAAAACCGTTTCTGAAGAACTTCAAGATTTCTAATGTGGGATTTCATGACCCCTCCCCAAGCCAGAATCCCCTAATTCAATTGGGACTGTATTAATGAAAAATTAAGAATGTTAAGGGTTTTTATGCTCATAAATGTTTTGAGATACTTGAATTTTGATAATAAACTTCGTAATTTCTTCAAAAGGAACGCTATGTGTTTGTCCCATTTCAGATGTTTGTCAATTATAACTCCTAAGTACTTGATACTATCAGTTTTTTCAATGCTAGTATCATCATGAAGTATTAGTGGTCCTAAGTCCGGTATGGAAATATTATAAAA
The DNA here is from genome assembly GCA_032362365.1 of Zygogramma bicolorata. Lineage (NCBI taxonomy): Eukaryota > Metazoa > Arthropoda > Insecta > Coleoptera > Chrysomelidae > Zygogramma > Zygogramma bicolorata. Next base: position 119,894 of record JAVJAQ010001811.1, on the reverse strand, counting down.
TGAGAATGGAACTGTGTAAATAAAACAACAAAATAGAACGCTACAAAACTTTTAATTGGTGCTTGAACGTATACAAGAAGTTGCAGCCATATATAGTTATAGGCCTGTACACCAAATAATACTTACATCTAACAAGTAACACAAAAAAATAAAATACTAATTGTGATGGGTCAACCAATTTCACTTCTTTCACTTATATCACAAATATCAAGTTGAAATCTATAAAAAAACAGTTCAGATCTAATGAGTATTTTGAACAGAAGCAATTGAACAGTCAACGCGTCGGAATGCTAGACGAACGAAACTAAGTACAAAAACTAAAACGAGAATGCCTATACAGGGCGTCACCGAGTGACAGTAAATTAGTCAAACTGTGTTGAGAAATACTTTGACGTGACAACCAGTTTTATAATATTAGTTTGAGATAGTTCAGTTACAAGAAAGTGGTCCTTCGAGCCAGATTTCGTGGATCTGAATACCTGAAGACTCATTGAATGTTCTGAATTTTGAATAACCCTGAAATCACTGGGATTGTCAATGAATTTTAATCTATTCGAATAAACTAACCCACAAGTACACCCTGCATGGCAAAATACAAGATCCAGTCTCAAGATAAATTTAATAGGTCGCAAAAATAATACTAATTCAAAATATATAAATGCTGATTTTAGTCTTTTCATATTCCAGTCTTCGCTCAGTTAGTTGGCACTTTCGCTTTGGAAGAACGTTTTAAAAAACTATCAGGAACAATTTAGATCACGAAGGCAAAGAATAAAAGAATACGAAAATCCTTTGAAGCGTTACAAAGTCGACCGGCGAGAATCGGAGGGGAGGGAGAGAGAGAAAATATACACCGACCCAACCGTCATTGATATCGAAAAAGACCTCTCGAAAACACCCTGTACAAAAATCGGTCACGACCAAGAAAGCACCTGCTTACAACGAGAGAGTTTCACGTAAATAATAAATAAGATAAAAAACTGAATACTACAACGCTTACAGTTACATCCAAACGTATAAAATATGAACAATTACACTTCGACACTCACGGGGGGAGCGCTTTCGGACGTTTCTTCGATTTTTTTCGCCTTGATATCATCGACGCTACTTTCGGGCTGGCTCATTTCGCCATTTTGTTTTTTCTCTTCAGTCTCCTCCGACGTCTCGCCGTTCTTAGCGATTTCCTTCTCGACTCCGTTGGCTAGTTCGCTTTTGTTTTCCTTCTCGGGACTTTTCTCCCCATTTTCTTTGGCGTCTACGGCCACTGGCGTAGGTTCTTCTTTATCTAAACCATTCGCCGCAACTTCTTCTTTCTTCGAGTCCTCAACTTTCGTTTCTTCCGATTTTTCCTCTACTTTCGCCTCGTCTTTCGTTTCCGCCTCTTCTTTTGTCTCTTCTTTCGTTTCTGCCTCTACTTTTGTCTCCTCTTTCGTTTCTGTCTCTACCTTTGTCTCTTCTTTTGTTTCTTTCTCTACTTTTGTTTCTTCTTTCGGTGCTGCTGGTTTTTCTTCAGTCGTTTCTTCTGGTTTCTTTTCCTCTGCTTTCTCTTCAACAACCTTCTCTTTCTCTTCAGCCTTTTCTTCAGATTCATTTTCTGTCTTTGCCTCTCCTTTTGGTTCTTCTATCCTAGTTTCTTCCTTTTCTTCTTTTTTGCTCTCGTCCATTTTTTCTCCCTTTCCACTTTCTGTGGGTTCTACTTTATCTTCGGATTTGTTTTCTTCTGGTTTATCACAGCCTGATTTGCTTCCGTCGTTTTTATTTTTTGGTTCCTCGGTCGAGTTATTCGTTTCCATTTCAGTCACTTCTGCTTTCTTTTCAATCTCTTCTTCTTTCTGTGATGAAGAATCTTCCATTTTTTCGGTTTCATCTTTCTTGACATCAACTGCCTTCTGACATTCTTCTGTTTCAATTTCTTCAGTCTTTTTAGGTTCTGAACTGTCATCACAATCCATGGCGGATTCTTCAGTACTTTCAACTACTTTTGTTTCTTCAGTCTTTTCTGGAATTGGTTCTGTTGCTTTGGCAGGTTCTTCAACTTTTTTTTCGTCAGATTTGTTACCTGTTTCTAGCTTGACGGATTCTGTCTCTTCAGTTACTTTCTCAGATTCTGCAGTCTTTTCAGGTTCGGAAGCCTTTTCTGGTTCAGCAGCCTCTTCTTGCTCGACATACTTTTCTGGTTCAGCAGCCTTATCTTGCTCAGCAGTCTTTTCTGGTTCAGCTGCCTTTTCTGTCTCAGCAGTTTTTTCTGATTCTGGAGCCTTTTCTGTTCCAACAACTTTTTCTATTTCAGCAGCCTTTTCAGGTTCAGCAGCCTTTTCTGGTTCAACAGGCTTCGCTGATTCAACCACGGGTTCGGTAGCCTTTGGATCTTTTTCTGAAAAAAAATGGAAAGAGCTATGACACAAATTGAGATCAATTTTTGAGAAGAATCACCTTCAACTTTCGATTCGCTTTCCAAAGCTGGAGTTTCATCAACATCCATACTTTCAGCCTCAACTTTCTCGACCGAAGGAGCTGTTTCAACAGGTTTCTTTTCAGCAGGTGCTTCTTCGGATTCTTTGTTTTCTTGAATACTTTCGGTTTTGGCAACTTTTGCTGGTGGTTCCTAAAGATTCAAAGATAGAAATGATCTGTTTCATCAACAGAAGAATTGTGGTAGGTTAGAAACCCAGAAAAGTACAGATCAAATATTTATCCACCACAAAATTATAACGTTTAAACAGTAAACAAAAAACATTTTGAAAGTGAGATATGTGACAATCATTATTCATGTTTTTTGCTTCAAGATATATGTGAGACAATTTTCAATATTCAACGAACCTCTTTAGTGACTTCATCGTCGTTTTTACGTTTCAATTGCTTCAAGACGATATCCTTGAGAGTTGATACTGATGAAAACTCTTCTGGAAGTGGATCTTTACTATCCCTGGCAATGTAAACTGGAATTACACCTTTTGCTTGGGCAGCTTTACAACCTGCAGACAACAGAAAGTTTCATTACAGAAAAGCAGTGAGTGCTATTCCATGGGATACTTTAAAATAGTCAAATACAAGCATTAAGGTACTGAAAAATATCGAAAATGAATGTAACAAGTCAAAGTGAACATATTTTTTGGAATACTTCTGAAAAATAATTGATGTTGGAAATGAAAAATTATCCTGTATCAACCAGGAAGTCGTTGTCAAATTATAAAACTAAAAAGAATAGTTACTGTTTATAAATAATAATTGATTGAATTGTAAAAATTACTGTCAAAGTTTTCCAATTTCAATATTAAAAACCCATTTTCAACTCCGATAACGCTTTATTTAGTCCATTTCCTACAATTGGTATGAATGAATACCATCAAAATTAATTTCAACCAAAAGTTATATGAGAAGTATCCAGAAAAAATTACATTTGTTTGTGGCAAACGGATACGTCCATTGTCAATCTCCTTTCTCAACTCAACTTCAGAACATAAGTTCTGTTGTAATAATGTTACAGTTACAACAAGACTGAATACAAGCAATGTCAACTCAAGAAGTTTGAGTTAAACATAGAAAACGTTTTGAGGGGTCTCATTGAACAGAATTTTTTATAAAAAATTCAGATGATTCCATTGATACAAACCAAAACGGCAGCCGTTTGATTTTTTTTGGGACACAAAAATATTTTCAATACAATTGAAAATCTCTGGAACTAGTTTCTGAAATACACATTCCAACTCCCTGAGGACATAAGACAATTCATACCCTGCAAGCTTCCAAATCATAAAAAATCTTTGGCGATGGTACCGCCAGGGGAGGTTTTGTATACTTTTCGAAATCCCCTCGATAACTTTCAAGTTTAAGTTTTTCGTATAATAACGTTTGCCATTGAAATAAAAAAAAATAACTTTCGCCGGTCAGAACTCGCGATCTCAAGTCTAAACTCGAACCTTTGGTTGCTTTTGACATGCAGGCTCATTCACTTCATTGTTGATTCACAGTTCGCGCAGAGTGATGAAGACCTAAAATTAGTGTTACAATGTATGAAAGTGAATGTTGTACAAAACTAGGTACATTGAGTGGTACATCTTCTGGCTGTGACAAAATACAATAGGCTGTAAATGATAGAAAAGACAATATTTATGAACGACTGACGCATCTTAAAGTAGATGAACATTTTTCATATCATATGACAAATAACTGTTACAAATCTTATACTGATAAAAACAAAGTTTTGAGAGATGAAATGAAATTGATTGAATCGCAAGAATCAGCTGCAAGTGATGACATTCAGACAGCTAGTGAGAGTGCCAATGCTCTAAGAATAACAAGATCAAAATTCAGTTTATCTACTGTGCCTGATAAAAATGATCTACGTTGTGCAATCTGTAAAGATGATGTCACAAAGCCACTGTGAGCAATAATTTTAAATAAAACCCTACGGCAAGCGACACCTCTTTTAAAAGGTATCAATGATACTAATTTTGTTTGTGTTCATGTCAGTTTTCGCAACTCCCTTTTAAAAAACGCAAAGCTGTGATGAAGTAAAACAGGTAATACTAACATTAAAAATTCAAGCTCCGCCTCTAGACAGTTGTCAAATAAGCTGAAGTTTTTGTTAGTCGACGTTTTTGTACTTGTCCAAGGTTTCGATTAGAGGGGGAGGAAGGGGACTTTTGAGACGCTCTGTATGCGAGGAAGCACGGGTTAATCGGTTTTACGAAATCACCAGGTATACAAATACAACGTGTCTCTTTTTAGAATCCGAAGGATATATTTGCAGCAGATATTCATTATCATAAGAATTGTATGCGATCTTATGAACAAGAGTAAGTAAATAATACGCTTGTTGTTGGTGCTCAGCAAATCGATAGTGTAAAAAGAAAGAAATTGTAAAAAGTAATACCTGTTCACCTATTCATCTACATAAAATAGAAGCGATTTCCTGAACAGTGGAGACTATTACTACACAAAGATATCGAACAATATTTAAGTGAGAATTACGGCCGAAAAATAGATTATTCTGTGCCATCAAATATAAATAAGAGTATGTTATTTTATAGTTCTAAATCGCAGCGTGGAACGTACTGAAAGAAAGTGTAAAGTTTTCAAAAAGAATCCATGGAAAAAGTAAATTTCAATATAAAAGACAAAATTTGTAACGCTAGTACTCTTGAAAATTCACTTGAACAGGCCACAATGTGCTGAGTAGGCGCTCTCAGTAGGTATATACAGCATGAATACATGCACTCGGACAATTTGTTCATTTGATATTTCAATTATGAACTAATTAGGAATAGAGATACTGTTTTCGGTTATAATTGCACGAGTGCATAAAAATTACCGATAATTTTGCAAGAAAGCGTGATATCTAAAAATAAAATAAAAGTTTATTTTCATATTTTGGCGAAAGTTTTACAAAATATGAAAATAACCGAATGCAATTTGTATAAGATATCATGCTTGAATGCAAAATTATCTGGTAATTTTTATGCACGAATGTAATTCATTGGAATATTTCACGAATAAAGAAATTCTCAAGGAAATGCTATTTTTTGTTCATTTATACTTTCCTCTATAGATTGTATGGAGTACTCACCTAAACGCGAAATGTTTTTCTGTTTTTGAAGTCTATCTGACTTTTATTTGTGTTGTTTAATGACGTCTAGCGATACGGTTTCAAATGTCTTGTTATGGTGACTTGATACAATGCAATTACCGCTGTAAGTTTTCGATAATTGCATTGCCCTTATGGGACATTTTATATATGAGGGAAATATTTTTCCCATAGAATCGATTGGTGTGACCAGATTTGGCCAACTTGATGGTAAGTGATAGAAGAAGTGAAAAAATAACTATTTTTGCAATAAAATTGTTGATAACTAATTAACTATCAGGTTGCGGGCCTGGTTACCAAAAAATTCGTGATCAACGACCTAAAAAACATATAATGACACCAAGTTACGAGGGGACCTCGAAAAGTGAACCCTCTGGCGCTCGGACTAAAAAGTCCAAAGGGTATACCAGCTCCAAATTCAACCCTAAATGATTAAACCATTTGGAACAATTGAGTCAAATTTGACACCCACTTATTCAGAATTTTTATATTTATATCCGAAATGATTGTGTAAGCAAATTCAATGCCAGTCTGCTGTGACATTTGGCAGGACCTGTGAACACAAAACATTAAGGACTGTCTACTCCTCTTGGAGTGAAAATCTGAATCTGGTGTAGATGGTGTAATTGTCAAAGGCGGAACGCCATCTACTGGATAACCAAAAACTCAAACTCCTCACACACCATGTATAGACCTCTAACAGCGATCAATTCTCGTTCCCGGTGAGTGATTTGTTACTGCTTTGCCGTAAGATGTGCTCGCTGTTAGAGATCTTTCTTACTTGGTGTATGAGGAGTGTTTGAGTCTTTTATCATCCAGTAGATGGAGTTCTGGTTTCGAGGATTACACTATCTACACCAGACCCACTAACTTCTTTCAGTAGGTTCAATAGGAGGTGGCCCCACTTCCTTTCCGACCATCAAGGAGAGGCCCAGCCTGCCGACCGATCGGACAAAACAAGACCAGACAAATATTGAAATATACTTGGAAAGAGCCTGTCATATATTCAAATTTTTTCGGACTCACTTTCGAGATTGCTGGTGACGAAAACAATCTCTTCAAGTTTCACCGCCATTTCAGAGGCGATATTATTGAAATAACCTTCTGGAGTCTCACTATCGATGGTCTTGTCGAAGTACTTCGTGATGTGCGCTGAAAGACTTCCCTTCGGTACGCTGGAGAAGGCCGATTTTTGAGCGATCATCGTTTGCTCCAAGTTGGAGGAGTATGTGGCAACCTTGCATGTTTTTGCCCAGGATTCGAGAGCGGCAGGAACATCCTCGTATACGTCTGCTGGCTCTTTAGAGTCAGGTGCCTGCGAAAAAAAAAATAGTCTAGACTCACTTGTATCAACAAGACATTTTCCAGCGTTTATGTTATCGGATTACCTCAATCTTTTCCGAAATCTTTGGGATTCACTTAACATACCGAAATTTCTCAAGTTACAAGTATGGAGACAGTGTTTTTTTAATTCACAATTAAAAATCACTTGGGATACAATTGAATAGACCAAAAGTAGATTCCCAAAACTTCGTGAGTCGTGGTGTCAAAAAAAAATCGCTTACAATTTTTCATTATGACATTTAAAAATAATAAGAGTTCTACCTGAAAAAACTCATTCATGAAATTTGATGTCCTAGAATACTAGTAATTCTCAGCTGTCTACCTTCTGAAAAAATAATTATAATCCGTTGGGAATATACGTTCTTCCATTTTAAATGCATAAATAATTTTAAGTGTATGTAGTAAACTATAGTTTATTACCGACAAAATGACGTTTGATGGAATAGACTTCTGTATAATTCGGCTAACGAACGAAAGAGGAGATTTGCCAGGACTTTTTCTTGGTTAGAAAAAAGGAAATTAGCTGGCAAAATAATTTTATAACCTTAAATGCCTATACATCCATTAAATTTTATGGACATGGCTTAATTTCAATGATTGAAAAATGTAGATTGACTGGAGACCTACTTCTTCCGTGGCTTTACTCCTGTCAACCCTGTGAGGCAATATGTAGACACACAAGATCAATCACAACAACCCAATGCACAATGGTGAACTATTCAATAAAGGATCTTATCCAAAAAATGGATAATGTCCAAGTTTTGAATGAGATGAGCACGGATATTGAAGAACAAAAAATAGATGAAGAAGAATAAGGCAAAGTTCTAATCATCGAAGTAGATAACGAGGTCGAAAAAGAAGGATACTATGCAGTCTTTTATGATAACAGATGGTACATAGGAATTACTTAAGTATCTTAGAAATACATGTAGAGTTGAATTTTTACAAGAAGACTTAAACTAATTCATTCGGCAAAAGAATGAAATTATAGAGGAAATTGACATGAAATATATATTTTATGGCCCAATCAGGGTCAATTGCACCGCTGCAACTTAAAGAAGGTTCAAGTAAGATAATCGCTAAGGAACAATGAATCTGATTGGCAAATCCATAGCAACAAAGCCCAGCTTAGATAAACCACAATTAAAGCAAAGCGGTGCAATTGGTCCTTAATCTTATGAATTCAGACGGTGTTAGACTATTTGCAATTAAACGATACGATAGAAGTAAAATAAATAGCATCTATAAAGAATGGAAGAAACGATAAAAGAAACGTATATTTAATAGATGATTTTAAAGCTATTCAATTTATTTACTTTTCAGAACCTGTATACTAGTATACTAGTGAACAACTCGAACCAACCTGAACTGATTAGGAAATGAAGAAATAATTTGAGAAATATGGGAAATGATTGGGAAAAATATTTAGGAAATTTAGGAAATATTTTGGAAATTTAAGAAATAATCTGAGAAATAAGGAAATAAATGAGAAATAAAGATAAAGGATATAATATAGGAAATAAAGGAAATAGGTATACACTCTTTACGTCAGTTATAGACCCCTCGAGATTTGGCTTCAGAAACGTCGACGATAAGTATTTTGATGAACATTATTTCTTGTATATTTTTGATTGGCAAATTTAAGATATATGGAAAGTTGCTGACTATTTAAACGTGTTCCATACAGAAGGTACTGTTTTTGAATTATCGCAGCAACTTCTCGGGGTAGATTGAAAATCTGCCCTTCTACACTTGTATAGATTCCATATTGATTCAGATTTTTTTCACATTGTGGTAGGAAAAAAACTCAAAAGAGCTAGGAGAAAGAATCCTTGATACCTTTTATCTATCCAAGTTTTTACCATTTCACCTTATTTCAATAAGTTATGGAAGACCAAATTGAGTGAAAGTGTCGATAGTTCCACATAATGAACTGATTTAATATTGTCTCAAAATTAACATATTTGGTGTATGTTTTATAAAAAATTGGGAAGGTTGTGTATTGATAAGCTTTTGAATAGCTAAAAATAAATGTCGAATATTTCAAAATATCTTGTTTATGTTTCCAAATGAGTAGAAAACGGTTGATACCTGTGGATATATAAAATGCCAACAGGATTGGAATACATGTTCATGTGAAAAATCATTTTTTGCTCTGTTGTATTGATTGTATTGTGATCACTTCCCATCTTCATCGGAAAAAAACAAAATTGCATTTTTGTCAGTATCTACTTGATTCGCAGATATATTGAAAATTTGCTACTAATTTGCCACCGGTGGACTACCAGAATATACACGCAATTTTATAAAAACGACTAGGAACCAATCTCAATTTTGTATTATAATACGATTCCTTCTTTTGCGCAAAATTTTCATCGGTCACGTCCATTTCATTTAGGGAAATGGAATCTATAGTTTCAAAATTGATAGACATTTCGCTACTGGAGATTAGCTACGTTACTGCCAGGATAGATTGGATGAGCTGTACCACATTTTATTGTCATTAAATTCCATCAATGGAATTTCATGGAATGAATAGATAAGGACATAAACAGCCGATTGTACCAACTTTTAGTTATGAGAGCATTAATTAAGCTAATGGATTATTAAACATCCATTAATAAACCCTAACCTAACAAAGAGTCCCTTTGCTGTAGATATCCATTTTGATGGTGATTTATTAATTATATATATACGTATGTGAGTATACTATACCTATATGGGATTATGTACAGATATTCAGTGTAACATACTGTGTCATTTCAAAAGGAATTTGACCATTTCGGTACATCAAAGAATACATCAACTGGAAAACAAATAATAAATAAACGATGAGATTGGAGCCTTCGGTGTGAAAAGAAAAACTTTTTTCTTGTAGCGATCAATTTCAAGATGATGTTCTACTGAAGATGCCAACCTTGTGAGCGAAACTCGCGTCGAATGCAAATAATATCAGTTCTCAGTATCATCAGATGATCTCTACAAGAATTTATAATTTTTACACTCCTGCAGAGTTTACCTGGGACGGATACATTAATTTTTATTTTCATCCAATTGAATCAATTGTCCAGAGAAGAGTGGATATTATCGAGGAGGTATACAACTTTGATGGGCTCTTTCAATATACAGCTAAGATACAAGAAAAAAGCTAGAGACAATAAAGTTATAGCTTCAGTAGCTCAATGCAAAAAAAATATTTTGGTCAAAAATATTGGATGAGGTTTCTTTTGAGAGGCCACTGGACATGATGATTTCAATCAGGGTGGGGCAAAATCTGATTTTTATTAAATAAATCAAAAGTAATTGATTTTTTGAAAAAAATCACGATTGATTTGATTTTTTAAATTTGAATATAAAATTTAAACATTTTGATTCTTCGAAATTATTGTTGATTATTTTAATGTATGAGTCTAAAAATTTTAATAGAATTTGCGGCTCAAAAACTTGTGACAACGCATTTGTCGCGCTTCTTGCAAGAAAATTCTTGTCGCGATTTGTTTTCCTTCTGTCCTATACACTCGCTATACAGTGCCGTGTGAGGCACGAACACGAACGCGTTTTTTTGTACTTTTTGCAAGAATATTCCTGTCGAGGCTTGTTTTCCTTCTCAACCTATAAATTGACGTTGCCCAACAATTTCACGCATTTCGCTAGTTGTACACTCGGATATTGGAAACATATTGGGCATAGAAAAAGGAGGAAAACTCGTGTTTTTGTTAAAATTGTACAACGAAAATGAATAGACTGAAAATATACAGTAATAAAATTTAGGTGTTACGTTTAGTTTAAGAATTTGGAATTATGTACTTCTTTTTTGTTGTTTTTGCTAGAAGCAGATACTCCTTTTGATCTTCGAGAAAACTTTTATATTATGTTGTTATCTGGTTCTGAATGAAAAAAAAACAAAAATTGATTCAAATCATGATTTTAATTGTGATTTTTATCACTTGATTTTAATCAGCCCAACCATGATTTCAATTTAGTTATGGTAAAATCAGCCCCCAATACCCCAAATACCACCGCCAAATTTTAGGAAAAAACTTTTATTTTTCAATTTTGGCATCACCGGACTTATGTTTATATGAACTTTTCGTCTTGAATTACTCAAAGAACCACATCAGTTTGGTCACATACTCAAATAACACCCTGTATGATATAAACACAAAATATTGGTATCTAAGTTGCCGCAAAAGAAAAGTTGAAAGACTTGGTACTTTGGCAAAGTTGAGCACAGAGGAGAATGCTATTGCGCTGTTGTTGCTGCCTGGAAAAGTCGTTTTTCACAATTGAGATAGTTCTGGTATGACACTTCAAAGTTGAACTAGGAGGAGAAAATTATTTTAAGCTATTTAATAATCTCTGATGAAATAAATGGACTAAATACACTTTATGATCCAAAATAATTCAATTATTGACTGAATATCTATAATACTCAACACTATAAGAATTTTATACACAAAATATTGGTGTAAGGATTGGTTCGAACAGATGATATGAAAGGCTGGCTGCTCTTATCGAGAGGGGACCCAATATTTCAAAACTGGAATGTTGCAGAAGAGCAAATTGTCTTTTTACCTTGGTGTCTAGTGTCTCAAAACATATTGTTTTTCATTAGGTTTGTTATGCAAAAAGAAGGGTGAATATACTCTTCTTCCAGTTATTAATTTTCAGAAGGAAATTAGAATTCCTGTGCAGGGTCTTAAAATATGTGAGACAGTCATACACAAATATTATTTCAAAACTAACAGATCTCAACCAATATCGGGCATATCCCTATTGATATGATACAAAACATTGCTCATATGCTCTGGTCAATGTTAAGTTACTCAACTGCTTAAATCTAAGTACATTGGTGTTACATTTATCTTAAAAAGGGGATGTAACCCTGAGTAACCTCAAAAGTTTTGAATACCAAGATTGTGTGTGTGTAATACCTAAGTATTCAAAAAAAACAAACACAAATTTCAATATCTACTATTCCATTGATAATTGGAAAAGGTCCCAACTAGTGCCCTTTAGAGATAGTTGTTATTGCCACATTTCTGATGCAATTATTACAAAACCAAAGATTTTGCAAACTGCAAACTTTTGCTTCATTTTATGGTTGTGATGTCAACCATAAATGACCAAACACATTTCAACCCAGATGCTTTCACAATAATAAGGAAATGAACCAAAAGGACATTCAGGTAAAGACTGAACAAATCTATTGTTTCCTTTGTACAAAAAATATGGTTTACCTAGAAGGTAGGTACATAGTTCTAGGAACAGTATCCAAGTTTGAATATTCCTCTTTGAAAAATATATTTTCAATTGGGACAAGACATAACCTATAGGTATTCAATTAGAATAGGTTTTTCAATCGAATATTTATTTTGATATTGTGTTTACAAAAGCTTATATTACACCATTGGTGAATGATGTAGAACTTCGAAATTTTGGGGATTTTCTTCATTTATGCAAATACGACACTCTGCTCTGACATAAAAATATATCCATCGTGAAAATACAATTTATTTTTAGAATTTAGTCTTCATTTGTTTCAGATAACAATACATTGAACTTTTGTTGCCATGATTCTGTTCAGAATTTATCGTCACATTATAAATGCAAAATGAATATTAATGAGATTGGAATAATTTTCATATTGAACCTTTTCTGCTAATACATCACCCTCCTACTGAAAAAAATTTCAAACAAGGCTCAAATAACATATGATCATGAGTATGTTCCAATTACAAAAATTGTATGGGACAATATCTATTTTGAATGAAATTCATTTCAACAGGAATAATTATAAGAAAACCCTAATAGTTGAATACAATGGATAGAAATCTCCAAATACGTAAGTAAGAGAAAATCTCATGCATATTGCAAATTGTTGCAAGACATTTTGAATCGACTGTACAGATGTGAATGCACTATGTGTGGAACAAGGGCTGAATTTTTACCTGGCTCAAGGCCGACCACATATCCTTTGGCTGAAAACTCGTGCAAAATGAAAAATACGAGTTATTTATAGACGGAACAGTTGGGAAAACTAATAAAATTGCCTTTTACCAAAAAATCCCGGTTGACCATGTAAAGGAAAAAAAGTGAATAACGATAAAGCTTATTCCAAAATATCGAATAAAACTCTAAATGTATATTGTCTAAGGGGTTATAAATCGACTATCATTCACCAATTTCATATAAAAATAGAAAATTTCTTACCCGGTGGACGAAGGTAGTAGTGCCGGTAATATCCAGCAAGACCACCCTGCAATTCTCCAAATTCAAACCAGAAGACACAGTTTCTGTACTCATTTTGTTTATTTTGCAATACGTATATGACTAGCACTATTTTTTTCAATTTGTTTGCGACTTTCCGCAAATTAATGTGATGATTCAAGCGAGATTCAAAGAAATAACGTCCACAAGCTTCTGCTTGCAGGTGGTGCACGGCGATATGGTGAACTTCGCAGAACGGAGAGTGCGCAGAATAAAAAACCGCCAAACGAGACTATGCGAAAAATAACGAGCGAGCATATAGCCAACGTGGGGTAGGTCAAAACCGAAAATCACTAGTATTTTTTTACCCCTGTTTTGAAATAATTATGTTCAAATACAAAAAACAGTGTCGTACATTCGAATAGAGGTGTTGAGTTCCGATAGTGCTACATAATTACATACTCCCGCAGGAATTAACTGATTTAGGAATCCGAAGGGCGAGGTAACGAAATATCGCAAAATTACTGTCCAGAGTTAAGGTTTTGTCTAAGATGCCTAGCTTTTGTCGCAGAATAGAACATTCTGTGATAACCTATATTGGTCTACTGGTCTAGTCACATTTTCGTAGTTTTCGATTTAGTAATTGATGAATGAGATAACGCAAGAAACTCAAAAAAATCATGCTAAACGTCAGACTGGAAAAGTCGATATACTAAGCATGATTAAAATTAAAAAAAAATGAAAAATCATTGGAATTCTTTCATCAAAATTCAAAGAACTTCTTGTGTGAAACACAATACAGGAAAGTTTATTCTGAGGAACTAATGCTGTATGCTTGTCCCACGCAGAATTAGCCTCATTGTTTATTTAAATTAATAATAATTGAAATTTTGAATGAAAAAGTGCAACAAAGGGGTTAGATATTATACAAGTTCATTCCTGAGAATGAATTTTTATGAGGACTTGATTCTTAGGCCCCATTTTCCTGAAAGTTTATCAGATCTTGAAATACTTTTGAAATATATAAATGGAAGATAGGTATAAAAAAGGTATTTGGATGTACTTACAGGATTATTATATGCCAAGAAAAATAAGTACACCTATTATGAGTAGTAATGAGATTCTTCGACTTGGGCTCATCTTTTGCTTCATTTTCTAAATTGTCTCACATTAACTACATAGTATCATAAGACATATGTTTGAACATATATTTCAAGAGAATCGAGTACAACTCCATTTGAGATGAAAAATTTACTAGCTTGAATATATAATGTGTGTGAAGTTAGCAACGAAAAGTTAGCAACGTTTCTGTAAAATTCGTTGCCAGCCACGATTCCATAGGGCGGATTTCATGCAATGAAATTGAAACGTATTGACCAAAATCCAAGTTTTACTTAGCATGAATCGTAATCATAAGCATGGAGGATGACTGAAAAAACTTGAGAAAAAAGAAAACATCACTAGTAGACTTTTGAATAGTACGGAAAACGTTAAAATTGAAAATGTAATTTTTGATGTTCGGAAAATATTTGAATTATATAATTACCCATTAGTCGGAAACACGAACGGCTAACACTTGAACCATGGAAATGATGACTGAAGAGTTCTCAAATCGGAGGGAAAGCCTGGAAAATTTGAATATCTTTATTGATGGTGATACTTTGATCAGATATTGGCTCATAAGTCGAGAACTAGAGAGGGTGCCACTTAGAAATTTTCACAGAATACATAAAATGACATGCTTATTCCGAAAAAAAAATAGCACGGAATTTTCAGATCGGACGGAAAGCCTGAAAAAATTGAAAATCTTTATTGATGGTGTCACTCTAATTAGATAATGGCTCATAAGTCGAAAACTAGAGAGGGTGCCACCTAGAAATTTCCAGAGAATACGTGAAATGACATGGTGATTTCGACAAAGAATAGCACGAAATTTTCAGATCGGACGGAAAGCCTGGAAAAATTAAAAATCAATATGGATGGTGTCACTTTGATCAGATATTGGATCATAAGTCGAAAACTAGAGAGGGTGCCACCTAGAAATTTTCAGAGAATACGTGAAATGACATGGTGATTTCGAAAAAAAATAGCACGGAATTTTCAGATCGGACGGAAACCCTGGAAAAATTGAAAATCTTTATTGATGGTGTCACTTTGATCAGATATTGGCTCATAAGTTGAAAACTAGGAAGGGTGCCACCTAGAAATTTTCATAGAATACGTAAAATGACATGGTGATTCCGAAAAAAAATAGCACGGAATTTTCAGATCGGACGGAAAGCCTGGAAAAATCAAAAATCAATATGGATGGTGTCACTTTGATCAGATTTTCGCTCATAAGTCGAAAACTAGAGAGGGTGCCACCTAGAAATTTTCACAGAATACGTAAAATGACATGCTCATTCCGAAAAAAAAAAGCACGGAATTTTCAGATCGGACGGAAAGCCTGGAAAAATTGAAAATCTTTATTGATGGTGTCACTCTAATTAGATAATGGCTCATAAGTCGAAAACTAGAGAGGGTGCCACCTAGAAATTTCCAGAGAATACGTGAAATGACAATGTGATTCCGACATGAAATAGCACGGAATTTTCAGATCGGACGGAAAGCCATGAAAAATTAAAAATCAATATGGATGGTGACACTTTGATCAGATATTGGCTCATAAGTCGAGAACTAGAGAGGGTGCCACTTAAAAATTTTCAGAGAATACGTAAAATGACATGCTCATTCCGAAAAAAAATAGCACGGAATTTTCAGATCGGACGAAAAGCCTGGAAAAATTAAAAATCAATATGGATGGTGTCACTTTGATCAGATTTTCGCTCAAAAGTCGAAAACTAGAGAGGGTGCCACCTAGAAATTCTCACAGAATACGTAAAATGACATGATTATTCCGAAAAAAAAAGGCACGGAATTTTCAGATCGGACGGAAAGCCTGAAAAAATTGAAAATCAATATGGATGGTGTCACTTTGATAAGATTTTCGCTCAAAAGTCGAAAACTAGAGAGGGTGCCACCTAGAAATTCTCACAGAATACGTAAAATGACATGCTTATTCCGAAAAAAAATAGCACGGAATTTTCAGATCGGACGAAAAGCCTGGAAAAATTAAAAATCGATATGGATGGTGTCACTTTGATCAGATTTTCGCTCAAAAGTCGAAAACTAGAGAGGGTGCCACCTAGAAATTTTCACAGAATACGTAAAATGACATGCTTATTCCGAAAAAAAATAGCACGGAATTTTCAGATCGGACGGAAAGCCTGAAAAAATTGAAAATCTTTATTGATGGTGTCACTCTAATTAGATAATGGCTCATAAGTCGAAAACTAGAGAGGGTGCCACCTAGGAATTTCCAGAGAATACGTGAAATGACATGGTGATTCCGACAAAAAATAGCACGGAATTTTCAGATCGGACGGAAAGCCTGGAAAAAGTAAAAATCAATATGGATGGTGTCACTTTGATCAGATATTGGATCATAAGTCGAAAACTAGAGAGGGTGCCACCTAGAAATTTTCAGAGAATACGTGAAATGACATGGTGATTCCGAAAAAAAATAGCAAGGATTTTTCAGATCGGACGGAAAGCCTGGAAAAATTAAAAATCAATATGGATGGTGTCACTTTGATCAGATTTTCGCTCATAAGTCGAAAACTAGAGAGGGTGCCACCTAGAAATTCTCACAGAATACGTAAAATGACATGCTTATTCCGAAAAATAATAGCACGGAATTTTCAGATCGGACGGAAAGCCATGAAAAATTAAAAATCAATATGGATGGTGACACTTTGATCAGATATTGGCTCATAAGTCGAAAACTAGAGAGGGTGCCACCTAGAAATTTTCAGAGAATACGTGAAATGACATGTTGATTTCGAAAAAAAATAGCACGGAATTTTCAGATCGGACGGAAACCCTGGAAAAATTGAAAATCAATTTGGATGGTGTCACTTTGATCAGATATTGGCTCATAAGTTGAAAACTAGAGAGGGTGCCACCTAGAAATTTTCATAGAATACGTAAAATGACATGCTTATACCGAAAAAAAATAGCACGGAATTTTCAGATCGGACGAAAAGCCTGGAAAAATTAAAAATCAATATGGATGGTGTCACTTTGATCAGATTTTCGCTCAAAAGTCGGAAACTAGAGAGGGTGCCACCTAGAAATTCTCACAGAATACGTAAAATGACATGTTTATTCTGAAAAAAAATAGCACGGAATTTTCAGATCGGACGGAAAGCCTGAAAAAATTGAAAATCTTTATTGATGGTGTCACTCTAATTAGATAATGGCTCATAAGTCGAAAACTAGAGAGGGTGCCACCTAGAAATTTTCAGAGAATACGTGAAATGACATGGTGATTTCGAAAAAAAATAGCACGGAATTTTCAGATCGGACGGAAAGCCTGGAAAAATTAAAAATCAATATGGATGGTGTCACTTTGATCAGATATTGGATCATAAGTCGAAAACTAGAGAGGGTGCCACCTAGAAATTTTCAGAGAATACGTGAAATGACATGGTGATTCCGAAAAAAAATAGCAAGGATTTTTCAGATCGGACGGAAAGCCTGGAAAAATTAAAAATCAATATGGATGGTGTCACTTTGATCAGATTTTCGCTCATAAGTCGAAAACTAGAGAGGGTGCCACCTAGAAATCTTCACAGAATACGTAAAATGACATGCTTATTCCGAAAAATAATAGCACGGAATTTTCAGATCGGACGGAAAGCCATGAAAAATTAAAAATCAATATGGATGGTGTGACACTTTGATCAGATATTGGCTCATAAGTCGAAAACTAGAGAGGGTGCCACCTAGAAATTTTCAGAGAATACGTGAAATGACATGTTGATTTCGAAAAAAAATAGCACGGAATTTTCAGATCGGACGGAAAGCCTGGAAAAATTAAAAATCAATATGGATGGTGTCACTTTGATCAGATTTTCGCTCAAAAGTCGGAAACTAGAGAGGGTGCCACCTAGAAATTCTCACAGAATACGTAAAATGACATGTTTATTCCGAAAAAAAATAGCACGGAATTTTCAGATCGGACGGAAAGCCTGAAAAAATTGAAAATCTTTATTGATGGTGTCACTCTAATTAGATAATGGCTCATAAGTCGAAAACTAGAGAGGGTGCCACCTAGAAATTTTCACAGAATACGTAAAATGACATGCTTATTCCGAAAAAAAATAGCACGGAATTTTCAGATCGGACGGAAAGCCTGGAAAAATTGAAAATCTTTATTGATGGTGTCACTCTAATTAGATAATGGCTCATAAGTCGAAAACTAGAGAGGGTGCCACCTAGAAATTTCCAGAGAATACGTGAAATGACATGGTGATTCCGATAAAAAATAGCACGGAATTTTCAGATCGGACGGAAAGCCATGAAAAATTAAAAATCAATATGGATGGTGACACTTTGATCAGATATTGGCTCATAAGTCGAGAACTAGAGTGGGTGCCACTTAGAAATTTTCAGAAAATACGTAAAATGATATGCTCATTCCGAAAAAAAATAGCACGGAATTTTCAGATCGGACGAAAAGCCTGGAAAAATTAAAAATCAACATGGATGGTGTCACTTTGATCAGATTTTCGCTCATAAGTCGAAAACTAGAGAGGGTGCCACCTAGAAATTCTCACAGAATACGTAAAATGACATGCTCATTCCGAAAAAAAATAGCACGGAATTTTCAGATCGGACGGAAAGCCTGGAAAAATTGAAAATCTTTATTGATGGTGTCACTCTAATTAGATAATGGCTCATAAGTCGAAAACTAGAGAGGGTGCCACCTAGAAATTTCCAGAGAATACGTGAAATGACAATGTGATTCCAACATGAAATAGCACGGAATTTTCAGATCGGACGGAAAGCCTGGAAAAATTGAAAATCTTTATTGATGGTGTCACTCTAATTAGATAATGGCTCATAAGTCGAAAACTAGAGAGGGTGCCACCTAGAAATTTCCAGAGAATACGTGAAATGACATGGTGATTTCGAAAAAAAATAGCACGGAATTTGCAGATCGGACGGAAAGCCTGGAAAAATTAAAAATCAATATGGATGGTGTCACTTTGATCAGATATTGGATCATAAGTCGAAAACTAGAGAGGGTGCCACCTAGAAATTTTCAGAAAATACGTGAAATGACATGGTGATTTCGAAAAAAAATAGCACGGAATTTTCAGATCGGACGGAAAGCCTGGAAAAATTAAAAATCAATATGGATGGTGTCACTTTGATCAGATATTGGATCATAAGTCGAAAACTAGAGAGGGTGCCACCTAGAAATTTTCAGAGAATACGTGAAATGACATGATGATTTCGAAAAAAAATAGCACGGAATTTTCAGATCGGACAGAAAGCCTGGAAAAATTAAAAATCAATATGGATGGTGTCACTTTGATCAGATTTTCGCTCATAAGTCGAAAACTAGAGAGGGTGCCACCTAGAACGTCACAGAATATCACATAAACTAAAACACACATTTCAATGGCTAATAATATATTCTAACTTGTTTCCAAATCTTCACTGTTCCATAGGGTCTGACTGAATCTGCTGAGTTCAATCCAAGCTCGTACACCCCTCCATCCAATTAATTTTCATGTGGTTCGATCCAGAGCTTGAAAGGTACTATTTATCTTCTAGGTATAAA
Organism: Zygogramma bicolorata; assembly: GCA_032362365.1. NCBI lineage: Eukaryota > Metazoa > Arthropoda > Insecta > Coleoptera > Chrysomelidae > Zygogramma > Zygogramma bicolorata. The sequence goes on along the minus strand of JAVJAQ010001811.1, from coordinate 100,080 downwards.
CTTCATCAGTTGCAATCAATATGTAGCGGAGGAATCTTATCCAGTTCTTCTTTCGTGTACACTTCTGCTTGTTCAATATTTTTATGGAATGTTCTGAATATAATTGAGCTGGTGTTGCAACTGACTGGCGTAAAATGGTGATTTGATTGAGGGTTCATATTTAAAAAACAGTGGGAGGAAGTGAATTTCCATATTTCCAAAGAAATGTTGGCTGGACGTCAGCCTTCGTGAGCGAGCCCGATGATGTACTTCGTGAGAATTCGCGTTGCAGGAAGGGTACTGGGACCTTGACGAAGGCTGGTAACATATCGTGCCAGTGGCTTGCCAACTGAGTTGTTCGGAAAAATTTCAAAACTATTATTTAGGTACTGATTTTGATTACTACAAGTTTGTGGTTGGCTCTTTGGAAGGATATAATAAAAATTTCAATGAATATACATTTTCAGTGAACAATTATTTCGAAATTAATCATAAAAAGAATGAGTTGTGATAAAAATAAAAACAGTGTGAAGATAGGTATACCCACCCACCCATATTTATTGCTCATTTGAGCCATATAAATGATGGTGGATTCATGCAGTAATCGTAGCTCGGAAGGGGGACATCGTAACTCGCAAGTTGGACATCGTAACTCACAAGTCGTAAATCTTAGTTCGTAACAAAATATACACTCAATGAGAGTAGTAACCCAATGTTTCAGAGAGTAGTGATGATAGCAAATTTGAAAAAAAAATGTTGAAATTACTGAAATATGTACAAATACAAGAATATGGTATAAAAGAGACACAAATTGAGATCAATTGAAAATTCCGTGCAATTTTTTTTCGGAATCAACATGTCATTTCACGTGTTCTCCAAAAATTTCTAGGTGGCACCCTCTCTAGTTTTCGACTTATGAGCCATTAACTAATCGAAGTGACACCATCAATAATGATTTTCATTTTACCCAGGCTTTCCGTCCAATCTGGAAATTCCGTGATATTTTTTTTTCGGAATCACCATGTCATTTCACGTATTCTCTGAAGATTTCTAGGTGGCACCCTCTCTAGTTTTCGACTTATGAGCGAAAATCTGATCAAAGTGACACCATCCATATTGATTTTTAATTTTTACAGGCTTTCCGTCCGATCTGAAAATTCCGTGCTATTTTTTTTCGGAATCACCATGTCATTTTACGTATTCTATGAAAATTTCTAGGTGGCACCCTTCCTAGTTTCCGACTTTTGAGCGAAAATCTGATCAAAGTGACACCATCCATATTGATTTTTAATTTTTCATGGCTTTCCGTCCGATCTGAAAATTCCGTGCTATTTTTTTTCGGAATGAGCATGTCATTTTACGTATTCTGTGAAAATTTCTAGGTGGCACCCTCTCTAGTTTTCGACTTATGAGCGAAAATCTGATCAAAGTGACACCATCCATATTGATTTTTAATTTTTCCAGGCTTTCCGTCCGATCTGAAAATTCCGTGCTATTTTTTTTCGGAATCACCATGTCATTTCACGTATTCTCTGAAAATTCCTAGGTGGCACCCTCTCTAGTTTTCGACTTATGAGCCATTATCTAATTAGAGTGACACCATCAATAAAGATTTTCAATTTTTTCAGGCTTTCCGTCCGATCTGAAAATTCCGTGCTATTTTTTTTCGGAATAAGCATGTCATTTTACGTATTCTGTGAGAATTTCTAGGTGGCACCCTCTCTAGTTTTCGACTTTTGAGCGAAAATCTGATCAAAGTGACACCATCCATATTGATTTTCAATTTTTCCAGGCTTTCCGTCCGATCTGAAAATTCCGTGCTATTTTTTTTCGGAATGAGCATGTCATTTTACGTATTCTGTGAGAATTTCTAGGTGGCACCCTCTCTAGTTTTCGACTTTTGAGCGAAAATCTGATCAAAGTGACACCATCCATATTGATTTTCAATTTTTTCAGGCTTTCCGTCCGATCTGAAAATTCCGTGCTATTTTTTTTCGGAATAAGCATGTCATTTCACGTATTCTCTGAAAATTTCTAGGTGGCACCCTCTCTAGTTTTCGACTTATGAGCCATTATCTAATTAGAGTGACACCATCAATAAAGATTTTCAATTTTTTCAGGCTTTCCGTCCGATCTGAAAATTCCGTGCTATTTTTTTTCGGAATAAGCATGTCATTTTACGTATTCTGTGAGAATTTCTAGGTGGCACCCTCTCTAGTTTTCGACTTTTGAGCGAAAATCTGATCAAAGTGACACCATCCATATTGATTTTTAATTTTTCCAGGCTTTTCGTCCGATCTGAAAATTCCGTGCTATTTTTTTTCGGAATAAGCATGTCATTTTACGTATTCTGTGAGAATTTCTAGGTGGCACCCTCTCTAGTTTTCGACTTTTGAGCGAAAATCTGATCAAAGTGACACCATCCATATTGATTTTCAATTTTTTCAGGCTTTCCGTCCGATCTGAAAATTCCGTGCTATTTTTTTTCGGAATAAGCATGTCATTTCACGTATTCTCTGAAAATTTCTAGGTGGCACCCTCTCTAGTTTTCGACTTATGAGCCAATATCTGATCAAAGTGTCACCATCCATATTGATTTTTAATTTTTCATGGCTTTCCGTCCGATCTGAAAATTCCGTGCTATTATTTTTCGGAATGAGCATGTCATTTTACGTATTCTGTGAAAATTTCTAGGTGGCACCCTCTCTAGTTTTCGACTTATGAGCGAAAATCTGATCAAAGTGACACCATCCATATTGATTTTTAATTTTTCCAGGCTTTCCGTCCGATCTGAAAATTCCGTGCTATTTTTTTTCGGAATCACCATGTCATTTCACGTATTCTCTGAAAATTTCTAGGTGGCACCCTCTCTAGTTTTCGACTTATGATCCAATATCTGATCAAAGTGACACCATCCATATTGATTTTTAATTTTTCCAGGCTTTCCGTCCGATCTGAAAATTCCGTGCTATTTTTTGTCGGAATCACCATGTCATTTCACGTATTCTCTGGAAATTTCTAGGTGGCACCCTCTCTAGTTTTCGACTTATGAGCCATTATCTAATTAGAGTGACACCATCAATAAAGATTTTCAATTTTTTCAGGCTTTCCGTCCGATCTGAAAATTCCGTGCTATTTTTTTTCGGAATAAGCATGTCATTTTACGTATTCTGTGAGAATTTCTAGGTGGCACCCTCTCTAGTTTTCGACTTTTGAGCGAAAATCTGATCAAAGTGACACCATCCATATCGATTTTTAATTTTTCCAGGCTTTTCGTCCGATCTAAAAATTCCGTGCAATTTTTTTTCGGAATAAGCATGTCATTTTACGTATTCTGTGAGAATTTCTAGGTGGCACCCTCTCTAGTTTTCGACTTTTGAGCGAAAATCTGATCAAAGTGACACCATCCATATTGATTTTCAATTTTTTCAGGCTTTCCGTCCGATCTGAAAATTCCGTGCTATTTTTTTTCGGAATAAGCATGTCATTTTACGTATTCTGTGAGAATTTCTAGGTGGCACCCTCTCTAGTTTTCGACTTTTGAGCGAAAATCTGATCAAAGTGACACCATCCATATTGATTTTTAATTTTTCCAGGCTTTTCGTCCGATCTGAAAATTCCGTTCTATTTTTTTTCGGAATAAGCATGTCATTTTACGTATTCTCTGAAAATTTTTAAGTGGCACCCTCTCTAGTTCTCGACTTATGAGCCAATATCTGATCAAAGTGTCACCATCCATATTGATTTTTAATTTTTCATGGCTTTCCGTCCGATCTGAAAATTCCGTGCTATTTCATGTCGGAATCACATTGTCATTTCACGTATTCTCTGGGAATTTCTAGGTGGCACCCTCTCTAGTTTTCGACTTATGATCCAATATCTGATCAAAGTGACACCATCCATATTGATTTTTAATTTTTCCAGGCTTTCCGTCCGATCTGAAAATTCCGTGCTATTCTTTGTCGAAATCACCATGTCATTTCACGTATTCTCTGGAAATTCCTAGGTGGCACCCTCTCTAGTTTTCGACTTATGAGCCATTATCTAATTAGAGTGACACCATCAATAAAGATTTTCAATTTTTTCAGGCTTTCCGTCCGATCTGAAAATTCCGTGCTATTTTTTTTCGGAATAAGCATGTCATTTTACGTATTCTGTGAGAATTTCTAGGTGGCACCCTCTCTAGTTTTCGACTTTTGAGCGAAAATCTGATCAAAGTGACACCATCCATATTGATTTTTAATTTTTCCAGGCTTTTCGTCCGATCTGAAAATTCCGTGCAATTTTTTTTCGGAATAAGCATGTCATTTTACGTATTCTGTGAGAATTTCTAGGTGGCACCCTCTCTAGTTTTCGACTTTTGAGCGAAAATCTGATCAAAGTGACACCATCCATATTGATTTTCAATTTTTTCAGGCTTTCCGTCCGATCTGAAAATTCCGTGCTATTTTTTTTCGGAATAAGCATGTCATTTTACGTATTCTGTGAGAATTTCTAGGTGGCACCCTCTCTAGTTTTCGACTTTTGAGCGAAAATCTGATCAAAGTGACACCATCCATATTGATTTTTAATTTTTCCAGGCTTTTCGTCCGATCTGAAAATTCCGTGCTATTTTTTTTCGGAATAAGCATGTCATTTTACGTATTCTCTGAAAATTTTTAAGTGGCACCCTCTCTAGTTCTCGACTTATGAGCCAATATCTGATCAAAGTGTCACCATCCATATTGATTTTTAATTTTTCATGGCTTTCCGTCCGATCTGAAAATTCCGTGCTATTTCATGTCGGAATCACATTGTCATTTCACGTATTCTCTGGAAATTTCTAGGTGGCACCCTCTCTAGTTTTCGACTTATGATCCAATATCTGATCAAAGTGACACCATCCATATTGATTTTCAATTTTTCCAGGCTTTCCGTCCGATCTGAAAATTCCGTGCTATTCTTTGTCGAAATCACCATGTCATTTCACGTATTCTCTGGAAATTCCTAGGTGGCACCCTCTCTAGTTTTCGACTTATGAGCCATTATCTAATTAGAGTGACACCATCAATAAAGATTTTCAATTTTTTCAGGCTTTCCGTCCGATCTGAAAATTCCGTGCAATTTTTTTTCGGAATAAGCATGTCATTTTACGTATTCTGTGAGAATTTCTAGGTGGCACCCTCTCTAGTTTTCGACTTTTGAGCGAAAATCTGATCAAAGTGACACCATCCATATTGATTTTTAATTTTTCCAGGCTTTTCGTCCGATCTGAAAATTCCGTGCTATTTTTTTTCGGAATGAGCATGTCATTTTACGTATTCTGTGAAAATTTCTAGGTGGCACCCTCTCTAGTTTTCGACTTATGAGCGAAAATCTGATCAAAGTGTCACCATCCATATTGATTTTTGATTTTTCCAGGCTTTCCGTCCGATCTGAAAATTCCGTGCTATTATTTTTCGGAATCACCATGTCATTTTACGTATTCTATGAAAATTTCTAGGTGGCACCCTTCCTAGTTTTCAACTTATGAGCCAATATCTGATCAAAGTGACACCATCAATAAAGATTTTCAATTTTTCCAGGGTTTCCGTCCGATCTGAAAATTCCGTGCTATTTTTTTTCGAAATCACCATGTCATTTCACGTATTCTCTGAAAATTTCTAGGTGGCACCCTCTCTAGTTTTCGACTTATGATCCAATATCTGATCAAAGTGACACCATCCATATTGATTTTTAATTTTTCCAGGCTTTCCGTCCGATCTGAAAATTCCGTGCTATTCTTTGTCGAAATCACCATGTCATTTCACGTATTCTCTGGAAATTTCTAAGTGGCACCCTCTCTAGTTCTCGACTTATGAGCCAATATCTGATCAAAGTATCACCATCAATAAAGATATTCAAATTTTCCAGGCTTTCCCTCCGATTTGAGAACTCTTCAGTCATCATTTCCATGCTTCAAGTGTTAGCCGTTCGTGTTTCCGACTAATGGGTAATTATATAATTCAAATATTTTCCGAACATCAAAAATGACATTTTCAATTTTAACGTTTTCCGTACTATTCAAAAGTCTACTAGTGATGTTTTCTTTTTTCTCAAGTTTTTTCAGTCATCCTCCATGCTTATGATTACGATTCATGCTAAGTAAAACTTGGATTTTGGTCAATACGTTTCAATTTCATTGCATGAAATCCGCCCTATGGAATCGTGGCTGGCAACGAATTTTACAGAAACGTTGCTAACTTTTCGTTGCTAACTTCACACACATGAATATATACACATTAGAAAAATGCATACATTTATTTTTCATATTGGGAAATAAGAGATTTGTTCTTCAATCAATTCAGTTTCACAGAGATATCTATTTCCAGAACATTTTTTGAATCATTCCTCTCCCTCCTCTGTAAAAATGAAAGATGAAAATCATGAAAACAAAAATTATATCAACATCTTTTATTCGAGTTTTCACAAAAATATTCTAATTCCAAAATAACAACCTGCAAAAATATAATATTTTTATCAGTAATAAAAATATTTTATATTCGTCATATATGCCAGGTACATAATTGTTGAGCATCATTAGTGACAATTTAGTGAATACAGTAAGTATATATCAGAATTCAACAAAGAAAATAAACAATCAAACATCAACAGTCATAAAAAAATAACAAATTAAAATATTCAACATCAAACAAAAAAATCATAAAATTTTGTTGAATCAACATTACATCTTCATTACATCTTCATTACATCTACATTCTTTATTATATTCGTTAATGATGTCAATAACACCTGCACCTCATCAAATCAAATTATTGTCTACGCTGATGATACAACCATACTAATGTCAAACAAAAATGTAGAGCAACTTGTTGAAACAAGCAATAATGCGTCTAGGGAACTGAATAAATACTGTTCAGATAATGGACTCACGATGAACATAACAAAAACCTATCACATGCGCTTTCTGCCAAAAAATGTATCACCCGATTACAATTTATACCTAAATGTATGTGGCCCCTCTATCCACAGTAAAGATACCATGAAATTCTTAGGTCTAACCCTAGATCAAAAATTGTCCTGGGAATCACATATAAACACGCTATCCTCTAAATTAGGATCTACTTGCTACATAATAAGAAACTTGAGAGAAACCCTCTCATTTGACATTTTGAGAATTCTCTACTTTGGGTTGGTCCAATCTATCCTACAATACGGATTGATTTTCTGGGGTTCTTCCAGTTACTTTGCTCAAGCATTTCGCTCACAAAAAAAAGTATTGAGGACTATTTATAAAGCTCCTCCACATTCAACATGTAAGCCCCTATTTAAACAATTTCAAGTCCTAACATTGCCATGTTTGTACATTTTCCAGTTAATAATGTATATCAAAGAAAACGAAATAGAATTCAAAAAAAATTGTGATGTACATCCATATTTCACGAGGAATAGTGAAGCTATCCACCAACACTACTCTAGACTTGGGGTGAGCCAAAAATCGCCAAAATATGTAGGCATTAAGTGCTTTAATAAAATAAAAAGTTATGTCGATACAAGTAGCACAATAACTATTTTCAAGAAGAATTTGCATGCTTTTCTATGTGATAAACAGTTTTATGGACTTGATGAATACCTCAATTTATAATCCTAATGAATTTTATAAACTGTCATTATTTCAGTTTTTTTTTTTTGTGACAACTATATATATATATATATTTTGTATGTTTTATCTTGACTAGTCCAATAAGTTTTTGCATGTATATATTATTGTATTGTGTATGTATGTAAGAATTTCAGTGATGAATAAAATTCTATTCTATTCTATTCTATTCATGTCTAACCTAATTATATTCAAATTTAATATATCAACCTAAATTTTTCTAGAAAGACTAGCCCATAGCATAAAACTGAAAGTTCTATTTGTGTCTTCTACTTTTAATGGAACGATTTTCTGAAGGGACATTTTCGTCAATTTCCTTGCGTTTTCCAATCTTGTCAAAGACCACATCCCCAAAGCTGGATATTATTGGAAAGTCTTTAGAAGCCTCTGCTGGTAATGGGTCATTACCTTCTCGTTCTATCACAGCAACAACTAGTCCAGCTGATTTTGCAGCGGTGGCTTCTGAAAAATGAATAGTTTTTTTTGTACTTTGTGGTTTTTCAACAATATCATGGTGTCAAGAGATGAAATCATGTTGCATGTAGGCTGAATAGAAGAAATTACAAAAGAATCCAGCAAACCTGCTTTGAAATGGTATTTTGGGGCATACATATCTAGTTTCGATAAAGTTCGACAATTCAATCTATATTCCACGAATGCAAATAATAATTGAATTGATTTTGAAATTATCAATAAAGAGAAGGAAGTTTTGAGATAGTAATTTTTGGCTCTCTTTCTCCAAGTAAAAACAAAGAGAATGCAAAAAATAATCTAAAATGAAATTTAAATTATAATAGAAAAAATAATAGAATAATCTCATTCCATACTACCAATGTTCAATGTTTTTTTTTGTTGGATATATGATTGTGTGATTCCAGTATGTGTATTTAATGAAGTAGAAATTTCAATCTGTTTCAGAAACACAAACAAATATAATGTACCTAAGCTAAGCTCTGTCTTTACACAATACCAATCGATTCAAAACTATACATTAAGTAAATGTCAACTTCTTCCCTAATAAAAGTGTCTTCCATTTTAAATTATTATAAATAGTATCTTCCATTAAAAATCATGGAAGTTACAAATATGAATTTTGATAATACTGTTCTATTAAATACCTATGTCTTAATCACAACTGTAGTTTAATCAATAGCCACTGTAACTTCATTTATATGATTTTCTTTCCACACTTAATGAGATACTAGATAATTTCACTTTGACTTTCGGCTGCATGTTTCATCTCTTATATTGAAACAAATCCTTTATTTATTGTTTGAACGTTTATTGAAGGGATAGAAATGTCCTCAAATCCAATTTATGGGATTTCTTCCCCTGGAAATGAAAAAAAAAATTTGAAAATTCTTATATATTTTTTTTGGGATTTTGGAATATATGACCCAATATGTAACTGCAAAATTGACTGATTGTTATGTCAGTTACATATTATATTTTCATGAATTTGGAGATTAAATAAAAAACTACATTTAAAATTAATATACTTAGCGACGTTTCGAAAGCTAATTTGCCTCCTTCTTCAAAACTTTTTCTTTTCTCATTTGCAGGGTATGAAAGAAAACCCAAAAAAAATCCCTCATTTCGATTAGTTTCTAGTCATAAATTGGACATATTGATAACTTTTTGAACTCTCTCATCTATTGAAGAGCAGGCAGCCAACAATATTCCTCAATATAGTAGAATGATTCCTGTGAATAGAATCATATATCATTCAAGACCTGCAAATTTGTGGTAATATAACATTTCCATTTTTTTTTTCGAAATAGAAGTAATGTTTTTTTGATTTTCTAACTTGTTGTCAATTAATTACTTACCATTAATATTATCAGTTATGAAAATAATCTCCCCAGCTTTAACTCCTAATTCTTTTGAGATTTTTTCATAGCTACCAGATTCAGTTTTTATGCCAATACTTTGATCAAAGTATCTTGAGATATATGCTGACAGGTCTCCTTCGGTGGTATGGCTAAATAAAAGTTGTTGAGATTCTTCACTGCCAGTTGAGTAAATAGCAATTTTTCGAGATTTGGACCAAGATTCGAGAGATGTAGGAACATCAGGAAAAACACTGAATGAAAATATAATATCAACCATTTTATGAGTGGTGTTTTATTATGTACGAATATATTGGATACATAATTTTTGGCTACTTACTGAGCTCTTATGTCTCCATTTTCATAGCCATCTTTGTATATCAACCCTTGGAGGGTCTTCAAGCCCTCATTATCACTGTTTTTGTTAGTCAACTCTTTGATAAGACTAACGGCTTCCTCGAGTTTGAGAGAATCATTTTTCAGAAACTTTACTGCTTCCTTAACTGCTTCATTTTCCCATGATTTTTTCAAATATTCCTCTGCTTGTTTAGAAACGTATGGGAAAAGAGTATCCTAAAATCAAATAAGTTAGTAGTGTTACCAACAAATAGGAACAATCCTAATAATGGATTATTGATAACACATTTGCTCAACATTGTAATCTTTCAGGTCAGATATACTCGATATTGATATCAATTTAAAAAGTAGAGTGCAAAGGTTAGGGAAGAATATAAACTATCAAAAATTCCAATGTAAAAATGGGCTGTTTATCAAAGAGTACCCCAAACTAGTTGGGGTACTCTTTGCTGTAAATGTCAATTGACTCTTATCAATAATGGAATAAACTGAAAAAGCACCCCTTCGAAATATTTCGTAGTTTAATTTTTTGAGAAAAATAAAAATTTGAGGCAGTTTCTCACCTTCAAGAATATATTGGAAGTTGTTGTACCTGCAACATCCAACAAGATTGCAATACATTTTTTCGAATCCAGAACAGGTGTCACATCTCCAGAACTCATTTTCAAAAAACCAATTTGATCTTATTGTGGTACGATTAAGGTGGCGAACGATAGTTTTGAATTTCGAAATGAATGCAATGATAATGATAGGTTTCGATTCGCTGATTTGCAAGTTTATAGTCTGGAAGTGTCTATTGAACCGGCGTCCGGCGTCATTATTATAGGTTGGTCCTGGTTTGCCGTCCGGACTGGGCGGACTGTTCCAAATAGTCAGAGAATCATATATATATTAACTACGAATATTGACCATACGCCATAAGAGACAATGTTAGCAAAGTGAAGCCGACTTTTGTATAAATCACAATATCCTTGGAATAGAAATAGGCAGCGATGATCGAGGGCGCATGCGCGGAATATAGAGCGCGAAATTCAAATTTCTAAATATGTCATTGTCATCGACCTTCAAATTTACTAATTTACAGGTTATGTTTATATAATTTCACAGAGATTTCAATGTAAATTTTGTTATTCAGGAAATCATCCAGTTACACAAAAAATATACTCAGTTTTGAAGGAACGTTTCTTGGTGTGCAAAAGAATGAAGAAATCAAGATTTTGAAAAATGGTGGGATCATAAAATATCCTGATCTTTCCGATATTTTATCAGTTCATTGTGTCCTGATTTCTGGAGTCGTAGTAAATTCATACTACACAGATATGAATAATTCAATGAAGAAAACCCATATAGGCTCAATAATATTAGAAATTCCATCAGAACTATTTACCATACCATCTTGCAGATTAAGAATGTTAATATCATATTTTAATACCATCTGTTAACATTCAGGCGCCTGTCTTGTAGCTACGAGAGAAACATAATGCTGACTCGAAAATGCTTATGAATTACGTGCGATATATAATCTGTTCACTTGAATGTGGTTGGTTTGGAATTCACTCAATATAATTGACTGTTACAAAAAATTAATTGGATGGAAAAACAAAAAGTCGTTGTAACCAATAAATTACGAATACTTAATAAAATTCAAATGCTCGGTGAAGCATTCAAATATTTAAATTTTTGAAAATTAATGAACAGAAGTTAATGGAAAATAATAGATACCTATATTTTATACGTTTCGAGACTTGTTGACATATCAAAGATTGTTGGGCGGAAGAACCTCAGTCAATAGCCAGTTGAGCAAAATTGAATTATGTTTGTTGTTCAGAGATTGGAAACTTTCACGGCCGGTAACAAATGAATCGTTAGATGTTTCCTTTCTTCTAAGCCTTGGTCTGCAGATTTTCGGGCCTGACATTGCCTCATTGCTCTTGAATATTGTCTGCTGCAGATGCAGAAGGTCAGTCCTAAAAACCTAGGAGCCCGGAAATAAAAATCGATTGTATGTTCCAATCCCTATGAATTTAATAATAATAATATTTTTTCACCCCAAGAAACTTTTACAGTTTATGAATAGGGATATTTAATACATAGAAAAGAAATAAAACAAAATGTGTATATGGTGAAAGAATATATGAAAAAAAACTCTTGAAATGTTGAATGATCTATAAAACTATAATATATCATTTGGGCAATAAAATATATTTTTTAAGATGGTGTTTGAATTTTTATCTTTAATATTTTTAATTGAATTTGGTGGTTTACTGATGTTTTTGCCCTCAAATTGATTTCTCCCCAAATCTGGTACGTATGGAATGTACAATTAGATGTTGAGCCTGTCTAGTGCTGTGATAATGTGTAGTAATGATTTCATTGAAAAGTATGCAATGTTTCACCTTATGTTTTACACAATAAATAAAAGTATATGTTTTCAACTGGTATATTGAATTGATGTTAAGAAGATTATTTGGTTTGTAAAGATCCACAGTGGGCTTCGTGCAAGGCAATTTATAAATATATTCGACGATTTTATTATGTAAGTACAGCTTGTCCAATCCATTGTGGCACAAACTCTGCTACTTTTCCAGTTGCACACTGGTACTTCAGAACGTGACGAAAAAAAAAACATCCACTAGGAATAAATTTCAACACAGTGAACACATATAATAGGTGTTTTTTTGATCTTGCTATGCTTCACAGAGATTTCTGGGCCTATACCTCATTAGTTCTGTGCCAAGATGGATTGGATAAGCTGTATTTCAGCGGATTCAATACTGAAGCAGTGGCCGTTGCCAATATAGACGTTAAATATTTTAAATTGGAATATACCAAACAAAAAAATATTAATCTCGAATATTCGAAAGAAATTTTGTTTCTTATTCTGAACAGTAATTTTTAAATAAAGTAAGTTGCCCGTTAAAGATTTTGATCTACGTAAAGTCCTATAAGTTTGGTAGTTTTAGAAAATTATATCGTTTTATTTTTAAATTTAAGTGTGTCAGAGTGGTCAATGTTGGAATGTTTACTTGTTAAAAACATATAAGTAGATTTTTCATAATTGTAACTCAATTTGTGATATTTTAACCAAGATGATATTTGTTTCTAGTCATGTGTCATAGATAATTGTTGTTTCAAGTTTTTTCAAAAGAATTTCATGACTGACTGTATCGAAGGCTTTACTATAACTTGCTACAAATGCATTTGATGTATAATGTAGTTAAATTATCAATCTCTTTCATGCATCTTTTCAGCCCTGTTCACTTGTTTGATAAATTATTTTTATTTAGAAAATCTTTCGGAACAGAATATAGACTTGCTTCGGAACTGTGGCTATGCCAAGAATATTTGAATAAAACAATGATGATTTCAATATTATTTATATTACTCAATAGACATAATAAATAATTGAATAAAAGTTCAGGAAGATGCAATACAGTATAAATTTCGGTATAGTTGAGATTAAGTACCTAAGAAAAATGCTTAACATTCTGTTTGTCGCACCTTGGAACTCTCATGATAGATCGCGCATGTATCTCAAAAGAATTTTGGTGAATATTGAACAAAAACTCAAAAATTGCATCATTTTCACATTTTTATATCTTAAACAGAAAGCATATTCCTAGAAAAATATAGAAATACTCAATTTAAGCGAAAATTATATGAAGTTACAGGCATTTTTCACAAAATATATATATATATATATATATATATATATATATATATATATATATATATATATATATACACATACATACATACATATATATAAAAAGTTCAAAGCATATTTTTCTGACATTTTTGGCAAGTATATTTCGTGAAATGGGACTTTTTAGTTTGTGTATAGTATCTACTACACCTGTTCCTTCTTTGAGGATATCGTTCAGTTCCATTCTTCATATAAATTTACAATGAGATTGGAAACCTTTAGTGTAAAAGTTGAACCTTTTCCTAGAGATCAATTACTCTAACACCAAAATGAGATTTTTGCACTCGACGCTCTTTTCGCTAACAAAGTTGAGAGCTTCCGCTGAAAAACCGGGATTTCCTTCAATTACACTGTACCATTTCCTTATGGTACTTGTATGTGCAAACAATTTTCCAAATGTTTTCCTCACATAATTGTACGCTCTTGTGGAGTAAAACTGGAGGTTGACTGCAGATTGCCTCAGCTGAATACTTTATATTTCTTCTTGCATTTGACCTTTCGAATAAAAACTTGCAGTTCTCAGGAACATCATCCTGTGAATACAATTCAAATATATTATTTCCAAAACTTTTATGGATTCAATTCAGGATTGCTTGAAAAGAAAAGAAACTTCATTTATTAACATCATGCATTTCCTCAACAATCACAACAAATTGGGGACGGTTCAAGAAGGTGAAAATATAAAGGTTTTTTCAGCTTAAAAATGTTGAAAACGAGTAAATAAGGGCATGTGTGGTGTTTTGATCAGAAGAACGGCGAATTTTGTTTTTTTCGAGAAAGAAATTTTATGTGAAAAATGGGGTGAAATTTCACAACAAAATGGATATGGATTTTTTTTAGTGGACTTTTTTTTTAAAAGGTTCATAGCGACCGAAGTTTTACCCAATACAATCATTGGATATAGAAACCTCTGAGAAAATATTTTTCAAAATATTGTACTTTCTTCAAAAATAAAGAATGCAGTTGAAAAACTTTTAGTAACAACTTCAAGTCTTCAAAAAGTTCGAGGATTGTCTCCCAAACAGAAAGCAACTATGCAAATTAGGCAAATCAGTCTCTGATAAGTTAACAATTCATACAGGTGTAGTTCAAGGGGAGCGTTTTGCAAAAACTCCAAAACGAAGGTATTAGGATTATATTTTGGGATGCAATAGATACACACCAATTATATCTATGTTGAAAATACCGGATTGGAACTATGTTGAAAAAATACTATATTTCATGGCCATGGTCTTCATTTTCAAACTCACAAAATAACTACTACTCATTACTGATTTTCCTAAAACATAATTGGGAAATAAAATAAAATTCTTTGTTGGTGGCCTTTTCATTCCAGAGTAAAAAATCATTAGATTTGGAAAAAAAAAATAATCAAATGGGAGATTCATATCATGAATTTGAATACCTATTTGTACCGACATTTAAAAAAAATCATAACCACATTCACCACATATATTTCAAATAATTCTTTCAAAAACGTGAATTGTATGAATTGAATAAATGATTTTTTTCATCACTATTCTGTTCTGCGATTATCAATCATAATAGTATATTATGCAACGATCATATAACAAAGGCGATTAATAGGCACGCATTGGCAATGACATTGCAGTGCACCTCACAAAATTCTTCAATTTATGTCAAAGATCCTCAATATTCCCAGAATAATTCAAGTTAACAAAAATGCTTCCTCTATAAAAAAGGTTCACACAATACTTGCAATAATTTTAGGCCAACTGCTTTTATTCAAATTTTAAGCAAAATATTTGAAAAAGCTCTGAAAACGAGGATGGTGGCTTACTTTGTTTCTCTAAGTTTATTTAATATATCTCAATATGTATTTAGGAAATCATATTCTACAACAGATGATCTCGATAACTGAAGAAGGCTTCAACAATAAGGAATACATAGGTAGTATATTTTGTGACTTGACAAAGGCTTTTGATTGTGTAAGGCACAAACAGGTGTGCAGTACCTTTCCCCTAAAATGTTCAATAGATTGCCACCCTCCATCAAAGATCTCAGCCTACCATGTACCTGATTAAAAAATGTTTTTATGCTAATGATGACTATTTCAATGAAAATTTTGATGATATTCAAGACTATTGTGTTTGACATTGACCAAGTTTCATTGATGTTCGTGTATGTGTATTTTTTGATTGTTTTAAATTCTAGTGGATTTGCTAGCCTGTACCTGACTTGTGTAAACAAATATTGTGAAACACCAATAAAGTATCTATCTGTAACTGGGCTATGAAACGAACCAAAGGTGAGTTTCAAATAAGGCTTATGCGGGTATATATAACCATTACATGAGAGTTGCATACGCTATTTTTCACATTCGATAAATAATAAAGATCTATAAATATTATATTTATATTGTGGATCCCACTGATCTGGAAGTGGAATATCTTATTATATTGTGTATCATAATGAGCCCATTATGATACACAGATTTTTCATTACAATACAGATTTCCAATCCGTTTCATAATGGATCTCATTATGAAACAGATTATGGGCCTATAAGAGTATTGTTATAGTATTGGTGTAGAAAAAACTAATAATATTCCGCTTTATGCTGTATCACTATGCTGTACCACAACAAAATAACGAAATGGCGGATAAAGGTGACAATAGGGCCTATTGTTGTGAATCAGAAGAATACATTACCATCAAGTGATAATAAGCACCACTTGAAATCAGGTTTTTTTAATTCAAATGCCCCAGAATTGCTTCAAATTATTAATTTTCTTTGTGAGCCGCCTATTTTTCTGTTGGAGAATTCGAATCTTCAGTTTCTGCTCGTCAATTTTTTTTTCTCATTTTTTGGATGTTATCTGAAAAAGGAATATAATCAATAGCAAAACACGAAAATATGCCACAAAAGGTGAAAAAAAAAACTCCTCAGAATGTTTTTACACGTTTCAATAAGTCTCATTTTGCGATATATCAATTTAAATTTGTTGAATATTTATCAAATCAAAAAATTCAGCTTGAAAAAATGAACTAATAGAAAATGTGATGAATTGTTGGCCTTTTGGTGATGATAAATGGGTTAGTACTCATGCCAATTATTAATTAAAACTTGAAAAACCATCATTATGTTTTGAGGATAGAACATAATAGAATAGTCATAAATCAGATTCTCTAGAAGTTATAGTACAGAAAAATTTCAAAGGGAAATTTTTGATAGGCAAAATTTTACAGTTTTTTTGGAATACTTGAAATATCACTCGATTGAAACATCAATGCATTTTTTAATGAAGGATTATTCAGGAGCTCTATTTATCTTTCTGCATGTAACTGTATTTGTGTCTTCCATTTTCATTTCAATTTGCATTTGGTAAATGTGTGTCTCGATTGAATGCAACATTTTTGTACACTACAAAATACTTGCCTACTTTTTGTTTCTTCCGACAGATGAGTTCCGATTCATTTGGATCTATAAAAAATAATGGTTATGTATTACTAACCAAATTTGAAAATAATCTCATTTCATAAGAGATTCAACTTGAACAGTGGATATATGACTAGAGTTCACTATATTCATATTATTCAAAGGGGTCAAATACATATCATTCATTTAGGAATCCTATAAATATGTGTGGAGTTCATGCAAGACAGGCCCTGGAATAGTTTTTCATTATCTCTTCTAGAAAAGACTATTTCTTGAAAAACTACCCAGTATTATTATATCCATAAGGCAGTTTTCAATGTGTATTCAATAATTTTTTATTCCAATACGATGACAACAATGAAATTACAGTCTTTGTGATTTTTTTGACTAGTTCCTTTTTACAACTTGTGATATGAAGTAAAAGGCCCAGTGATTTGAAACAATATTAAGGGTGATAACAAATAATTCAACAAATTAACCAGCAACTTTACATAATCAGTTTTTAGTACTAATGAGAATTGTTTGAATGTGCAATTCTATAATTTGCTGTTGTTGCATAGTAAGTCTTTAGTTCTTGGGTTTTCAAACCCTTAAGAATTGATTGGTGGATACCAAAATATTTGATAAAAATCATAATAATATGACAATGAATAATACATACACAACATTGCTTAATGTCAAACAACCTTTTAAGATATTACCATTAGAATCTCTGGACAGTTCTTTGTTAAATGTGATTGAAATTAAATGAAATCATAAAAAAAAAATCAGTTTCACTTTCATCTACTCACTATTAAAATCATTATTGTGGATTTCTCTATTTGAATTATTTATTTCTTCACCTTGATTGGGTAGTTCTTTGCTCACTGTAAACAAGAAACATAAATGCCATACTGTAATATTTTTAATGAAAATGGTTTCAGGTTTTTTTTCTTGAAGTTACTTGAGACTTTGAGACATGTTTATTTCTAGGTTACAGTACAGCCCCCTTCTTGAACATAAGGCAAGTTCTTGAATCCATCGGTGAGCTCATCAATCTATCAAAATAGTTTTTTTATTATCATCAGTGATAGAACTGATGGAATCAATGGAGTTCACTGTTGAATTTCAGAACTTGTCTGCATTTCATTAATGTTCGACAGAGACAGGACAGGATCAATTTAAAATATGTATATTGTATAGGGAGACTGAAAGAATAGTGCATAACAAATAATTCTTATTCAATATATTTAAAGGATAACAAGGTGTCAAAAGTGGCAGTTTTCAGCTGGTAGGTGTAATTTTCCCTAATTTGAGTTATGCATTATCCATTAGGTTATGCACTACGTATTAACTAGGCCATCATTATAGTTTTTTTAGGCAAAAGTACGAGAGGGGTTGAATACGCAACCCACTTATCTCAATCGAATGAAAGAATTACAAATCTTATCCAATGGAAACATTCGGTTAGGGATTTACCTCCTAGAGGGTGAGAACTTGTATAGGCACCTGAACTAATTTTATATTGAACATAAAATATTTGATATTTCCTCTGTGATAGTTTTACTATTTTAGGGCAATGTTTCCCATTATAATTGTATTCTATGATATAGAACTCACCAACAGGAAAAGACTGACTTCATTGGGAATCATCATATCTAGGTAGAAGAAATGAACAATCAACGTTCAGTGAGGGTAGTGTACCAGTTTTCAAAAGAATTCTTCCACTGCTCACAGAATATATATCTTTCCTTGAGAAATGATCAGCACATATTCTCAGTTTATTCACGTCTTCGGCTGCCTGGAGATAACATATTTTCATCCACTGGGATCTTAGCGATGGATTCTTAGGAAAACTGAAATATAAATACGCATATTTTGAACATGAAAGCAACACAGATCCATATGTAATGAATTTCTTACCGATGATATGAACTGGAGCTCTTAGTAACACAGAAACCAAATTTCTTTTTTCGCGGACATAATAGTCTTGAACTTCTAAACAACTATGGACTAACGAAACACAACACTATAATATGGAAACAAAAAACCAATACTGAACAATAACTATAATAAAAACGGTACCGAACAATACCGAGAAATCAGCGAACACAAGAATAATATTAAGTATGAAAAATATTGAGAGAATTTCAAGAAAATTTTGACACTGACAATTTGGTTATGTTTGAATTTGAAACGAAACAAGGAATTTATGGCAAATAGTTATACCCGACATACGATCATTTTCGATTTACCTAGCAGGGAGAAACGTAAGAGAGAAACAACACTAGCGAGTCATTCTTGACTGACATCTTCTACTTTTAAATTTGACGCATGCGCAAATATTCCTTGCGACCAATCGCGCTCTTTTGTTTCCCAAAATCTCGCATCAAATAGCTGCCTTAATTATCAATATTCGTAGTTAATATATATATGCAGAGAATAGCTGCCCAGTTGGTTACTGAACATAGCCTTGCGTAAATCTTCTGCCTCCCAGAACTCATTTTCTGAAAACCAATTTGAATTTGTGGTACGATTAAGGTGGCGAACGATAGTTTTGAATTTCGAAATGAATGCAATGATAGGTTTCGATTCGCTGATTTGCAAGTTTATAGTCTGGAAGTGTCTATTGACCCGGCGTCATTATTATAGGTTGGTGCTGCATGGTTTGCCGTCCGGACTGTTCCAAATAGTCAGAGAATAGCTGCCCAGTTGGTTACTGAACATAGCCTTGCGTAAATCTTCTGCCTCCCAGAACTCATTTTCTAAAAACCAATTTGAACTTGTGGTACGATTAAGGTGGCGAACGATAGTTTTGAATTTCGAAATGAATGCAATGATAGGTTTCGATTCGCTGATTTGCAAGTTTATAGTCTGGAAGTGTCTATTGAACCGGCGTCCGGCGTCATTATTATAGGTTGGTCCTGGTTTGCCGTCCGGACTGTTCCAAATAGTCGGAGAATAGCTGCCCAGTTGGTTACTGAACGTAGCCTTGCGTAAATCTTCTGCCTCCACAACTGACTCACTGCGTTTGGATGACCCTCAACAGTAAACAATAAATACTCATCTAGGACAATTCAAAATATTCACTAACCTAATTATTGTAGATATATTCGCGACAAACCCTCCAGTCCAACTAATTCCAACCGTTTCTGAACTGTTTTTGTAGTGAATCCGAACACAAACACTAAAAACAAAAATCTAAACAAATCAGAGCCCAGATTCTATTTCACGAATTCGATTATCGAATTGTTTAGAACATGCGTATATTTTCGGTAGAGCTTATGCTGCAGTCACAGTCTGAGCTACTCGACAATCGAATTCGTGAAATGAAATCTGCGGGGGCTGATATAAGGTGTGTTCGAGTTCGCAACAAAATCAGAAACGGTGGAAACTAGTTTGACTGTTGTGGCGTGAAGGATTTGTCCCGAATATATATCTACAATAATTGGCTGGGTGACTATTTTGAATCGTCCCAGATAAGTATTTATTGCGAACCCGCATAGGGCTATAAAGATGGCTCTGATTAAACCCATAGTGTCAAGGTCAAACTTCGGAGGGTACCTAAACTAAGCTAAGACTGTCTAAAAAAGTATAGTCAGTCAACCTTATGGGATTATCATTTGATGACGATGGGGTCCATGGTCCATTAGTAGATGGCGCCAGTAAGGTGAACTAGATCCAGTGACCCTAGGTGCACAAAAAAGAGACAAACTGATGAGTATGATTATTTACACATATAATGCCAAAAGATGGCAAACAAATAAAAAAGAGGAGTTTTTTTTTGTTATCATCATTGAACGTTCATATTATTTCAATGCCCAAATTTTCATTTCCTGCATAAACTTCTATTGTCACCTCTTTCGAAGCTTCCTTTCAATATTTCAGTCAAAACTGCACCTATTTCACCCCTCAGACACAGGGGCCCTATATTCTTGAACCACTAGAACCACACGTCCACTGAACACTGAACGTAAGATGCCTAGAAATCCTGGTGATTCAACTGATTAGATTTCGTTTAGATTTTTGTGGCGAAAAAAACAATCGACGCTTTTGAAGGTTTCCCCTATTTTTTCGGTAGAGGGCGTTATGTTCCAATTTTTCAAATTTGATGACAGGTGTCAAGTTAATTGTCATATTGTCATTTCAGTTTGAAATTTTGATGTTTACGATGTTTTTATCGTGTTTATTTGTTGATTTCATTGCTTTTAAATATCGAAACGTTGTTACTGGTATCTCATTGTCCACCCATTATCCTTCAGGTTGCGATCTCTTCTCACTAGCCAATCAAATAAAAGTGGAAAAACCTGACTGTACATTTTCACTTAGTGCAAATTTAGCTTCAAACGAAACTGACAAGAGCATATTGGCGACATCTGTACATATGCTACGGAAACCTCCAAAAGCTCAATTATCCACCAAAAAATCAAGCAATCCAGATTTCGCCACTTTTATCCCAAACTTCTACAGGTTTAAGTAAACACACCAGGGTTTTCAGGCATCTTAACTGAACGCATATACGTTAATACGTTGTTGCCAGGTAGAGACCAATCAGATATGTCGTAGCTTAGCAACAGCGTATACGCAGAACTGCGAATGAATCAAGAATAGGGCCCCTGTTCTGAGGTAAATCCTTAGAGAATGCCTGAGAGAAGAAAACCTTCTCGTGCACTGTGAAGTAAACGGAAATATCGACATTATGCTGTAGATGGCGCAACAAAAACGCTTCAAAAATCCTTTTACACACGCATTGGCAAACTATCCTATTTTCAAACGATGCATTGCGTAGTGAAAATCGACCCACATAATTTCTGTCTATTTTATCATTGTTCATAGAGAAATAGGAAAGTTAGTTAATGTCTGTGTAAAAAGGATTTGAAACATTTTTTATTTCGATATCTACAATTTAATGTCGATATTTCCGTTCACTTGACAATGTACGACAAACTCTCAAGGGAAAAATATGTGTAGAGTTCCGTGCCAGTTTGACTGAAATATTGAAAGAAAGATAATGAAGCTCCAGAAGATTATATAGGAAACGAAAGTTTAGGCTTCTTAATAATCTTCGAAATATGAATGATCTACGACATTGACAAAAAATTCCACTTCTGTTTTTGAATTGATGACCTATTAGAAATTTCAACTTTTTTGACATCCGAAGAGAGATTGCAGAATTTTCAGATCATTATTTATCATCATATCAAAAATGCTTGTTATTTTTATTCGACACACCATTTATATTATCCTTTGAAAATTGCATTTGCATTCATGGTGCATGAAGATGCGTCTCAATGCGGTATTCGCAGAAAAAATACGGTGACATGAAATCACAGTACAAATGACACACAAAAGAATAAAGAACTTCCGAGCGAAGAGTACGCCAACTAATCCTACTCTGCTTCAGACGCCGTTACTGGTACGATAGATAGAAAGATAACTCTATTTCCTTCTCAACTAAAACAGGTTTGTGATAATACTTCGCCCACCGCCTGCTAGATGGCTAAATTGCAGTAACACCCGGCTGTAACCATGACGACGGTAGCTTCATCTTCCAGAGTTGCTGGCGCACGTCGTCGGATCAAATACACCGGCTCGCGATTTTTGTTCCGCAGTCAAGCAAAAACGTTCTTGAACGGAGATCACAGCACGCTACGCGTATCCTCACACGAATGTCGCGCGAAACAGAAACTCCACCAAATTGTTGAGACGTGCGTTAGCAAGTGTCAACCGAAAAAACAAAACGTAAGATACTTGTTTTTATTGCTGGTGTGATTTATTGCGAGTACTTTCACTTTGTTTCATTTCATGTTTTGATTGATGCCACTTGTTTTCGAGAAAAAAATCCTAACGTAAACATCGCGGAAGAGTTCTAGAATGTTTAAGGAAGACGAGGTACACTTTTGTTGGTGCCAAGTCCGTTAAATGTAGGAACAGATGGTGAATGAATATTTTTAGGAATGCCAGAGTTTCTGATGATATGCAGTGGGCAGACTAATTCGAAGATAATCTGATCAAGCCCGGAGATCAAACATTTCTCAGTTATATTTAAAAAAAACATTCAAAATTCTTAGTTTCAATGTCGTTTGGTTAAAAATATATGAGCTTACGAAAGTTTTTGAATTGCAAAAGCAGCTGTTTTGAGCTCTTTTCTCTTTATTTCAATTATTTACTCATTTTTTCACTTCAAAATGGGAATGGTTTTGAAATATTCGCATTTTGGTATAACAACCTGTTGTTATTCCTCACAAGAATGTGGTGCCTCGACTAGAGGACACACCCTCTTCCCTCTTATTTGACAGCCACTGCAAAAAAGCACTTGATAACCCAAAACATCCTCGATTCATTTCTGGTTTACTCCAGAGTGTCCAGAGCCATTCATAACTAACATTGTCAAAAGTTTAAA
Source organism: Zygogramma bicolorata (assembly GCA_032362365.1). Lineage (NCBI taxonomy): Eukaryota > Metazoa > Arthropoda > Insecta > Coleoptera > Chrysomelidae > Zygogramma > Zygogramma bicolorata. The sequence continues at coordinate 76,789 of JAVJAQ010001811.1, read as the reverse complement.
AAATCTGTAAACAAATTTGTTTGTCCGCGGATTGTTTACTTAATACTTTTCGTAGCATTGTTCATTCGTCGAAGTCAAAAGTGTAATGTGTTTCTAGGTATTACTCAGTTGTTTTACTGTCGAAAATCAGAACACAAAGGTCTATCATTCATTTCATATGTTTCTTTGATGCTTTGAACAAGTCAGTTTGTTGTGGCTGTCCAATGGTGTTGTTGGTTGATTGGAAACCTATAAGGCAATGAGTGAGTGAGGAAGGGATATTAATTCATCTTACTATACTAAATACTATAATTCATGTACCTATAAGTACCAATAATTTCCCTGAAATGAATTATTTCCTAATATGAAACAAAATGGCTTCTGTATACAGTCTTGTCGTTAATACTAAATTATCTTTTTTTGTACAACTATTCTACTTTCATAGGTACTTTACCTTCGTTATAATACCAGCCGGGCATAAGACCAAATTCATAATATGTGCCTTAAATGAACCCAAGTTTACTTTTGTGATCACTTTTTTCTGTTACCTTCGAAGTGATGGGACGTTTGTTCAGTTAAAAATAGACCACTGGAGGATCTGAAGACTCCAACATACTAGCTGTATCCTGATCAGTCTGGTTCTTGAAATGGGAATAATGTGAATGATGCAAACTTCAAGCTTCTCAGAGCGAAAAACGTCTATGAATTGAAAAATGAGCGTTATTATAGCAGTATGTGATTTTTCAACATTTTTCGATTATGAATATTTCCGAATAGTAACTGCTTTAATTCCAATTAGCCTACTGGTAAAAAACAAAGGATAAATCTATAAATGCAAATCCGAACCATTACCAATCACGTGGAATTTATTACTTTGGATAATTGTTAAAAATGGAACATTTGAAGTTAAAGTGAGTTTTTATAGAGATCAATACCCTAACAAACGTTCAAAATTTTTAGTTAGTTTCAATGTCGTTTGGTTAAAAATATATGAGCTTATGAAAGTTTTCGAATTGCAAAAGCAGCTGTTTCGAACTCTTTTCTCTTTATTTCAATTATTTACTCTTTTTTTCATTTCAAAATGGAAATGGTTTTGAAAGATTCGCATTTTGGTATAACAACCTGTTGTTATTCCTCACAAGAATGTGGTGCCTCGACTAGAGGACACACCCTCTTCCCTCTTATCTGACAGCCACTGCAAAAAAGCACTTGATAACCCAAAACATCCCCGATCTATTTCCGGTTATATCCAGAGTGTCCAGAGCCACTCATAACTAACATTGTCAATGAAGAGTTTCAAAAATCTGTGAACGAATTTGTTTGTCTGCGGATTGTTTAATACTTCTCTGTGGCAATGTTCATTTGTCAAAGGTGTAATGTGTATCTAGGAATTACTCAGTCAGTTGTTTTACTGTCGAAAATCAGAACACAAATGTCTATCATGTCATTTCATCTGTTTCTTTGATGCTTTGAACAACAAGTTAGTTTGTTGTGGCTGTCCAATGGTGTTTTTGGTTGATTGGCAATGAGTGAGTGAGGAAGGTATATTAATTCATCTTACTATACTATATACTGCAATTCATGTACCTACAAGTACCAATAATTTCCCTGAAATTAATTATTTCCCAATGTGAAATAAAATGGCTTCTGTATACAGTCTTGTTGTCAATACTAGATTATCTTTTTTTTGTACACCTATCTACTTTTATAGGTACTTTACTTTCGTTATCATACCAGCCGGGCATAAGACCAAATTCATAATATGTGCCTTAAATTGAACCCAAGTTTACTTTTGTGATTTCACTTTTTTCTATTACCCCCAAAGTGATGGGACATTTGTTCAGTTTAAAATAGACCACTGAAGAATCTGAAGATTCTAATTTGACACCAACATACTCAGCTGTATCCTGATCAGTCTGGTTTTTGAAATGGGAATGACGTGAATGATACATCACATCTATGAATTCAAAAATGAGCGTTATTACAGCAGTATTTGATTTTTCAACATCTTTCGATTATGAAGATTTCCGAATAGTAACTGCTTCAATTCCAATTAGCCTACTGGTAAAAAAACAGAGGATAAATCTATACAATCATGTCGGAACCATTACCATTCACGTAGAATTTACTTTAGATAATTGTTGAAATTGGACCCTTTGAAGTGAAAGTGAGTTTTTATCAGGGTTGGGCTGATTAAAATCAAGTGATTAAAATCACGATTAAAATCATGATTTAAATCGTTTTATTTTTAAAATTGAAATCATGATTTAAATCAATTTTTGTTTTTTATATTCAGAACTAGATAACAACATACTAATGTTTTCTCGAAGATCAGAACGAGTATCTGCTTTTAGCAAAAAGAACAAAAAAGAAGTACATAATTCCAAATTCTTAAACTAAACGTAACACCTAAATTTTATTACTGTATATTTTCAGTCTATTCATTTTCGTTATAAAATTTAAACAAAAACACGAGTTTTCCTCCTTTTTTCTATTCCTAATCTGTTTCTGATATCCGAGTGTACAACTGGTGAAATGCGTGACATTGTTGGTCAACGTCAATTTATAGGTTGAGAAGGAAAACAAGCCTCGACAGGAATATTCTTGCAAAAAGCAAAATGAAAGCGTTCGTGTTCGTGCCTCACTCGGTACTGTATAGCGAGTGTATAGGACAGGAGGAAAACAAATCGCGACACGAATTTTCTTGCAAGAAACGCGACAAATCAAATAAAAATGTTCAAATTTTATATTCAAATTTAAAAAATCAAAAAAATCAAATAAAATCAAATTTTTAAATCAATGATTTTTGTTTTTTTTTATCAGATTTTGCCCCACCCTTGTTTTTATAGAGATCAATACCCTAAAATCCAACTGATATCATTTGCAATCGACGCGCCTTTCGCTAACAAAGCTGGCATTTTCAGGGGAAGAAAATTGATGTCAATTAGCCATATTATATCAGACAGCCCCCAATAACCCCAAATTTTCCTATTCTATTTTCGGTTACCTATCTCGAAGAAAGCCATTCATAACTATATTTGTCAATAAAGAGTTTCAACGATTTGTAAACAAAAACGTTTGCTCGCGGATTGTTATCTTTATCTCTTTCCTAGCATCGCTCGTTTGTCAAAAATGTAATGCATTCCAGGAAATATTCGTTCAGTAGGTATACGTTCAGTTGTTTTGATTGTGAAGTGGAAAGGAAAACAAAGTTTCCGAATGGTATTGTTCCTGTTCTTTGATGTTCTGAACAGCGCCTAGTCACTCGTGAGCTTGTTTTCGTTGTGCAATCGTGATGGTGGCTTTATTGATAACTACGAGGTTCTTATGCAATAAGTGATAAGTACATTTTAATTTCAATATTTACTGTGAATACAATTTTCCGGAACTTTTTGAGTGTGGTGTGTTGGGATTCATTTTGGAAAATACCAGTATCATCTTCTCCTGAAGATGCTTGTTAGAGAAACGTCTGAGTACAAATAATATCAGTTTGGTGTAAGGGTAATTGATCTCTACAAAAAGTTTTTATTTTCACACCAAAGGTTCTAATCTCATCGTTTACCAATACTCGAAATCCCTTTTTTCTTTTGTCAGAATGCTCATCAAAGTAGTATATCGTTGAAGCATTGAATTCCCGTGGCTTATTTTTCTGAAAAGTACACATAGGTACTATATTTTTCTAAAAAGTTGAAAAACAATTCGAAAAAAGCTACTTATCCCAATCAGCTTTGTGATAAACTCGGGTGAATTATTTACCATCACATAAATCATAGCTGTCAAGAAATTCTAAGAGACTGTTCGAGTAAACTGTAAGGAGTAATATTTATCCACAATCATTCAGAAATATGCTTGTTTTTAACCTTATTTCGAGTTGTAAATTGAATAACTGTCCACTCAGAAGAAAATGAGATAGGAAAAAATACCCTGACCTCTCTTGGAACTTCTCGGTAACATGTACACATCAACGTAGTTATATAAAACGAGCAACCCTGACACAATAGCTAGCTGCAACACACTATCACAATACCGAACATACAAAACAGATATAGGTATTTATATTCTCCCTCAAGACCCCAATCTTCAATAACTAAAGCCTCATTCATTTTTCGAAAATAAAACATTACCCCTTCAGCTATTTTATCAAGTTCAGTATCTGCCGCTCATCAGGGCCAGTCCATTTTTAATGTCTGAAATACCGCCAACTTTTCAGAGATTTATCAAAAATTGCCTTCCGGTAATCCTCGTTTCACAATTGAGATTTGTAAAATATCATTGGTACTCTAAACGTCTATTTGCAATGCTTTCTTGGAAAAAAAAAATTGAAATTGATCTTGCAAAATACGAAAAGGGAGGATGTTTTGAATATATTATACTCATTAAAATAAGTGTCAAAATTTCTAATCATTCTATTAAGTGGTGAATTATTATTACATGAGTTTGTATCTTTGGAGAGAGACATAAGTCATTATTCCTTAATGGTTTGGATGGCACTAAAATAATTGTACTTTCCAGTGTCGCCACTGTCCGAGCCACTGTCAATATTCCTGATGAATAGCTCATGCTCATGCAGATTCAATGTATCCTTAAAGATTCTTCGATTTTTCAGAGAAAGTATTTTGAATTCATTGCAAATCACAAAGAAATCATCAGCTATGAGTTTCCGCGTTTTAAAGGAAAAATATTTTGAATCTTTTTCTGAAAATTTTCGAGACGTTTAAAATAAACTATCTATTGCGAGTTCCATAAATAGGTAGAAATGTTCAATTTGCTCAAAACATTTCCATAGTAAAAAGATACTATCGCCTCAGGTTTGGTCAAGAATTTTGTTTGTCTCATAATAAATCCTAACATTTGAAGTAACTTCTGAACAACATTATTGGTGTAATATAGTACGTTTCTAATCTATTCTAATCACTCTGTAATTTTTGACAATCTAGGATATTCCTTATCTCCAGAAAAATTTTAAATTCATCTGCGTAGGCTAAGAATTTGCAGTGTTTGAAGCATTCTTGAATATTAATCCTGTATATAAAAACATAAGAGGTCCTAAGTGAGACCCTTGTGGCTCGCCCGATATTAATGCGGGATTGTCATGAAGAGATAACCTTGTAGTGAGACATATTGTGTTCTCTCAGACAGATTGAACTAGCAGTCCGTAATTCTCTGACACAAACTCAGCATTATTTCAACATCATTTAGAAACAGGCCACAAAATAGATTTCAAAAATACCAAAACCATTGCCACAGCTAAAACCCTCCAAACCCGTGAAGCTATCGAAATCGAAAAACGTCCCAATTGTCTTAATAAACGCGATGATTCCATTGACGTAATATAACATGGACTGGGTACTGGGTGTCGCTTAACCCTCAAATACAAGTTCTTGCGGCCCGAACCAACTAAGGGCATCCGCGTCATAGTCGTCATCGTCATAATGTGTTACGTCATCGGTAATATGTGTTGCATACTTAGATTCCGTAGGTAATCAGTTCTTTTCTGCTATACCATTGATTCTTAAATATTCACAAGATTATTGAAAAATATTCAAGAATGGGACCAAATATTCAATATTTCCTGGTATTCAATAATATATTTCAATAAACCACTAGGTACCTACAAGATATTTCAGAAATATCAGTGGTGCCTCATAATATTCTTCTATAACAGTTATTTTCAATAACCAATAAATAGTGTTATTCAAGATTCACTAGAATAGCTTATATGATTCATATACATAGTATTCCTTGTTCCTCATATACAGATTTTTATCGATATTGGTAATTTTTTCACGACCTTCCCTGTAATGAAATGTTCAATTCATATAGTTTTCATTGTGAATTGAATTTTTCTTTTATTTATAAATATATCATGCATTGAAAAATCCACTCATATGATTTCGACTCTACACAAACGCATAAACACTAAAAAGTTAACAAAATGGTTAAGGCTAAGTAGTTATACCAAAAAGTTAATTGAAAAGGTCTTAAATATCCATAAACATAAAACAATACACTATTGAATACTTCGAATAGCTTCAAAAAATCGCGAACACAAATCAACAGATCAACAATTCCCTCACTGTAAAACGGATTTTTGGCTATGCAAATATGCAACAAATGATACATTGTGACGTCACTCGTAAGTGGTGACGCAGTTGCCCTTAGTTTAATATGTTCATGCCGTTTTAGACGTGGGGATCAATCCTCTCACTCTAATGCCCAGTACATGTTATATTACGTCAATGGATGATTCCCACTCCCCAATACGTGGAAACCACTTTTGGTCCGTCACACTTCCATTTACTCTGACTTGAGAACTAATCCGTTCGAACCTCCCATCGACGGTCCGATCCCTGATCCTGCTATAATTAAAAATGAACCCATGAATCCCACCAACCTTCAATCCTCGATCTCCAGTGATGAAACCCAGTTAGTAAAACGTCACAGACTTAGACGCAAGGTCACTCAGTCCTGGAAATGGCTCCGAAATGGGAGCCGAAACGTCGACAAGGAGTTCCAGCTATCTCATTTCTGACCTCGGAAGCCTATCCGAATATATATATATATAAATATATACATATATATATATATATATATATATATATATATATATATAATTTCACTTCTAGATTACGGTGGGAAAGTCAAAATGGAGGGTGATTTTTTCATATCCTTCTCATATTTTATCATATGTCTGAATTCAATTGAACGTCACCTTCATATTTTCATGTACAATTTTTGCCTCTATTTTATTTTTTAATCTCACGTTAGTAACCATTTCATTATATCATCATATGATATATTGTTATGTATTATAGACGTCCTGAGGAAAGCAATAAAGATTGCCGAAAGCTTGACGAATAACAAAGAGTTCTCTTTGTGATATAGCCCAACACAACTACTGCAACCCCAAAAGATTCACTACATATCCATTAATCAGTCGAGTTTCCTATATATATATATATATATATATATTTATATATATATATATATATATATATATATATATATATATATATATATATATATATTCTGACAGGATTCACGCACTTTAAATCATTTTGATTTTTTCACGAACCTTATGACGAAAAAAAAGATGATAAGTATTTTCTGAACTCAACTTTCAATTGTTGTGAACCAATTATTTGAGGAACAAAGAACTTATTCTGTGAATCGGTTTTAACTAAACTTTATTTACACCTTCGATATTTTACTAACTTCTGTATAAGACAAGAGATGAACTACTGTGTCTGAATTAGAACTGACTTGTTATGAGTTATAACTATGATTTTATACATTCAGATAACATAATTGTTTTGTCGGAAGAGAATGAATAAATAAACAAGTTTGATATCATAATTGGGTTCGGTTGAGTTTAAATACATAATCGTTCAACGTTTAGATATGAATGTAATGATGTTAATTAAGTTTCCAAATATTGATATATGAATGGCAAATGATAATGATAGGAAAGAATATGGACTTAAGATTACAAAGCTGACCCTTACGTGTACATAACAATCTATGATATGGGAAAGCATCTAACAATAACAAATTATGATATGGGAAGGTATCTAACATCCCGGCGATTAAGAGTTTTGATTGGGTGTTGACAAACGATCAAAACTAGATTCAAACTAAAATTACAATAAAAAAGTGAAACTTAAAATTAAACTAAAATTGTCTACTGTCACTAGTTCACACTTTGAGAGACTTCTTGGGTGCAAGAAGAGAACTGCGAGGTCTTGGAAAGAGGTTGATGTTACTGCATTCTCCTAAGTCGTCTCGATATGAGACTGGTGTTCTTGGTGGACTTTTTCGTCTTTCCATCTCGTTGAGTTGGATTGCTGGCGGGTATAACTGATTATGACTGACGTAATTGTGGCTATTTATACAGATGTCCGCGATTTTGGTTGGTCGGGGACAAAACCTTCCAATAATTGGAATCCAGCGACAATCGCAACATCGACAACAGCAACAATAGAGAAATACCAGTATAACTATTGTCACAATGACACCAAATACAATGTTGTACCATTTGGAGTATTGAACGATAAATGGCTTGTTGAGATTCTGCTGTAGTATTTCATCGAATTGTTTGAGTTTGTGCTGGGCATGTCGTAGATCGTCCAGGTTGATGTTATCCAATTTTAACGTTTCCATCTCACTTGATGAGAGATATTCTTGGATGTGAATGCAACAGTCATCTTGGGTGATATTGATCTCGGGGATGAAATTGGCGAAAGTTGATGACTGATTTGTGTTGGCTATTAGAAGTGTGGAAAATGTATAACACTTGCATGATGTTCCCATAGAAAGGATTCCAACACCTTTCAAATTTATGTCAAAGATTTCTGTGCTATTGGAACAACTGATCGAGGCGGTGGTAGACTGAGTTAGCACGTAGAGCCATTGATTAGTGCTAATTGGATGCCATAGTTCCATGATGGATTTTATTGTTTTCGTCGGACAATCAGATGGAATCTGGGTAGTCGGTTGGATACGTAAAACAACTTCACAAACAGGATGATCTGTAGTCAATTGGATGACGGGATGGTGACAAATGTATTCTCGTTCGAATAGTTTCTGACAACTAGATAAGTCTTTCAATCTGCCAAATTGTGTCTTGGTAGTACCCATCAACAGGTATGGGAATGGAGGATCAATAAAGGAATAAATGTTTGAATTATTGAAAGATGAAGGTAATGGGATTAAATTATATAAGTTGAAAGTTTGATCTCGTACTAAAGGAATTTTAATAGCAAATATCAAAATTTCGTTATTATAGATTACTGATAATTTAGATATAGAAAAATATTTGTGGATCAAATCATAATCATCAATTGGTATAGGGAATTCCATATTTGACTTTAATTTGATTTTAGATAATTCGTCTTTCAGATGTTTCGGTGTTATTACTGACGGATGCAAGATATTTTGTTTTGAAAATAGTATAGACTGGATTATAACATCATATTCTTCATTTAATTCATTTATGAGTTGTTCCAAAAGATTTACATGGTCTGTTATTGTTTGTGTGTAGGAATAAGCTCTGAGTGAATGAACAGTGCTCTTAGAGAATTGATTGAATTTTTCAATATTCGAATTTAATTTTTTCTCATTACTTTTCAAAGTTAGATACGACTGATTATATTTTGATATAGCATCTGATATTATTTGAACTTGTTGTTTCATTAATATCTGTACGTTATGATTTTGTTCCATGACTGCATTGATTGAACTAGTGTAAAATTGTGCATCATCCGCATCGGGTATACCAAATAACCATTTGAATGCATAGGAAGCTCCATCAAAGATACCACGTTTATGTTTTCTACCGGTTATATTGAAAGAATGGCCAGTTAGATGGCTTATGATTTCGAACTTTTCATTGAGCTTGGGAATTTGTATTTTTAAAAATTTAAGTCCTTCAGAACAATGGAATGTATGGACATATATCTTGTCATTTTCGTCTGAGTTATAAAAGTTTGTGCAAATAGTTTCAGATTTTATAAAAATACTTTCTATAAACTTTAATTTTCGTTGATAAAAAGAAATATTGAGATAGGTTAGTAATGTGAAATGATCATTCGAGACTGATGCTAATCCTAAATTATGATAGAAAATTCCAGGATTTTTCTCAATGGGGTTAATTGTGTAATAAGGATCTGATGAAAGACAATGGGTTTGATTTATATTAAGGAATAGGATTAAAAGGACTAGAGTCGTCGCAATTTTCCTCATCTGAAACAAAGTGTTTCAATAAATTGTTATGATATGTGGTTATTTTATTAGATCTTATTTCTAAGTCGCATGTTTGATTATCGTTGACTTTCACTATTTTATATGGTCCTTTATAGTTTGCTGAAAGTTTCTTATTTAAACCGGGTCTAGTTTGTTTATTGAGAACGTATACCAGATCATTTATTTCGAAGTGTTGATGTCTTGTATTTCGATCATAGTATTGTTTTGATTTTTCTTTGGAATTTTTTATGTTGTCTCGTGCTATTTGATAGGATTTATTGAATTTTAATTTCAGATTAGAATAATAATCATCGTAAGAATATCGAAATTCTGGATTTGCGGTTAGCGAGTTTGGAATTGATGGTTTATGTCCAAATATAAGTTCATATGGAGTAAAACTTGTACTTTTGTGAACATGACCATTATAAGTAAACATTGCTAAACTTACAAATTCATCCCAGTCATTTTGTTGACTGTTTATATAATGTTTTAAATATTCTTTCAGAGTCAGGTGGCTCCTTTCTAAAGCTCCATTCGTTTGTGGATGATATGGGCTAGATAATATATGTTTGATTTTGAAGAGTTTATTGGTTTCTTTAATTAAATTTGAGGTGAAGTCGCTTCCTTGATCGGTCAATATTGATTCGGGAATCCCGAAGATCGTTATAAACTCTAATAAAGTGTTTGCTACTGTTATAGCTTCGTGATTAGCTGTTGCTTTTGCAAATGAAAATTTTGTTAAGTCGTCTTGCATAGTTATTATAAATTTATTTCCATTAATAGTGAGAGGTAGTGGGCCAACAACATCAATTGCTAGTCTTTGAAATGGTTTTTCTGAGGTTGTTGTAATTTGCATTGGAGATTTACCTGGTTTGTGGTTTGTCTTATTTATTTGACATGATTGACACCTTTTTATAAACCTTTTTATATCCTTTTTCATACCGGACCATTTATAATTTTCTTTAATTCGTTTGTATGTCCTCAAATATCCTGAATGACCTGATACCGAGGATTCGTGATTCTCTTGAAGTATTTTAGTTATTTCTTGTTCATCTTTGGGTTGAGTTTTTGGTTTATTAACTAAAATAATTTCTATGTTGGATTTCAAAAATAAATAGTTCATCATATCATTGATCAAATCTTGCTTAAGGTTTGCGTTATTCTCAGTAGGATTTTTCAGGTAGAGTTTAGTAATGTTGCTACTGGATAATTCGGTTCTCATATTTTTTGATGCATAAAATATATCTTTATAGGTGAACTTTTCGAAGTGATTGATTTTCGCAAATGAGAGATAAGTTATTTTGCTTTCGTCATTTGTTAGTTTCGCGAAATCGTATAATTTCAAATCAGACGGAATCTGATTTAGATCATACATATTGTTTAAATTTTCGAAATGTTCGTTGTTCTCATCTAGGTCTTTGGAATACAGGAACATATTTGGAAAATGTTTCATTATGTTGTCATTTATGATTTCTATTTCTGGAAGTTGAGTATTCGTATAATGACTTTTGATGAAGTTATCATACGTATCGGGTTCGTCGTAAGTTTGGACAGTTAGAACAGGATTTCTCGAAAGCGCGTCGGCGTTCGAATTTATACGTCCCGGTATGTACTTAATCGTGTATTGATATTCTTCCAATTTGAGTCTCCAACGGAGAAGGCGTGAACTAGGGTCTTTGCAATTAAAAAGCCAAACTAATGGTCTGTGATCGGTTTGGATGGTGAAATTTTTGCGTCCATAAAGATATGGTCTGAAATGATTTGTTGACCATACAATCGCGAGAAGCTCCTTTTCCGTAGTGGAATAATTTATTTCATGAGAATTTAAAGTTCGTGAAGCATAAGCTATTGGAAGATCTTTACCGGTTGTTACCTGAGACAAAATAGAACCGATTGCATAATTAGATGCGTCAGTTGTGAGTATGAATTCCTTTTCGAAATCTGGAAATTGTAATATTGGTGGATGAGTCAAGACTTTTTTGAAATATTCGAATGACGTTTGTTGTTCTTCGGACCAAATGAAAGGATTATCTTTTTTGAGGAGGTTTGTCAGAGGTTTAGCGTGCTTGGAAAAGTTTTCGATAAAACGTCTATAATATCCAGCAATTCCTAAGAATTGTTTGATTTGTTTCGGATTTCTTGGAGTTGGGTATTCCATTACTGCCTTAATTTTCTCGGGATTTGGAGAAATACCGGATTCGTTGATTAAATGTCCTAAATACGCGACTTCGTGTCTCATAAATTCGCATTTATCTGGCTGAAGTAGTAAATTGTTTTGTCGTAATCTGTCAAAAATTGATTTGAGTTTTAAAGAATGTTCTTGAATTGAACTAGCATATATTACAATATCGTCGAGATATACAAAACATTGGAGTCCAAGGAGTCCTGTCAGGATATTATTCATTAATCTTTGAAACGTAGCTGGTGCTGATTTTAAACCGAAACTCATTCTAGTGAATTCGAAATGACCAGAAGGAGTAGAGAACGCTGTTTTGGGTATATCGGATTCTCTTATGCCAATTTGATGAAATCCAGATGCTAAGTCCAAAGTGGTGAAATACTTAGAATGACCTAACTGATCCAAAATTTCTTCAATGTTGGGCAATGGGTATGCGTCTCCTATTGTGACGTTATTTAGTTTCCGGTAGTCGACAACTATTCTCCATTTTTTTTCGTTCGAAGCGTCGGATTTTTTTGGAACAATCCAAAGTGGACTATTGTAAGGTGATGCTGAAGGTCTGATGATTCCTTGCTTGAGCATTTTCGTGATTTGTTTATCAACTTCATTTTTATGAATTTGTGGAAATCTATAGATTTTTGACACAATGGGTTTATTATCTGTGGTATTGATTTCATGTTCAACAGCATTGGTTGAAGTCAAATCATCATTGGGTAAATAGAAAATATCGTTGTATTCGTTGCAAATATCCAGTACTGAGTTTTTTTCTTCTGAATTCAGATGATTAAGCCTAAGATTTTTCGAGAGGGTATTTAATCTGTTGAAACTTCCCTGGTTCCTTTCGTGAATATTTAAAATTGTTGACTGGTTTTCGATAAATGGTTCAAGAAACAGTTCTACATTATTAATTCTTAATTTTTTATCGGTTGTATTCAAAATTGTGGTGATGGCTTTTTGATTTACTACTTTAACGATTGATTTCGCGAGATAAACACCTTCGGAAATCTGTATTTCTGGACAAATGCCTTCTGTGAGATTTTGATTTTTGACGTTAATTTCAATTATAGTTTCTGATCTCGGATCTAGAATATGAGGATTAGATTTGGAGTTGATTGTAATTGGATTAGGAATTGATTTTATTCTGAGTTCATTTTTATTGAGATCAATTTGCGCCGATTCTTGTGTAGTTAGAAAATCGTTCCCTATTATGCCGTCGTATGGGATATTAGATTCTTGTTTCACGATATGAAACTTGATAGGAAATTCGAATTCGTCTATCTGGAGTTTGAGATTTATTGTACCCGCGGTAAGAATTGGGGAGTTAGCGTTGATACCGTTTAACGTAATTATTTCGTTAGGATTATAAAATGATTTCGTTTGTTTAATCTTTTCCGCTTTTATTATAGATACGGATGCTCCTGTGTCTATTAGGAACTTGAATTCGATTCCTTGATAAAATGTTCTGATATAATGACTATTGTCTGGAATGGTATGAATATTGGCGTGCTTTGAGTGATTTTGTTCGACGTTTGAGTTAGGAATTTGTTGAGAATCTTTACTATGATTCGGTTTAGGTAGATTTATTGATTTGATTTGAGTTTGTGATGGTGGATCGTCGGTTTCGTTTATATGAAATCCACAGATACGACGTTGATCTGGGATTGTGAGTAGTTTAAATCACTCTGATTGTTTGATGAGTTTACCTGTGAACTTGTGGTTTGATTTTTATTATTATTATATTGTCTTTTTCGACATTCGTTGATTAGATGACCACTCTTTTTACAATAACGACAGAATTTATTCTGATAGCTTGGATTTTGATTTGGATTTGAATTATTTGACCGTGTGAGAGTATTAGTATTTGGTCCATTACTAGGGTTTCGTTTATTTTGGGGAAATTGGTGATTTTGATAGTTATTCTTACGACATTCTTTAGAAGTATGGTTATTTCGTTTGCAGAGATTGCAAAATTTTGTTGATGACGTATGAGATGGTGTATTTAAACGTAAAGCTTTTTCTTCTTCGATTGATGCATTGAGAGCTGAATTTATATCATTGATTTCTTTTGATCGTAAAAATCTTGAAATATCTGGCTTTGAATGGTATATAAATCTTTGTAGAGCTATTTCCCTGACAAGTTCAATTCGACCAAGTTTTTCTTGAATATCCTGATAATTAATCAAATTTATTATTCTTGTAACTATTTTGTCTAGTCTATTATAAAAATCTATTACTGACTCTTGAAATCCTTGTTTGAGTGCACTAAGTTCTTCCATAAGTTGGGTAAAGTGTTTTTTATCTGCATAGAATTTTACTAAAATATCTTTCAGATCGTTCCAGCAATTAACTTCTTTTCCGGAGAGTTGAGCTTTGGCACTGCCAGTTAACCTTGAAAGAATGAATGCTAAAAGTGCTGTTTTTTGATCATTAGTTGCAAAGGTATCTGCATTATCGCAATTACTTATGAATTCGTGCAATTCTAATCTATTTCCATCAAAACATCTTGGAATCAATGAACAAATGAAAGACATTTTCAATTCTACGTTATTAGTCGAATTTGTTGAATTTGCTTGAGACATGATTTTTATGTATGTGAAATGTTATATGAGATTCTGGATTTGAATTTGTTGGATTTTGGGTTTACTTGAGTTGGAGCACAACAAAAGCAATGTGACAGATTGAAGTAAAATATCAAGTGTACAGTTTTGTCTCACCCTATATTCGTGTGACCAGTTGAGAAGTTTCCGTAGTCTGAAATCCACTGTTTGCCACTCAGAAACTCTTCTTCCTCGATGGAGATGATCCGTCGTCGTCTAAGAAGTTGAAACTTGTCAAATTTGTTTGAAGGATCACTTTCAATCTGCTGATTCTATCGGTGATGTTTCCAAATTTGTGACGATGATCCTACTGTGACTGCGCCAATTTTGGTGTTGTGAACCAATTATTTGAGGAACAAAGAACTTATTCTGTGAATCGGTTTTAACTAAACTTTATTTACACCTTCGATATTTTACTAACTTCTGTATAAGACAAGAGATGAACTACTGTGTCTGAATTAGAACTGACTTGTTATGAGTTATAACTATGATTTTATACATTCAGATAACATAATTGTTTTGTCGGAAGAGAATGAATAAATAAACAAGTTTGATATCATAATTGGGTTCGGTTGAGTTTAAATACATAATCGTTCAACGTTTAGATATGAATGTAATGATGTTAATTAAGTTTCCAAATATTGATATATGAATGGCAAATGATAATGATAGGAAAGAATATGGACTTAAGATTACAAAGCTGACCCTTACGTGTACATAACAATCTATGATATGGGAAAGCATCTAACAATAACAAATTATGATATGGGAAGGTATCTAACACAATACAGCACACGGAAGAAGCATAGATTTCCAAAAAAAATTATTCACAATTATTATTCGAATTTAAATGTACCTAATATTGCATAAGGTCCTTGTAGTTTTCAATTGAGCCATCACCACGATTGCACAACGAAAACTAGCTAATAAGTAACTCGGCGCTGTTCAGAACATCAAAGAACAGGAACAATGCCATTCTGTAACTTTACTTTTCAGTGAAACAACTGAACGTGTAACTACTGAACGAGTAGGTCCTGAAATATATTACACTTTCGCAATGTTACAAAAGAGAAGAAGATAACAATCAGCGAGCAAACACTTTTGTTTACAAGCCCTTGAAACTCTTTATTGACAATGGTTGTTATGAATAGCGTTTTGAGGTGGGTAGCCAAAGATAGAACTGGGCTTATCAAGAACTGTTTTATAATATACTAGCCGACCCGTGCCTACTTTGTTGGGCGTTAATTATTTTTATGGTGCAATAGTTCTTAGTACTAGGGTTTACCAGGTTCAGCACAAGGCTCTTTCTTCTGAGCGCACTCGAAATAATGTTTGATAGAAGTTGAAAATGTTATAAACTCTTTTTTCACCCCGTTAGTCGATGTGTTTCATTAAAATACGGACACGTCTTCCATCGATTCTATCAAAGAATGATTATGCAAAATTTGTAGATTGGCATCACGATGTCCCATACAAACTTCTCCCCCGTTCTTCACCCCCTTAGGGATGGGATTTTGGAGAACCCTCTTGTCGGATACTACTTCATATTATTACAAAGATCACACACTTTAAGTTTCACGTCTCTACGATGAGCGGTTTAGGCTGTTTGTTGATCTGTCAGTCAGTTATTCAGGACAAGGCATGTCCAAATTAACAAAAAAGTTTTTGTAATGATTCAAATACCTATGAAAGCTAGCTATAAAGTACCAGAAACGTTTTCGCAGTACTGACAGAGGCAAACATTATTATGAACAACATGTTCGTCAATACCGAACCGATTAGTCAGCGCACACCATCTCATCTCGCCCGTTTTTCGCCTAATTGATTTGCATATACTATTATTTCTCACTGAATTTTCTCTTCAATCATAGTAAAATATAGCCTATATCACTCTTGAATAGTATAGCTTTCTGTTAGTGAAATAATTCTCATGATCGGATCAGTATTTCGGAAGATTACCCCTTACAAACAAAGTCAGAAACGAACCTCTTTATTATATAATTATAGATGATGAATTGAAATGAATTTTTTCTCCTGATGATGATATCCTTGTTAGCGAAACGCTCGTCGAGTGCAACTAATGTCAGTTTGGTATAAAGACATTGTCTACTAAGGCGCCCTCTTCAAGAAGTTGATATATTTCCCACAAGTTAGTACTGAATAAAATATGTTATGTAAGTGTGACTGATTTGTTTGAGGTTATTTCAATTTTTCTGATTGCATATACTGTTTTCAATAATTTTCTGATAAGCTTGCCATATGGTTAGACCATTGCATTTGGCGTCCATGGATAGATACAACCAAAAATTTGATTTGATCTTCCGATCTCAAAGCTGCGGATTAATTAAAACAAATCATCTTTCGAACAATCTGTTCAGGCCAGTCTCAAATTACCTACACAGTAGGTTCCGGCTGGCAACTGTCAGAAAACAACTACTCCCCTGGCTAATACCACGAAGGGCATTGAATTATATCCGACCGGTGCCAGTGCAGGTTTCTTCACAGAAGTAAATCCTGCATTTGCTTTCGTCGATACAAATGAAAGAATTGATTTTCAATTATAGGGACGGACACACTTGCAGACCGGTTTCGGGCTATTTGGCCACTCGTCAGTGCAAGGCAGTGCCATCATCAACATAAAATCGATGACTTCTCATGATTAAAAATCAAAATCCTTCAGAGTATCAAGCCCCGACCAAAGCTGATGCGAACAACGAAGTTATTGCGCCATCTACCAATGGACGAGGTATTCCAAAAGCAAACCGAATTCGCCCATAACTCCTGCGAGGAAAATGTAAAAACATTTGACATAGTCAGTGGGCATACTTGAAGACTGGCGTTAAATCAAATCATCTTTCGAACAATCTGTTCAGGCCAGTCTCAAATTACCTACACAGATTGTTCGAAAGATGATTTGATTTAACGCCAGTCTTCAAGTATGCCCACTGACTATGTCAAATGTTTTTACATTTTCCTCGCAGGAGGAATGGGCGAATTCGGTTTGCTTTTGGAATACCTCGTCCATTGGTAGATGGCGCAATAACTTCGTTGTTCGCATCAGCTTTGGTCGGGGCTTGATACTCTGAAGGATTTTGATTTTTAATTATGGGAAGTCATCGAACCGGTCTGCAAGTGTTTCCGTCCCTATAATTGAAAATCAATTCCTTCATTTGTATCGACGAAAGCAAATGCAGGATTTACTTCTGTGCACGATACACATACACACGGTATGCTACTATTTGGTGCCAAATGCGTCCGCCACGCGCAATGACGTCACATTCGAGAAACGAAACTGGCCATTTGAATTTCTGATGCATTGTTTACATGTTATTTTCATTTGCGGAGGGAATATTTTGAGTGTACTTCGACATCTCAAAGTACCAAAGGTGCCACTATAAAAAACTTTACATTTCCAAAAAAGAAGAATTGGGAAAACAATGCGTAATCGCTTGCCGGAGAGAAGATAAAATGAATTTGAAAAAAGGTAAGTTAGTGAGTTTCACTCCCCTCAACTGCGATCAGTTGATTTTGTTCTTGGGTAAAACAGTAATCAAATCAAACAAGATATTGCAGATTTTTGATTTGGTTTAACTATAGGTTTCTCGTACAATCGTGCGGAAATTCGTTAAAATATTGCAATGATAAAATTCCATTGGAAGTAACCATATTACACATAACATGATAAAGGTACTTAATCCGATTATTTCTTGCAAATTCTGGAAAGTCACTAACAAACTTCTGGTTTGAATTTCAACGTTCTCTACCTGATTTTAGTTGGGTTTTGAATTAGTTGTTCAAGAACAAATACTCACTAGGGAAACCCACATCAAGTATGGATATGAATAAGGCCCCTGACTGGATACAAGCTATTTCTAGAGGTTCTCTTTTACATCCAAATGATGAATTGTGGAAAGTTGCTTTGAAACTCGAGTCCGAGTTCCATGAAATGCATGGTAACTCTTTGTCTAAAGAGGAGAAAATTTTCAAGAAATTAGCCGATAGAACTATGTCACAAATAAAAACCACCTCTGTGCCTTAGGAAGTTGTCCTGTACTTTGCAAGAACTCGAACATATATTAGACTGCGAGACTTGAACAGGAAAATCAGTTTCAAGAATGCTCAGAGGAACCTAGAGAAAAAGATGTCTAAATTTACCAACTCTAAGAAATAGTTGTTTTACTTTTTGCTCTGGATTTTGTATTGTGTAATATAATATTTCGAAAAATTTTAGCATTTTTTCACCTTTTTTTAAACACTGCGGTTTTCCGTTTTCATGTTTTGAAATACTTGAGAACCTGAACATAATTAATTGAAAAAAAATCTGTTATTTATTCTTCTCAAATAATAATCGCAACAAAAAAACGATGATTATTTGTTGACACTGATGTGCCTTGCATATAATTTAAAAAAAAACATTTCACTGACTTATGTATAACGTACAAATCTGAAGAGAGACTACCTTATACAACTACTTCTTCTTCAATCAGTTTTAATTGAAAAAAAGTATTCACCATAATTCTAAATTCAATAAATTTCCAGCGCGTACCGCAAAATTAGATTGGAACCTATGTACAACATCTCGTAGTTCCTCGAGAGTGACGTCACAGCGGCGAGAGAGAGAACGCTATCATGCGCAATAGCATACCGTGTGTAAGTGTATCGTGCTTCTGTGAAGAAACCCGCACTGGCACCGGTCGGATATAATAACTCAATGCCCTTCGTGGTATTAGCCAGGGGAGTAGTTGTTTTCTGACAGGTGCCAGCCGAAACCTACTGTGTAGGTAATTTGAGACTGGCCTGAACAGATTGTTCGAAAGATGATTTGATTTAACGCCAGTCTTCAAGTATGCCCACTGACTATGTCAAATTAATTAAAAATCATGCTGTGTCTTTTTTTTATTCGAAGCTAGTTAATTTGGTTCCATTGTATAGGGCAATTCATCAATATAAATTACGAAGAGAAGAGGGACAGGTATAGATCCTTGGGAACCTGGGATGCTCTTCTCTTGATTATTGTTTCTATCAATAACAGTTTGTTTTCTATTTTGTAAGTAGCAATGCAATATATTCAATGCCATAGAAGTGTAGTTTATTCAAGAGCGAGAGTAAAGAGTTATTCACACAGTCAGATGCTAAAGTTGAATCCAAATTTACAATATTCGAACCATCGTAGGTCCGACGTCCACGGTAAGAAAAGTTCGACACTCTACCGGCAATTCATTGGTCCTCGTAATGTTTTGAACATAAATTACTGGTTAATTTCATGGGGTAATAATTTCTAGGAATGGGCTAGATTTAATCAATTGAACGGGAACATATTCAACAACACCAACAACGGTGAGTTATTCAATCAATTCTGATCATTCGATGATTATTCCGAATATTCAACTCTATTAGTTTCCAGACTTTCAACGAGGTTGGGTTTTAAACTTTTCCCCTCGAAATGCCGTATTTTGAAATCATGGTAGAACTGGTGACCCTGTGTAGTCTGTAATGAGGTGGGAGCATAATTAGAGTTTGTTTTTCCATTTTCAATACTAGCCCATAAACTCCTGACCTCTGCCTCACTTTATTTTTATCTTTATTATTTTTTAAAGTTCAAAATTGAAAATAATGAAGACAGTTGAAACAAAAATGAAGCGTCGCCATAAAGGTCGGGAGTTTATGAATTGATATGTGGATCATAACCGATTTTGTATATGGGTCAAACGGAAAGATCACGCAACACACGTATGAAAGAACATAAAACTAGTTTCAAAAATGGAAAACAAACTCTGAGTATGCATCCCACCTCAGTACAGAGGGTCACGAGTTCAACCCCCTTGAATGTTTTGAAATTATTAGAGGTGAAACTTCGGAAAATTTGTTGAATGATCATATTGAACTGAATAACCCATAACCCACCGTTGTTGAGTATTAAACTGAAATATTTTTTGTTAATATGGTTTTCCATTGAGTGTCGGCCAGTTCAATTCAATTCTTTACTTGAATGTCATTATGACAGAAATATTAACTAATCAATATAGGGAACAATTATCACTAGGTCGATTTCTGAAAATGACCATTGGTAGCAGAGACCTTATAAAATACTTGAATTGGTTGTGAGAGGATAGATTCTTGGTTGGCAAATGACGTCATTATGCTCATTTCCATTCGAAAATAGGTTTTCAAATCCGATATTGAATGAATTGTAGGAAAATCTTCCATATCGTCGAGTTCACATTTTCAAGCCAGAAATGAGACATTGCTGGTATATTAGCCATATTGCCAACCACGGCTTTGTATCTTTTTTCAATATGAAGATCGATGATCTTTCTCAGGCCCAGTACAAGTATTTATAATGTATATGATTATTGGAAGAATAAAAATACCGTTTTAACAAGGTATGACATGACCCTCTTTCTATTTGAAAAAAAAAGTTTGTTACCCTCTCACTGCGACAAAATTTTTTTTTTATCAGGAAGTACTGAGAATTCCGTCTTTTTGTTGTTCTGAAATTAGCTGTTCTGTTTACCAGCTGAACCC
Source organism: Zygogramma bicolorata (assembly GCA_032362365.1). NCBI lineage: Eukaryota > Metazoa > Arthropoda > Insecta > Coleoptera > Chrysomelidae > Zygogramma > Zygogramma bicolorata. Next base: position 55,768 of record JAVJAQ010001811.1, on the reverse strand, counting down.
CGATCTTCCGCCTTCCGCTTGAACGTCGAACCTGCCAACCTCTACACTCTTTTTCAGTTCAAAAGTTAAGGTGGGGAACTTCTTACGACCGCACTGTATAAACCAGTGAATTCTACGAACGCTAATTGATCCCCCTTGTACGATTCCAGTAACAGCTAGTCTACATGCGTTCCATTAGCAGAAATCGCCCTTTTGGAACGGAAATTATCGTCTAACTTTGCTCATCAGTTTCTGGTCGTATCATGCTCTTTCGATCGTTGAGCTTATACAGAGAATATGACGTATAAAATGATCATTAAATTTGTCGCCGTGAATCTTAATGAGCCGTTTTATGGACGCGCATACACGGTCTCTAATAAAATTTCCATTTGGAACGACTACTAGAAATCTTGGATAGTTTCTTGTCGGATATCCTTAACGTTCTCATAATTATGTTTGGATTTTCTGATGCTTTCCTGAATTCTTACCCTTGTGTTAAAAATAGTACTCAGTCAGTGAGGCAATGTTTAGTAAGGCTAGAATTTTTTGTTTCAGTGTGGTTGACAATGTTCCCTTTAGAGAGGTGTTGGTTCGAACTTCCATTTTGTATACAGGGTGTAACATAAGTACGTTTAAATGACCTACTCTTGAGATAATTTTAAGAAAAAAATTCTATATAAACTTGTGACCGGAAATGCTTCGTTTCGGAGATAGAGGGTGTTGAATTTTTTTTTTGTTCGTTTTTTTTTTAAATAACTTCTGCAAAAAATGAGTTAATTATACGGAATTTGGTATCCAGGTTTTTTTTGGCGTGGAAAATCATAATTTTGTATTTATTTTCATGTAACACATAGAGGGCGCTGCGTACGCTGTCATTATTCATTTCAAATTTTCTGACAGTAACCTTTTGGTACTTTTCATGAAAAAACTTATTTCCTACGCCTTTTCCAAGTAAAAAAGGTACACTTCCTCAAAAGCACTGGAGGAGATCGTTTTCGAGATATTTACAATTTTCTATACTGATGTATATTACTTAGCTCCTAGGTTGCTTAGAACATTACAAAAACCAAGTATGTGGTGGATCTCGCCAAAATTAACAATTTTTTCCTATAGAATGTTCATCGAAAAATGATTTATTTTCGAGATACGTATTATTGAACTTTTTCCGAGCATTATTGGTTTTTGTTATATCTTTTGCAATTTTAGTTACTTTCATCAAACTTTCTACGCAGTGAGTATACCCAGGCAGACTCCTTGTAAACTGAGCATTATCAAACTTCTAAATTAGTATAGTCATTGATTTCAATAATTTCTGTCACTCTCCACTTGCAAATTAAGACTAGAGGAGGTTATGAACGTTTGTTTATCAAAATAGAAGTTCGCTGTCTCACATTCAACTAATCAATTTGGTACCATGCCCGACTTCACGAATGCTGAAATGGCTGATATGGTTTTTGTATACGGCTTGGCTAACGGAAATTCATGCGACCCCAGACGCATCTCTCAGAAAAGGTATCCCCCATGTTTTGAAAAATTTCAACAATCTGTATGTCGAAAACGAATCAATTTCCGATGAAAATTTTGTTGAAAAAAAGTTGTTTATTTTGACGAGATCCTTCCTATACTTTGTTTCTGTAATGTTCTCAGCAACTTTACTTAGCGCCCTAGGAGCCAAGTAATATGCATCGATATGGAAAATTGAAAATATCTCGAAAACGATCACCTCCAACGTTGTTGAGGAAGTGTAGCTTTATTACTTGGGAAAGGTGTGGGAATTGGGTTTTTTTATGAAAAGTACCAAAAGGTTACTGTCAAAAAAGTTGAAGCAATTTGAAATGATCAATAACAGCGTAAACAGCGTCCTCTGGATGTTACATGAAAATTATTACGGAATTATGATTTCCTGCGTCAAAAAAACCCCGGTACCAAATTTCGTAAGAATAACTTATTTTATGCAGAAGTTATTCTTGAAAAAACGAACAAAAATGCAATTTCAACACTCTGTATCTCCGAAACGAAGCATTTCCGGACACAAGTTTGAATAAACTATTTTCTCAAAATTGTCTCAGGAATACGTCACTTGAATATCTTAACGTACTTATGTTACACCCTGTGTAGTTTACTCTTTTGAAACCTACCAAAAAACTTCTGGATAAAAAATCTTGAACATTAAGGGTATTGGAAATCATGTATTCCATAGTGTAATTTTTTGCTTCGTTCATTGACCGAACTCTTTCTTACTTTATCTCTAACTTCAAGAAAGTGCTGATCAATACAAACACAAAATGTGTATGAACGCTTGGAGTGAGCCAAAATGTGTGTCTGACATATATCGGATATATTTCTAATTTTGCTTGAAACGTTCAATCTTTTGACTCAGATACTTACAAATGTAGGAACGTAACAGGAACTGTAAATGCCCTAGGCAAAACACTTTCAATTTTCCACCATTTTGTTGCACTCCTCTTGTATCAGGATTCCTGGAAATAACTCATATTATACTGATATGATTAATTCGTCTAGATTGACCTATGTAAAAGTATGAACTGACGGCGAACTTTCGTAGTGAGTTCTTTAATGTATGTTCAAATCTTTTTATCTAGAAAAAGTTGAAATCTGCAACCTGAGTTGACGAGAAAATGCCAAAGAATTGCAATTTTTCTCTTGTTGGAATCGGGTATGTTTTTTCTAGGGCTTGACTGAGAGTTTTGTATGAGAGAAGATAAAATACTCCAATATTTTTTTCATTTTGACATCGAAAAATTATGAAAATTAGCCCTGAAAACGATTTATTCGTGACATTTTTCAATAGAGAGACTTATTAAAAACAATCCATTTGGTTGAAAATTTTTTTTCATAAGGGTGTTTTCGATGGGTTAACCTCTTATTTAGTTTAGTTTAATTTTTTCGCGTTTTTCCTTAGATTTTTGGGAAAATTTTAAATATTCGTTTCTTTTTTCTCACTTTCCAGTAACAAAGTATTGCAAGTTCTCTTCTAAATATTTCATTTTTCCACATTCATTATTTAGCTTCTACTAACATATGAATCAAAAGATTTGAAGAGTTCATACACTGTGACCTATAGTATTGATTTGTTCCGGTGAAACGTACAGTATAGTAAGTGTGTAAACAGTTCATGGTTCCTTGTACAAAGTAAACAATACCCTTCAGGGTGTGAAACAAGTCAATAAATGCAATAGTCAAAATAGATAGATAATAATAAATAATAAAAACACGAAATACACAAATACAACTAGACCAACAGTATAAAATATGGAGAAGAATAAATATACGGTACATTGGATTTACATGACACAAAGTCACACAATATTAGAAAGTTTTTTTTTACCAGGAGTAACTATTGCACCATACGTTTTGAGGTTGTATTTTACAGACAATATAATATTTCCTTTGTGTTTCGAAATAGGTGTTCCCTTCAGCCAACTGACGTCTCCTACGAGAATCAACCCACAGAAAGTCGAAACTTGTGCGGGCTTAAGTTTAACGAGGTCTTACCCTTCAAAGTGCGATCGATTCATGTGTTGATGGATTCCACCAGACAAAGCCTAGAATCAATATCGATAAAAAACGTAGACAGTCGCAAATCGTCGTGAGAATGACCACACTGTAGACGAAAGATCCCGGGAACCGTGATGATGTTCCCTGCATTTATATTACCCATTTCGTCGTTATTTGTCGCCGGAATTAAACGAGGATTTCTATAAAAGTTGATAGAAGTCGCAGTAGTCGTTGTTTGTAAACAGCGTTTCGACTTTTATTAAATTTTGTAACAAATGAAATAGAGGAGCTGATGACAACGCTCACTAGACGTGTAATTTCGCATTCTCTCTGCCAAATGAGATGAAAGTTTACGACGAACGTGAAATATTCCGTTTGCGGATCGTTGATATATATGGAGTTTGTGTCGACGCATTCCTCGAGTGTATTTGCGTTATGGAAGCCGCATATTCGACTTGGCATTCATGTAGGAAGAGAATTGTACCCCTAGACCAAGCAGACAATAAAGGTGGAATCATGCAGCTTCAATTATCAAGTAAAAATGAACAAATAGCGATTAGCAATTATCAAGTAAAAAGTAATTAAAAAAAGGCGGTAATACTTCGGTCGCTATGAGCACCTTTTTTTTGAATTTTTTTTTTGTGGAACCCACGTAATTCGGTCTCCTCTACAGAAAATCTAAATGAAATTATCGGCGGTCTCTCATATTTTCGGAGATATAGGGCCTTTTTGGTGTAAAACTTCACAATTTTCCACATCGAATTTCTGGTGTTTGTCAATACTTCAAATTTGAAATAATTGGACAAATGTCAATCACGAAAATTGTCTTTACGAGGTATTTGCATTTGAAAAGGAATTTGCCTAGAAGTTTTGAGAACGGAAGCAGATTTAGTTTCCGAAACGTTAACAGATAAGTGTTTTCATATATATCAGTTCTTATTATTTTTTAGACTGAATGGGCTTGTTCTATCCAGAAAGAACTGTTTTTCAATAGACGCAGCAACTTTTCGGGGTAGATTGAAAATCTGCCCTTCTGCCTTGTATAGATTCCAATATTAATTCTTATTTTTTCAGATTGTGGTAGGTTACAAACCCAAAAAACTACGGAACACACGTATTGCCTTTTTGTAGTATCTGGCATAGTACCTTCATAATATGTGAAGAAGGTTCATTTCGACCTTTCTACAAGCTTTTCAAATGATAACTGAATCCTGAAAATATTAAAATTTCAAAATGTTGCAGAAAAGTCCTGCTATAGTTTTTTAACCTTTTCAGTTGCTTGTTATCCTTAGAAACGCCTTTAATTCTTATAAGGTTGATATTTTTAATCTCAGATGACTTCCTTTCTGAACACTGAATGGTCACATACTGTCGTTGACAATTTTTGTCCGTATTCCTTTTCGAGATAGATAAGCATAGAAAGTTGCGTTATACGTGCGATTTCTTCGAATTGCATAAAATTAAGCTTGTTTCATTTTGGTGCTATAAATTGCAGCGACTTAGTTATTTTTGTAGTAAAAGTTGCCATAAACTAGATACATATTGTGTAAAATGGTGATTTTAAATAATCTTATTCTTGGAATGACACCCTGGGAGACTCGTACTCAATATCCAGAAAATATAAGCGTTGGGCAGGAATATTTGGAAAACCATATTGAGGGACATCTATTCATTGAACAAAATTCAACAGGGGAATTGTATTTGAATATCCCGGAACCTACTGTTCCCAGACAAGCAAGAAACTTTTTGTGTTATCCTGTGTTCGAAAATATTTGACGTGTAGTATGGGATAGACTGTTCTTATGTCAAGAAGTTAAAGGCAACCATTTTGAGCATCTTCTGAACTGGACTTATTTCCTCAAATCATGAAGTTAAAGATAGATGAATTCGGGCAATTATTAAGTTTTCCGCCATTTTTTAGTTGGTGAAAATCTTGACTTTATCTTTCAGGGTTCAATGTTTTTTTCCCAGATGACGCATAGTCACCATCCTGAAATTTTCATATGTCAGTTTTACTCAGAAATATAGTATTCATGCATAAATTGTATTAAACCAAGTTTCAATTTTGGTTGACCCGTTCAAAAAGAAGCCACTTTAATATAATATAGTTTATAATGATTTTTTTGCTGTAACTTGTTATTTTCTGCAAAATATGAAGGAATTCACGTTAGAGTTACTATGCGAATATTATTTATTAGGTATAAATCTTTGCTCTACTTTTTTTCCTTTGTCCTCATTTTTCAGTAAAACGTTGTTGAGAATTTTCGTAATTAACGTCTTCCCAATGAAAACTAAAAAAAATCAGATAATAATTACGTGGATTTATTGCATTTACAAAAATTGAGAATTATTTATCATAGATTTCAGAAACGTAATAATATACAGGGTGTTCCATTTGAAAATCGAAAGTTGGTATAACTTCCAGCGAAACTGGAAGTGAAAAAAAATCCTTCGTAGGGCAAAAAGGGCCGCTCATTATGTATATTTATGAGATATCCCAAATTTCAATAGATAACCTTTAAAATTAACGGAGATACGGGGTGCACCATGATCCTGTGACATCCGGTATGAAGCCGGCCAATATTCTAGAAGTGGCCCTGGTTACACCGGTCTCTCATTCCCTACAACGATAGACTTTCTCCTTGTCCCTACCACGACGGAAGAAGAGAAAGATGCAACTCCAGTAGTTTCTCTCCACGGGCATGAGAAAATCAACTTACGATAACTCTTGAGGATAATTTAAAGTTTATCTCTATGACTTCGATGCGCTACAAAGAGATAGTGGATAAACGGAATTTGCAAATGAGACCAAAGTTTCTAGCAAGTATTTGTCTTTTCTCCAGTATGCTTGTTCGACATGAATGATGAAGACTGGAAAACTGGGCATTTTGTTAATTCTAGTTCATATTGTTGATTTTGTATTTATTAATCTTCTGAATAAACATTATTATTAAATAAGGAAAAGCCTTTTTCTCCCGAGTATAGAAAGTCTGGGAATACGGCTTTTTCTGCTAGGTACATCTACGATTTTTTGCAAACCGTGTCTCTTCCTATTTCCTTTCCATAAACATGTTTTTGCTCCCGTTATTATCAACTGAGAGTTAGTAAAAAATCAATAGAATAGTTGAACAACATTGAAACAAATTAATAATCATATACAGACAGTAAATAAATTAGCTTCAGGAATAATAAAACTTTATACCCCTGGTGCATAAAAATCAAATTTGGTTACTTCAATTGCTCAGGTTTCATTCTCGATCGATTTGACAAATTGTGTCCTTTTCTGGACGTAATTTTCAACCCACTGATACGGGATGGAGAGAATGTGGGTATATTACTACAGAATATCTGCAAGTACGTAGGATAATAGCATTATAGCAGATAATGTTATCGAACGGTCAAAGCAAATTGTCTAGATTAAATTTGGAATCCTGATTCAGCGTGGGCGTCTAAGTAATTCACAGATATAATGGCTCCTTTATTGTTATTCGAGAGGTTTTGGGTCAACGATAAAAATAATGATCGATTCTGATTGCCGATCATAACGGACTGTGCTATAAATTATCTCTCTTCGTTGATAATATCAGTCATTGAGAGAAAGGTCTATTATAAATCGGCGAACAATTTTAATTAAATTGAGACCTATTAATTTAACTTCGGCCGCTGCAAAGAAACTAGCTGAAAGGTCTTCAATAAGGGTTAGTGGATTGGCATATAAATTGTCCATCTAACCGTTATTGATGGGACCTTACTGCGTTTGATTGTAGATAGTTCAGTGTCACTAATAGAAATTAGTTTCTGAAGTAATAGCATCTTGTCAATCTATTTGAGAGGCAATACAGTTTTTCAGTGTTCTCTCTTGAAATGAGTATTTGCCGGAAACTTTCATACTCAAGCTTTTTGAATTCATACTTCCGATATCATATTCTGATGAAAATATCATTTTCAAAAATGAAAGTTCTTGATTTTTCCTGATATTCTCCGACGTTTGAAATTTTTTATACTTTCAGTCCTTCAGTCGGCGCCCAACATGGGGCCAAACATGTCTTAGACAATGAGAAAAAAATCATTGAAATAAACTTCAAGAGAGTAGTGAAAGTTTGCTCAATCTTGGAAGTTATTATGTAAAAGGGATTATAAACTCATCTCTTGACAAAACACAGCTTTTTCGGATAGTGCATCCAAGTCAGAAGTGGGATAATGCACTCGTGCCAGAGTTTTCCTCTAACGATTCAACACAAGAACCGTCTCGCCTGAACCACTTGAGAGCCAATAATCTGGAGCAAACTCCGAAGAAATATCCGCCTTCTCCGAACGCTGATGACTTATCACACTCAATTAGGAAGGCCAAGTATTGAGAAACTTGGCAAGTTTACATCGCTGTAGGTGTATGCGATCGAGTCGAACTTTTCGTTTCGGAAAGTATTAAAATCCTCAACGACTTTCCGAGTCTTCAGTTAGGCGCATTAAACTTCCAACTCACTGCTTAATGTCGGGGCGGGATTTTCTATTAGTTATTTTTGGGAAAGATTTATTGTAGGAAGTAGTATTTGGATGACGTTTCTAAAGCTCCATTAAGCTAGCAGAACTACTCTGGAAATGGGAGATTTTCAGGATCAGATCGACTATTACGATGGAAATAATAAATCACAAACATATAAAGGAGAGGCTTCTGTAAAGAACCCCAGTCGATTCATAGATGATAGTGTTCCTCGAGGTTCAGAATTGAGTCTAATGTTGTTATTTCAATACTTGCCCACAAAAAAATCAAGTAGTGAATGAAATTTGGGGAGAAATATGTATCGTCGTATTTATATTACTTGGATGTTTGAATTGATTCTTCATTCATTCGAAATTCTGTATTTGTTACTACAGTTCCGGTAAACGCAAGGGTTGGTGTTGCTGTTTTCATTCGGTGGTCGAGATTTTGTTAGCTGGCTGAGTATTGTGTTTCCTGATCGAACTTAGAATTTTGACGTCGTTTTTCCCTCCTATTCTCTTCCTTTCACGTAGGAGAAAAATTGTTTTTCCGATACCTTCTTGGCATTCCTTTGGTCCGTTCCTGTCAATGTCAGATCCACTAACTTCTTTGAGTAGCCGTTATTCTGTAGCCCCTTCCTTATGTTGTTCAATTTCTTCTCGGGATTTTCTGGTATTGCAGAGGTTGGCTGCCCGATCAACCAGAAACTTGATGATTCCCTGCTTCGTAGATTGATGGTGGTAGGATTGCTCATTCAGGTATTGTCCAGTATACGTTGGTTTTCTGTAGACCGATGTTTCCCATATATTTCTGGTCCTCTTCACCTCCACGTCGAGAAACGGCAGTTTGGTCTTTGATGGCGGGCCTCAGGTTGTTCAGATATTCTAAAAAGGCGTTCAATTCTGCATCTCAGTGACAGTGTTGATTAAATTGGTAATCCTTCTTCTTGGGTAGAGAAACGATCCTTCAACGGGAAGTAGCAATTCTGAACGCAGCATTCCAGCAACTCCATGATGCCTCCTATTGTTAATAATGTTCTGTTTCCAAACTATCGTCCTCTCTCAAAAACCTGTTGATAATCTTGAGTGCTCTCTGACGGGAACATTGGTGTAGAGGCTTTCTAAATCGAAACTGACTAGCTGGTCTTCTTTGGACTCGACTCTTTTAAAGACTACAACGAAGTATCTGGATTTCATTACAAAGAACGAGGAGTTTCATTGTAGTGGCTGGAGGATAGGAAGTAGAAATTTCGCGAGTTTGTGGATTGCAGAATTCTTGGAGCTGATGATCGATCTGAGAGGTACGCCTGTCTTCTGAATTTTTGGGTACCCGTAGAGGTGATGTGGCTTTCTGTGATGAGGCGTTAGTGAGAATTATTGTTTCTGCCGACATTGCGATTCCAGATGGTCCAGTGTTTACTTCAGTCCGTAGATGGAGCACAAGTCGAACTTCTTCAAAGCAAACAAACGAACAGAAATAGATCTTCGAGACATTTTTGGCAGGATTTACACTATTGATAACTATATATTCCATAAGAGAAATAGATAGGCGACTGTAGATGACTCAACTGATATAATTTCATATCCACACAAGGAAAGATATGAATTCCATCAATTTTGTTTTGGGAAAACAAATATTCATCCTGGGATCTAGGAGAAACGTTTTCACAGTCCCCAACCACTCGACCGCTCACTCGCGGTCGGCCGTTTTCCCCCATGTTTCCACTAGTTTTTAACACACTTAAACGCGTTTTACCGAAAAATAAGAATATACGTTTTGTTACTATTCACGTCTACTTTCCAAATCTATTTTTTAAATTTCAATCGGACGACCTCAAACGCATCCAGCTCTCCGCGAAAATATTTCCAAAAAAAAATTCAACTGAGGATTATGCAAAAACTATCAATCCGACTGAGTCCAGGTTTCGCACACATAAAGTGCATGACAATAGCTACTAGCGGTATTTCCGTTTTTTCCGCTTTTCTCCGGTTCTAATAATCCGATCGGATCGTTTGTCCCGTTATTCTCTTCGGAATTCAATTCTCTACAGTTCATCTCTTTGCGCCGTTAACACTGCTTCAACAGTTTCCATTTTACAATTAAAAAAATGAAAAAACGCGATTTTTTGATGTTTTTTGTTTATAATGAAAAAAAAATGGCATTTTCGAGTCGGGGACATAATGGGAATGAACTACGGACTGTCTTGCACGGGATGGCACAGGCGGCTTTCAAGTAGTATTCTTGTAAGGACAATATCTCTATTGCTTGGCTTGTAGTGGTTGTTGCTTTATAACAAAATTGAATGTATCTCAGAAAACTGTGCAGAATGAAAACGCAGAATTCTGTATTATCGACAAGTGAAGGCAGATTTCCCAATCTTGGATCGATGTATACAAACCAACAATTTACAAATAATCTATCCCACCACCTAACTAACAACACATGTGCGAGAAGCATTGTCTCTGCAAAATATGACGTCACGTACTCTAAGGCTGGATTCAGATCCGAAATCAGATCGTACGACGATCAGATAGCTTTCTGCTTGGTCTAAATTTGAATTTAGACCAAATTAGACCAATCAGAAAGCTATCTGATCGTCGTACGATCGGATTTCGGATCTGTCTGAATCCAGCCTAGGACGACTTACATTATTTGATGCACTTCAGAATTCACAATGTTCTACAACTTACCTGGTATTCTAAAAGAATTGAGAGCAGGTAGGTTAGTACACGACATTGTAAAAACAAATACCCTTTGCGCACCAAATCTGGGTTTGAAATTTGGTTCCGAGAGAGATTCTTATAGTTGAGTCGTTTGATCCCAAAATGGAAAATTAGTTGATTATTGGTCCTCATCCACTTCCCGAACAAAATACAGCTTATAACTCACAGGGAACCATTTTGTCGATATAAATTCAAAATGTATGCTCCACACAATTCAAAATTTCAAAAGCGCATGGGATGTCAGATAGACCTCGAAGTCAATTGACACTATCATAGGAATTTGCGATTCAGTTTCTTCACTGAACTGGAACAAAATAACCGCCATCAGCGCCTCCGGTGGTTGTTACCCTAAGCTAATTTTTCGCGAGAAGACGGCTGTTACATTTCTAAATTTATTTTTTTGCTCTGTGACTATGCCTTCTAAATGCATTCACCAGAGCGTTCGATATGGTGGATATAATGAAATTGAACAGAACCTGTGACAATTTTTTCGCAATATATCTGCGATTCCCGGAACTCGAACCAACAATGTCGAGAGCCCAGCCCTTATACAAATAAGAAAATGAAATGAGTTTTTGCCGTGCTACATAAACTCAATTTTAATAACGTTTATCTGGAACCCTCGGGATTACTCGCCCAAGTATGATGATCAATAATGTACGAAACGACTCCCAATGGTATCTAGATAATCAAATTAGCCACTCTCATCTAATGAAATAATAGCAATAACCGGGGTATCTTCAAGTATGCGCCATACGGCGAACGAACCACAGTGCGGTTTATATCGTATTACGAAATTCATAATTTGATGGTAGTTTGCCAGGGTTTCAGGAAATTCTGGTCTCATATGATTGGTTTTGTGGAAAGAAATTTTGGGCGAGTATTTTTTGGCGTTTTGTTTTACAAATAGAGATGAAAAAAAAATCTAGTGGGTAAACTGATATGCTTTTGTTTAGTCAAATTCTCTCGATCTGAAAAATCAAAGTGAGTGCTCACCTTTCCTGACGGTAGGTGGTGATGCAAATGCAATTTTCCAAAGGTGCATTCCAATCAAGAGGCAGCTTATAAAAGAATTTTGACACCGACTGTCTTATTGGCTCAAGTCTGTCTGGATCTTTCGTTCACCAATAGAATCATTAATACATCGAAGCCGCTTAGACAAAGTCGCCTAATAGAAATCTGAGAGCCGATTCTATTTCACGAATTCGATTATCGAATTGTTTAGAATATGCGTATATTTTCGGTACAGCGTATGCTACAGTCACAGTCTAAGCTACTCGACAATCGAATTCGTGAAATAGAATCTGGGGTCTGGTCTTTTCAGACAAGTTTAACATTTCGATTTGATTTATTTGAAGTTCGAATGCGTTTGGAAGATTCGATAATTATCAAAGTGTTCAGTTCAGTTTTGTTCTTTTCTTCATAGGAAGAGAGATAAATATTGTTTTCAATATTTGCATTTTTCAAGCAGAAAAATTAAAAATGAGAACTAAGTTTCTTCTTGAACTCGCAGCAGAAAAAAATTGGGTTTTGAATTTTCCTTCTGACAATTTTTATTTGTCGAATAACGAAATAGTCGATATTTCAAGAATGTAATTTTTTTCTTTTATTTTTGATGTCAAGATCCTGTGTTTTTATATCGTTATATTTTCTGAATACGTTTCCATTCATGAAATCCCGAGAGAAATATCATGTATCAAGTTGGCGATAGCTTTAGGAAACTCTGGGTATGTTTTGATGGGCGTTAAATTGCGTATATTAATTTGTATATGAAGCACTTGCGACTGAAATAGATACCATCCATATGCTGATAAAAAACATAGACAACGTCATGGATAAAATGAGAATTAAGGAGGAGTTTTATTCAGATTACTTCTTGTAACATGCATCTTGCGAACTGAAACAAGTGAAACACGAAGCAATTTTTGACACACGAATGGAAAAATGCAACGCGAAGAAAAAATTCACTATACGATTTTTACAGGAAGCCTTTTCAATTTTCAATCTGAGGAGGTTGTTAATCTGGGGAATCTACTCGGTTTTTAAGTCTACAGTTCAATCGTTTTGTTTGAGAAGAGTCCGACAGGAATCTAGGCTTATATGAAAATGATGAAAGTGGCTTTTCAATTTTCTCCTGAAAATGACAACCATCGGGACAACTGAAAAGAAATAATATTTAAAAAAGTTCATGAGTTTGCGATGGAACGCCCTGTACCTAAAGCCAGGGCCGTAGCCAGAGTGGTTTGACCCACCCAATGTTTTTGTTACTAATCAAACATTGAAATATTACAATAGACGCACTAGAATTTTATATTTTTCAATAGAATTCTGTCGAAGTTTCAATTTTCAGTGAAAATTTCTTGCTTGTGATTTCAAGCCAATGAAATGTTGGCACCTATTGCTATGGCAACGAATCTATTCCAGCGGAAATTTAACAAACTGCAATATTGATGAGAGGAAATTTCCCTGCCCTGAAACGTCAGTACAGACATCTGCCAACTTTGTTATTGACATTTTATAACGGATTATCTTTGAAAATCAGTGATTTCAGAGAAATATTTATAAACCAAGCTGCATTAAATCTGTTTGGAGGCACGGAACACTCAGCGACGTACCATAGCGGCTAAAAGTTTCTTTATCAATCAAAGGGTTGCCAGTTTGAATCAAGCTGTAGGTTATATACTTTTCCTTTTTTTATAATTCCTTTTTCCACGAAACTTTTCTACTCATTTTAATTGAACTATCGATGATTTTGCCTCAAATTATATGTACATAACCTTATTAAATATCATAGTTTCCTATACGGATTGAATCGTACGTTTCCTGTGTTTTTGTCAATATGGATTTTCATCAAATATCGGCCAGTTAAGTTTCAGAAAGGTCTGTCATGAAATTTTCCCACGGAATCTGCCTCAAGCTTCCGGAGTAGTCTCTTTGAGTTTCCTTCTTGTTCTATGCTGCTCTGTCATAAGTAAGTTAATATCATTCCATAATATCAACGAATGGTACGCACCCTCATAGTTGAATGGACTTTTATTTATTTATTCATGTCTGAGCAAAATGGAACAAAAAGGAATTTCGAAGTGGCTTCTTGCGTTTTGTTAAACGGGAACGAAGACTTTGTTACTTTTTCGATATTGTATGCCACTTCTGTAAAAGGATGTTGAACTAGGAAGATTCAATTCAGAGTAGGTTGTGTCAAAATCAATACTTGGTATGGCTATTCGAGACATTTTGAGACAACTAACCAAAAACTCTTAATCTCGATACAAATTTTCAAGAAGGCTTGAAAACTGGCTTTTGAATCTTCGCTCAGGAGTATATTAATTTTTAAATTTTTTTTCAATTCGATCTCCAAATTCATAAAAATACGATACGTAAGTGACAAAATAGTCACTCAGTTTTCCATCTCTCCAATATTGCAGTTACGTATCGAGGCAAATATACCATTTTGCCCTGAAAACATTTTACAAAAATTAAAAGCTTTTTCCTTTTTTCAATTTCAGGGAAGAGAAATCTCAAAAAATGGATTACAGGAGATTTCTACTTCAAACAAAAAAAAAACATTCAAAGAAAGTTAGGATGCATGAATATGACAGAACAAAACGGAAGTGTAGTTTGCTAATTTGCGAAATTCGTATACACGCATTAACTCACCCTAATCTTAATTAAATACATGCAGGATGACACCCCGTCGAAATATATACGAGTACGGCCTCACCTGACGCCAATCTTGTTTTTGTTTCAGATGATTCTGGTGATGATGGCAGATTAACTTTGTGTCCCCTTTTTGAAAATGGCTCTACAATGGGAGAAGTTATCCCCTCAAGAATTTCAACAGCTACAAGACTTGGCAGCATGTGAGTACATGAAACGTTTCACTAATATATATATATATATATATATATATACATATATATATATATATATATATATATATATATATATATATATATATATATATATATATAGAGTCTTCTTTTACATCGCTGCAGACCCTACTATATAGTTATACTACTATATATATATAGTAGTATAACTATATAGTAGGGTCTGCAGCGTTGTAAAAGAAGACTCTTTAAAGTTTTTCCAAGCTTTCGGAATGTTATTTATTCCATCATCAGGGAATCTTTGTTGAGGATGTTTACATATATGTTATGTTTGCGAAATAAATTTCTTATTATCGTTTTGAATACAACAGGAAGACAATTTTAATTTTAAGAACCACAACTGATCGAAAAAACAGATTGTTTTTTGCGGGGATCTCCAGTGATGATAGCCAGCTAGTAAGACAACTCAGACCTAGACGCAAGGTCACGCAGTCTTGAAAATGGCTCCGAAATGGGAGTCGAAACGTAGACAAGTAAATCTTTCCAGACGCGGATCAACCGGAAGTTCCAGCCAGCACATTTCTAACCGCGGAAGCCTAGCCGATTAAATATATATATATATATATATATATATATATATATATATATATATATATATATATATATTTAATCGGCTAGGCTTCCGCGGTTAGAAATGTGCTGGCTATATATATATATATATATAAATGTATATAAAAAAACTCTGGTATTCTTTGCCAAACTTTCGCTTTCACTAGGAAGCTTCTTCAATAGATATAATCAAAAATTACAATTCACCATCAACAAAAGCTTACCTTTTATTGATGCTAGAACTGACAATTCCTTGATCACTGATTGGTATATCAAACCTACTAACTCGGTAAGATATATCAATTACCATTCTTTTCATAAAAAATCAGTGGAAATCAATTTGATACTCTGTTTGAAAGAAAGAATAGAAAACTAAGCACACCTTTCTCCCAAACAGAAAAATCTCAGACCCTACAAAGACATATTGATCGGAAATTGTTATCCTAGAAAACTTCTTAATGAAATAATTTTCAATACAAATGTTGATATAATAAACAGAAATGTATGTAATGATAATTTACATATCAATTTTTCTTATAAATCTATACCTAATCGTAGAAATTTATCTTCAAATTCCATAAAACTTTCCATATCAAAATATGCCAAAAAAATATTAAAACTATAAAGAATTTGAACACTGAATGAAAAAATTGAACTGATACTACAAAAAAGTCAAATGTAATTTATAACATTCCATGTAACAATTGTAATTTAAATTATATTGGGACAACATCTAGAATTCTTAATGATAGAAGTGATAAATGATAAAAGTGTTATAAAACTCAAAAAGAAATAATGTGCATTAGCACAACACTCTACAGAAAGCTTCTTCAGGGCCTATAACTTATTGTTTTTTTCTTTCTGAATAACATAACGAGTTATACTCATAGTAAAAATGAAAACAAAAAACATGAATTAAAGATTTAAATTGATAAAAAAGATACATGTATTTTGTGAAATTTTGTTTGACAAATGTCCTACCTTCACATAAATGTCATTTTTCATGTCTATGATGATTTGGTAGGATTAATTCTACAGAGAGATGTATTGACTGATACGATTTTAATGATTGTTTTTGGTGTAGTTCCAGTAGGTTACTATACCAGGTGTCCCACATTTTATGTGACAGGCGATATCTGGTTTGTTGAAGGAGATACACAAAAATGTTTCATACAAAAGTTTTAGGAGTTCATGAGAGCTATATTTTGGTATAATTTTTTAATATACAGGGTGTTTGGTGTAGGTGCTACAGACCAAAATTCCATTTTTTAATATAGAACACCCTGTATATCATTACATATTCAGATGCTACGTTAAATTCTAATATCATTTCATGTTTGGTTTTTGAAATTCGGTCACGGCGTTGTTGAGTTATTGCTTGAAATGTAAAGTCTTGAGAACGACTATTATTTTTGAAAATATCTCATACAGTTATTCTCTCTGCATCAGATCACATGGAAATTAGTAAAAATTTTGGGTGTTCGAAGTAATGGTTTCAATTTTTAGTTGTGGAATTCAGTCAGGAATCATTTTGAATATGAAACAATTGCGAAATTGAAAGAGGTGTATTCGAAAACAAATCTTTAATAACAATGTAAATAATATAACTTGATAAATCATTTCATAAGAATGGTAGGTACCTAGAAATAAGTCATAAAAATTGTTCAAAGTGATGCCCATTAGATATTACAGGCTTCGAAACGTCGAATCACTTCTCTCGTACAAGTCGCTCTTATAATATCAGGCGTAATATCACTGCACGCTAGTCGAATTTTCATTTTCAGATCATCCACATTCAAAGGGGGAGTAGTGTAAACAATATCTTTTAAATAACCCCATAGGAAAAAATCAAGCTGTGCTAAATCTGGGGAGTAGTTTGAAAATTACTTTCGCGGACCCAGTGGGGATTTTCTTGAGACCAATAGTGACTGTTATGTCGATTCACAACTCCATTATTGTGGAATCGCGATTCATCGCTCCACAAAATTTGACTGAATATGTTAGGACTTTCATGTAATATTACCTGAATACAAGCAATGAATTCAAGTCGTCGTTCAAAGTCCGTGGGTTTCAAACCTCGTACCAACTGAATTTTGAATGGGTGGTATTTATTTCCTTTCAGAATTCTCTGTACATTAGATTTACTCACACCGACTTCTTCTGCAAGAGTACGGATAGAAACATGTGGATGAATAATAATATAAGCCAACACATTGATCTCTAAATCTTCAGTTCTAACAGATCTCGTATGATGACGATGCTTTATAGTAGAAGGAAATGACCAAGTTTGCAATTTTTCTTCAACTCTCGAAAAAGTCATTCGTGACGGAATGGGTCTGTCTGGAAAACGTTCTTGGTATAGACGTTGTGCTTGACGGCAGTTTTTCTGACATTCCCCAAAAATTAAAAACATATCAATGCAATCACTTGGACTAAACGCGAAAGGCATACTGGAGTTTTCGCACAAAGAACACAGTTACTGTTTTGCGAAGAATCACTGAATCGAGCTGACAAGTAGATACAATTCAACAACATTTGTTACTATGGCATCAACAAGCATGAGCTACTTGATGAAATTGTGCAATATGAAGCAATTCACCCTCAAGTTAGTCACATTCTCAAGAATTTCAATATTATATTCAACTGATATCGATATCGTATCGTAGAGAATAATGGTTTGTATTCAGTAGTAGTCTAGTTCAATGTAATAAAAGATATAGACTGGATTCGTGTACGAGTAATAAGTTTTTTTGAAACTTTATATTTAAGGAAAAGTGCAATAACTCAACAACGCCGTAACCGAATTCCAAAAACCAAACATGAAATGATATCAGAATTTAACGTAGCATCTGAATATGTAATGATATACCGGGCGTTCTATTTTAAAAAATTAGAATTTTGGTCTGTAGCACCTACACCAAACACCCTGTATATTTAAAAATTATATCAAAATAAAGCTCTCATGAACTCCTAAAACTTTTGTATGAAACATTTTTGTGTATCTCCTTCAACAAACCAGATATTGCCTGTCACATAAAATGTGGGACACCCGGTATATGTTGCTGAGATTATCCATGTCAGTTTTTTTCTTCATACAATTTGAAGACATATCTATTTTGACCATTTCAAGAAAAAGACGTTCGAAAATATTTTTTTCTGTACCTACGTAAAATGTTAATATTAGCGTAGTTTGGTTTATGTCCTGTTTCTGTATAGTGTTGTGCTAATGCACATGATTTCTTATTTAGTTCAGTAACACTTTTATGTGATGTTATTGTATCATTGAGAATTCTGAATGATGAGAAAGAAGACTATTGAACTATATTGAGTGCGTTCAGAACAGATTTGCCTAAAATCCTCTTTCAATAACTTTGGAACATACAAAAAAGTTTATGAGAAGAAAAATTGATATTCGTGTTTTTAACTTTTCCATAACTCTGCAACTCAATTTTGAATGAAGTATTATTTCAACCTCTGAAAATTTCAGAATACGGTTCTGTAATCAGTGGCGGCGATTGGAAGGTAGAATTAGGGGGTGGGCGAGCAGGAAAATTAGACCAACAAATGTATCAACTCAGATTAATTCTGTAAATATTTCAGGAACGGTCTCCTCCTCTAACCACCGCCTCTGTTTGTAACACCCTGTATGTACTTGAACTCAGTGAAAATGTAGAGGTTCGAAAGTATCCGAAAATCATGGAAAGTAATATTCTAAATGGAAGTTCACGATCGTAATTTTCCCTGTAATCGAATTCACGTGAACTGGTAGTCGTAAGTGCTCCCGCTCTGAGAAACTTTGCAGTCGCTAGTCATTTTTTGAGAGTTGTTCGGCGTACTCACAACTTTATGGGTGAGAGTTTAAACGAATTTCCACTTTTCCAGCAAGATGTGGTTTAGTGAAAGGAGTGCTACATAATGTTCGGTAAAAATGGAGAATTATATATTATGTTTCAATGATAAATCTTCCAACGTTGTAAATCTGAATTTTGTAAAAATCAGTGACTCATGCGATATAACGCTACAGCAGTTTGTATCAAGAAGAAATGTATTACTGCGAAAACTAGTACCAATTTCATTCGTGAAAGAAGTGTCGAATTTGTCAATAGTGAAACAAATAATGGTTTTGTGATGGCTCATAATCCAATGACATGTAATGTAGTATCAAGGAATCACACAAGAAAGTCTTTAAGCAGTTGCTTCTCGACATCTTTGGTGAAAATCAGAAGATTTCACATGCTTTTTGGGTAATCTACCCCAATTTTAGCCTATATTAATAATTTGGTATCTGCACATTTATATAGAGGCAGATTGGTGACTGCAGATCTACTAGCTTCCTCTTTCAGAAAGATTTTCGATCTGAGCATCGTCATATAGGTATCTGTCAATTATTTCTAATGTGCCGTTAGTATGATCCGAATGAAGGGAAAATGGTGTATACCGTTACTTATAGATATCACGATTCAATCAGATTCATCACCTTATCATTTAGGTGCTATTGTATTGCACTTTGAGCCTACTATCTACAGTGAGGATATGTTCCGAAAATTTATACCCACTAAGATGCTTGTTGTTGATTATTGGTTTCAACATTGATAAAAACCTCACGCAGTTCTTGAAAATAACACCTTTCTTTTGTCCTCAGTCATTTTCCTAAGCATGGCATCTGTCTGCATTGTCGTTAATAAAGGCTAGTCCATTTTCATTGTTCAAAATGACACCAATATTTCATTGAATAATTCAAACATTGACTATTTGCAGCAATCCTCGTAACACAACTGAGGTTCGTGAAATATAATTGGAAAGCCAAAAGCATTCATTAGAACGAAACCAAAAAAATATACATACATGCACAAATTTTCAACCGATAAATGACCTTCACGAATAATGACAATAGCGACATTCAAGTTCGCCTGTTTGCTACGCCTTTTTGAAACACATAAATGTATTCCTACAGTTTTTCTTTCTTTGAATCCGTTGAGTATCAGATTGGAAAAAGTAGAATAAGTTTGCGCCAGAAGAATACATTTCCTAGAAGTGCGGTCTTGAATAAGACAGGCTTTATTTTCAATTTTTTTTTTTTTTTATTTATTTCAATTGACAACAAGAGAATAATATATTCTGGTTTAAGGGAGTTGAAATATTAACAGTAATAATATATCGTAATAATACATTAACGGTTGTCATTTATACTTTGATGAACAACACGCGAGCTTTTTTTATTTTTTTTCGAAAAATTGTGTATCGTTTTGGAAGATTTCAATTCATCTGGTGATTTATTATATGCTTCTATTGAGGTCAAAATCGGATTGTTTCCACCCTTATTGGTGTGAATGAAGCTTAGATGATAATTATTGAAAGTTCTAGTATTATGATTGTTTACAGTAGAATTTTTGAAGAACAAAATATTACCTTTTTGAATTTTTTTTCTTTCATTTGTGTATGCATTTGGCTTTTTCGACTCTGATCAAACAATTCAATATCATGCTATTGGTCATTTTGTATAATTAAGAGGATGGAGTGTCCCATTACTTGGATTGGCTTGTGCATTAAACAATAAACTATATATTTTTTTAGATTGCAAGAAGACCAAATTTTGATTGAGTATCTGCACCGTGAAAAAATATAAGAGTTATATAAAAGAATTCGTAGGTATTTATTCAAGTAAGGCATTCTTTCGATTACCCCTAGAAACGAAATAACAGTTGCTTTAATTTTATTTATGTTTTTCAAAATTCAATTCATTATGGATATATTTTTATGATTTAGAACTTATAAACAAATATATTCGGATTTTTTATATTGCCTACATAGAACAAAAAGAGAGTTGGAGTCAAAACAGAACCCTCCAATTGTTAAGAATTTTTCATCACTTACACACAATTAGAGATTTCGACATACTGTACACGATTTTCAAAATAATTTCGAAAAATATTATGTGCATGATCTCTTATCTGATCGAAGTGCCATAAGAGAGCTGTAATACGGCGTAGTTTTTGAAAATTTTCCTAAGAAGGACGATATTTTGTATACATTTTTTCATTATTGACGAAGGGGGACTCATTCGCAATCCATTTTCATTCGAAACCAACTGCTGAGTCAAAATTGCATTATATCTCTGTTTTTCAAAAGAACTTCCTTATGGTGCGAACTCTATTTGTGTCACCATGTTGGGATTTCAAGATAAGCGATACGCCCTCTGGTAAAAGTTTCAAACAATGTCAAAGTGGTGCTTATTAGTTAAAGTCTTGGTCAATATGGCTCTGCGATATTATTTTGATTTTGGAATATGAATAAAATTATTACTAATGTTTATCAAGCATAAGTTATGGTTAAGGTTCACATAAAAAGAGGAAAAAAACTCAAAACTGTAATTGTCGCTTCCAAAATTTTATAGATGGACCGCTAGCATATCTGACAGACGACAGTAAAATGATAGTTGTAAATCCATCCTGCTGGACAAACAAACGGATTACAAATGCTTATTGTGCATTTGTGTCATATTTCAAAATATTTTTTCTCGATGAATACTCAATTTGGGGCGATTGTGATGTTTCAACCGATTCCTCTCTATTTTCGACAATAGAAAGAATATTAATCCTCTTGCTGTTAAGAGACGTGAATTGTAGATTCAAGCAAGCAGAAGAGCAGATTCAAGTATTTTTCTAGAAAATTTAAATTTGAAAATAGGAGAAGATAATATTCCTTTCATAAATAATGCAAAAAGTCTTGGTCTTATTATTGACAATAAAATTAGATTCAAGAATCATGTTACAAAAAAATTACAAGTAGTTTATTCAACTCTCAAATTAATTTATGCGCAGAAAAATTGTTTAGATTTAGGCATCAAAAAGATGCTATGTGATCATCTTGTACTATCCCATTTTGATTATGGCCATAATGTTTATGGTCCCTGTTTAGATAATATTGATAAAAATCGTATTCAAAAAGTTCAAAACTCATGTTTACGTTTGATGTGCGGCATTCGTCGAACTCAACGAGTTTCACATAAACTCAAATAATGCAAATGGCTCAACAAGCACAATCGCCGGCAATTACATATGTCATGTTTATTTTTCAAAATTATAAAGCATAAGACACCACCTTACTTACATAATAAATTGAAATATCGTACTGACGTTTATAATCTGAATATTCGGCGAAAAAATTTACTGACACTACCAACCCATCGGAAAGAAATTTTCAAAAGATCTTTTTCCTACAACATCGCTGCTAATCTCAACAATTTGATGAAACTAATTCTCTTTGACGTCAATATGAGCTCACATGCATTTAAGATGAAATATAAGCAGTATCTGTTGAATAGCTGAAAATTTTTTTTCTCTCTCTCCTCTCCCCCACGTTTCTCCTTTTTCTCTCTTCTGCTGTATCTTCTTCTCTATCTTCTTCTCTCCTAGCCATTTATACCAATCTTTCAAATTCTCGTGGCACTGGTGGAAGAACAGAGCCCAGATTCTATTTCACGAATTCGATTATCGAATTGTTTAGAATATGCGTATATTGTCGGTACAGCGCATTCTACAGTCACAGTCTGAGCTAATCTGAGGGCAGAATCGGAAGCTCACCCTCTCGATATCCGAACCAATAAGCCATTTGTTCATCAGAATCCATATGTTTTTTTATATGTAATCCATCCTATATCATGTGTGTATATGGCAAATGTATGTATCGGATGAACAATAAAAGATATTATTATTATTATTATTGCAATTATAATCTCATTAAATTACCATTGTTGTTTGTGGAAACACGATTTGTTTGTCCAGCAGGCTGATGCATGTGACGTCACATGCCCGCGGTCTATTGGGATTTTCAAACAACGTCAAATTCAATAGCAATAGTGGTTGTCAAAGTGCTGCTTATCAGTTGGAGTTTCCTTAAATGTGCCTCTGCGATCTTAATTTGAAATCCCAATATCAATATCGCCCAGTTCCATTTCTGCACCTCCATTTTCCCAATGGAAGAAAGTTTGAACACGTTCCACTAATTGAGTGGTGGCGTTTTCGCGGAAAATTTCTTGGGAAAACCGCAACCCGAGCCGGCGATAACGCTCTGAATTTTCATTCATGGAAAACTCGACTCGACGCTGTATTGAATCCAGCCGGATCCTTAATTAAAATGATTGAAAAAGAAATGGTTTTTCGAGTGACGGCTCGTGATAAGGAGAATTTCTCCGCGTTCCTAGCGGGTAAGCCGAATCCTTTGAATCGGGAAACGCGAAAAATGGAGGCTCTTAATTGGGTTTGATGAAAGAGTTGCGATTTCTTGAATTTTTGAGAAGGCGGATGGAGGCGATTTGTTCAGTGACTGTGGCAAATCTGAGTACACCAAATGATGGTCTGTTTTTCTCGTTGTCAAGATTCACCTGAAAACTAGTTTGGAACTAATAACTTGATGCTTCTTTTGCTTTCCTAGTATCATCAATACTCTGAAAATTCGAATTACCGAAATTTGACGTGAGAAATAGTGACTTATTCGTTTTAGCTGTTTGACCTAAATATTTAATGAGCTCTTATTCTCATAATTGCTTTTCGATTAACTGATCCATCATTCCGAGTTGGAGTAATAAATTTCATTGTTTCACAGAGTGATTCAATTCCATTGGACGTAATTTGTTGTTTCGATTAAGATTCTTTCCATCTTATGAGTTTTTGGTTTCAATAGTTAATCGTACTATGAAAGATAAAACCAATATCACTCAACAAGGAACATTGTCAACGACATCTTAGCAAATGTGATCAATTTACCAAGTCCTGCAAAAAATTATGTTTGATAGCAATATGGAGTTTTTTCTAAAAAAGCCGAGTACGTTACCAGATCAGTCAGCGGCAGGATTACGTACATAGTGGTCTAACGAAAAGTATTGTTACAATTTTTCCTTGGGTTCGTTTATTGAAACTCCAAATAACAGTAAACTACTTACTAAAACTCTCTGTAATCGAAATTCTTCTACACTTCGACTTCTGCACTTAGCAATACGGAGCTCTACCCACTAGGCTAGAAATTCTGATAACTATCTCCGAATAAACTCTCTCTGAATAACTCTGCTAAAGTCTCTCTCTGAATTGTTGAAGTACAATGCACACCTTCTA
Source organism: Zygogramma bicolorata (assembly GCA_032362365.1). NCBI lineage: Eukaryota > Metazoa > Arthropoda > Insecta > Coleoptera > Chrysomelidae > Zygogramma > Zygogramma bicolorata. The sequence goes on along the minus strand of JAVJAQ010001811.1, from coordinate 31,518 downwards.
TACTTCTCGTATTCTATGTTCTATGATCAATAAGACAACACTGTTAATTAAAATGTTGTTCTGTGATTCTGTCGATTGTTTTTGTTGGTTGTTGAAAAAAGTGAATGTAACAAGATGGAGAATAAAAACGAGTATTGAAATAAGAAGTTTTATTAAAGTAAATACAGCACAAACAAAGATAACTGGAAGCAAAAATATCAACAGTGGTAGCAGAGCGTTGTTCTCATAAGCATATACCAGATGACGAACTTACGAGAAAGATTTTCAATTATACCATTCGCCGGCATGGACTTCAGCACGTGGTCATTTAGAATAAAAAGTATACTAAAGGAAAACGGAGTGCTAAAAGCAATTGAAGAGGAAGCATATAGTGAGAATGATGTGAACTCGACAAACGAGGCGAAAGCGCAGGCGATTTTGATAGCCGGTGTGGCTGATAGCCATATTGAATATTTGAAGAAGGGCTCCGCATTCAAGATGTTTGAGAATTCGGAGGAAAACTTCAAAAAGAAGGGAGTACGTTCCAAGTTGTTCCTACGCAGAAAGTTGTCAGAAATAAAATATACAGAAAATTGTTCGCTGATAGAACATTTCACAAATATTGAAAGAATTTTCACAGAGTTGAAAGAAGCTGATACAGTCTTGAGTGAAGGAGAGAAGGTTAATTATATATTATTGTCCATGCCTCAGTCATATGATATAACATATCATGATATAACATAATAACAGCTTTGGAAACAATGGAGAACTTGAAACTAGATTTTGTAAAGAATAGATTACTAGGAGAAGAAGAAAGGAGAAAAAGGGAGTTGTATGGACCTGGAAACAAATCTTATACCACTGCCTTCTCATGTTTTGTGTGTGATAAACCTGGCCACTAAAAATTTCAATGTTACTTGAGAGACAGAAATCAGTTACAAGAAAATTATCGAAGGGGTTCCGGAAATCATCATGGACCTGAACGTGAACATCACAGAGTCTTCAGACAAGGACGAGGACACAGCCAAAGCCAAGGTTATGAAAGAGGACGAAGTCAAATTTATGGAAGAGGACGAAGTCAAGGGTATGGACGAGGAAGAGGACATCAGTCATATGCAGCGGAGAACAGTGAGTCACAAGACATAGCCTTTTTATGTGAAGGTAATCTTAGTGAAGTACCCATTTGTAATAATATTTTGAACAAAGTTGTAGCTATAACGTAACAATAAGTTGTCACACAATATCACAGTTGTGGCATAGACGCTTGGGTCACTTGGGTATGAAAAATATCAATATATTAGTGCAGAAGAGCCTAGTAAATGGCATACATGATTTTCAAAACAATGCAACAGATGTACTATGTGAACCATGTTTATTAGGAAAAATGACAAGACATCCATTTAATAAGTCAGGGTATAGAGTATAGGGCAAATAAACCCCTAGAGTTAGTGCATACTGATGTTTGCGGGCCAATAACCCCAATAAGTAGAGAAGGTCATAAATATTTCTTAACTTTTATTGATGATTATACTCATTTTGTTATGGTATATTTGATAACACAAAAATCAGAAGTTTTTGAAAAATTTAAAAAATATTATCATTATGCAACTAAACATTTCAATACAAATATGTTGAAACTTCGTTCAGATAATGGCGGGGAATAACTATGTGTCGAAAGAATTTCAAAGATTTTGTACTCAGGAAGGCATACTATTAAACTATACAGTTCTATATAATCCAGAGATGAACGGTGTAGCGGATCGTATGAATCGAACCCTTATTGAAAAAGCCAGAACAATATTATTAGATTCAAATCTGGGAAAAGAATTTTGGGGAGATGCTGTGTTATATTCTGCCTATGTTACTAATAGAAGTCCATCTGTTGGAAGAGAGGTAACAGCTAGTGAATTATGGACCGGAAGAAAACCGGATATTTCAAATATGAGAGTTTTTGGTTGTATTGCATATAATCATGTACCTAAAGAACAAAGACAAAAATTAGATAATCCAGGAAAGAAAATGATTATGATAGGTTATAGTTCTTCAGGATACAGACTTCTAGATACAGAAACAAATAGAGTAGTAAACGCAAGAAATGTGGTATTTGATGAAAGATTAAAAGATAAAATTGAATATTTTTCCAGTAGCGGGGAATCTACTTCACAGGAAGCAAGAAATGAACAAGACGATAAAAAACAGAGAATGGAAGAAAAAGATATTGAAAGAATAGAAAATGAAGTATCTGAAAATATTTTGAGAGAACCAGAATTAGAAGAGCAGGCTGTAGGGAGAGTTAGGAGAAAAACCTGTAAACCAAAATGGCAAGAAGATTATGAATTAAATTTCAGTGAAGAAAGTGATGAAGCTTTATTTGCATTGTTTACAAACCAAGGAGATGTACCATTGAACTATCAAGAAATAGAAGAAAGAGAAGACAAAAGGGATTGGAAAAGGGCAGTAAAGGAAGAACTCAGCATTCTAGAAGGAAGTCAGACATGGAAAATTGTACCGAAACCAGAGAAAGAAAAATTGTTGGACGGCAAATGGGTTTTCACAAAGAAAAATTTAGGAGAGGAAGAAATATGTAAAGCACGGTTGGTAGTACGTGAATTTCAGCAGAAAGAAGATTTGGGTAATATTTATTCACCTGCTTTGAAATTAGAAACTTTGAGGGTACTTTTATCCATTGCCGCTCACAGAGGATACCATATTCACCATGGATGTAAAGGGAGCATTCTTATATGGTGAAATACAGGAACACGTTTATTTAAAGCCACCAGAAGGATTTGAATTACCACAAGACCAAGTTCTTAAATTGTCAAAATCATTATATGGGTTAAAAAAATCTCCAAATATTGGTATGAAAAATTTAATAATACTATCACTGAATATGGATTTAAAAGATCAGTAAATGACTATTGCCTTTATAGTTTAGGGGATATATACTTATCACTGTATGTCGATGACCTTTTGATACTAGGAAATGATTTTAAAAAAATAGAAAACTTTAAAAAGTTTTTGTCGACAAAATTTAGAATGAAGGATATGGGTTGTGAAAATCTAATTCATTTAGGGATTTCAATTATTCAACAGTCAGGAAAAATTCTCATAAATCAAACAAAATATCTGCAAAGTATTTTAAAAAAATACAATATGGAAAATTGCAACGGTAGTAATACACCTATGGATGTGAACTTCAAATTAGATGAAGGCACAGTGGTTGATATGAAATATGATTTGAAAGGTAGATCACTAATAGGATCCCTAATGTATGCCGTGGTAGGTTCAAGGCCAGATTTAGCCACTTCTGTATGTTATTTAAGCAGGTTTCAATCAAACCCAAGTGACAATTTGTGGAAAGCGTTGAAGCGAATACTTAGATATGTGAAACAAACTATAAATTAAAATCTGATTTATTCTAAAACTTATGATAATACATTATCACCATTGATAGGATATGCTGATGCTGACTGGGCAAGAGATCATGATAGGAAGTCTACTAGTGGATATGTTTTTAAACTGTATGATAATACTATTGCTTGGAGATCTAAGAAACAAACAACTGTTGCACTTAGTACAACTGAGGATGAATTGATCTCTTTGTGTGAATCTGTTGTAGAAATTATTGTTAGATTTGAATGAAAATGTTCAAAATGTAATTGTTTATGAAGATAACCAGAGTACTATAAAAACTGTTCAGAACCCAGATCAAAAAAGACTGAAACATATGGATATTAGGTTTAATTTTGTTAAACAAAAAGTTGAGGAAGGTTTGATTAATGTAGAGTATGTTAATACTAAATTTCAACTAGCTGATATGTTCACAAAACCTTATCGAAAAATCAATTTTCACCCGATATTATAAAATTAGGTTTGGAAGATGTGCATCTATACTTCTCGTATTCTATGTTCTATGATCAATAAGACAACAGTGTTGATTAAAATGTTGTTCTGTGATTCTGTCGATTGTTTTTGTTGATTGTTGAAAAAAGTGAATGTAACAAGATGGAGAATAAAAACGAGTATTGAAATAAGAAGTTTTATTAAAGTAAATACAGCTCAAACCAAGATAACTGAAAGCAAAAATATCAACATGAATAACTGTCCCTTCCGCTATGAAGTGACTCCCCATATACCTGCGTACGCCTATGGAGAATCTTCGAGAGAGGTCTCGATGATGTGTATCGATTTCTTCACGATTATTACGAGTTCCTGGAAAAATGACGTTTGCTCTTCGACCCCTCATATTATTCTGCGTTTATGAGCGACAGAGCCGGCGCTAGAATATTTCGTAACAGTTTGTACCTTTTTCTTTTCTCTTTAAGTTTGCAATTTAAAGCAAACACAGCTCGGACACATAGAGTTCGATTGTGAGGGGGACACATTTTGGACATATTCTTTAACAAATGCGTTCACCCCCCTAGCGTGGAGGTGTCACAACCTCAAGATTCAAAATGGAAAGTTGGGTCGAGTGATACATTCTGTGAAAAGGCACAAAATTATCTTCCTAATTTTGGTATCGATGAAAAATACGAATAATTTGTGGGTATTATGAAAATTACGATTATTGGAAGATGTTTGTCATTCGTGCTTTGTAAAACAAGTGAACAAGTTGTTGCATTGATTTATCGAATCGTTACTTCAACAAGAGTTGAAAATGTAATCAATTTGCTTACAGTATTATATATTAGAGAGCAGTAAGTCTAACGAAATTATTTTTCCGAAATCGAAAATCGGCAATGTCAACTCGTTTTGACGTTTTTGAATTGGAATAAACCATGTTTTATGGTGAAATTGAAATAATGTTCAGTAGTAATAACCCAAGAACATCGATAATAAATCGAGAATTTTATAACGGATTTCGAAAGCTTGTTGCTAGCAAACAATGAGCAACAAGCTTGAGAAAGTTGTTATAACATTTTTGAGCATTTATCAATGATCGAGAATTAGTCGGATAGAACATTTTTTGCTCATTTTTGATAAAAATTGAGAGAATAACCAATTCATCCTGCTAAGTTCCACATGGTTTTGACCGTAATCTCTCTACCATCTTTTGTTCTCATGTTCACAGCGAAAAAATTCTTCCGCCTCCCGATTTCCATCTGAATGATACTTTCTATCATTGCAAAAGTTCATGAATGTTTTCCATACAAATTCTTGACTGTAAACTGTAATTTTTAGTGAATTTGATTCTATAATTTTATTAATATTATTATAGTATTAACAAAATGGTTTTGAAATGAATTTATGGCCAAAAAAATAGAATTGAATGTTTGATTGAAAAAAGAAGATAATTATTGTGACAAAAAAATTGATATCGAATATGAATTAGTGTAGTGGTTAGCATATCTGCCTATCAAGCGGAAGGCCGGGGTTCGAATCCTCGCCGGGCCACCGTGCTGGGTAATCGCACGTTAAAAGGTAAGGCCTCGATGATCCATTGCTCGCACAAGTTTCGACTTCTGAGGGTTGACGTTCGTCAGCTGGTTAACGGAACGAACAATTTTAGAACAACAATTTTTTAGAGTGAAACAAATTTTAAATTGAGAAATATATGAAGTTTAATGAACAAATGTTGAAACCAAGTTTCGAAATGAGTGTACTCCCGACGTTTCGATCCCTGATGTCCGCAATCGTCTTCGGGTGATGAAGACGATCGGTTGCTCTATACTATATTCATCCAAAAAAGAGAGTAACTCAAACAACGATAGATGCTTGATCGAAGCGTGGTCACCACAAATATTTGAATCTATTGGCTAGAATAAACACGTCTCCTCATGCTGGCCAATCGAAATCAAATGCAATCGACTGGTAGAATTCGCACTACAGTGTCGGAGTAGTCAGTTACGTTTTAACGCTTGTGGTGTATAAATATATGGTATTCTGAAGTTTGAAATTTTCAAAATGTCGAGTACTGATACGACCGGAGAATCTGCTAATTTGTATCCCTACAGTCCACCAAAAAAGAGTCCCAAAAAACTGCACTTTCAAGAATACAATTTCGGGCGTTTTTTAGTGCGACTCTGTACGAGCCGCCTTGTCTCACTCCTTTGCTTGGATGAACAGAGTATAGTTACGCCGATAAAGTACTCCGCAGTTGGTCTTTCCCAATGGTATGCTCATTCCAATTCGCCGTCAGGTCGAACCCATAGACCATCGCATACCTTTCACCGCCCGATGCTCCGCCACACCCTGTACACGAGAATACCGTCACTCGACCGACATCGACATGTTGAGCAGTTTCCGGCGATGCAGTCATCGAAACAACGAGAATGTCGAGTATTGTCTCCAGAGTATCCGCGTTTACATTATCGTTGCACGCCCGTTAACGAGAACCCTGGGGTGCTCCGTTTGCTAATTAGTTAATTAGCGATCCGGCCGGCCGGTAAATATTAGTGCGAAGTTGTTGTGAGTGTTTACCCGCCGTATTCACGGGGCGATGGGTGATATCAAGGAGGCAGCGGGGAGAACTGCAGGGCAGATATTTGGTAACTCAGAATGCTCATGACATATTTAATCACAGCCTTCGTTATGGTGTTCCAAGCTGTGCACAGAGCATTGGCAACGCCGCAAACTATGCAACCCGGAGACCAATGTCGCTGTGTTGAATGATGACTTTATACACTGCTTTTCTTCAATGTCCTCCACTTTTATTTTTTGAACGGGTCAAGTCAAAAAATTGAAACTTGGGCTAATGAAATCGATGCATAAATACTATATTTTGAAATTAAATTGACAGATGAAAATTTCAAGATGGTAACAGGACGCCAGCTGGAAAAAAATATATGGAAAGGGGGTCTTGTGATACATCATTTTGAAGCTCCTGACGAATACTTTACAACTTTAGAACACGAAATCAATATCTTCACCTACTACAAAATGGCGGAACATTGCTTGAATGCAAACACATTAATATAGATATTTCTATAAATATCAGTTTTTCTCTGCCATATGGCAATCCCAACAACCCGATAAGGTTTGCTAGGTTATTTTCTGTTCATAAAAAAAGACAAAAATGTCAGTACGACGAATATCATTGTTCAGTTCAAATATTCTCATTTAATTTTCAATTTTACAAATAGATAGGAACACGTCAACTATCTCCGAAATGATCAATTGAACAAAATTTAACAGGGGAACTGTAGTTGAATATGCTGGAAACTACTTTTGATCCTCTAATCATCGACATCGTCGAAGTGAATCCTGATGAATTCGATATGGATATTATTATTCCAACAAGATGTAGCACCACCACAATACTCCAGACAAGCAAGAAAGTATCTGGATAATACTTTCCATGGTCGTTGAATTGGCCATCGAGGTCCCACGGAATGGCCAGCCCGCTTGCCATATTTGACACCTTCAGACTTTTTTCATGGGGATATTTGAAGCAAAAGGTGTACGAAACTGAACCTGCTTCATATTGAATATACGGCAGAGGATAATAAATATTTGTAGAAATATCGACGTTGCCGTGTGCGAAAATGTTCGACGTGAAATATCGGATAGGTTGTTCTTATCTCAAGATATTCCACTATCTTAAGAACTGAACTCAAGTTATTTGCTCAAAGTATGAAGTTGAACGTCAATGTATTCAGGCAAGTATTAAATGTTCCCCCATTTTATAGTAGGTGAAAATATTTACTTTACATTCTAGTGTTGTGAAGTATTCGTCAGGAGCTTCAAAACGATGTATCACAAGACCCCCCTTTCCATTTAATTTATTTTTTCTAGATGGCACCCAGTCGCCACCTTGAAATTAAAGAAAAACACTGTATACTCAATGAATGATATAATCGTTTCCGAAATGAAAGTGGCGTGTAAAATGATTGTAGAAAACAATATCGTGGATAGAAATCACAAAGGAATAATAATAGTAATAATAATGTTTATTTCAGAATCAAGAGAAGTAAACATAATATAATGAAAATAAACATGAAAAAATCACAGAAGCTTAAAAGCTTGTGCGTGATTAACCTATACTAGTATAAAACAGCAATATAATATTATGTAAAACTGCAATAAGGTATAAAATACAATCACAAAACATATGTCTATAGATGTCTACGTTGTTCATATGTGGTCATGATTAGGTATCGAACAGAATTTCTAAAATTGAAATGATTGCATTTTAAAATCCAATGCCAGACAGCTGTCCGACAGGCCGTAGGTCTCATCAGTGACATTCGGCAGAACTTGAAACCGTCTGTTCCTCAAGAAATAGAAATCTGAATCCTTGCAAACAGTGCTCATTTCAGAGGCAGAACTCCATCAACAGGTATTGGTTTTGAATCTTTAAGAAGGTGATTCAGCTCAACGTCGAGAAATTTCGATACGTGCCCCTGTTTGATGATCTCTGCACTTGACCTGATATTCAAAATCGAGAATAATCAACGCATCGCGTAGGCTAAAGTAGTGTTCTTGGCGTGATTCCACATCCAATTAACATACGAATCGGGTTTTCGGAAACAACATTTCATAATCATAATATGAGCGATACGGAATATCAACGTCAAATGTGAGGTATAATGCGGGAGTTATATGAATTATGCAGAACTTGACGGTATGACGGATAACATGTTTGTAGTGGAAGTAATGTAAATGATTCAGGAACAGTATTTTGTAGTTTGTTTCAAAAGCTCACTTCAATATCAACTATGTTTGCTACCTGAAACTATTATTATTGAATAGGCATGGGTTTCTCTCAAAGTTATAGAGGAGTTTGAATGGAGGTCAAGTTGCGTATCTGAAACCCATCTTTATGAGGTTGAAAATCTGAGCTTGGCTTATCATTTGAAGAGACACACAGGATTAAGCAAAGAAGTCGTTTATTTATATACAGATTTACACGAAAGGAAAGCCCTAAATGTTCGAAGAACACAATACGAATTAATATTATCTTTGAATTTTTTAAGTTTTGTTTGAAGTATTTCTCCGCACGAAATAGAAATACAAGCTTCTGGGAAGCACCTTTAGCTATGGATCTCACATGGTTTTCTCATTTGGCAGTTAGTTATTCCTTTCATCAAGATACCTACTCGACTTTATTATTTATATATGGTAATATTGAATTAATTTACAGAAACTACCCGCACTTAGACATTGCAACTTTCAATGGCCTATAGAAAAATTCTAAAAAAAGAGTTCCACTCTTTGGACCCATCCCAACTTTGGCTTCAAAATCTATATCCTTTTTTTCAATGTGATCATATGACAATGGGAAAAGCCCCGATGATCATCTTAATTTTAGAAATATCCTGATATTTTATTGATTGATCCCAAGGAACAGATTATCTTGAAATATCCCGTAAAATTGATTATCCCCTTTTTGCTAACGAATATTGATTTGACTGAGAACATGTTTTCGTTTCAGATTCTACGAAAAAACTGCAAGACGTTTTAGTAGAATTTTGTGGTGCCGGCCCCCCTTATAAACACAATCCAGATGGGGTGAGTACTGGTCTACATAAATTCTTGAATGGGTGTATACTGTTTAAATCGCGCGGTTACCAATATCCCTCTAAAATTTTGAACACAACGAGACATCAAAATCGTTTACCCTACATTTTATAACTTTAATGATAACAATGACATAGGTGGCGCTAGAGGCACTAGGAAGAAAATCACATGAAAAATATTCATTTTTTTTTTATGAATGTAAGAAAGAATGTTTACTAAAAAATCAGCAAGAATAAAACCAGAAGATGAAAATGAAGTTCATGAATTATTACTAAAGATTGCAAAATTTCACAGCCTCAAATACAGACCAAACGTCAGGCCAAAAAGACGGTTCAGAATCTCGGAAACACCTGAAAATTCATTCAAATGATCACTTCATTAATATCCGCTCCCCAAAGAGTAGGTTTTTCTTGAAATTGAACGAGCTACGATTCAGCCCTTCTGTATACAAAAAGCACAGTCTATAGTAGTCTCCGAAAACCCTCACCGAATATATAATAAAGTTTGCAAACAAGTCGATAACAGGTTATATTGAAACATGGCTGAATTCATTACACGGACTTTGAGTATACTTAAGAACACTACCATTTTCTTTTTTTTTTTTTCATAGGGTATACTTATAAATCTGTTTTCAGAAATAGCTATTTACATACTAAGAGAAGAAAATGATGTTTTTTCCCTTGAGGAATGTATGTAGTTTTTTCTACTACCTTTCAATTGTCATTTCCATAATGTGCTCGAATTATAATGCGTGCATACCTAAAAAACAGCTGCAGAAAGTTGTGAAGCTATATGCGGCTATATGACAAGAAATCAAGTAAGTGTTCCCTCGTCGTCATCGTTGTTGACAACGCTTTATAGCTATGCCATTTTTGGTAATACACGTAATTCAACCATAACAGTTGTCACATTGTTTGCCCTTTTGAATTGCTCATTAGTTTTGAAAACGAGTTCCAGCGAAGACAAAAAGAGACAAAATAGAATTCAATGCCACAAAATTTTTACAGTTTCCTGTAAATTCTCATTCGGCTCATTTTTTTCCAGGAAACTATGATATGGCTTTTCTTCGGGTATCGAAGGAAAAAAGTTTTTTTCTACTGATGCTATGGAATGTCTCGCTTCCAAACGTTCAAAATGAATGATTTCTCACACAGTGAGAAATATCCTCATTTAGGGGGGAAATAATTTCTTACTGTTTTAACGATAACCCAAATCAGCCTGTTACAAGTCAGATTCAAGATATATCGAAATCCTGGTGAAATAACTTGAAAACCGTTAAAATATTGACAAAATGGTTAAGGCTTTCGCGGCCGAGGTTATTAGTATAACTACTTTTCTTCGGGCTTGAAGGCCGTCGTTCTTTGGAATTTCTTCCTAACCTTTTGCTAGCGCGAGTGGCCAGCTTCTTCAGAGGCTAACTCATTTCCAAAGAACGACGGCCTTCAAGCCCGAAGAAAAGTAGTTCTTAGTTATACGTTACAATATTATCGTTTCCGTCACAAACGCTAGATCTACAGCTCACTTGATAATATCCATTAGGGGTTCACATTTCTAAAATATGTTTACAGATGAGGCCAAGCCTAGTAAAATTCGAATGAATCGTAATGCAAACGTCAAAAAATGACGTATATCGTTTATTTTACTGTCCAACGAATTTTCTGTGAACCCCTCAATCTGATAAATCGTTCCTAGAGCGAAATGAATAGAACTCTTGGTTCACACATCAGAATGAAATATAAAAATGAGTTAATGACATACAAGTATTTACACAAGTGTTAAATATTTTCATTTTGAATACTTGAAAACAACGTATCTGTAGAAAAAGTAAAATGTGAGAAAATGACATATTTCTCCCTCGCTTGATTTGCTACAAACTTCTGCGCTCGTAAGAAATATGTCGTTTTACTCACTTCTTGTACAATACACCATTACTCTCGGACCGGCGGAAGGAAAAGTACCATTTTCCTTCCTTTTTTTAGGGGTTTAAAATGACATTTTTCGCAACTTTTACATTCCTGTCAAAATCTCATTGAGAAAATGTCGATAATTCTTTACTGTAAGGAAATGATATTGTTAGTGCTCTACATAACTGATTGAAAACACATTGTTTCCATAAAACGTACTTTTCTCTTGATTTCTTTGGCAGGCCATCGTGCTGAGTAATCGAACGTTCAAAGGTGAGGCCTCGTTAATTAATTTCCGTTAATTCCGTTAATTAACGGAACGAACAATTTTAGAACAACAACAACAATAATTCTAAAGAAGCAGTATTCACTACTTCAACTAGCTCTGGGGGAGTACCAGGAACGAAAATTTCCTCATCACTTATCGTTTTACTTTCGAGAACACCAGCAATTGAATTTATAAACGTCAAGTGTGACAATTCAACCTTAATACGTTTCCACAGTAACCCAAGTAATTTTATTACGAATTTCAAACCACAATAATTTTTTTGCGAATGAAATTATTTGCGATTTCTTCAAAACTCATTAATTACTGTCGAATTTCAAACAATTCAAGGAAAAATAGTATGGTTACCTCGCAGTCGCCCTGAAATGTTAGGCTTTCCTATCTGGTAAACAAAATTTTATATTTAGTGGATTAGTAAAAAAATGATTACTCATGTAGCAAAAAAAAACTAGGAATATATAAAACAAAACTCCGCCACAAACGGCGCCCGAAAATTTCCGTCTGATCTACCGGTGATGCCAGGAAAACAACATTATGCGATGCGTCGACGAAAGATATTTTCAACGGGCGCATGTGGAAAAGTTCACGAAAAAGCTGCCGCTTCCGTAAATCAAATTTCGGCTAGGAATGATGAATCATACCGATAATAGCCGTAAATAAAACGTTCAGGATGATGATAAATCAATTGGATTGGACGTTTAGAGTCTGCACGTCAACGCAAAGCGAAAAAGTTGACCTATGTACAGATTCAGATGTGTTGTGAGTCATATGTATCGATGCGGTTATTATATTAGTATTGATTATGGCCGAGGTTGAAAAATAACATTCGAACTTCGACAGCCAAAAATTATATGAAATGACAGGAGCCAGTTTATTGATAGACGACTGCAGTGCTGGGGTACCTGCACAAACTCTTTAGGACAGTGTAAGATGTCTAGAAACCCTGGTGTATCGACTTATACTTGTATGATTTTGGGATGAACTTGGCGAAAACTGATTGCTTGATTTCTGAAATCATAAAAACTTCAGATCGCTATTGTAGATGGCGTTCCGTTATGTATAATATGAAGCCTTATTTCCACTAGACAGGGATGTGCAAGCGAATTTTGCAGTACTATTAATTGATACCTAGTGAGATTTTGACAGCCATGACAGCCAATCGAATGCATTTCAGAAAATACGTATGTAACGTGGAAATGTACCGTTAACAACCTGACACCGTGAACTGCTAATTTTTTATGTTTTTTTTTCCGTTTGTAACCCAAGGCTTTAATCCTGAGAAAATATACTTGAGAATGTACATCACTTTTCTTTAAATATGCTAGTATACTGAAACTGATAGACAGTGTCTTGGTTCAATGGTTCAAGATACGGATCACTTCGTTGTTAATCTTCCACTGATTAGATTCAAGGTATATATGTTTCCTCCTCGATATAACTTTGGACTTTCGCTCAAGTTGAAAATAATTTATGAAAGCATACAAATAATTCTATTTTTCTATCAATTTCAATGAATGTGATTTGAAGGCTTTTATATTGAATCATTGATGGCAAATACAAATGAAAATATGGATGGATTCTCTGTGAGAAAGAGAAGAATTGTATGAATCGTCTGGCCCAATTGTTAATAAAGACAATAATTTACCACAAGAAAGGTAATCATTCAACGTTGAAATCCTTGTACATCTTATTCAGTAGCATCTCATCGTAAGCTAAATGGAGTATTTAGTTTCTAGATGATATTACAAAATGTATAATGCTCCAGAAGCACCCAGTCTTCCAATTTTCAATCTCAATATCTAAAGAGAAATAACAATCTCAGATTGTTTTAAATAAAGTGATATCTACAAAAATTCGAACAAAGATTGACAATAATAACATCAATAACCGAACACTTGACAGATTTTCGAAAATTCTTATATATATAACGCCCCCTATGAAAAAATTAGGAAGCTATCATAATCGTCGATTGTTTTTCGCCAAGAAATTCTAAAAAATATCGAATAAGTAGATGCACCATGGTTTTTAAGCATCTTAGGACAGTGACAAGTGCCTCCGGTTAACTGTCAAACAAGCCGAGTCATTCTGAATAAATGTTATCTTAGCTGGCAGTGTCCTGTCAGAACACACATTCTTCCTGGACATTGACGAGCATTTCTTGGCTGTTTCTTCATCGGGATAGTTTCATCCCAGCGCCTTTTGAAATTACGATGGGAGTGTAGTTCTTGATAAGAATCTTTGTTGCCGACGTCGTCATGCCGATGAAAGGATAGTAAATAACTAGGGTTTTCCTTGTATGTACCCAATACACGATGCGGAATCTACTCCACATTACCGCTTTCCATATTATTTCTTGTTTACAAAAACTTCTAACTTTTACGTTTGAATACAAATTCAGATGAAATTAGTAGTCCATACTCAAAGTGGAAGACCAAGTTTATTGAAAAATTGGAAACATAAATTTATATGGAGATGACTTCGTGTTTATATTTTTCCAATACAAATTCAGATGTTATTTTCAATAATATAAAGATATTAAGTCTCAATTATGGTTGAAATATTAGACCAGTAAATAGGAAAGTTTTCATTAAAGAAAACGAAGTAAATCATACCTTACTTCTGAATTTTGAAATCCTTCCACATAACTTCGAGAGCAATACAGTATTAAACACTTGACTAACATTCACATGACCAACGACAGAATACTGGTTTCGTTTTGCGTCAGCTTGAAAAATGACCGTATCTTGTGAGAAAGACGAATGTACCCCATACTTTCCTGCCCAGCTTCCATTTCCTTGTAAAAAGAACCATCTCTGCCTTACTTGGGTTGATTAACAGTGACTGTTCTTCACACCATATTTATATAATTATAAAAGCTGCCACTAGTCCTTCAGGCAGCACCCTTCCATTAGAAAACGTTATTATTTTTGTGAAGAGAAGGAAGAAAAGGCAAAAATCACTTCCCTAAAACCTATTCCATCTAAAGCACAGTTATCTTAGCTGCGTTTTTTTGGACGAGGGAGGAGGGTGGTCAGTCATGCATGAAAAGTAATGTACAACTCATTTCCAGAATCTAAAAAAATTGTGATTGTGCAATATTCGATAAGATAAGACACCATCGCGCACGGTCAGTAGTCATAACGTTTCAATTTAACCGACAAACGTTAAGCACAATTCGTTGTTTTCCATTTATTTTCAAATCTGCAGGAAGACATTTTAACAGCCAATTACACAAAAAATGAATAGATATTAAAATGAAAAGCTCAGTTTTTCCCTTCTAAAAACAAATTCCAACCTCAAAATATTCAGTAATAATGATATTTGTAACCTCTGACGAGTGTCCAATCTTATCTCTCCTGAAGTTTTTAGAATAAATCTGATAGCCTGTTTCGACGATGCAATTTGTCGCTGCAATTCGTGCAAGTTTTTCGAGTTGCATGAATCTTATATCAGTTGTGATAATGTAGGCGTTCATCTTGGTAACACCCAGTGCTATTTTTTGATATTGGCAATGCAGACTTGACATAGATGACATCAGCGACAAGTCGCCGCGAGAAATTGCAGCGACAAATTGCATCGTCGAAACAGAATGTAGAGAATCATAGAAGTTACCATCTGATCAAACTCGGCGGTTGTGTTACGATTCACTGGTAAGTTTGACCGATCACGCCTCTTGAAATGTAAAAAAAATAATTGGTTGAACTGGTGACAGCAATGTTGACAGAAACCGAGTCTTGCGAATATAAAATTTACAAAATTTCTGATTTAGGGAGCTCTAAATTTGTTTCAGACTAACCAAAACGATCAACGGATCATATCCGAAGTAGCCTAGGGATCCAGTTTTCAAACAAACGTAATTCGACTTGGATGTCAGTAATTAGAAGCTGTATCAAAATTCCCGATGAAATTTCAAATAAGAACAGAAAATGAGTGACAATTTCGGTGATTATTTCCCTCATATATAAAATGTTCCATAAGAGCAATGCAATTATCGAAAACTTACAGCGGTAATTGCTTTGTATCAAGTCACCATAACAACACATCTGAAGCGGTATCGCTAGACGTCAGTAAACAACACAAATAAATGTCAGATAGACTTCAAAAATAGAAAAACATTTCGCGTTTTGGTGAGTGCTCCATACATTCTATAGGGGAAAGTATAAATGAACAAAAAATAACATTTCCTTGAGAATTTCTTTATTCGTGAAATATTCCAATGAATTACATTCGTGCATAAAAATGACCAGATAATTTTGCATTCAAGCGTGATATCTTATACAAATTGCATTCGGTTATTTTCAAAGAGCCCTCGTCCTTCGAACTCAGGCACTTTCGCCAAAATATGAAAATAAACTTGCAATTTTTAGATATCACGCTTTCTTGCAAACTTATCGGTAATTTTTATGCACTCGTGCAATTATAACCGATAATGATTTGGATGATAAGATTGTGCAACTAGGGATTTGTTGCCAACTACGAGGCGACTATAAACTATTGACAGTTTTCCATTATTTACCTAGGTTAAAAAAGTGTTATGTCCCATCAGTGGAAATGTTGAATAATGATCATTTCTCAGGTCAGTAGTGAAAAAACACATCAATTCGCCACTGTGTGACATTGAAAAATCACCCGATTCTTTCACCCATCCCTATCGACTGTTCGACAACGGTTTCGCTAGTTTCGCCAAAAATCTTTTCATCAAGCACCTACATCATGGTAGCCTTTTATCAGTGTCCGTGAAAGGCTGGAGTGAAGCCCTAATCCATTCGGTAATATGTTCTTTGGTTGTGGTGCGGAATAAACGGCTTTCAGCCGGCAGTCGCTCCATATTCCAAGAAAGATGAACGACCCTAATGCAGCCACGGGATCAGGAAAAAAAGTTATTTATATTTTGCGCACGATATGGAACCGGATCCGATGTCTCACAGCAGTCTATGTTGATATACGGTGCTTTTCTATGATGGTCCCCCCTTCATTTTTTTAACGGGTTAACTCAAAATTCGAAACTTTGAATAATGAAATCGTCTTCTAAATATTCTTCACCATTTTTTGTCAGAATTATCTCTGAGATGTACTTGAACGTTTGTTTTCACCCAATTAATCTGAAAAATATGATTGATTGATTCCGTGGAAAAATGTAATACTTTATATCTAATTCATTTTGAAAACCCACAAGTGAAATTGGAACTCTCAGAGACTATTCTGCTTGCAAGTATTGTGGAAATATTTGGTAGAGGCCAAAATATAGAATTTTTCTCCAACCACCTGAATATGACATATGACATTCTCGTTTTCACTTTTTTTCTAAAAAAGTGGACTAGTCCAGGATTTGCATAGTTGGCATGGCTATCGTGCCGAAATGTGAAATATTCGACCTAGTACAGAAAATGAAATGACTATTCAACCATTGAAGAAAAATATCCGCTTGCCGGCAATTTTCGGTATTTGTATTGACTCTTCCCTTAAAGTCATACCAATTCTAATTTCAAATATCAACAAACAGTTCACCCACACTATTCTAACATTCTCACCAGTGTCGAATTCGATTTATTTGTACGTTAATATCCCGTCAACGTAAGGTTGGCCACGCCGCCAATCTGTCACAGGAATTTGACATCATGAAAATTTAAATTAAAATTAATTCGTTCAATGTACTTTGATCACAATTTGGAGTCTTGTGACAGAAAATTCAGGATATTCACTAATTGACTGAAAGATGGATATTGATAGTGATTTTTCTTCCAATGAATTCAATTGAATACCTCCCAGAATCGGCGAATATTGCTATAGCATAAAACTGCTACACACCTGTTTTTAGTGTCAAATTGATTTTTCAACAAATCTCAAAATTAGCGGTTGGAGAAAAAATGTTGTGTTCAACTGGTACAAAAAACACGTATTCGGGACTAACTTGCCACGAAAATATTCATTTCTTGTGCATTTTTCGAAAAAATGCCATAGAGAAAAAGAATATTTTATTTTTTATTTGACAATTGCATAATATATCCCTTTATTTTCTATCACAGTCATTCCGTCCTCGTAGCAGAGCGCCAGAAAAGAACAGACGCGTTGAAGGTGACATGAGTTCGATTCCAGCCTGTGTTATTCTTTTTCTATCTTTTTTCTTCTCTTCATTTCTCATTGTTGTATTTTCCGAGTTAATACCATTATATTTACAATTTTGTAGAATTTTTGGAAAAAATACGGATAATAACAATTATTGTGTGCAATACAAATGAATATAATATTTGTAGTTCTTCACTATTTAATGGGTGTAGATAAAATAGCATATGCAACTCTCATGTAATGGTTATGAATACACTCGCATTAACCACACGAAACTCACCTCCGGCTGTTTCGTATCCCGGTTAATGCTCGTGTATTAATAACCATCATTACATGATCGTTGCATAATATACTATTATCTACACCCGTACTCTAATAATACACTTATATGCCCACAACCCGTTTTATAATGAAATCCATTACGATACAGATTTTTCATTACGATACAGATTTTCAACCAATAGAAACCCATTATTTTTCAATCAAGCATGATGAGCATGCTCTTCATTTGACATTTGTCAAGTCAAAATCGGTATAGGTATTGAACTTTCGAAGAATATAGCCAAACTTCGATAATCATAACAAAATGTCTGATACCAGCGATATGGGAGAATCACCTTCGACACCTTCACCGACGAAAATACAGTTAGAATGATTAAATTTTTCATTTGACAAATGCATGATTTATCACTCATTTTTTCATCACATTTTGTGGGCTGTCCGTAGCCGAGCCGTCTATAGCGCTGACATTGATTTTTCTAGCTGAAGGAGACGTTGGTTCGAATCCGCTCTCGAGTAATCTTTTTTTTCTTTGATTTTTGATCTTCTTTTCATATCTCATCGTTTTATTTCTCGAAGTAATGCTATTAATTACAATTCTGTGGAATTTTTCAAAGAAATTCGTTAAATTAGTATCATTGTGTGCAATATAACTATAATATTTGTAGTTCTTCACTATTTATCGGGTGTAGATAAAATAGCGTAAGCAACTCTCATGTAATGGTTATTAATACACTCGCATAAACCATACGAAACTCACCTTCGGCTCGTTTCGTATCCCGGTTTATGCACACGATCGTTGCATAATATACTATTATATTATCCCAATCACCCATGTGTGCGCCATTAGTCGAAAATACATGTTCAGTTCTTTTTTACTTTTTCGACTTTGTTTTGTGCTTACAGTTATATTTTTCAACGGTTTTGATGTTTCACCAGCATTAACATCATCACACACACACATGGGACAATAATATACAAACATAAACATAAATTGAATTTCATTTTCTCGTTCATTGGTTTGTTTAGGTTCGAAACAGATCTGAGATTTTTATCGACTTTGAATAATAATGATCGATTTCGACAGGATATGAAATGCTCATAGCTTCATTTGCTTCGATAGCCATGGCCATTTTTACAGCTGATTTGGAAGGAAAAGTCAGTTTGAAATTTAATGACACAATGACGTAAATAAGCTACGACCATTTCCTTACTTGAATGAATTTTTGTCCATTCTCTCGTAAGAATAAATCTTAAGTGAAAAAAAATGCTCTGAGAGATCGATAGTATAAAGAATCATCTACATACGTCTTGCAAAAACATTAGACTCGCTTTACAGTTCAACAAAGTTCTGTCATCAATCAGGCCTACCAATATCTCAGGTTGACAGATGATTTTAATTCGAAATTGTACCCACATCTTCGAAGTAAAATGGACTCAACTGATTTCTTGTGATTTACTCTTAGGAAAGGAAAGATGGGATGGGACGACTTCATTACTTTTCCTGGAATTGTTGGTTATGTGACTATCTAGTAACATTCGATGGTGTTGGCGATATTAAAAGTAACCAAAATTGTCACCAGAATTGCACCGGTGATAAGTATTGCGGCAATAAATTATCATAAAGCACATCTATGGTTGTTCTGTGCTCACCCATTATTACTAAGTAGTTTGTCGTTCGGTGTGATATAACATTTCTAAACATTTATTTATACATCGCTACGGATTAGCTTGTTCATCTCAACATATTGAGTGTTATAAAAATAGAATGCATTTCAAGAGAAATAAGTGAGGTTTACCAATCGTTAAATGGTGGAAATTCTATTTATTTTCCGGGTCAATTTCCAAATAATCAACCTAACCGGCAAGTTTTATGTAATGTATTAAAATTCAAAATAAACAAATTTCAATTATATTGAGCAATTGAAAACGTTATGGGTACCTTTTATTAAGAAACCAAGTGGTTTATTTTATTGATAATACAGGGTGATGAAACGTAATTTACCAGTTCTTGTGAGAATAATTCTAAATTTTCCGAGCATATTGTGTCTGGCTGTCTGTTATCAAAGTGAACATACACTCAGGGTGCAACATATTTTTTCTTCAGAAGAAATGAGAAGTTTCTATTGTATCAGGACTCAAGACACCACTTTGTAAATGGTCGAAAAGACACTCATTTTTCTCTAAATGAACAAACATTATTATGATCACAGAACAAAAATGACATTACCCAGGGTAACCATAGCCGACTGGTACGGGAGGCAATAGAGATCCAAAAACATGCGGACAATTTCAACAGAGAAGAAGAAGCATTTAGTCTACACATAATTTGGAATCCCATTCTAAGGAAATCAAGAATAACTAATGAAATCACGGCAGGTAGTGCGGCAACTAATAATGATGATTATTCCCCGAACCCGATAGAAGTAATTAACACTCAGGACTACCTGCATCAATATAAATACGCCTTAAGAAATCCAAACGTTTAGTCATCGGAAATGAGTAAGCCTCTGAAGAAGCTGGCCACTCGGTCTTCAAGCCCGAAGAAAAGTATTTATACTAATAATCTCGGCCGCGAAAGCCTCAACCATTTTGTCGACATCAAGGAAGTATTGGGGATTCAGTTCTTGAAGCACAACGTGCTCGTTGTCTTTGAAAAGAAACAAGCCTGTTTCTGTTCAAAAAAAAACTTAAGTTCTAGATGAGTGAAAGTTCAATGCAGGTAAGATGTTTTCGACTATGCAAGCTGAGCCATCCAGCATCCTTCCACATTTTTTCATACAGATCCACAGGAAAGGAAAGCCCTGTGATGTTCAAAGAACACCTCGTTAATTAAGGGACAGGAGATACGAATTAACATTCACTTTAGATTTTTGAATTTTGTTGGCCTCTGGTAAAACCTCCTTCGGTTGGGAGTACCAAAGTTCAGCTCTTCTATTGATGAAAAATCCCTGAGCAAGAGAGGTTCGACATTTTTCCAAGCTCACAACAGAGGGGTCATCGTCCGTTCATCGGTGTTGATACTGCCAAGGGTGGAACGATTTGCGACAATTCAGAAGAGTACCGACTGTGAAAATATCTATAGAAGAGAAACAAGTCTCCGACTCTCCAACGATGCTCCAACGAAGTGAGCGAGTTTGGGAGCGAAGAGTCTCTAACAAGATGTGTTGCTTTTTTCTGAGAAGAATAAAGAAAATTCAGTTTATGTTTTGGTGCTGAGCTCCATTCGTGGGAATTTCGTAACATGCCGTATCAGTACTTCCTGACGAAAAGTGAAGTGTTTCTTCGCACGGAACAGAACTCCAAACTTCTGGAAAGCACCCTTAGCGATGGATCTGACATATGGTTCTCCCATAAGAGATGACTACTGATCATGATTCCTAATATCAAGATACTTGACTCCGAAGGAGGAGGGCTCTTTTGGCAAAATATGAAAATAACCGAAAGCAGTTTTTTTACTGACAACATGCTTGAATGGAGAATTATCTGGTTTATTTTTATGCACGAGTGTAATTCGGTAGAATATTTCCGGAGTTGAAACAACGACGTTTAAAATTCAGTATTTATGCCTGTCAAGATGACAAATGTACATTTTAACAATCGTTGTTATAGATACACGGACCGAGCGGGTATTTGTCGAGTGCATAAAAATCACCGATAATTTTGCAAGAGAGCGTGATATTAAAAATTGCAAGAGTTTATTTTCATATTTTGGCGAAAGTGCCCGAGTCCGAGGGCTCTTCTAGAAAATATGAAAATAACCGAATGCAATTTGTATAAGATATCACGCTTGAATGCAAAATTATCTGGTCATTTTTATGCACGAATGTAATTCATTGGAATATTTCACGAATAAAGAAATTCTCAAGGAAATGTTATTTTTTATTCATTTATACTTTCCTCTATAGAATGTATGGAGCACTCACCAAAACGCGAAATGTTTTTTTATTTTTGAAGTCTATCTGACATTTATTTGTGTTGTTTACTGATACGGTTTCGAATGTGTTGTTATGGTGACTTGATACAATGCAATTACCGCTGTAAGTTTTCAGGGGTAATATAATAAGTGGTATGATTATTACTGATAATTTTTTGGAATATTAATGAATTGCAATCCCAAAGCTGAAAATACAACGAGTCCGCAGGACGAGTTGTATTTTCTTGCATTGGGATTGCCAATGAATTGATATTCCAAAAAATTATAGGTTATTAATCATACCACGAATTATATTTAGGACGACAATATAACCCCTGTTTGAGCAAAAATTGTTGAATTGCCTGGTAATTGATTCTTTATTTCTGGCCGTATTCAAGGGAATACTCTTTTCCACTGCTTCATCTATGATACCAATCGCCATTTGTCCCCAACGATCACTCATATTGATTGAGAAATATAACTAATCAAAACACATAGATTTGACGTTTATAATTTAAATCATTATTTTCACTTGACAGCTAGTAAAACAAAAACTGAGCAGGTTTATCACCGTGAAAATACAGCGACAAGCTATATTTTCACTGTAATTCGGATTCTATTGGCTGAATTTCAAAATTTGAAATAGACTGATTGGTTGTTAAGCAAGGAGATATATTGTCGATACAATGCAATTACCGCTGTAAGTTTTCGATAATTGCATTGCTCTTATAGGACATTTTATATATGAGGGAAATATTTGCTGTAATTGATCGAAAATGTCCCGCTTCATATGGGATTTTTAACATACGATGGAAATATTCGGTACAAGAACCAAACACAACACCACAATGATCAAAATGACTAGGACATCGCAAAGCTTAATTTTCAATTTTGAACCAAGAGATGTTTTTTGGTCATAGATCAATTTCATATCATTATACTTCTAGTATGTGGACGAAAAAATATCAGAACAAAGAATGAAATAGCCCTCCCAACATTTTTCATTGACCTAACGCATTGAATGATTTCCCGGTTATCTTTCAATTCAATTTCGACAAACATGAACGGCGTTAGTAGTCGATACTAACGTTCGAATACACTTTACATAACAGCCAATACGAATTGATCAGGGAATACCTTTGACAATCACGAGACACCTTTGTCGTGTTCAATTGGCAAGAAAGTTATTCGATTGGAAGCGATAAACTTTCGAAGGCTGGAAGTGATTGCCTCTCGAGAGAAATTCGAGTCAGAAACTGATGTTCGCTAATTTGTACGCATCAATCGGAAATGTCGCTTTTAATTTATTAGACAAGAACAATCAAAATACGAAAATCGAGTTATGTCGTGGTCTTGAAATAGTCTGTTGCTTATACTCACTGAAATTAGAAATAGACTGGATTTACGAGTTTAAAGTAGAGAAGATTTTTTGTTCGAGTGTGATATTATGAGCGGTATATTGTGTTACTAGTGACAAAAATAACCTTTTTTTATAACACAAAACTGCTCTAGGTTATCTGTTCTCGGTGATAATGAGGTACATTGTGTCTTCGAATTCACTTCATTACCTGATAACACGATGACTTCATTATATAACAGTTTTTTTTTATTTCTTTTTTAACGTCGGCCTATTTCCGCTACCAAGGCCAATCACCGACGCCGGTGAGCACACTTCCCCCAACCGGAAATTTTGCCGAACCCTCTGGTATTCCAACCAGAGGTAGGGATCTTTAACGAGCCCACCATCCATGGACTCGGGACCGACGGCTTTACGTTCCCTCCGAAGGACGGCATATCCTCAATATATCTTGTGCTCATTGATATATTGTCTGCGAGCTATGATATGCTATTCCGCTGCAGCTGTACGGGCTTTCGAGACGGTGTTTCCCTGCATGGTCACCCATCCAAGTACTAACCGCGCTCGGCGTTGCTTAACTTCAGATATTAAATGACTGTTAGTCAACCTGAAGAGCTGGGCCATGCCCTTATACAGGGTGATTTAATAGTACTTTGACAAACTTCAGAAGGTGATTCCCCACAATATTCTAATATGAATTGTCCAAATAAATAAATGTTCGGAAACGCTTCATTTCCAAGATACAGGATGTGGAAGTTTCATTTCTATTTTCGTTTTTTTCAAATAACTTTTGAAATACTGGACTGAATTAAACGAAACTTGGTAACAGGAGGTTTTTGAGGTGTCGAATTCGAACCTGATGTTCTTGTTGCTCTTACTCGTAGGGGGGGCCACCTACATGTTTTTTTCTTTTTTAAATCTTTTTGGGTGTACTTCTAGCACATTTTTCAGTAAAAAATTCGGTTCCTCTATCATATCTACGTAAATAAGTACCCTTGTCACTAGTCTCTGTAAGCAACGGTTTTCTAAATATTTGGACTTGAAAACTAACTTCAAGTCAGTTAATCGATAATCGGTGCATGTTGAAGTTATTACGAATATTTTGCTTTTTCACAAGAATGCTTTGGAAATGAATTTGACGTTTCGTATTAAGGGTGCATAATCAGTATTTGTTTTAATAAAATTTAAGAAATGTTAACATATTATTTCAGGAAATTTCGAATAAGTAAAATAAAATAAACGAAACTAAATTGTATTCAAATAAATTGTTGGAAGTGCCCACCTTCAGCAAAGATACAGGCAGTCAGTCGTCTAGTCATTGAATCTCGTACCCGCTCCAAAATAATTGGTGTGTTTCTGATTGTTTCACGGGCGTCTACTATTATGTTTCGTACTTCTTTCTCGTTCACTACTGGAGTCTTATAAACTAGTGACTTCAAATGTCCCCAAAAATAAAAATCTATTGGGTTTAGATCTGGAGACCTTGGTGTCCACGCCTCGTTAGGTTCTTCTACACCCCTACCAGTAGTGAACGAGGAATATCTAAGAAACCGAATAGTAGACGCCTGTGAAACAATAAGAAACACACCAATAATTTTTGAGCGGGTACGAGATTCAATGACTAGACGACTGACTGCCTGTATCTTCGCTGAAGGTGGACACTTCCAACAATTTATTTGAATACAATTTAGTTTCGTTTATTTTAGTTTATTCTCCATATTCAAAATTTCCTGAAATAAAATGTTGACATTTCTTGCAAATTTTATAAAAACAAATACTGATTATGCACCCTTGATACAAAAATAACTATTTCGCTTAAGGATGTCATAAAGGAACGTACCCAACAGTAATAACCTCTTTAAACGAGTAAAACGTCAAATTCATTTCCAAAGCATTCTTGTGAAAGAAGCAAAATATTCGTAATAACTTCAACATGCATCGATTATCAAATAATCGACTTGAAGTTTTCAGTTCAAATATTTAGAAAACGGTTGCTTACAGCGGCTAGTAACAAGGGTAGCTTATTTACGTAGAGATGATAGAGGAATCGATTTTTTTTACTGAAAAATGTGCTAGAAGTACGCCCAAAAAAGTTATGAATCTTTAAAAAAAGAAAGAGACGTGTAGGTGGCGCCCCCTACGAGTAAGAGCAACAAGAACATCAGGTTCGAATTCGACACCTCAAAAACCTCCTATTACCAAGTTTCGTTTAATTAAGTTCAATTTTTCAAAAGTTATTTGAAAAAAACGAAAATAAAAATAAAACTTCAACATCCTGTATCTTGGAAACGAAGCGTTTCCGGACATTCATTTATTTGGACTATTCATATTAGAATATTGTAAGGAATCACCCCCTGAAGTTTGTCAAAGTACTTTTGAATCACCCTGTATAACAGTTGTATGCCTTCGATATCATTTCCTCACCTGATGAAATAATGACTTCATTGTGTTACAGTTCTAGTTATTATCACTCAATTAAACAGGTATCCCATGGAATGTCAAATTTCAAGCAATGACAGTTCTATTTACTCATTTGATTGTACCCTAATGGGAATTTTATTTGTTTAATTATTTCTCTATTATTAATAACTGTAAAAAAATTATAGTGTATAACTAGCATGGAGTGCTAATTTCCACTCACATTATTTGCGGCATAACTTCATACACGTGGTAAATGACTATCATTCCTTGCTATTTTGATCTGATTGTTCCTGAACTGCAAGACATACATTGGGTATTCTTTTTCCATGACTTAGTCATATCTGTCAGAAAACACTAACACGAGATCTCGAAATACACTGTTTTCTAGTAAATTGATCTAACCACTAAACTGAATCTCACAATCCCTCCCTACGTTCTTATCTATTCATATTGTCATTCCCTAGCACTCTTCATTTCATACGCAAAATCCAAATCCCCTTTTAAAACAGTTTCCCTCTCAAAACTCATGACATCGCAGATCTAGCTGAATGCATCATTATAACTGTTAGTTAGTCCATTGAAGATTTACATTTGGGGTTACGTTGTTCAGAGGGGGCAACTTGATTTTTTGTATATGTGGGGGGGGGGTTAAATCTAAGCTCAAATCCACGTTTGTGGGATCGCCACCCTTGTCCCGCGGCCGCCATCTTGAAAAAAGGGGTGCAATGGTCTTCGCGCTTCATCTGCCAGACTATTCAAAAACATTTTTGTTGCAAATTGAATTCTCTACAACTTTATTTCTATTACTTTTTATAATAAAATCGTGAATAACAGTGTTATGACCGAAAATTGTTCAGTGGAATAATTTTGTTTCTATTCATTTTACAATAAAAGAACATCAAAACATTTTCATAAAAGGGGTTCTAAAAAATTATACTCACTATGAATTTTTGTAACTCCGTTTGTTCATTAGAATTTTACAGCGCTCTCAAATACTCCCCAGGATACATATAAAAGTGAATAATTAGGCTAACTTTCTATTATCTTTTTCTTATGCTTATAATTGATATTTTTTTTAACATTGCTATGTTATTATCCATTAATTATCGGAACTTTTTCCCACCATAAATTTTTGGTTCAATTCGATTGGTTTCTACAATAATTTGTGCTCCGATGTGTACAATCACGAGAATTCTATCCTAGAAAGATATAAATGATCAATAAATAAATAATTGAGATAGAAAAATATTTCATGCGAAATGCCATATAATCAAGAGATATCAATATCGAAAGCTTGAAAAGTTTCAAGGCACGAAGTTTCGATTGCTGGTATCTGCAATCGTCTTCGAGTGATGACTATTTAGCCTTCAAACTAAGATACCATATTTCTCTACTAGAAGCTCAAACGAAGACTCATATGAAGTTTGACTGAATAACTAGGCCTTGTTATCAACTACCTACCCTAATTCTCAGGAACATCAGGTCATTGGCGAATCCATCAATCATAAATCGTGGCAGAGTCATTTCACAACACATCAGAAAATAATTCTCAAGGAAACAATGTCTTTTCCATTGGGAGTCGAACTCACGATCTCTCGGTCCAAAGCGGGGCGCACAACCAACTGCGCCAACTCCCTCTTTTAAAAACAATGTAGCTTAAAAAAAATGTTAGCAGCATTGCTGAATCTGAAAATCATCAGTAATGACAAAGTAGTCTAAGTAGTAGTAGTAGTAGTTTATTCACCAAAAATACAATAATACAATTCAATATAAAATACAATACAATATTTTGTGAATAAAAATTAAACTTGATAAGTGATTGAACACTTGTTTCAATTACTCGTGAAAAATCAATGACTTGCCATGATTTGAATACATCTTATCAATGGTTATGTTCCACAAAACTTCTTTTTTGCTGTTCGGGAGAGAAAACATCGAAAGCCGGCAACATCACAATGAACTTCCATTACCCAATCTTCTCTAATTCTCGTTCCATCATGATGGCCATGAAAGTTTGGCATTCGGGCCATTCCCAGTGGATCAACGAATACGTAATCTCGAGAAATTGATCGCTGCCAACATCACGTAACCGTTCATCTCTCGTAACGTCGGAAGAGAATAAACGAATTCGATCAAAAATCCGCAATCCGCAACGTACTCGATTTCAAATTAGGTGTCTTTAATGACTTTTTCCCTGGATTATGCGACCTTGACGGGCAGCATAGCAGGAAGATTAGGGCGACGTTGGCGATGTTTCTCCCAAAAAGTAGAGTATGAAAAAAAAGAACATTCTGATGATGAGTGCAGAAAATATGAGACTTAGGCTGGATTCAGACAGATCCGAAATTCGATCGTACGACGATCCGATAGCTTTCTGATTGGTCTAAATTTACATTCAGACCAATTTCGAATCTGTCTGAATCCAGCCTTAGTTCTGTCACGGGTCCTTTTTCTGGGTTATTTCTCAACATATCCCTTTTTCTATTTCGTGGTAGCTATCTTGCTTGTTCCTTTCTCCAGGTCTCCGGACAGCACTTGTGATTATTACGCTCTTATCTGCTTAGGGCCACTTTACAGTTCGCAAGTTTCGAAAGTATTGCATCAATTTTTGCAATGATTATTGTAGTTGCAGAAAATGGGTCTGGACCTATAATTTATTTCCGCAATACTTATTGTCAGTGCATATCTAGCGATAATTTTGGTTAGGCACTTTAGATACTGCCAACCTTATTAAAAATCACTGGATAGTAACATAGCCAATAATTTCAAAAAAAAAAAGAATAAAGTCACACGTTGCCTATATACATATAGTCTATTTACAATTTCGGCTCGTTTCGTATCCCGGTTTATGCTCATGTATTAATAACCATCATTACATGATCGTTGCATAATATACTATTATTTGTTTTAATGATTCATACAATCATATGGCAGAGCGAAGTGATAGTAATTATGCTAGTGCATTTTCCATACTATTCTGGAATGTACCACCATGTGGTCTCCGCATTTGCTTCAAGAGGACTACAAAAAGCTCAATCTTGTGAACGATCCTTGCGCACAAGTAAGTACAGCTTGTCCAATCTATCTTGGCACAGAACTGAGAACTCATAGGCCCAGTAATCTGTGTGAAGTATAGTTAGATAAAAAAAACACCTATTATATGTATTCACTGTGTTGAAATTTATTCCTAGGAAGTGTTTTTTGTTTTGTCATGGTCTATACAACCAGTTTGCAACTGAAAAAGTATCTAAGTTTGTGCCAAGATGGATTGGATAAGCTGTACCTGGCAATTGCGATCCAATGTCCGGCGGGGTAAGGACCAGGAAAATAGTCGTAATCTAGAACTGGAGGGTAAGGGCAATTGAGAACGGTTGAGAATTTTCTCAATTGTGTTTATTCGTTCCGCATCGGTTGGTCTTCGATGCGGCAACAGTGGACGGACAAGAGAACGTTACACCATCATGGCAGCACCCCCTCGGGGCTCCCCTGCCGCCCATAACGTCGGCACGCGACATCGTCACCATAGTTATTCGAGTGACGTCAGTTTGGGGATTATATTTCACGCCGGAGGGGATCGGGGGCGAAGGGGGCGGCGGCCTAGTCGGACCCTCGTGATGAAACGTCGCCGGTCCCCCCGAGCGGTGAGGGGGCGGCGGCAGCGTGGGTGTATTCTGATACTCGCAGTGCGGTGTGTCGTGTCCGTCAATTCGAGAGGAGGCCATCGAAAGTTATTCACGAGGAATGGATGTTTTGGATAGAATTCCGCATCCAGCCCACTTTCAATCCAATAAAAGTATGAAGCAATTATTATCATTGTTTTTTATATACAGATCCACACGAAAGGCAAAAGAAAACTGCGTGAATCAAGGGACAGGAGATACGAATTGACATTCACATTCACGATTGAGGATAATTCAGAAGAGCACCGATCGTGGATATATCTAGAGAAGGCAATAAGTCTTGTACCCTTCTACGATGACTCAAAGAAGTGAGCGAGTCTGTGAGCGAAGAATCACCAACAAAACGGATGGCTTTTTCCTGAACAGAAGTTCCAATGTATCTTTTGATGCCTACTCATGAGAACTATATTCCAAGACAGGCCGTATCTGTGGCTTGTAAATCATCAGAAGCTGACGAGGATTGAAGTATTTCCTGGCACGAAATAGAAATTCAAGCTTTTGGGAAGAACCCTGGTGATCGATCTCACATGCTTTTCCCATGAGAGATTATTACTGATCGTAATTCCTAGCATCGAGTTAATTGACTTTTCAGGAATGGTTACCTCTGACATCTGAATATTGGATGAAGATAAATCGGCTTTTTTTGAGAAGAGACATGCCTGTTTTTTTCCAGCATTAAATTCCACCAAGTGGAAGGTTACGATGCCGAACCCGATCAATCGCTTTTGGAATGTCGAGTGCAACAGCTAACGTTTCTCCGAATTTTTCTATGGAATGCTGCCAAATATGTGAAACATAAGCCAATTAGTCACTGGTCGATATTTGATGGCGAAATCCTTATTGTCGATCAATAATTATTCTAGATTTTCTAGATATTTGATAAGCTTCATATTGATTGCTTTTTCCATGAATGATGGAAAGCAATGCAATCGGTCTAGTGTTTTCTTCCCTTTTTCAGGAACTGGCTGAACTCTAATGAAAGAATGTAGGCTTTCACGGCCGGTGTTGATACATCCCAAGTTTTTCGGGCTTGAGGGCCGTGTCCTGGAAATTTGAGTTCCGGTGCTTTTGGCTGCATCTGCTGCAGCCTTCTTCTGAGTTGAACTCCTTCCTGTGAGTCTACTATGACTCATGAGTCATAGATGCAACCGAAAGCTCCGCAACTCAAAATTTCAGGACACGACCCTCATGCTCGAAAAACTTGCGATGTGGCTGAACTGTCTGTTTTCCAGGACTCAGAAAATTACTCGGTAGCATTTGGGTTTTTCTAGGTTTGCCTACAGTTGAAATGGCAAATGTGCTATCCTAGAAGTCCGTAAGACGCCCCAGAGCACTTCGTCACCCAGAAGGCAGGGCCTCTTGAGGAAACGGCTTCTTGAGTGTCGTAGCGCTGTGGGGTGTCTTATTGTTTTCTTGGTGGCGCATTTGATCCAAGGTCGGTTGATGTATTCGATAGTAGCAACGGCTGGTCTGAAACCGATAGGAATATTGTCTGCAAACCCAGCAAACTGTAAATACGTAGTGGTAAAACTTGTGAGAAAATAATGCGGGTCCTAGATTGATTCCTGTGGAACACCAGTAATAGTGTGTGGGGCGTTAGTCGAAATCTCATCGATAAACATGTAGAGAGGAGTTAAAACTGGTTAACGAAGGACAGGAGGAGACAATCTATACGACAGCAAGTTGATGAATATGTTCTTGATGCCAATCACTTCCGAATTGATAATGACATTTAAGTATTCTGAATTCAATAAGGTTGGTATTGATTACTTTTTCTATAAATTTTGGAACAACAAAAAGCAACATGTCTGTTATTGCTAGAAGCTTCTTTCTCCTTTCTAGGGACTAGTTGAACTCTGGTTGTTTCCTTGGTGAGTTGGTGCTCTGTACAGGATAGTTGTCAAACATCTTACTTCTAAGGTTCTGATGGCAGCTTGTTGTAAAACACCATGTATACTAGATGTGCTTCGAAGGAATTATATTTGAACTAATTTTTATGATTCAACACTCAGAACAGAGGTAACAGTAATGTTACAGTTAGTTTCGAGTTCATAAATTAGTATTGAATTGTGGGTTTTGGGGGCATCGCCCCAACGCCCTCCCCTTCATAGCCGAGCTCGTATTCTCGTGGTGGCAGTTGGAAATCCACTTTTCCGGGAATCGTTAGTCGA